>OZ020496.1:4739911-5939911 GCA_963971365.1 Lasioglossum villosulum
CCAACTTCGAGGAGGGCTTCCCGCGGCCATTCCTGGAACCAATCGATGGTCGTGCAGTTGATCAGAGCCGGGTACTGGCGTAATCTGTTCCGGAACGCGTCCCCGATCGGGCTCATGCACACCACCAGATGCAGATTGCTGCGCACCCTCTCGATCAGCATCGCGTAGATCACCTCCGTGGTTGGGAGAAGTCCAGCTCGCATCACCTCCTTCATCAGCTGCTTTTTAATCTATTCCCAACCGCCCGAGGACAACCAAACGATAAACAGAGACGTACTGATGCGGTTCCGCGAGTAAAAGATGCATCGGAAAATATTTTAGAGATAGTTTCGAAGTATATGCTGGGTGCATTCGATACGGAAACAAGGAATGGTTAAGAAGAGTCGTTCGTGTTTATCGAGACACGATGTGATCAGGGTTACTTTATTTGTACACTTGAAGTTCACAAAGATAGAGAAAGAGAAGCTACGTATGAAATATTAGACGAAACAAACAGCTCACCTCCTCCATCTCGTCGCTCTTGAACAAGTTGGCCACCTCACCCGTGCTCAGTATGCTGTTTATAATTTCGAGGAACTGTTCCTCGACCACCTGGGTGTCGTTGAAAAGGAATGTGGTAGCTTTCTTTTCTACGCCGGCCTTCGTGTACAGGACCTTGAGGTCCTCGCGGAATTCCGAGATTCTGTAGAGCTTGGTCACAGTGATTTGGAAAGTGCTTAACTCGCACATGTAGTTGGAGATTCTTGCAAGTGACTGTCTGCCGCTTCCGCCGACTCCGACGAGAAGCATGTTGCCACGAGGCTGTGGGGATAGGATCAATTTTGCAGGGTAGAAAATTGTCGTATGATAAGTGTTAACGAACTTGCGAAATGACGCGAACGATTCTGCATATGTGTTCGATTGCGTCGCGGAAGAAGATTAAATCGAGGTGAACCACGCCTGTCGAAGCGTTGTATTCGTCCATCTGAGCCTCGATGTGGGTCCTCACTGCACCAATGTCTGTCAGGTCCTCGTATATATCCCATGCATTCATGAAACTACCTGTAAAATATTCAGAATTGAATATCTTAAATAAATTGAAAACAGTAATTGTGCTCAGTTAACAGTTTGCCCAGGTTAGGTAGATTGCCATTTTTACCGAATACAGGAGACGTTTTCTCGGGACAAATGTTGCTGAAAGTCATCTCGAAGTATTTCCCTAGCTGTTGACCGAGCTCCTGAAGGAACCATTCCCTGTCTCTGGAAGAACGATAATCATTCAGTGTTTATTTTATATCGACCATTGATACAATACTTCATTTTCGAGAGCGTACTTTTCATCGATGAGCCTATCAGAAAATACCCTGAACGCCTCGTGGACCCATAATCGAAGGAACGTATGCTTAGAGTATTGGTAGTCGATGTGACTCCTCAACAAACCTTGGAAAACCTGTTACGTAGAAGCAATAAATTAAAAAATAATTAACACCTTCTAATGACAAATTTACCTTCGATATGTCTCTCAGATTGAACAAATAGTGCATCTTTGCCGGAGTAGGTAGCATCACTTGAATCACATGATTGTACAGCTCGATGGTAGCCAAAGTGACATCGTTACCTGTTTCAACAAACTTTCTGCTTAAATATTTAACAAAATCTTTCCGCTCAGACTCGTTCTATCCTCGTTATTTAACTGACTTATTCCCTTGACTTCCGTATGAAAGTCAGCCAAATGTTGATTCAACATCGTTCCATATATCCTGACGATTTGCTTCTCAACAGGGAACGTCATGTTGATAACGTTGAACTTCGTCAGAAGTCTGTTTGTGATATTGTTCCGGCCTCCTCCAGGGGGGCCCATGGCGGCCATTAGCTGCACACCCTGTACGTATTTCTTTGTCTGCTTCTGGCGATCGTACCTTGGCAAATTTATTGTGCATCAATTATGCGTGCTACGATTTTTTGTTACCATTTTACCGCTGTTTGTACTTTAAAAGAACATTAAAAATCGAATTGTTACCAGAATCCGTATCCTATCAGCTGCCTAATCAGTTCCAGAGGTGGCTGGGAGCCATAAGTTTCTTTCATGGGCATATTAAAATCGTCCATGAAGGCAATCAAGGTTTTCCCACCGACAGGAATATAAATCCCCTTCGTGCGTTTCTCCAATCTACTCTCGACAGTGTCCTGCAAAGAACCAACCCCCGAAAAAATCGATAGACTCGATTCAAAACGTTCTACAAATGTATTAAATCACCTGGACGTTTCTGGAAGTGGTCTGCGCAGACATGTTTAACATCATGACACTATACTTCTCCGGATTCAAGGACTCCAACACCGATTGGAACGTAGAAGTCTTACCAGTACCCACAGGTCCCATAAGCAGGACAGGAAACTCGTTCCGCAGAAGAGAACCGATGATGTACTCGTATCGAACAGTGTCGACTGTCGGGACCACGATCTTGTAGAACGGCGTCCTGCAATTGGCAACGCGAAAATTCGAGGACTCGAGGAAAAAGGGGACAGGTAGTCATAGATGCAAATTCTCGAACGTACTTCGGCTGAATTTTCCACAGCTGTGGCAGTCTCTCTTCCCATGAGACGAACGCGCGCAGACGAGAGTCTACGAAGTACTCGTAGACGGTATCACGAAGAGGAAACGCGCCTTCAATTTCGCGGATGTAGTTGTCTACCTTGAAGCGACCCTCTTCGTTCACCGATCCACATATGGACCATATTAGGCTGCAATCGTTCAACGTTACCGATAAGTAGATTGCGGATTTACGCATTTACGACAAAAATGACTAGATGAAATACAAAACTGTGCGAACATAAAAAAATTTTAAAATCTTACCGTAATATTTTAACCTAGGGGTCTTACCAGAAGAAGAACCACATTTTCACGACATTGGCGAACACGTCAGCGTCCCCGGTGAATTCCACGCCGTTCTCAGGAGTGGCCAACACCTGCAGAAGCTTGCACAACGACTGCACGGCGTTCAGCTCGGGCGTGGGTACCAATTCCTCGCATTTTAGCCTCTTAAACTCGAGGGTGCTGTTCACGTGTTCCTCGAAAAGCGTCTTCATCTATTCCCCGAAGCAAATATCGCTTGAATCACGAGGGCCAACACAACCAAGAAGTACGGGCTACGTCGGAAGTCCGGTTACCTCGGACACGAATTTCGGGTTTCCTTGGTACCTCTGCAGCCAGCAGTTCATGTACGGTTTCCAGCCGAGGTCCTTGTAATCGTTGTACACCATCCCCGCTCTGGAGACGGTCGCTGGAGAGGCCACTGCCAGGTCCTGCACCTCGAACAGCAGCGATACTTGGTCCGGCATTGTGATGCGGTCGTTATTTATTAGGGTTAAAACCTGAGACACGTTTTAAAGTTTTTTCATAATAATTGAATAAACCTCCCTCCACATTTTCGTACATCACTATCAGCAAACTGGATGCGTTTCGGCAACCGTGCAGTCTCACCTTGTTGTCGTCCATGACGCTGTTCATGTTCTCGATCCAGTCGGCGTCCACGGGGCCGTCAAAGAGGATCCATTTCTCGTCAGGCGTATCCTCTGTCAAAAGTAACGAGATTCCGTGTTCGAGTTGTCTGGTTTACGCTAGACGGACCGCATCACGATCCTCTCCCGGGGAAGCCGGGGTTGTGCAAAAAACGCGCTCGCAAAACCGAATCGCCGATATATACCGGAACAGGTTTTCCGCATGATCGAGGATATGACGCCGTCGTGCCACTCGCCGGTGGAAAGATTGTACTCGCCGTACAGCTCGCCCAAGCCCAACGCCTTCGGGTTAATCGGATACACGTGGACGGCGTTGTACCCAGGCTTCTTGTCGTTCTTCATAGCAGTCAACGTGCTCTGCAGCACCCGCCAGGTAACCGTTTTACCCGTGTTCGATTCGCCGACCAACATCGTCGAGTGCCTCGAATTCATCGTCTCGTACACCTCGATAACTTTCATCAGCATCGAGGGAATAGGCTGTAAACAATGTTAGTCGAGCAAACTCCTGCCGGAAGTTCAACCGAGGGCGGCTCGAATGGGGATGTTAATGGCGTCTGGGAGGGTTGAAATTGGGATTCGAGCGTTACTCGGCCCCAGACACGATTCGTTTCCCACGAAATCATTTCCTAGACCTCTGGCGAAACCGAAATATTGCTCAGGAACAAAACATTTACATCTAATCTGACGCTACCTACAAGCTAACGAGTTCGTGTCGAATAAAATCCGCTAATTTTGCAACTTCGAGCGAAGAAGAAGAAAATATGAAGCTCAGTTTTCGTTCATTACCGATTACTTCGGCTAATATTTGTCTTCCAGTGGATCTATCGGAATTCTTTTTCCAAAGGAGAACGAGATCCGAATTCCGGATGATCCAGACTATTTTTTCGATCCGAAAGGAGGTAGCGAGATACCGAGAGTGCGATATAGAGACGCCGATAAGCATTTCACACCCAGATTCTGGGTGCAAACGGGTCAATCGGACCCGCCCACGCAGCCGGGCGAAATTCCACCGGACGATTATTAACAATTCTCGGTGCCGCGATAATATACTCGATTGAATCTCGCCGGGGTCCCGGATTATCGATATTCAATATACGTGCTCCGGAATTTACAGGCCTGTAATTTCTCGATCGATCGTACCCGGGGGACTCCGTAAAAATCGCTTTTATCTGGGGAGGGATAAGAAAGAACGTTTTCTGGGCAAGGAGACCGTTCTCAATCCAAGGGACAATTACCAGAAGCTTCAGCTTGACAGCCTCCTTGGTTATATAAGCGGTAATTTCCTCGTAATCCACCGTCGGCACCTCGGCGTCCGGGAAGAGGTCGCTGGTGATGCTCAGGAACAGGGGCAGGTCGTCCGAGGTGAGTTTAGCGACGTTCATGTCCTTCATCGCTAGGATGATCACCTGTGTACCACGAGAGACACTCATCAGTTTCCTGTTAGACCGATTTTACAACGACTCGTAACGATAACGGACCAGGGGAGACATAGTGTGGTCGACAGAGGGTGACAGTGATGGAGAGGGAATGGGGTGAAATGGTCAGTGTCCTTGGAGAAAATAGGGATGGTTCCTGCAGAGGTTATCTAGCGGAAGAACCGCGACATTGACTGTACACTATGCTCCATTTTTGACGATATTTGCTAACAGGGGTGCAGTACTAGTAATTTTTTGTTTACCTTAATTAACGCTCTTAATTATCACAATTCCTACCTCATTATCAGGTAAGTTAGGATACTGCCTTTTCTTCTTTCCGGCGTACCTGGTCAACGTAACAATTCCTCTAAGCCCGAAATCATAGTGATACTGTTTGCTGAGTTGCTGCTGCGCCAGCGTGTACAAAGTGAAAACCTGCAACGACAACCGAGAGTGGAATCGTTCTTATTTTTCCCCGAGCGTGGTTCGAGGAAGATAAATGTCTTGATCTGTGGATGTAGGTAGCTGGCTGGATAACCTTTCTGGCGAGGACTCGGGTGTTCTCGAATCCCTCGCCGAACAAATTGATCTCGGCGATCATGCTGCTGTCCGGCACCATCATCGAGATTGGTCGGAACATGGATTTGAGATTATCGGGTAGCTCGGTGCGGCCCGCGTATCCTGGGTTCATCGTGATGAAGACGCCGCAGGTGTGCACCAAAGATATTTCTATGCCCTCGAACACGAATTTGGTCAGCTTCTGCGAGAGGGCCGTCAGTATCGAGAGGATTTGTTGCGCCACCACCGACAACACTTCGATGTTTATGCTGTATCGTTAACAGGTGAAAGGAACACTCGTGAAAACAGCTCCTCGTCGAGCGACCAGGCATTAACCGGGCCGGCTATCAACGATTTGTCGACTTGTTAACACTGAGCCGTAACGGCCGCGTTAAATGGCAAATGGAAAAACTGCGCAAAGTCGTTCTAGAGCGCATTAAATCGCGTTACGATGTATTAGATTCGTTCAGAATTATAGCAGCAGTATCCTACATTTTGAAGCCTCGGCTGATCTTTACGTTGGCTTCACACATTTCTCAATGATTCCAAGAATGTAAGGAGAGTATTCTTTTGAACTGGTCTCTTTTGATCGTAGTTCTTCATTCTCGAAGTGAGAATTTACAAATTTAGCTTTTTATCGTATTAATTTTGTATCCTTGGTGAATGAGAGTTTGGAAAACTTGTAAAGAACGTGGAATGTCTTTTTGTAGATTTTTTTATGAAATTGTGTTTCGTTGTTACCGGTTGAATTCGTCGAAGCAACCCCATGCACCAGTCTGCGCCAGTCCGGAAAACAACCGCCCCATGCTTTTGTAATCGAGCCCTTCAGAACAGTTCACCACGATCACGTTGAATCCCAGGGCTTTTCCTAGATCCTTTACAGTCTCTGTCTTCCCGGTGCCTGCTGGTCCCTTTGGGCTACCTCCACGGTACAAGTGCAGGGCCGTGGTTAGGGTGATGTAACACCTGTTACCAACATCGTAGCTATACCAATAAGTCACCGATCTACATAGTTATTAGTCGAATATTCAAGCAGTTACGATTTCAATATTGTCACTAAACCCTGATCAAAATTCCTGTCATAATTTTGTAAAAAAAGATCGTACAACGATAAACCCGAGCTCATTTTAAAGCCTGAAGATTCTACTATCATTATACACGAGTTAATTGTTTTTGTTGATATACGATCGTGTGAATATTAATTTTAGAACCACTGTACAAGACTCCACGAAATTCCAAAAAATTTTCATAATAAATATACCATTCAGCAAGAACAAAATGTTCCCAATACGCAATAATAAATAACTGATCAAACATTAAATAGCGAGTAGCTTGACAAAGTTTCGAACGATCACCGATAAAAGGGTCCCAAATCTTTAGCTAGACGGGGGCACGGCGCGATTCGTCGTTTAATCCGTTTTCGTCGTAGGGGTGGGACGCACTATGGGGGATTGAGGAAAGGGGCGTCGTCGCATTATTCTTTCCCCAAGACAAATTCTCCCGGGGAACAAATGTATCGAGATGGTTCGGGCCTGTCCATAAATTAGACGCGGCCGGTACCCTTTTATCGCGATTAAATCGATACCGCGTTAAGTATCGTGGATGGCGAACACCACTATCCGTTTCCTTTGATGTCGCGCCGCGTAAACTACGCTCTCGAAACCGACCACGGGGTTAGTACCCCTGTGTGTCCTGGTCGGGGTGTATTACGTGGTCCACGTTGCCTTGTACGCACTCGACGAGCCAAATTTCGTTTGCCTAACCGAGAACTTTGCACAATGCAATTGCCAGGTTCCTGGTCCCTAAGAATTCTGCATTTATTCGCGTAATTTTTAATCCTTTGCTCTATTTCAACCCCGTCAGACCAAAATTGAGCCTGTGATATTAAACAATCACTGATGTAACTTTCAATTTCTAGCAATTCACTAAATAAAAATAAATGTAGTGCAAATTGTTGTAAATTAGGATTTGTTAACGCGTAGTGACATCCCAAAGTGCAAAGGATTAAAATTGAGGGCAAAAATTCACAACCAGCAGCAATTAATTATTTTCAGCCATGTGGGCGTGGCTTCATCCTTTACAAAATGAATTATATCATATTATCACTGAAATTTGATATGGCCTCACTAATTTTCACAAGTTTTTTAGCAGACTGGCTCCAGTATATCACAGCTTGAACATTTTTATTTTGTGGAAGGGGTTAAAATGCGTGGATTGTGGACTCGAGACGACCCGAGTTGATAATAATGGCGCGGTTAATAATTATGTGATTAGTTGCGAGGCTCGTCCCCGAATCAGCGCGAAATCAGCCGGCAAATTCGAGGATTCTGAGCGGCGCCGGCTGCCAGCGGGAAACGGGGTCACGCGTGAAAGCGATTCCCATTACAAACGCGTACCGGTCGAGAGCGAGTTACATGCAGGTCGATAGTGCAATACGAGGTAATTAGGTCGGGGGTCGCGACGATTGCCGATGCCGCATGAGATTACAATTATAAGGCAGTACGTGGCCCCCCACACCCCTGTCGTCGAAATATTAACTTCGTTATGGTTAATAGAATAAGGCAGGCGCTAGACCCGGTTGCGATTCGCCGTTGAAATTAGCTGGCAAGTTTCGACACGGTCTCGTTTATCGGGAACGCCGTCTTGGGCTCTATTGAGCGTCGTAACGATCCATGGAAGTCGGGGACTGCGAGCTGTCGACTCTGAGAGCCCCTAAATTGGCCCCAGGAGCAAATACTTAATTGTTAACGAAGACAGAAATACGAAGCCGACAGTAGACGGTTATTTATCTTGCTTTTTCCGTGATCTATATTTCGATTAACTGTCTCTGCTCTGTTCGTGGGAGTGGCCTAAGTGGGCGTGGTATCTTAGCTCCCGGTGCTTCGAAGGAAAATTTCCGTCTATTGCTTGATCCGCAGCGATTCAAAGAGCTCGATCAAGGAACCCACGGTCATCTAATTAACTGAACTCAGCTAATCAGCGCCGGGTGCTAGACGAGATCTTGAAAAATCAGCGCGCTCCACTCAAAGACTGCCTAAGTGACGAGTTTCGGACGCGAAGAGCTGGGGAAAGGCGCAATCAACGTTAATCAACGGTGCTCGAAGTGACGGCTACGGGAATGAGAACGTCGAAACTTCGCGATGCAACTTCATTCATCATCGATTCGCGCACCGGAAAATTTGTGAGAAACACCCGGAAACTCAATTAACGCTTAATCAACACACTCGACGACAGTTTCGACTGGATCGACGCGTAAAGAAGATGGAAAAATTTCCATGGTGAATACAAGGGAACAACTTCGTTTTTACTTACCGATCCGTCAACGGGGTTATCACTAGACGACCGCTGTTTCCAAGGTACTCGTAGCCGTAGATGAAATGCGTGTTCGTCTGCCAGACGATGCAGTCGTCGATGTCCTTGTCCCAGTAGAAACGCAGCTGCGACAGCCATTCGAATGCGGATACGTCTTTGCAATCTGGAATTCGGAATGAATGTACGAATGACTGTTGGCGCAGAGTGTCCTAAGCAAGTTTTTGCTCTTTGTGGGTGTGGTCCGAGTGGACGTAGCCTCGTAGTCCTCCGTGTGCCATATCAGTGTCTAGATTGGCACAAGTTTTCATTCGATTTATAATAAATATTTCGACCAACGAGAAACGATGTTTCGTTATTCATCGAGTTTAAAGGATACTGGATCGACGGTAGGAAAGAACGAGCCTCTATTCAAACATTCGGGTAACGAGCGGCCTGCATTAGTTTAATCCACGCGATCCTATTAATCCGCGACGCGTTTTCATTCTCGATAAATCGACGGCCGGTTGACACGCCCGTTTGCCAAATATATTACAACTCGCTCGGATCGGTAAATATTGTGCATGTTCACTTAGCAATGTTTGCCGACGTCCGCGGCAAATTGTTTCCACGGTTGCAAGGATAATACTGGCTTGGTTCCGGGACCTCCCGCCCCGTCTATCCGGTCGTTTATCTATTTTCGACCCAATACCGGGAGATGAATTTACGAGGGATCCTGGGGGATGTTCCGACCAACCTCCAGCCCTCTCTGGAACACGCGTTCTACGTCGTCGGGACGTCATACCGTGGGAAACGTCTGACCAAATCCCGTAAAACCTGTAATTTGTTATCGGCAGCTGTTTTCGCGGGAAAAAGGGCGCAACACATAACGATGATAAAGCGGAAAGGGACTGCGAACAACTGACTCGATGGGAGCTCGTTAATTAGAAAAAAGTTATTCCATAATAACCAAACGGAGCATTGACCTGATTCCACGAAAGTGGAGAGAGCATAGAGACCACGCCCACTCATGCTCCTCCCACATATAACTTCTTGTCCACGCCCACATCAGTAACATTTTTACAGATTAAATATTATTGACCACTTACTAGACTTGTACATCTTCTCGATGACATCCCTCGCATGAATCTCGATCACCACGATGGCCTTGAACTTCAGTCGATCCAATTTACTAAGATCGCTCCTGATAGCCTCCGAATATTTGCTCAGTGCCTGATTTTGCTTCTTCCGTAGCTTCTTCAACGGTTTCTTAGAGTCAGCCAATCTACCACGAGCAAATCTCAATTAGTCAGTAATGTAGAGCAATTTATCGCTTTACCAAATATCTAACCCAACAGCACGGAGAATTTTCCAGCTTCCTAATCCTGAAGGAGAAGCTCCCTCGGCCCGGGGCGCAAGCATTTAGCTCGTTTCACGTCCTGGGCGTAACAGAGGAATTTTTACCCGGCAATTCTCCTTCAACAGCATAATCAGCCTTTTTGCCCGACACTTCTATACATCCTTTTATTTCTTTCGGCCTCGGGATCTCTCTACATCCTCGTTTGAGGGGGTAAGAGGAGAGAGACGCTCGGGGTGCACAGTTAACCACCCCCCAGGCGCCCACATTATGGTTACACGGACGTTAGAACAGGGTCCCGGGACGGAGGGATTTTCTCCAGCTACCTACGGATGTACAGGGTGTCCTCTAATGTTGGGAAAAGTGTTCGATAGACCGCGAATTAAGACAATAGAGAAATGTTCGTGTAAACATAGGTCCTACTTGATCCACTTTTCGAATTAATTACGAAAAAACTTCAGAGAACTATTTCACAATAAAACACGTGAGTACTTGATGCACGCATAACTCGAACACAGTACAATTCATAAAGAAAACCAGGTAAGGCCCACGATTGCAACAACATTTTCCTCTCTTTTCGAGCGTGTGCTTCTCCATATGTAAAATGTTCCCGAAGCAGAAGGACACCCCGTAGACAGCGGTGGCGCGGGTTAAATTATTCGCAGTACGGCTAGTATATGCAAACGAGGGAGGAAGGGTGCGCGGCTCGGTCTGGATCGCAGCACGAGAGCTAGAATATGCAAAATTCCCCTTATTAGAGTTACCGTGTCCCTCTATCCGCGATCCCGGTGCCCCGTCTCCCCTGTGTCCCTCACTTTCTCCCTCGGGAGTGGCCAAGCATCGTTCCCTATCACCCCCTCGCATCTTCTCCTGTGTTCTTCCACTGTGGCCGTCTCCGTCAGTCTTCGGTGGGTGGTGTGTCCTAGACTAGACTCAGTTTTCCCCATCTCTGTCCTCCCTCATCCGCAGAGAAAGAGGCGCAAGAGAGGATAGGAAGAGAGAGAGAAGGAAAGAGGGAGAGAGAGGAAGAGCAAGAGACCCGTCCTTTGTAACCAACGTCGCTAAATTTTGCGGGGGCGGCACTCACTTGCAGTGCAGAAGGGTGCGGGTGCAGTCGGCCGTCCACTGGATCTGAGTGGACGTAATTCCCGGCTGGCTCGGCCACTCTTTCACCCACCTGTCGCGTTTCCCGGTCATTTTTCGCAGCGCGACTCGACACTGCCTCAGCACGTCGCGCAGGCTCGTCCTCATCGCGGTTTCTGCAATTGCAAGCCCAGCTTTTTTCCCTCGTTCTTTTTCTCTGTCTCCTTTTTTTCCACTCTCGTTTTGCTACGCCTCCCTTTTCTACTCTCAACCCCGCCCGGCTTCCGCAACCGTTTTCTCGGTTCATCTGTGCTCGATGCAACCCGCTCCTTTTATTTTTGCACCCGGCGGCCCACCGAGTGGGAATTGTGTCCGCGTCAAAAATAGTTGCACCGGAATGGCACCTTTACACCAGGCGATGAAAGGCCGATGGAATGAAACGCGGGGTTAATCTCCATGCCCGGTCCAGATAGTTCTTTTTTATTCGCGAGGGGTTCAAGCGGATTTTTCTATGCTATTGCTGGGAGATAGTCGCATTTAACGGATTCGAGAACGTGGAATAGGAATTTCGGAAACCCTTTCGAATTTTTGACAATATGCTTGAACGTTCCGAAGGTGTAATAAGAGATTTACAATTGATCTCACCGATATCGCACAACCATTTTTCCACATGTCCCTCGAGCAACACTTGATTGCAGAACAAGACGAATTCACCCTCGATAGAATACATTCCTGAAGCTACGTGCTTTCCTGCGGGTGTCTAGAATAAACAAAAGGATTAAATCCAATAATCTGTGAATATTTGTGAAAGTCTGAAGCTGGAAGACTGACGGATGCAATCGTACCCTGTCGAACTCGAGCGTCTTGATGTTCTCGAACAGTTTCTTGATGTGCTGCTGTATCATTTCGGGTTTCCTGGAATTCGCGAGTATCTCCAGCAAGTCATCGTTCGAGATGAAGTAGAATCTCGGGAACACGTGTCGCTTGGTTTCGAGGTACTGTTCGAGGGCGCGTTGCATCTCCTCGAGATTGTCGTTGATTTTATTCAGAACTTCGAGGAGGCCGGCTGCGATAGCAAACGGGAGAAACGGAAGGGATGAGAGTTGGGCGGAGGGTTACAGGGTTAGGGGGATGGTCGAAGAAAAAATGCAAATGCTTCTGGTAGACCGGATTTACATTATTTTATAGCGGGGTGCTGTAGCGACGCGTCGGCACGCTCGGTTCCTTCTTCTTCTTTTTCCAACCCCTCGGTGCCGACGACGACGCGCTGTACATTTTCTTGCTGCGCTTCCTTTTTTTCTCTCTCTCTCTCTCTCGCCGCTATCCTCCCACGCCCAACCCCCCGGAATTGCACGGATATTACAGCGCGAATCCGCCCTCGAATTACAATGTATTACGCGCGCCTTACGGTCCCGCGATTTTCCCTAGTCTTTTGTGTTTACAGAGACGTTACTCTCAGATTATACACAGAGTGTCCCTGAAAAAGACGCGGAAAAAAGTAGAACGCCGCGAGAAAACCATATCAAAGCTGTATCAAGAGCGGGAGCAAAAGTTCAAGCTTAAAGAAATCGAGACGCTCTTCGCAATCTTCGGCGTGGACGCTGTCTCGCCTTTTGTGATGCAGTCACTAGCAAAGTGTAAGGAAGAATTTTTTTCAAACTTTATCTTGACGATATTCCACTGCTGTACGTTCTACAATTTTGTAAAAATTCGTCTTGGCAATATTTAATATACCACATTCCCTTTGTAATTTAATATTCTATATTATCGATATTTCACGATAATACATTCTACGATTTATTCAAAACTGATCTGGTGAAGTACAGGTTATCAACGACATATTTACGCGACAGTTTCAATATGGCCGCTATCTTTCCTTTTGTAGTGCGTTCCCTAGCAAAATGTAATAAAGAATTTTTTTCGAACTTTATGTTACCGATAACACCCTATTACACTTTCGAAAATTTCTTTAGAATTTATCTGGTCACATATAAGTTCTTTACGTCGTATTTGCGGGATACTTTGTTGAAATCGCTCTTTTCAAAGACACCCCGAATTAACCAACTTCAAAAATATTTTTGGATTACTATGAAATTTGAACAGGATTTCTGAGCTTACGTGGATCGTGGGTGGCCGGAAGCGCCAAACCTTTCTTCGCCATGCGGGATGTAATCCTCTTCCACTGTCTCGTTAGCTTCTCGTATTCGTCGCTCTCCTTGGGCAACTGTTTCTTGATGTCATCGGTGGTGAATATGTTGTCCATGTACATGTAACCTCGTTGAATTACTAAAGTCAACTCGAGGACCTCCCCAATCGTGGAAAGGGTGCGCTCCCAGTAATCAACCTGGGCAGCGAAGGGCTCGACGAACCTATATTGCATATATTTTAACATCTCAATACATTTTTAAAATTTTTGCAATTAACACAGAATCTGGAATGTAAAATACAGAATATATAACCTTGTGGCTTTCATAGCAGACAGCTGAACCTGCTGTTCGTCCAAAGTCAGCATCACGTCATCCGTACTCAGCAGCTTATATATTCCCTTTTCTTTGTATGGTGCCATTTCTATGGGCATCATCTCCCACACATGGCTGATGTTATTAAGACCCTAAATATGTATGAAAAAATATATATATATTTCCCATAAATACAATTTATTATATTATATATAATTTTTATATACAAGTTTTTTACAGACGCGATTCAAATAAATCCAAACTAGAATCGACACGTCGATTATTTGACTATTTGCAAAATTGCTTTTTAATCAGTGTTAAAGACTCGAACCGATGCGCCGAAAACATTCAACTTCAGTTATTGACAACAAATACGATCGATAGAAGAAACATATTTATGCATGAAAATAGAAATTGTCGAACTTCTCAATAATTTCGTGGTTTTCGTAATGGTATACAGTACTGCATGAACCGAAAGGGTTTTCATTTGGACTCAAATATCCCTGAATCAACCCGCCAAGGATTTATACAAGCGTCGACATCTGCAATCCAGCAGTCATTAACAGGAGAACAAGTTTGCTCACAACTTCGATGGCCAGTTCCATGGTAGCGGAGTTCGAGATATCGGAAATTTGCTCCGCGAAATTCTGCAGTTGCATCTCGGCGATCAGATCCAGGGTGAACGCCTCCGAAGTCTCGTCGAAGTCACGGCTGACGGCCTCTTTCACCTTTCCCCAATGGCGGGGCCTCATCGCTGGGTTCTTCAGGTCCGTGATTAGAGGTAAAGTGCGTCTAAACTTATCCACCAGAGACCTGCAACAGTAATCATTCCATCAGTTGTGCAGTGGTCGATCAAGCTAAGAATTTACACACAGGTTTAGTTGTAGCAAAATGAGTTGCAGAGGCAAACTGTTCAAGATCACCTAGTGTACTCGATGATCTCCCAGTTCTTCTCCTTGAGCTCTCTGCTAAGGCGATTCAGCTTCCTGAAGAGGACGTTCGCGGAGTTGTCCATCTCGTCCATTTCGATCCTCCAGAAGTTCTCGGTCCTGTACCTCTCCCAAGACTCCTGCCATTCCTTGGTGAGTTGCCATACCAATTCGATGGCAGCTAGGTCCTATAAACGAATGCTCGAGTGTCCAGCATGGAACGTAACGATGTTCATTTACTTTCTCCAGCTGCGTCAGCTCCAAGTTGTCCGGATGGGTGATGCCGAAAATCGACAGCTGCGACTTCAGTTGGATCTCCCTGTTCTTTACGGTGTCGATCTCACGATGGAGGTAGTCGATCCAGGAAAATGCATCTGCGAGGATCCAAGTTAACAATTGATCGATTGGAAAGTAATAGAACTCGTTGCTTGTTAGACGTGCTATTTTGTCACCTGGAGTCTGCCAGTCGGAGGAGAAGGGACCGCTCACTATGAACTTTGCTACCAATGTGGTCACCTCGTCTCTCAGCATTAGTGCATCTTGTAGCAACAGCTGCTTGAAGTCCTCCTAAAATTGATGTGTTACAGTACTGACACTTTGACGGTCGAAAATGTATCCAACCTTCTTCTCCGCGAGCATGATCTCGCTTTGCGCAAGCAGTTCGAGGTACCCAACCCACGAAGGCTCGATCTGGCCCAATCTTCGTCTGAAGTCGAACGACATCATCACGCCGTATTTGTCTGCAAAGAACAACAATTAACTGGCGTCTCTCTTTTCCCAATTCCCGTCTGATTTTATCGACTATCGACTCTTCTATAGTTTTGAATAGCACCACGGCCAGAGAAAGGCGTTTAAAGCTTTACTCAAAGTCTGGTATTGGTCCTGGATCTTCGGGAATTCCTCCTCCTCCCTCGGAATCTCGCTGGTGAGCCTCTCGTACAACTGCAGCAAGTATTGCATACTGATCAGGTCCGTCGGTTCCTTCGTTATTCTACGAACGAATGAATTTGCGTGAAATTCGGAAAGATTCTGCTAAGGGGTGGAACGAGGTTGAGAGAGACAGAGAAAGAGAGGATGGAATTTATGAAGCGACCGGACGGATGATCTACTCTGGAAAAATTTACACGCAGGATAGATCGATGGAATAGTCGAGAGGTCCTTCGAGGAAGAGAGCGTTCTCTTTGAATAATAGCCGAGTGGTGGCGCAGGTTTTTTAAAAATGTCAGTACACTGTGAATTTCATCGAGATCTACAGGACATTAAATTTCAGGAAGTTGAGATTCGTTTGCAACAAACACGAGAGCCAGATTATTGGCTCATTCTTTCCAGAGAATGTATTATTAGGGAGTCTTTTGCGGGCCCAGGTGAAATAGGAGAACGAGGGTGTAGCTATCCGATCGGTAATTAATTTGTAACTTAAACGCAATCCAATTTGCGCGTCGTCTCGCCACGGGCAGAGGGTAAGCACTGTTTGGTCGAGTGGCTCTCTGATAAATGGCCGCGGGGGGACCGATTGCTCCTCGAAGAGGCTTGATTGCCGGTTGAAGAGCGTTTAAAACCCAAGGAAACCGTGATTACGTGCTCCAATACGGTTTCAAGGTTTTCAGCGAGTTGAACGCTGCTTCAGCGTCACTTCTGATCGCGAGTTCGACGCTTCAATTCGCGATAAGTAAACCATTTTAACCGATCCACCGACGACAGTGATCTGGACCATGTAGACAGTCCTTTATCGATTCTCTTTAAATATATTCTTGTAGGTATTTCTTCAAGTTAAATTATGGATTTCAAAGTGAACTATTTTTGAACGATTTTGCCCAGAAGAAAATTGAAATTAAAAATTAGAATCGAATTTGCCCATTAAAACAAAAATAGCTTATACTTTTTAATAATAAATTGTTAAGTCTAATGCAAGTTTGAGTAACGATACTCACTTCTTCGAATTCTCAGCGATGTAATAGAACACGTGGTTCAGCATGTCCTCCGTCTGTTTTTGCAGGAGGTCTATGAACTTCTGCTGCCAGATCGAACACTCTTCGATGATAGTGCCTTTCAAACTGTCAGCGTTCACGTCGAGGAAGTGCACCGTCATCACGGTGTCCTGCATGTAGACGTTGTTAGCAATCAAGCTGTACCTGGAGATGTCCGTGTCGTACGATCCCGCTGATGGTTTCAATTTTTTATATCTGAAAGAAGATCTCCGTGGATTTTTCGGATGATACGAAACCGATTGTAGTGGTAAAGATTGTTTAGAACCTCTGAAGATACAGGTCTCTGTTCACTTCCCAGACACCCTGGAATGGCTCCCAGGTTCTTAGATAATTTTGTACTTGTGCGAAGCAGTAATTGATCTCTTGAAACAGGAAATTATTCATATTTGCAGAAACAGTTCGTCAGAAAAATTGTTAGAAAATGTTTTTAAATTTTCGAAAATCAAAATTATCTTCACTTCCCCATGTGTTCGGTACAAACAGGTACTAGATACCATCATTGAGCTTCTGCTGTAGATCCAACAGCTCCGGATCCTTTTCATAGATCCTCCAAAATGGCGGCGTCAGCACATCAATCTTAAAAGTGGTCACGAATCTAGAAACACTCTTCAACGGTTCCAGGAGGCTATCAAACACTCCGGACATCAACGAAGCGATCTCCATAAGGTTCGGCATAAAACAGATCTAGAAAAATCAGTCGTCGTTCTATTGATCGAAATAGTAGGTTTAATAAATGAATAATTTGTTGAAATTAAACGAATACCTTGTTATCGATGAGATCAGCGTGGATCAAAATTAGTGGTGATGGGGGAGATGTATCGTCGCCATGAAGAGCGTCGTACATGGCCTCCAGAGACCCTCTTAGGCATAGTCTGAAGGCCTCTTGGAACACTGTGTCTATCTTGTGCAGGTAATCCTTCCATTGTTGCATGCACTGCCAGAATTTTTATTTATAGGAGGCACATTAAAATACCAGAAAAATAAAATACAATTCTCTACAGCCCTAGAAATCATCCTAGAACTTTATAAAAATCAATGTATATTTTTAAATTGACTTTCCATTGTTCGACTCACAAGGGTCATTTCGAAGCACTATTATTTTGAAAGAGGTCGCGAGGCTTCGACGGTTCATAAACGGGAGTCGGATCGATTATAAATTTCGTGTTAAGGGCTGGTTCGTATTTAAGGGTGTGGGTCTCGAGAGAAGCTCGTTTGGAACTGGTTAGCTGCGATTCCCCGATAGCTTCCGTATTAAGGGTGCGGGGACACGTGCTCCTAGCGGCAGTCACGTCACGGAGCGACATATCGTAACGCGAATCGGTCTGGACTACGGTTCCGGTGCTCAGTCGTACGAAAATTGCTCGACGGTGCCTGCGGGGATAACGCGGCCACATTCCGCGGGAATTCTGCGTCGGGAATGTCTGCATTTTCCACCGTTTGTTGTCGATGGGGAGCTAGCAACGAACGAGACAAGGGTATCAAGCCCCTGGCAGCGGGGCGGGGACAAGGGCCTGGAAATTGTTGGTGAATATTCCTTACGTTTGACAGAGCTTTGCGGTATTTCAGGAACTTTCGCTTCGGCGATATTTAGTTGACAGAACCACTCTACCCGTGAGCTCGTCAAGAGAAATATCCGCGAGAATATTAATTAACGCGCGTGCCCCCTCATCGATTGCCTTTATGTTCTTCGTCAAAGCTTCGGGACCTAACCGATTTTTTTCTGAAAAATGGTCTTCAGACGTTGCCGACGGTTCAAGGAGTCGGAATATTGAGAAAAAAATGAGAAAAACTCCTGTTTTACTCTGGTTATTACAAAATACTGAAAATACATAGAGTAGCAAGAACAAGGACTTACGTCTTCGATGACGCCCTTGAAACCATCGAAAATGACCAGCATGTACTGCATCACGATTTTATGTTTCTCGAGCATCGACTTGAAAGTCTCGTCCCTGGAGGATCGCACCGTGACTTCGTTTCACCGATTACCTTACGGAATTATTCAAATCCCCGGACGTACCTGTTCCTCCGTATCTCGTCCTCCAGCTCCAGCAACTGGTACGTGTAGTTCGGCCTGATTTTGATCATCGGCGTGTCGCAGATGTTCTCGCAGATTTTCAGGATCTCGAAGTTCGACTCTTTATAGACGTCGATGAACTCTTGCAGCTGCGGCGAGAGCGAATCGAAAGTTGGATCCGAGGTCGCAGCCGATTATTCATGGGGGAATCTCGGGGTTAATCGTTGCGTCGAATAGTTTCGATTCTCTACACTACGTATTCAGATTATGGGGAAACTTCGGAGAGTTTTTTCATAAGATCGCGTCACGTTGGACGCATCGATTGGGACTGGGGAGCGATAACAGTTGGGAGGAGGGGCCCGAGCCGGTGAGCGAATTGTTTTTAGCGAAATGTCCTAAGAAATGGAAATTTGCCGAAGAATTCGCAGGCTAATGGTTGTTTAGGTAGTCACAGGATTTTGTGAGATTTCACTGTGGTTTAAAAACCGGAATATCGTCGGAAAAGGGTAAATGAAGGTAGCTACCGGTGGTTAGAGGATCCGTGAACGATCTTATCCGTCGAATCGCAGCCCCGTCGTGTCCCTTAAGCATGCAACGTGTCCGGCAACGGGTCTCGGTCCGAATACCGTCGATTTGAACAAGGTAACGAATGGCCGCAGACGCGGCCAGCGGATATCCGCTATTGCTATTCCGTTTCGACGGCACGCGCACTTCTTGCTTAATTAAACAAACAAAGGCTGCGGACAGATCCCACTTGGCTGGGTCAAAATTTAATTTCGCCGGGACAGAACCGGACCCGCTGCATAAATTTCTGCTCCGGTGTATACATATAGGCGTTACCCGGACTCGGTAATACGCCAGAGTGGGGAGGCAGTCAGCGAGAGAAACGAAGAGACAAGCAGAGAGCGAGAGAGAATGCGGTGAAGAGAATGGTTAGAGAGAGGGACAGAGAGAGGGAGAGGGTGGAGCGTACATTTGCCATTTCGTTAAAGCAATCCTCGATGTATGCCTCCACGTATTCCGAGTTCCATGTCAGTCTGCCTAAGCCAGGATTGATCTTCCTGTCTAGCTGCCGAATCAGCTCGCGGAACAGATCGCGCTCGGACACCGACAACGCTGGAAAATAAAATCAACACACCTGTATCCGACTGTTAATTGATGCGGCAAGGGCTCCGCGAAAGCTTGATAGATTATTTAAAATTTGCAACAATTTGCCGCGTTCGGAACTAACGCGAAAGCTGACAATTTTCACAAATCTACTGCTTCTGAACCGAAATCTTTCTGCGAGAAGAATCGACAGTTTTATTCGGGCCCGGATGAAGCAGAAATTTGAAGTTGTCCAATTTTGCAAAATAATGTAGTGACTTTTCAGAGAAGGGAGATCTAGGGGATTTAACTAACCGCGGATGACTTTGTTGTAGCTGATGACGACGGCCAGGACGCTCTCGTAGACGAAGCACAGTGTGTCCCACTTGTCGTAGACGAGCGTGATTTGAACAGGTATGGGGAACCTGAGGTTGACCCAGTAGTCGGCCTCGCGGCACAGGTTCAGGATATCCGGGTCGATGGTGCACTCGAGTGTTCCTGTTATGCTGTCGCTGCGCCGCATCAGGAAACGGTCGAGCTTCGCGCGCGGATTGTCGCCAACCGCGAGCACCCAACTCTGGTGTAGATTCTCGACTAGGTCCTCGATCGATTTCATCAGTATATCGTGCTGGTGGTAGATTTCGAGGCTCATGCTGCAGTACGGCATCCAAGCTGCGTCCTCGAGCATCTTCCTCGTCGACTGCAGTCGGGCACCTTTCAGACGCAGGTTCAACGCCCTGCCCGCAAAATACGGAGTCATTGAAGAATACTCCTCCCTCTCGTCTAAGACCTCCTGCTTCGTCTGGTGGATCTCGTCGCTGAACAGCTTCCATATCTGCATGGAACCATACTTTCTTTCCTTCTTCTCAACAGCGATGTCATTACCCAATATTTTGTACGTCTTAAAATTAAACTGCCGATCTCTTATGCAAGATAAAAGTTTTTTTGGTAATTATATAGAAAAGGTCTGCCTACTCCGATTTTGATGAAATTTTAATATGTTATGCAGCAACATATTCTGAATATCTTTTTCCTTTTCCAATATAGGGGGGTCGCTCGTAGTTTTCGAGATATTCGCGAAAAACTATTGCTAATACTGTATTGAATTTTCCATATTCGTGTACGCTCCGTGGCAACGTAACGCTGATCCGCACGGCGCCTGTTTACTTTTTTTCGTGAACACGCTGTGGAACTACTCCTGGATTTTCGTATGTGTGGTTTTCTCTGTCCCCTTCACGACCTCACCACAACTCGTTCTATTCGCATAATCTTTGCTTTGTAGCTGTTATCTAGAATTTGAACTAGTAATGGAAAAATCATGCGATCAGAATGAGTTGTGATTAGTTCGTGGAGGGGGCGACCACGCATACAAAAATCATCCTATATAGAGTGAGACCCTATTTTCTTTCTCATCCCCATTCATTTTGCGAATATCTCGAAAACTAAAAGCGACCCCCCTATATTCGAAAAGGAAAAAGTTGTTCAAAATGTCGAAATCTATAACATATTAAAATTTAATCAAAATCGGAGTAGGCAGTCCTTTTCTATATAATTACCGTTTTCTTATAATACTTCATTTTTGTCAGAAGTGTAGAAAATCCGCAATCTATTCATCATTATGATAAATATTGATTTTTTCATTTTCGTTTGATTAAAGATAATTGTCAGGAGTGCAAATTTGAAAGGAAAAATCTCGTATTAAACCAGCGTTTCAGCTAATTGGTCGGGCTTCTCGGTACATCGTGTATATAGAAATTAGGAGGACGGTTAATTAGAGGAATACACAAAGGGTTTCTCTTACCTTGTTCGTCTGTGCTTCGAACAACGGCTTCAGCTTCTCGCGGTTCATATAATTGTAGAATCCTTGGAGATCCTCGATTCCCTCCTGCACGTTGTTCATCCCCACAAAAGCTGACGTGACCAGATTCTCGATCATGACTTCTAGATCCTTTAGCTCCAAGCGGAACGCGAACATGTCTTCGTGCCACGTCCCGTGGAGAACGTCGAAGATCTTGTGGGAGTTCTCCTTGATTTCCCGCAACGCCTCGTGGAACACCCTCTCGATCTTCTGACAGCCCCTCTCGTGCTCGTCGCCCTTGGTACCGCTAAACATTGGTCGAATGACCTCCACCGTTTCGTCCATTCTGTACCAATAATTACTTACTACCCTCTGAAATCGATCTGACAATTAATTAGGCTGTTGGACGTCGATACTGTGTCCCGATAGCTCGTAGAAAATACTCGTGTTAGACCTCTCTGTTATCTTGAGAAATTCATTTTTTAGACAAACTTTTGACTTCAAGAATTTTTTCTGTTCTAATCGTGAAAGGGGGTTAATTTCAATTTTTCCCCTTTCTGCGTAGGCAAAGAATTGTCGAACCGAAACCACAACTCGAGAAGCGATTTTTCGTGTTTTCGAGCTCTCGACACAGCCCAGTTCAGGGAACAGTGCTTCGGGGTGATGATTACCTTGCAAAATCGATCATCGCCTGACAGATCTCAATCATGTCATGGCACCTGCCGATGAAAATATCAATATGACGAAATATATTGTCCATGTTTAAATCCCACGGTACAGGCGTCATGGCGTTGTGCGCCTGCGCTACCTAAAAACGAAACGAAGCGGAGGGAGAGGAATGTATCAGGGATTGTATGAAAGAGTCGGCGGTGAAATTTATATTACGCGAGGACGAGGCGGTAGTTTAATATCCGGCGCAGTGTGACGAAGTCGATCGGAGAGGAGAACACCCCTCGACTTAGAGCTGGATAAATAAAGCTGATTACAACCCCTATTCGTGTTGGTTATTGTCGTTCAGACGATTGTTTATCATTGATTGGACGGTGGCTGACGCGGGCTTGCTGTTACAGAAGTATCGAGAAAGTACTGATCTAAATTCACTCATTTAAATACATACTTTAAGACGACATCGGAAATAGATGCTCCATAAAGCTCCAGCATTTGAAATTATGGCACGGATCAATTTAATCTAGTTTGTATTACAAACCACCCCTCCCCTCTATCAAAATAAAATGTGTATGCACATGTTTCCAACTGTGTTGAAACATTTAGCGTATCCTTCATTTATGAATTTTAATTTTTATTCAAATATTGTACAAGGTTTCTGAAGCCTCATATATCATTTGCGATGTAAATTTTATATTTCTTAAATTTGTACCACCTTTAGGAGAATTTATTCTAGAATTATATAATAGGTTAACGATTTTTAATGGCTATTCTTTTGTGTCTGCTCAAATTTAATACAAGGGTCTTGATCCCTGAAACTTTATTTGTCTATACGTCATACGCGTTTGTAGTTGTGTGAAAAATTATACACCTATTCTTCCGATGAATTTTAATTCTTTAGTCGGTTCATGAGATTTGTAAACTCCTAAAATGTGTTCACGATAAATATTCGTTGTTTGTTCCATCTGTTTTGCAATTTCATAAAAAAAATCTGTGGAATTTGAATGAACATTATTTATTCTGAAGCACCTCTTTACATGCTCACTTCAGCATCTATACTCTCTCCGCGAAATAGGGATGGATAGCAAGCATTATTTCGCTCGAGTAAAAGAACCACCCTAGCAGATTTGTTCGAGGGTCAATCTGCCAATCAATTTTCGGCGCACGTTTCATTCGCTCGGAAAAACAGAGTGGAGCGTTCTACGAAAAATCGAAGCATCGGGGAACGTCATCCAGATATCTTGACAAGTATCTGAACAATTTTTTTGTTTTTTCCTTCCTCACCCTCTGTCACCCTATATTTTTTGCAGTACCCCTGCCCCTGTTATCGATAGCCGATCAGACCGAATGTATGTTACGCGGCCGGGTCGCGATTCATTTTCGAAAGAGGACGAGTATGTTTCCGGGTAGCGAAGTGTTCCGTCAATAATTGAAATACTGCCGAATTCAATTTTATTAGTTCAAATTTCAATATTCAATTTTATTCCTAACAGCAAGAACCAGCGCTGCGTATCTCTCTTTCGTGCGTCTTTCTCTCGCTTTTGAATGAACAAACAAAAATTTAAGCTCTCTCTCTCTCTGACTAGTTTTTTAAACGAATGTGTTCGGTGGTAACGCGACTCGCGATATCGAAAAGGCTCACATTATTAACCGTGTAGCCGCCACAAGCTATTCTGCAGCGGAATTTTTCGAACTGTCGACCGAGAGATCGTCTCGTTTTATTTTTATAACAGTCAATCGCGCCTGTATTTAGCACCCGTTCCATCGCGTTTCATTTTTCACGCGGGCCAACGCTGCAATCTCTTTGAAAGCGATCAAACGTTGCAAACCGGAAACTTAAAAATTCATCTGCACGCTTACCTGTAATTTGTCAACGCTCAAGATCGTGGATATCAAAGTTTCAAACATTTTCCATATTATTTTGATAATGCAAAAAATATTCTCACGAAAAAATGTCTGTTTTACTGTGCCTTTTAAACAGTGAAATAAAGAAAAATGAATATGGATGAAGATTGTGGACCTGCTAGTACTGTTGAGAGTGTTCAAAATTTTCTCGTGGCAGCGACACTATTCAAAGAATTAATTAATCTGCTTTCCGGCTGGGAGAAAGGCCCGACAATTAATTACTGCAGTTCACCAGGCTAGGAGAGGGCAAGGGTATAAATGGAAGCCATTCAAGTCGGCCAATTCGCCGGGCATAGGGTTAATAAATACTCGTTACAGCGAAACAAGCGAACCCTCGACGATCCCCCATGGGACTTCGTTTGACCCTCGATCAGCGGCTGGTAATACGATTGTTGGGATTTCCCCGCAGAAGAATCGTAGCAGGACCTTAATTTCTTGCGTCCGTCGACGACCAAAACCACCGACAAGCTTCTCACTCCCGCCTCCCGAAGCCACCCCTAAACCACCCCCAGATTCACCCTCTCGGTTCACGCTTATCTGCCTGCACGTGAAACGCTAAAGTCCATGGGGGTCGTTCAGACTTCCGTTTAACGCGAAAACTTGACCTCGTTCCATAACCAACCATCCTCATCCCCCAGAGCACGGAACAACGCACCCTCTTCCCAAGGATAATACGCTAATCCCTCGGTTGACAAATTATTTTCGAAACCATTATCCCTTCTGTGCAACGCCCACGGAACGTATGACGATTTTTAATCTGCGACAGGTAATTTACTAAACGAGTCTACGAAGGAGAACTAAAAATAGAGCAGGTGAAAATTAAATGGGGTGGTTTCTATAAAAAATTATTTTTGCTTGAATCTAATATTCTACAATTTCTATAATGCTCTTACTAATACGTTTTATTAATTTCAAGCGTTCGCGTGTACTCCGTCGTGTTAATTCATGGCCCACAAGGTTTCGAGGCAAATAATTACTGAAGTGAAAAGGAAAGCACTCCTATTTGTGTAATATGCTATTCATTCGGGCTGGAACCCCTTCCGACGCTCTCAGAGAGTGGGGCACGAGAGGTACCACCAATCTCCGGAATTGTTTTGCAACAATACGCGATTACGGGAAGATAAGATTAATTGCTGTTCGCGCGCTAAGCGGCCCCGCCAGCCATCAGGGGGTTGAATATTATTTTAACGGTGGGAGCGCGGGGATCATTGTGAACCGGCCAAAGGAAGGGTACAATTACCGTGACTTCCGCTTAACGGGGGAACTCCTCACTTTGCCTAACGGCTCTTTCCCAAGTATCTAAAGTAACTCCGCTCACGTCGTTTAATAGTCCTTTAATGCACCGGCCCGGGCCCAGAGTGAATTTGTTCGTAATATCGACCAGAAACCCTCCGAACAAAAATTACGCCTAATTCAGCGTTACTCATCAAGACGGAGAAATTAATTTCTACTGGATTTTCTTCCCTTTAGCGTCGTTCTTTAACCCTTTGGCCTCGGGAAATTTTCTCAGATCATTTAAGAACAATTCGAATAAATTTACTCGCAATGTGGCGACTACCGATTAATATAAAATTAATAAATTTTATGCTCACCTCCACATAAAGGGACTTGTAATTTTCACAAGCGTCCACGCATTCGACAAACTTCTCCATCGATTTTCTCGTTTTACCCTCGAAAACCTCGTTCAGATCGATGTAGTCGCGACACACTATAATAATCTGGTTGCTCAGAGCCTTGAACAGGTTCTCTATCCTCTCTTGGCTGTTGTAGTACGGCGAATTAAGCCAGATCGTTCTGAACAGATGCATGAGCTTCATCAGGTGTTGTTCTATCGCCGAAGGCTCTGTGCATTTGTTTAACTCGTTTGATTCGGGGAGCAGAACGCGCAGGTACTCGATATTCGATTTGGCTTCGTGTACACCGTCCTCGATCTCGTCCTTCAAGGTGAGAAACTGACGGACGTAGGTCGAGAGACTGACAGAGAGGTATTCTGTTATCTTCTTCGCCAGGGGACTCTGCAGTTGATGGTTCAGACCGCAGAGATTATCGACTGCAACAAAGTGGACCATTCAAAATCTACACCTATTTATATTTTTCTGAAATATTTTAATAATGTTCAAAGTGTGCGAATCTATCAAAGAATGCACTCGGTTTTTGACTGTAAGCTACTAACATCGATAACTCCAGAATTGGTACTCGTCCTGGAGACAGAGTAACTCGGTGGGCGTGGCTTGTTCTTGATCCAAGAGAGCAATCCTGATCTGGGTGGTCCAATGTACCACCACGCCTTCCAGCCTCTTCACCAACTCCTTATCTGCAGTAGTCGCATCGGTAGATTCGTTGCTTATGAGACTGCTGCCCTCCCTAGGCACGTAAATGACGGTCAATCCGAACATCTTGTAAGTTATGTCCGTCAGCTTGCAGAGGAAGGTATCCAGACTTCTGTAGAAGTCGGCCTTGACACATGTGGGTCACAAAATTAAGGAATGAATAATTTTTAAATTCAAGAAGTCTTTGAATAATCCTTCACACAAGATAATAATATTCTATTCACTGCATTTGTTCGGTAATTGTGAGGTCACCCACAACGGGCGTGGCTAGAGCAGACTCCTCCCACATTGTCGGAGAGGGGACGAGTCCTCAGCCAATGAAATGGTGAAGTGGGCGTGGTTAGTTTAAACTCCTACCGCAGTGCAGTTTCCGAAACAGTGTGGAACTCTAGCTTCTGCACTCTGTAATAACAGCGTCAGAGTGACGATGGAAAGACAATGTTTTATGAAAATCCGAATGCAGTGTTCCCAATTGTTCCGAAGCAGCGGCTATTGGTCTGCAATTATAGTGCCTCTGCGATCCGGTGAGAATCCCGTGGATCCATTAGAAATAATGAAGCGACTTCCGGTCCGAGCCGAACAGAACCGTTCTGTCCAGGCCGACCGAGTAATCGTGTTCTCGTACACGAGCAAACATCGCCGTCGAATTCGCCAGGCGGCGCATTTAGCCGAAAATTATGGTAATAATAACTTCGCACGGCCCTTCCTGTTTCGCTTGCTCCTCCTCCTCCTCCACACCGAATCGGCGGAGAACCGGAAGTTCGTGCAGAGCGTTGCCATAACGGGATTGCAACCGGGCGAAGTTACAAATTCACTTGGCGAAGTCATCACTTCAGACCGTTGTAACCTTAAGCTGAAGAGACTACAGGTGTAAACTGACGTTAATCGCGACGGAAGATTTCGATCCCTGAACAACGGATCTTCGATACAAGCCTGATTTTCAATCTGGGTTATACGGCCTGTATTATGCGAGGCCAGTATTTATGGCACAGTTTTCATCAAGAATTCTCTCGAGTCCTCTCGATTCTTCTGTTACAAGCATCTATCTTCGTTGTTTCAAGTTTAATGCCAAGTTGAACGCACTCGCTCTGAACGCGGTCACGACTACTTCAATAATTGATCCCGCCGTAAATTCTCCATCAGCTCGCTTTGACCGCCGCCGAGAATTACGGGTCTTGGTTCTGGATTAAATCGGCGATTTAAGAAGCGAACGGAGCTATCTGCAACTCGATGGAATCACTTCTTTCGGAGGGAATGATTACTTTAGCGAGAGGTCGGACCGATTAAATAAATTAGACGGAACGACTTTTTGAAAGGGTTGAAGCTCGACTTCCTTTTCATTGGACTACTGGATTGCTGGCTGGTGCAAAAGACTGGTAAAGTAATGGTACTTTTGTCTGAATGCAATAAAGTCACCGAAAGCATCAAAAGACGACTACGAGGTTCAGTGCTTTAGTGGTTTTTCTGGCTCGTCTGATTTTTCACTGTCTTCTACTACTTTTAAAACCGGGCGATCAAAGACCAAATCCTTAAGAAAAATGTTGCCACGATAAAATGTCTGGAGAACATTCGACAATTCGAGCACACTAAAACGATACCAAAATTAAGTCCACGCAGATCCATCGCCGTCACCTGTTCGATCGATCCGCCGATCTCGCTCTTGAAAATCGAGCGCGAATTTTAACGGGGACACGCTAATTAAAGCTATCCGAGGGCATTGTTTAACGGGAACAGAAGGAACGAGGGAGAAAAAAACTCTGTGAAACGGGGGCGGAAAAGTTTCACAGCTCGTTCAAGTATCGTTAGGGAACGGTTTCGTCGGCTGGTCGTCGCTAAACTTTCACCCACGCTGGCCCACGACGGACTAATTAAACACGAGTTTAGACGGGAAGAGAAGGATACTGTCTGGCCAAGTCTCGATGGGCATGAAGATGGGCGCCAGCACGTTTTGCACCAATGAAAGAACATGACTGTCGACCCCGCCGTTCACGGAACCAAATAGGATGCGTTCACGGAAGGTGTCCGGCTGCAGGATCTCGTTGGGTTCCCTGATGAAATAGTTCATCTCCAGCACTGGGATCACTGGGAATCCCAGGGACACTCTCAGCCTTTTGTGCATCGCGTACAACGAGAGAACCTGGATGCTTGGGTCCTCGATGAACTCGCGGATCTTCGTTTCGTGATAGTACATGAAGCTTTCCTCGTTGACGCTGCTCAGAGTCGTCATCTCCTTCACGCAGTTTATCTTGAACGAGAATTATAGATTAGGCGTGGGTTACGAAAATGATGGTCTAAAACTGCTACACCGGATGCAGAATTTAAGGCGACTTATCTGAATTTCTAATAAATAAGGGACACATTATACTACACCATCCGAACATCTGGTATCATTGTAGAACGAGTCTCTGAGTGTAAACTTCGTTTAGACACGTAAAGAAGTGACAGAGCCATCCTTTATCCCCCGATCAGCTCAGAAGTACACCGCGATTTCCCCTAGAGACAAGTAACGAGGGAATACAGTCTGCTCACCAATTCCGCAAGCTCCTCGTCTAGATAAACCGGTTTCAGCTCCTCCTTCTTCAATCGTGTCTCGTGCTCTGCGCGAGAAAGGAGGAGAAGAGGACGAAATTAATAAAAATCGTTCGATCTTGGGCCAGGGCGGTGTGGGGAAGGGGGTGACGGTAAGAGGATTTCGAAAATAGTTTGCCCGTCGGAACGGAAACAAGATCGGCCGCGGGTCGTTCGTTAGTCGTCGATTGGAAATAGTGAGGGTGCCGCGATGGGTCCCCTTAAATCCGGCGGGAGAGTTAAATCGAAGACATTCGTTCCAAGAATCCTTCCTCGGTCTCTCTCTCTTTCTTTCTCTCTCTCTCGCTCGTTCTGTGTTCGTTTTCCAGCGTTTTCCCGTCTTTCTCTTTTCTTGCCGGGTTCCGACGTCGTTTTTCTTTGCCGCAAGCCCCCACCATTTGCTCCACCACCTACACGATAGTCGCTTCACTATCCCCCCTGCTACCGGATACGCCTTTGCTCCTGGCAATCTAATAGGAACGATAAATCGCGGCCGGCTACTGAATCGGCGGAAGAGGAAACACGTCTGGTGATCGAGGCGCCGCGGGACGACACGTTCACCCATAATTTATCGGCCTATGATAGCGAGCATTATGTAGATAGTAACGACGCGAACACGCCAGGAACTTATTACTGTCACGTACCTTTCCGCGCCGCTGGTTTTTCATCACAAACCACGTTAGACATCACGTCCGACTTGTATGTTTTACCCGCCTCCCCCGTCCGTTTAGTCGTAGGGCGAATGCGGTCGTGGGCGTTCGAGGGTGTGTTCGACCCGTGGTCGGCACGTTCGATCTTTTGCTCACGAGTAACGATGGGGTTGTTGCAATCGAGCGATCCTAAAGGGTGCTAAGCGAGCTCCTGATGGATCGAGGGTTACAGAGGGAAAGCTTCGGATCGTGGATTGTAATTTGTGTAAAAATCCCGGAAAACGATCATCTCAGTCACGATTTCGCAGTCACAAGAAGAACCGGTCTGAATAGCTAGCGGGTATTACTTTGCCCGATACGGAAACACAATGCAAAAGGGAAAAGCGAATCCATAAAGAACTTCGCTGCTACCTTCCTGCAATTAAATATTACAATGGAGTACGGAGGAATACATTCGCGAGTCATTGTCTCGTCGGCCGTAAATACGCTTCCCAGAACCCAATTTCGTTGGCGAAACGCTCTCTCCGTCCGCATTGTCTCTGCCGGTCGTCATATTCGATTTAAATCCGGTATAGTCCGCCAAAGATTTCGCCGTTCTCCCTTTAACTGTCGAGAAAACGGTGAGCTGAATCGAAGCGTCGTTACAACGACGATGGTCGTAATCGCAGACAACGATGTCAGGCGTTTCCGTTAATACAGCGATATTCTTCGGTAAACATTTCCTAGCGATATTTCCGCGAATTCGATTCCCACGGCTAGTAAAATACGAGTGGAACACGCACAGCAATTGGAGAAAATATTTACTACGAGAATGAGCTTTCCGTTTCTACAAGCGACGGAAAGGTAAACTATTATTATAATTTTTAATTCTCGTTCACGAAAATTAACAATGCTCTGAGCACTTCGTGAGTCAGTTTTCCACATATTTTATCACAGTAAAAAATGTCGAGATCGCTCTCAAATAGATACATAGATGGACACGCAATTTAACGGTTAATCCGCGGATTTTATTGCGAATCGTTATCGCGACTGAGCGTTGTCGATCGATGGACACGTTAATGAATTTTAATAAACAGGGAGGACGGGAGAGAGAGGTTGTCTCGTAATCGAAAATTGCGACAGGTAGAACACTCGGGCAATAATCAACTTTTATGAGACCGTGTTCCCCGCTCGCGCGAATAATTCACAGTGTTTCAAAAGATTAGCCGATTTCGCAGTGATTTTTAATTTCCATCCAGTCCCCACCTCCGCTCATGACGAACAATGTCGAGGAATGTCGCGAAAATGTCAGCCGAAACGCGAAACTGTCGCGTCCAGTTTCCATGTCGATGTCCGAGCGACGTGCACCACCGCGCCTCGTCGTTCGTTGGAAAATACACACAGCCTCGGCGAAAAATTCTTTCGCGAATCCCAGTGCAACGGATTTCTGCTAAAAGCACGCTCCCCGGAAATCGTTTCCGACTCGTGGACACTTGGTTGATTGTTTTAGGACCGTGGGAAACGGAGGGATCGAGCAAATTGAGCACTTGGAAGAGATCTGTGATGTAAATAATCGTATCTTGTTTATGGTTTGTTTTTGTACGGACTCGGGACTATTTTAAATCGTGTTGATAAAAATCGAGATTGAACGGAAATTGAGGATTTTTTTTGGAGGAAATGGAAATCCTGTTAACCTTTCATTGAACGCTTTTTTCAGTAAAATTTTTTAACGGATTATAGAGCGAGAGTTAAACGGAGAATATATTGCGTGTTTTCACCACGTTTTTTTAGGAAATAAAATATTTGTGTAAGTTCCACCGAATCTTTTTGTATTAAAACCAACACTGGCCCCACTTAAGTCAACCTTTGAACACCTTCGCAGGCATAGAAGCAGTCTATCCTTTGATCGAGACTGGTCTGAAAACACCGAGTGATCGATGGGTCCACTTCACGGCGGATCTCTGAGTCTGAATCGGCACTCTCGATCATTCGCATCTACCGCGTGACACTAATTGTTCGTGGATAGTTTCTCCCGAGGCGTTCACCCCGTTCATCCTCGACCATGAGTCCTCGAGGAGGATATTTCGGACTGTGCAACCGTGTGCGTCACTGTACGTGTATTATAACCAAGCAGCCACGTGGAACTGCCCAGAGGGAGAGCACGGATGTATTGGTTTATCTAGTTTGCCTACTTTCGGTTGGGGGCGGACGAATTAGTCGCGTTTCCCAGGAATTGGTTCCTGGAGAGGTGGCGGGGAACACGAGCTGAAATTACCATAATCCCGGAGACAAATTAGGAACTCGGCAACACCGTGAACGGCCGATTAATCGTCCAACACTGGCCACCTTAAGCGTCATAATTCAAACCTCTGCCCATTCGTATCGATATCCCCGCAGTTTCCGGCCAATTGGTCGAGCTTCCGGAAATCGAGCTTCCTGTTTTCGAACTGCTGTCTCCAACTTTTTGGTACATTATTATTACTCGGTAAAAGTTAGTCAGAATTATTAGAATGGAATTTCACCAATTTCATGGCGCAAAATCGGCTCGGATAAATCGTACGATTTTATCAAAGAAAACTACAACAGTGTAAATATTGACAATATTTTATCGACGATTCAGCGATCCATTAATTTTGCAAACGAGTCTGTTACGCATAAAATAACCTGCGAAAATATGAATTTGCACGGAGATTTAAAATCACACAAATGTACTGAAAATTGATGGCAGCCAATCAAATTGTTGACAATTGTTCGCTATCTCGATTTGATTCGAGCCAAAATTTTTTGAATTTTACTCGCAGAAGAACGAACGAACGTGCGAATATGTTGGAGGTTAGGCGAGGTTCGAGTTACCGCAAGCGAGAATAGGGGGTGTCAGAGGACTGAAACGCGGTTTGGGGGTTGTCGGGGGTGGGGGTGTCTTTAATATTTTCCCCGTAAATCTTACTGCCTTGGTCCTCATCGTCGGTGGACGGGGCGTCCAAGTACTCTCTGTGTGGATCCGGGCTCGTCGGATCTTTAGCTGTAACTTTCCCCGTTTGCATTTTATTGACGGGTCGGCCTGCCGGCCTCGACGCCTCCTCTCTCACTCGAGAACTCTCCGGTGCAGCTGATTTATGCGGCCCGTCCGACTGTTACCGTCTCTGCTCCGAACCCTTTTCCGGTTTCCGTCTTCGCCCGTAGATATTGTCGAGTGCCACGAAGTTGCTCGATCCACGAGGAAAGACCGAGACGGACGGGGATCTCGAGTGATCGCCGCTTGTCTCCCGACCATTCAAGATCGACCTGAGACTGTACCAGCAGCGTCGAGGCGGCGACGCCTGCAGAATTGATTCTGTTACTTTCGAAACCCCTCGACGCGGATTTCTTCGGGAACACGATTTCCATGGCCGGGACCTTACGAGGACCAATCTTCGCGACCCTACGCTGAATCTTTCAATATGTTAATCACCTCCGACTCGATAAGTTATTAGATCGGTCGGTAATTTACTCATGCGGCTTAAATCTCTATGGGCACGATGACCACAGACGTAATAATATGGAATGCTGGGTATGAGATTGATTGGCTTGGAATGGAATCATCTGTGGGAAGGCCACCAGCCGACTGAGTCGTTGCTCTCGTACCATCAACAAACGTCGTGCGCCAAAACGTCAAATGACACGTTTTTAGACATGGCAAACAGTCGAGGGTCGGAGGAATGAACTGACGAGCAAACACAAGCGAATGTGATCGCTCGTACCTCGACTAGGTCAGGAAAAGACCATGTCGGTGTGCCGAAACGCACCTGTGTGTACACCGATAGAGTCAGACCGCGGAAGATGCGGGACGGCTTTTGCTAAAAACGATACGAACCGCGATACGAGAGACAAACGCAATCACGATTTACGGCTACGACACACGGTTAACGATTACGATTTACGGATCACGAATTACGGACACACTTCCTGTATCACTCTTGTACTTGTATCTTTGTTGTTTCTGTCGCGTTATTCTGAATAAAGGGCAAGTATTTGATTCTCGAAAATCCTGTTCCTACACATCTTCCTTCTGAAATTCATAGGAACCTGGGCTTGATTCGATTCTAGGCTATTTGCTAGATAAGATACCTCCATCGAAACCTCTCGCTATGATTGATTTTACACCCACTTCTCATCCAAGGTAGATTTTTGAAAATCGTTCCGTAATCCGGGACTAAATCTCGCAGTATCAGCGAGGAGCTTCTCCAATGATTCTACGGCACACAGTCTGGTGGCCGACCAAAATCCAAAGCAAAGGCGGAGAGCAGCATAGTTCCAGGCATAGCGGATTGCACGGTAGAGAGCGGTAGACTGCGGAGGCGTTGTGCGGAGTACTTGGCGAAACTATGGCGAAAATCTTCCGTCTTCGTATCACCCCGGAGCGAGCCGAGTCCTTGAATTACGTCAATTAAAGCCCTCGGGCGACCATGGGTGCGCGCGTCGCAAAAGTTGCAGACTCGTTACACCGTCGACGACGACGAGACGACGCGGTTTGCGCGCGATGTTGAAAGAGAGAAATGATTTCAACGGACCAGCACAAAAGTCTGTGCATATCATAAACGACAATGAGACAGACTGAACGAAGACCTGGAAACAAAGTGACGCGAACGCGAAGCGAAACGAAGAGAACGGAAAGAAGAAGAAACGAGAAGAGAGGAGAAAGATGTTGGAGGGATCGTTCGAATCCTCTGATCGGTCAATAACGATTTCCAGGGAATATAAATGTCTCCGCGAGCATTCGTCCACGTCGTTCGATTCGGCCCGTGTCCGGCATTGCCTTTTAATCTTGTAGCTTTGCCTCTTTTAATCTCGTTCCATCGACCTCGCTTCTCCCCCTCCCTCTCCCTCTCGTCCACTCCTTCCAGAGGTTCGCTCGATGCAATTTCTCCTTTCGTTCGGTCCCGTGGATCGGCTAGAAACGTCGCTCATCCGGCCGATCGCAAAAACACGATGCTACCAACCGTCGACCAGCTGAACCGACCCTGGAACAGATTCATGCTCGAACGATCTCCGTCCAAGGAGATCAGTCGGACTCTTCTAGGATAATGGGAACTATGACCACGGTAATCCGCGTGGGGATCGCTAGAAGCTCGACCCGTCCCCGGGGACTCTCACCTATTGGACTTTTAGGACCTTCTCTCTGAGATCTTTTCGAGGTAATTCATTTCGTACGAGGTTCCCAGTGATCTTTGCGATAGACGCCATTCTTGGTACGCATACGACAATATTCTGTACTTTGTATGTGGCGTGGCGCGTGTGTTTCGGTGTTGCCTCGTTTCATTTTCGAGCTTGGCTGCTAAGTGACCTGACCGTTTGACTCTGCGGAGACGCTGATCGTTCAAGCGCTGATCGTTCAAGCGCTAAACAAAATCTGCTGTCCCGTCCAGTGATGCCAGAGTCGTGGGTCCTGGGCTCTTTCCCCTCCGCTCGCTCACTCCCCACTCTGACGCACCGTCGTCGACATAGTAAAGGTACGCTGGTGCGTGTCAGGGCGTGTAATCGAACCTTAGACCATATATACCTATAGACCCGGCGCAGATAATTCTGCCTTGTTCCGAGATTAAACCGACTAGCAGACGACGCTTGTGGGAAAAGTGCTATAGTATGTTGAGAAATCGCAGTACCGTGAAGGTAAAGTGGCAGAGGGGAAAGGGGAATCGTCGTCACATGTCATTCTGTATAAATATACATACATGTATTTTATTTTATTACTCGTTCATTTTTACTTTACTCTTATTATTTTAAATATGGTTAACTCATTTTGTCGATTATAATTTGGAAGAAGCTAAATTTTAATGTAGGATTTGGTAATATAAAATCTGTATTTTTTTCCTCACAACTTACTTTATTTAAAAAAAGAACAGTAAAAACAATATACATGTATATGTCGAATACAATACTTGTGTACTGTGCACTCGTTTCGTGTCATACACTATCCACCATTTTAAATTATCTCGAATCGAGGCTTGTGGACACCAGATAATTTTAGATCTCGTCACATAGCATCGTATGCACATACTATACCTATGCCGGGTCTATAGGTATATATGGTCTAAGAATCGAACAGATACTCACACGGGCAGAGTAGAGGTACGTTCGTGTGCAGCGCGTGCGCAGTGGAAGCAACGTGGCGACGACGGTGCGTCAGAGTGGGGGGTCGGGCCGGCTGAGCGAGCGGAGGGGAAAAAGCCCACGACTCACGATTCTGGCATCACTGCAGCGAGGGCCTTCCCCATTTTCCCCACTCCGCAGAGTCACTCCATCCACGCATTGCAAAGGAGCCGTTTTGATTGTCGCAGCCGCTCAAACGTTTCGACTGCGCGTAAGAGAAACCGATCCTCTTTCATCAGTCTTCTCAGGCCTTCTAGTTTCCATCCTACACTTCTGTCAGTTCTAAGTGGTGACCAGTTCCTTCGATTTGGGTTTTTAATGAAGTCGACAATCGACTATTGCCGTTCGCAATTAAACTCGCAGTGATAACGCCGTTATTCTTCATCTCCTGCCATGACCCTATTCCTTTACACAGATTTTTAAGACACGACAAGATGTATTGTTGAGTTAAACGAAGATTTCGAAGTGATCAGTCTTCCTCAAACTGAACGCGATCATTTCGAACAATCTAGATGTTCATACGATAATTTAACTCTTCGAGAATCAACTGTGGATCTAAAACGACGCCAGCTCCCTGAAACCTTGAGTGCACGTTGCAATGTTATATTCTGCGACCTTCTGTTTCGCCAGACTCAAGAAACAGTATCGTTTCTTGAAGATTCGCGAGAGATCAATCTTCCTTACCCTGACGACAGTCGTCCGGACCAATCTAGATTTCCATACGGTAATTTGGCCCTTCGAGAAACAACCGTGGCTTCCCAACCATAACGAAGCTGGGTCCCTCGAAGCCTAGCTCGACGACACAACGTTGTTAGTTTCGGATTTGCAAGACTACGGGAGCTGTATCGCCGCGTGTTATCGTTTCCCAGCGTCCAAACAACCGCTCTGCCACGAATTCATCCGCTTGCCTTGAACGGGGAAGATCCATAAATCTATGGTGGAGGCACAAAAGGACCGGGGAAACCAACCACAGGACCCGATAGAGACAACAAAAGTGGTGACACCGTAAACTTCCTTCCGCGATTTTATTACTGGAAGTCGGAGGAGTAAGAGGAAGAGCTGGAGAGAAGACGTGAAAGAGAGGATGATTCACAAATAAGATGCAGACCGGTGCTCGGGGTTTTACCAGCCGACAATACCGATCGATCCTATCGGCTCCTATTCGAGGAAATATAAATCCAGTTTAATGCACCGGCCACCTAAACGACGTGGATTTGCGAGCGAACAGAACGGCCGTTGTGGCCCGATCCGAGATTGATGCGGCACTCACGGACGCTGTAAATATCGGGATCCGTCCACGATGATCCAACGGAGTCCCGCAGCAATGATAAACTTAAATAACCCATGGTTATCGGAGTCGTTAAAGAAATCCACCCCCGTATCCTCTGAGACCTTCATAACCTTACCTCCCATGGAAATCAATGCTTTATAATGTTCCTCCCTTTGTCAGAGTTACAAACCTCTGTCAGACATTGTCATGTTCATCGCAGTGCTGTTACAGATTCGGAACATTTTTATATTTGCTGATATGCAGTCTGGTTATTTTATCACATCGTTTGAATTTTTCGAGTTAAGAGAAACAAATGGATACAAATAGCCCAAGATATAGAAATTGTAATGTTCAGCGGCGTTATCTCGAAAATCATTTACCGAATTTTCATGGAAGCATACAGGAGCTTTGCGAGAGAGAATCTTTTGAATATTTCATTGTACGTATCAGATGCAACGTGGCGGAGAATCTGGCCGAAAATTTTTTCAAGTTCTTTTTCGCTCTCGGCCTGGTCTATCGAGTTATCTGATGGGCAGAGGCGGCAGCCCCAAAGTGCCTGTTGCCCGGGTCAGTCTGGAAAAAATAACCCCCGCAGGGGTGGGAAGTGGGTGAAGCAGAAAAAGAGAAGATTCGACGGCGAATTGACCAAGCACACCGGACCGCAATGTATCTGGGATCGTTTTATTTCCTCAGTTTTTCTCTGGTTCTTGGCCGTCAGTGCTGGGGTGGGTTTCCGCGATAAGTCCCCCGAGCATATAGCCGACGGCCGAAAGGCTGATGCATAATTACGGCCGGGGTTAGCAACAGGTTCTCATTGGCCGCGAGGTTACAAAAAGAACAGGGTGAAAAAACAGAACAGAGCGAGACGAGAGATTAAACACACGTTTAATACGCGGGAACGCGTGCACGACGGCTCGGGAGCACGAGGGGGATGATCGAGAAGGGTTGGCGAAGTTTGCGAACGTTGGATATCCTCTCCGTGTAACTTACAAGGATTAATGAAGTCTCGCCGTTGATCCACGGTGCCCGAGGTCCACTGGAAAATTCAATAGAACGCCTTGGGTGGCGCGTTTGATCTTTTAAAGGCAGCCAGCTGTAAAAGGACTCTGTTGCGAGTAAAATGGGCGACGGAGCAAGATGGAGGATGATAGATCGCGTCCGGGAGCTCTTTTCGCTAACGTATTTCGTCGCGGTGATTAATAACCGAGCAATAAAAATGCGCCGGGGAAATACTGACGGCACGCTATCAGCCGCTGCGCGCGCCGAATGAATGAAAATGTATGCCCTGCGAAACAGAGGGTCGCTAGAAACTGGATAGTGTAGCTTTACGTTGATACTACCGGGAAGTATTTGCAAATATATTTATCTCAACTGCGAAGAATTCGTCTACAGGACAGTCCTATCAGTAGTTGTCTAATTCTATTCAAGTATCATTCGACTCGATATTCAGCGCAGTTGTCGATGATCCATCGTTGTACACTCACGGACACGTTTCTTTTACTTTTGCCCCATCTCTCCGTTATTCGAACGCCGGATGAAAAGCTTCTTACCGTGAGAGAGGGGGAGAACTTTTTGGCATTTCAAAGGGACGCAGGCCAGACGTTAGCGGATCCCAAGGAGCATGAAATCTCTCGGACCCAGCGCAGCGGAACAACTTTGCGTTTCCCTGATAAAAGCGAGCAACAAATTCCCCGCGAAAGAAACTCTCCGCCGATATGGTCGGACACTTTGAAAATTGCGGTGTCTGGTTTAACGCGACGCTCTTTCGGGTATTAAAGAGTATTCTTTGTGAGTTAACACTCTGCAAAGTAATTACGACGGCTCATTGGACGCGGAAAAGTTCCGTGATAGAGGATCTCCCTCGAAGTCTGGTCGAAAGTTTCACCGCGTGGCATATTATCTCTGGAAGCCATTACCGCCACGGCGAAACAAGCTTGGAGACAGATTATATCGAAAATAATGAAGCCGCTGGCGTAATCGTTGGTATTCCTACTTGCAGAAACTCCAGTTCCCCTCGCGAGCCTACTATGACTAACGAATTCCACGTTATACGAGGTACAGCAATGCCGCGGAAACTTTGGGAAGATCAAACACACACTTTATGTTTGGAATGGCAAACTGGTCTGATTATTCGCTGTTTGTTCGACTGGATAAAAGTTAGAAACACTTCGGAAGGAATCTGCCTTATCAAACTGAGTTCTGCGCGGTTCTAGAATGTTCCCAAAAGATTACACCGTTTTAGAGAGACTCGTAGATCAAACGTTAATATTAACGAAGAAATTGTCCAACTAGTTTGATTAATCGTTGATATCGCCACTGATTAAACGAAGAATGGGAAATCTATCTTACTTCCAAAAGACTTAACCATCGCAAAAACGTCCGACACGGAAGCTAAATCCGAGATATTAAGAACGTCGGCATAATCGTCGAGTGTTCCACTTCACGAGCGCGAGGCTCGTTTCCTAAGGCGTCTATTATAACGAGAAGAAGGTTTCAGACTTTTCAGACACTGATCTTCGCGGCTGGAACTTCTTAAAACATTTTCCACCTAGTTTATCCGTGGAACAGCTTCGCAAAAATAATATAAGTAAAGCTCGAGAGTAATCCGTGTTAATCAACATGGAGATAATGCTGGCTAATTTGTCTGGATCTCGGAGGATTATGTTCGTAGTTCTCCGGCGAAGGTATCTCATTGTTCCAATCGGGATGCGTTTAATAGAAGTCCGGGGATCGATACGTGGACGTTGTTGCTGTTGTTGTTGCTCGAAGGGGAAAGGTTAGCCAATTAGAAATGCATCCTGCGAGCCAGTCACCGGAGGCGCGGCCCGTATCCGTTCGAACCGATTAAGTTTCATGTAAATTTTCCCCCTTCCGACGTTGTATTTCATAACTCGTTCCTGTCCGTGGTTCCTGGTTCCTTCAATTTCCGGTTTCGCGGCTGAACCTGCGCGTCGAACATTTGCTTAATTCGTCGAGAAGGGAGACGAAAATAATTGTTGAGAATAATTCATTATCCATTCCTTTTATAAACAATAATCTTGCGATTTTTATGAACATGTTCGCCGCAATTGTAAATAGAGGAACTCAAGTGTGGCAGAGTTGTTCGTCCATGAGCGATTCATAGATCCGAGATTAATAAATCCCGAGAACAGTCGAATTAATTAACGGACGGAAGACACTTCTGTTTCGGAAGAAACTGGGTCGAAGTCATGGGCGGGGGTGGGTCGAGGGGGTTGAAGGGGTGGTACAAAAGCAACGGTAGCCATCGTATGTATGCTAATTGAACGAGGGGCAATCTGGAATGGACTCTGGCAGTGGCTTCCAGTTGATTACCATGGCAAGTACTCGGCAGAGAGTTCCTCTACGAACGACAATGTGAAAACAGCTTTAATGTCCCGTCCCGACTCACCGGCTGAGAGGGAGCACGACAAAATCCTGTTCCGGGATTACAGTGTCATAGGAAATATCAACCCTTTCGTCTAAATTGAAGTCACAGGGAAGTGGCCCGGCCCTGGATCGTAAACGGGACCGTCCCTTTTCGACGTCGATCAATTTTCCGCCCCCGAAGCCCACCCTTTACCTTCCAAATTGAATACTAAAGGATACTCTCTCAACAGTCCCTGGAATTATTCAAATAAGTTCCCTAGAGCATTTTTAATCATTTTATGAATTAAGTTGCATATTAATAATAATGGATATTGTTCTCAACAACGAAATTATTAAGCGAATTTTTAAAAAAGAATTTTACAATGTTTATCCTCCATTGTGGTCTCGAATTCGCAGAAATTTATTCGGTAGTGAAATTGGAATGAATAACGACGGATATTATTTTCATGGAAATGCGGCGAATTTGCAGGATCAATTGAATATTCCATTCGCAGTATCAGTTATCATCGTTTTCGGTGAATGAAATTTCTTGAGGTCCGGTCGTTCATCTTCGCCGAGTCAGGAAGTATTAGTCCCGCGAATTAAATCGACGACGTCCGCGACGATCTCGGAGAAGTGGCCATCGGATTTTACGATCAGACCGCGAATAAAACGGGGGATCTATCGAATTACAGTATTTACCGAAAACGCAATATCGAAATTGGATCGCACGCGACCTGCACACCCCAGCCACCCGTCGAATATTTAAAAGCCCAATATTGTGCGAGGTGATTGTTAAATAAACTAAATGATGTAATGTTTAATATTTGGGGAACGGCGGTATGGTATGTGTCAACGCCTCTGGTTACAGTCGTAATAAAGTGAACACTGGAATCAATTGCTTCGAGGTATTTGCACTCCAAGAAATGGCAAATGGAACCTAAACATTTGATCGCGCGCATTCGATGCAATTTGTACCGGTGCTGCTCTATTATTTGATCAAGAATAGCGGTAGTTCCACTCTAGATATTCAAACTGTTAACAAAAGCAATGGGGAATCGATTTTTTCGATCATTTTTCAACTGGTCCATTGTGTTTCATTGCATTTTCTCGGAGCGAGAAATATCATCTTCCACTCTATTTTCATTTTCCGCACGGGGTCTATTTATCTATATGTATACCTATTTCCATAGTTTTATCATCTATTTCCCTATATTTTTCTATTTCCTATTTTATATACACCCATTCATCTCCTTTTTTTATTTTCTATGGCCCTATGTCTACTTTTTCAATTTTCTGTTTTACTCTAATCTTATTTTCCACAGGGGAGCTATTTCTTCGTATACCTGTTTTCATATAACTCTATCTTCTATTTCCCTATATTTTTCTATGATTCTTTCGTATACACCCACACTTCTGCTCTTTCAATTTTCTGTATGTGCGTGTATTCCTATTTTTCTATGTTCCTATTCCTCTACATTTCCTATAATCTACATCACCATATACCTACCTCGCTTCCATCTCTACTTCCCAGAAGCAACACGATTCATCGATCTTTTTCAACCGCCATCCTCGAAAGAATCCCTCCATTCGAAAAAGATAGACGGTCCCGCTAGGTTCAATATTTGGTCCCCTAATTCTTTGCAGCAACAACAGCATGGGAGAGGGAATAAAACCGATCGAGATAAAACGGCGAGTAAACGCGGAAGCTCGTGGAAGGTGACGGTGTGCCGGGCACCCAGCCCTTCTCACGGACTCGAGTTTCAATTTAGCGGGTTCGGCGAGGGGTGCAGAGGGTTTCCAGGGGTGTGCAGAGGGTGTGTGGGGGTGCTGGTCGTCGAGGTCCGCGGTTGTTTGTCGACGGGTAACCGTTGCTGGGAACGCTTTTCTTCGGCCATCGATTGCCGGAACGTAGAGCGAGGGATTTCCTCGAGTGCTTCCGCTGTCTCGTGCAACCGTCCGAAGCTCTACTCGAATCGGCCACCAGAATGGGGACTAACTGCTTTCTCGATCGTACGCGCCTCTGCTACGGCCATCCTGATCGAATCCAACGGAAACAATGACCGGAGCGGTATAGCTTCAGCGGAGATGCAACCTGAACCAGGAAAAAGTCGTTCTAGGCTTGAAATTATACTGGACTCTTCGTAATCTGCGCTACTCATTTCAGGAGTCGGTAGAAGACACGAAAGTGATGTCTATTCGATATATTTCAAAGTTCTAGAAAATTTTGTGGTTTATAGTTTATACATGTAGGAAAACACACAGATCGTACAAGAAAATGGAGCCAGTGAAGTGTTCTTTTGAGAAAAGCATCGAAAATTTATTTCTAATCGATACGCAACAGACGAAGTTGATTAATTTATCAATCGAACGGGTGCAAAGTATTGAAACGTCCAAGGTCTCAAAGAAACAAACAAAGGAATTATTAAACGTATTTTCCCATTAGAAAGGATCAATATCACGGGGCGGATAACTCGATTAGCCATTCGACAAGCTCAAGCAGTAACGAATGAGTCTGTCCGGGGCCGGTGCTGGGTAATTTTTTAATTCCGCCGCTTTCGCAATCTTCCTGTGTAACGAATCCAGTATTATCGTGACTGCGAGTAACGACTTCATGAATACTGTAACACGCCGAGGAGCCGTTGCGAAAATTGTACGGCAGATAGAACCATAATGAGATATTTAAACTTTGTTTGTCTGAGAGCCTCTAGCGTGGAAAGCCGATTCGATCGTTTGGGCTCAAAAATCCAAATGAATACTACCAACTAATAGTAATTGATAGTAATATTGAACAAAGCTATCTGAAAAGACGAATAGACTTTAAAGTTGTCCACGATCGCACGGTGTCGCTCCCTGCGAAAAATGGAATAATGGCGAATTCGCGTCCCTGTCCAGCGACTTTCGAGCAGTTCGCAATTTTCAGCGCGTACAAAACGAAGTCCTGCTGGCCTCCTCTGTTCGCTATTCACCGTAAACCAACCGGTTTTACGCGTTCTTCGCCATATTGGCAGCGAACAGGCGTGTGTACCAGCGATTCGGTCCGTCGAAAGCTGCTGCCGACGTTGGGAAGCCCGTTTTCCAAGCCCCCTCCTCTCCGTGGCCCCTTTGTCCGCCCCTGTGCACCTGGTAAATACGTGAATTTGCTTCGTTTTTCCCTCGGATTCAATAACCCGAGCTTTCTTCTCTCTTTTTGAGTTCGCCCGATCCCCGAGATCTTTCGTTCTTCGGATTCGGTAATCAGAGTGTTTCCCTACGTACGAGCCGACGACCAAAGTTTGCTCCTTCCATCCACCTCGGCTTCTTTAGACTTGAAAATCAGTCCCTCGGCTTTCATCTTGCACCCCACCCATCCCTCTCCGCCCGCTCATCTCACCCATACTCTTGAGACTTCCGGGGCATCAAAGACACTCGGTGATCTTCGAGTTCGTTAAAGCTCCGCGGGATCCTTGGACTCGAGATGAATCTGGACACCAAAAGCTCCTGGAACAACATCAAGTTTTTTTGTTTTAATTTTTTTTCACTTTCCTCTATGAGATCACATTGAAATAAATTTATCGAATAATTGTTTGAACTTCGTGGAGTCATTTTTCTATCCATAGAAGTCCAACAAAATTTTTATCGTATTTGGAAATTTTTAAATCAAAAAGCCATTTTTTAGGTTTGTGGGATAATTTTATTTGTGACTGTTACTACTCACGACTAACATTCAGAAGAGCCCGTATTTCCGGAGAAGTATGAACGAGAGAACGAGAAGTAACATTTCCACGGTATCCAGTTTGTAGCCTCGTTTCATAGTTCTATCTGAAGGGCGCTAGAATGAGGGTTAAAGGCAGTGATATGATTAAGCGAGCGCCAGAGTAAAAACTAAATGGTGTACTTCTATACATTTTGCCTTATTTTCGACTGCATTCTAGAATGTGAAAAATGCAGCTAGTTTTAAAAATGCAGGCCGCACTTCACTACACTTTGAAATAAGTTTAAGCACGCTTACAAGGAACAAAGGATCGCGATAATGGCTACATTATGCCTTAAAACGCAAAAATATTCTACGTCTATTTACCGTTTTTCTATTTTGCAGTGGCCACGTGTGAGGTACTTTTCAAGTTCCCTGAATAATTTCAAAAATTAAACAGTGTTGGCAGCAGAAAATTACAAAATTTCAGATCGAATTTTCAAATTTATTGGAAGCAGAGTTCGCAGGATATCACGACAGGGTCGCTACCGAATTAAACAAGTTCAAAAGCGGAATGAATTTTAAATATACATCCCTAGCGCATTTAATGAAGAGCTCCATTAAATAAACCGATTTGAAAGTACACTTTCCGACTTAATTTTCAAATATCATAATAAAATTCGATTCGAGTTAAACCAATTAATGTTCACAGTTCTCATTTTTGTTTCCAATTTACCCTCGCGGCGACGGCTAGTTAACAAATCTTGTAAGAGAGCGTTTACCCTCGGATTAAATTTCGAATTAAACTCACTAATAATCCAGGAGTATTTCGCCTTAATAAAATTAACGACGAATAAATAACTTGTATCTCAAATACTGTCGGCTGACTTTTACTTCGTTTAAAAGTGAAATAAAATTTTTCAGCAGATCGAAATATCCAAATTGTGATCTACGATTATTCTTCGATCTATACGTTCGTCTTCCCCATTTTTGCGGTAGAGGATGTAGAGAAAACTTTTGGCGTGAATAATACCAAGAAAATAGGCACATGCAACAAAAAATTGCATCCTGTGCTAGATATAATAGATCTGTAGCGAGATCTAAACTGGATCACCGAGTCTTTTTGTTTCAGTTTATGTCGTTGGATTCAGGTGACAGCAACGCGATTATATAACATTTCTTTCTGTAGTGATAACTTCTTCTGTAGATTTTCGGGGGTTTCCGGAAACGAAGAAGGTTGACGAGGGTGAAATTATATCTGTTGGATAATCCTGGTCAGTATTTATCAGAGGAAATAATTTGGGATTATATTCGGTGAATATAGTGGGTGGTTTTTGGAAGATTAAAGTGTTAAAGAAGCATTAGCAGACTCTGTATCTCCTCGCAAATCCCTGTCCTCTTTGAAAATTATTTTCAACCGTTTGGCTTTGATTAATTTATACAAAAGTATAGTTCGTCTTTTAACTTCAGTTCTACACGTTTTATAAATGCAAAAAAATCTCGTAATTAATTTCCGCAACAATTTTTCCTGTACTAATAAAAAGATCTCCTTTTTCCCACCAAACCATCAAATAAACCACAATATTCCTGTTTCCTACAGGGAAGAGTCAGAGCCAGAGCCAGAGAAACGTGAAAGAGGTAGAGAATTCGCAGCGAAGAAGAAGAGAAGAAAACAAAGAGAACTCGATAAAATAAAACAAACTAACCGAATACCGTTAACGTGGCTTTTTGTTATTGTTCGAGAGGGAGAGAGAGAGGGTGGGGGTGAAGGAGAGGGGAAGAATCCTCCGGGTTGGAAATTTCCCCGCAGCCCGTTGTCCGTTCCACGGTCCAGTTGCCAATCGATCGGTCGATTCGATACCGGGGTAAAACGAGCGATTTAGTGGCGCGACTCGATTAACCGGCTCCAGTAATCATAGTGAAAGCTATCGTCGAATCTCGGCGACGGACTACCGGGAGGGAAAAGAAATTCAACCGAGTCTTATCTTATCGTTTCCAACCCTCTCACCCCCTTTCTCCACTCGCGTCGTTTCTCTCCTGGATCTCTCTCTTCTCCGAGGACTTGTTTGTTCCACTGGCAGGCCGTTTCGAGTGTATCGCGGCCGATGATCGATTAATCCCCGCGGAAACTCGACCGAGGGTTACCTCGTTAAACGCGTTCCACCCCCTGCTTCGTTCACAACCCCTTTCGATGGCTTTTCATTTCGATAAAAGCCTTCGAAAACGACGGCAGCCTCTGTAGCCGATTTTTACGATCGATCCATCGATACGATCGATTATAACGATTTTTCGGCGGCCCCAGCTATTAGTTCGAGGATAGACTCGATGGTTTTTCAACGGATTTGGAGGCTCGAGATGCTGTGGAGCACTGCACGATTTTTATTTTGAGAGAGTGGTCCTTCGAGTTAGTGGATCTTCGGCTATGGGGATTGATTATTCGATTTGGCGATTGCGAGTGGTAGCTCTGCGGGGAATTGAGAGGTTTTTGGAATGATTATAGGCTTCTCGGGTGCAGAAAAATTTAATTGCAGTGTGGGAGCACAGGGAATATTTTCTTTAACATCGAATGCACTGAAAGCCTGTTAGCAGTGTAATTGTCTGTTCAGCAACTTCAAAGATTTACCGAAAACCAAAATAATTTATACAATGAAAAACTTGAAACATGATTAATATCTTTTGATTCACATGAATGGCATCGCGAAATCCAATTGATTATACTATATTCAACGAAAGCAGCTTTCAAGAAAGTTTCAGGTACTGTTTCCACTAATTTGCAGACTTGCCTGATTAAAAATTGAGCCGCTAGGAACCTATCTTCCGTAAATCCTTCCAACGTTGAATTAATCTGCCCGAAGACGCGTAGATATGTTTTTCACAACGATATATTATTAACAGCTTCAGAAATTCCATATGAACGATTGGATACGAAAGTATGATCGTCCTCGGTTATGTCTGTGGCCTTTCCCTGCGATTTTATTCCGTGTCGGTGGAATAAACAAGTGGCCTGAGGTCGATCATCGAGTCGCCTTGTCCGCTGTTCTTCTGCGAAAGTTGCGAAACGGAAAGCCGTATCAAAGGGAAGTATCTTTCGACGGTGGAATCGCTTGCCAAGTTATAAATACGGAGAAAAGTTTTAATATGAAGAAGAAGTTCGCGTTTAACTATCGCCGCAAGTTCTTTTTTTAAGATTAATTCTTTATCGATCGTGGAGTACATTGAATTCTATCGTTATATTGTTTTATACGATTTCTCGGAGACGCCTGAGCTAAAGTGGGAATTATTCTTCATTTATATCAGAAACTGTCAGATTTAAATAACCAAAACGAGAAAGAAAAATTTGATGCATTTTTCATACAGTGGATTTGAGAAGATTTCGGTATCTCCAGGATCAATAAACTGTTCTTTCGCCATCCACTAGAGCTAAACAAAAATTTATTTATTAAAGAATGATTTGTCTGATTCTATAGCTCGTCTGTGACAAAAATATAGAGATATATGTTCTTATTTCTCTGTGGTAGATACGCTCGAGGCAACTTAATAAGAAACGAGATTTGAGATTATAAAAATAAATTCAGTAAACGCGCAGGTCGTTGCAGCGAAAGTTTTTAAACTTTTCTTCATCGCGTCCCCTAATAAAAGCTGCACGAATCGTGACTCTCTGCTTCTCTCTGACTCTCACCCACGTCCTCTCTTCTTTTGCCTTTCTGCTTTTCTTGCCGGTTTTATTCTAACTGGAAGAAATTAGAGCGTTCAACAAATAAACCCACCGCCGGTGCTCGAGCGAAGTGTTATTCCGCGAGCGGCGCGGAACTTCATTCTGCAAATATTTCTCGCGAAGTTAGGAACTTGCTGGCAGCTTCCCTTCAACTCTTTTCGCCAGGCAAGAGTTCCTAGCTACACATGTACAGTTTGAAAATTAGCGAGTCAGGAGCGGAAGGCAAGAGAGAATGCAACTCTCTGTCTGCAGACGGTGAACTGACGCTACAATCGCTGGCGGAATGTTTATGTCTGTTGCATAATTAGCACATTTTTACACCTTGGGTAGGGCCCAACCTGTTACCTCGGCTGACTCTCGTATTTCCGCATTTTTACGTATGAACGAATTTGATTACCTGCAAATAGATTTCATATTGTATTTATGACATTTATAACACATTAAATATAATTTGGACACAGTATCTTCCTAAACAAAATTGTTTCAATTAAATATTTTTGAGATCAAGGGTAATCTTATGCCTTAAGTGCTGTATTTATTAAAAATTAAAGTAAAAAATTCTTATTTTTTAGATATTTATCCTAAAATGACATTAGCATTTTCAATGAAATTTGGATAATTAATGATGCTATGATGAAAAATTCTTGATTGGATCTTCAAGAAATTAAAGATTCTTATCCCTTAAGCGTTTTATTTCTTAAGAATCTTTAATGAAGATCCGGTAGATAACAGTATTTATCGAGAATTTATGCTGCGAGACTATTATCTTTTAATAATTCATTAAGGATATTGTGTAGTAGAAATAGCCATTTATAATTTCGGTACGATGTAGTGGAATAGCATTTTATTTTAATTATTCATGAAGAATGTTAGCTATCAAAGATTCTCATGGAATATTTTCAATAAAGAACTCTTAGGTACATATACATGCTATTGAAATTAATCTAGTTACGAGAATGTTCCGCCGTGCCGCACAGACTGGTATTTCGACCGGTCTGGCTGGCCAAAATTCAGTTCCCTAGAACAACCTGCAGGTAAAAAATAACATGTTATTGGAAGAGCCAGGTACTCCCTCTTACTAACTCCATTGTTCATAACGTAGAAACTGTTTTTTTAAATTAATGTAAGCATAATTTAATAAAACCATAAATTTAATCAGTTACAATAAAAAATTTTTGCCTGACCGTGAGGGTTAAAGAGTTAAGTAGCCATGCGAAAATGGCCTAAGATCAGGAGTATCTGGTGGTATAGACAAGAACTCGGGAGGCTTGACTCAATTTCGAAATGCGTGAGTTAATGTGAAAAACGGTGTCCGCGCGTTTCAAAAGAAATTGAGACAGGTTTGTAGAGGGGCGACCCATTGGTTGTCTCGGGAGGTGGATGTATTAGACTTTACCACCTTCCTTAACAAAAACAAGGAGTATCTGGTGGACTAACCCGATCGATCTGGCAGAGATTAGGTCCAGAGGCGTTGCCGAAATCGAGTCGGCCGTAGAGCCATCCTGGGGCGGCCCTGCACCGGTCACCGAGTGCAACTGCATTTCTCGCGGCAGTAAAGTCGAGCCTCGACAACACGGTCACGCCGACCTGGAAACGTTCCGGCCGTTATCTCATACGTGACGCCACGTACACAGGATCGCGCGAATAACGCCCCGCCTCGGGAAGAGGAGGGAGGATTTCCGCCCCTTACCCCCTCTCTCCCTTATCCACCATCTCCCACGCGCTCGATTCCCTACGTTGCAATTTTTTCTACCACCCGCGTACCCACTCGTAAAACACTGTTTTTCGTTTTTACGACGCGACTCTCGGGGGCCCCACCTACTCTCTCACTCTCTCTCTCTCTCTCTCTCGGTAACGCTGAAGGAACTTCTCGTTTCGAGAGGCTTTCCGCTCTATATTCTCCTCTCTCTATTCCGGTTTTACGCGGACACTTCCCGTCGCGTCCTGTTTTCGTTCGGCTCGCGCAGATTTGTCGGGCGATTATTGTTTAGCCACCGGAAATCGGATCGATCCCGGGGCACACGGTCATTATTCGAAGCAGCCGGGCTTCAAATGACAAACTCGCGTTACAACGATGCGACGCCTGAAACCGGTCCGCAGCAGTTGTTACGATCACGTTTGCCGAACGTGCTTTGTCGGGTTTGCCGATCGTTAACGAGTCTGCCAATTATTCAACCCTCGCGAACCCCCACCATCGAGAATCGCACTCAGGTGGCTCGGATGGGAGTCAAATGGTGGGGACGACCTTGAGAGCTGTGGATCGCACGGTGTACAGCGTGACGGTATGCTGTGGTTTCTTCGAGGATGTCTTGTGCATCTGTTTTTTTTAATTGTATGTTGAACAGGGAATTGTTGATTTTAATAGAATCCGTTTTGTGAATTTCGTGGTGAATTTTAATTCCGTTTTCATGAAACGTGAGAGTCTAATACATTTCTATTTTTAAGAGGGCGAGTGGCGTAAGATTTACAATTTCTTTTTGCCGCAGAAAGAAAGCGAAGTGTGCCCTTGACGAACGATTGTCGCGAAGTTTCAGTAGAGTAGTAATTTACTCCGGGCAGTTTATCTGCAGAAACATAATTTACCAATCGGCCCCGTTCAGGGAAGTTAAATGTGAATTATTGAATCGTACTCGGGGCGGCGGTGGTGGAATTCGGCGCGAAAAGCGAGCGGTTTCGCCTTAAAATATTACACGTTTCGCAGTTCCGATGACGCACGGTATCATCGTGTCGGGGCAATCAATAATGCCGAATGAATCTGATAATCCCTGCCTATCGGTACCACGGTTCGATCGTGCACTGCCCGTTACCATTATTTATTCGAGAACCCGCCGAGAGAAGCTCTCAGAATAACATTATAAATAATTGTACGCGTCCATTTAAGTATCAGAACGTTTCATGATATTCATCTTGGTTTCACGATTGGCTTCCGATTTGCAATTTGAATATTCATCTAAAACACTTCCATGGTCTTTTAGGGGATTGATTTCAATCTAATTCTCGCCCGCACTGCGTGGCTTTTGCGATCGATGTGTTTAGTGTCAATTCAAGTTTATTTCCATATGGAGTGTTTAGATATGAAACGCACGTAATTTTAATTCGAATGGTAAAGATCAAACAGGAGCTCTGTGGGTTTGCCTAAATGAATTTCATTCGTCCCCGAAACACGAATATTGCAATATCAATAGATGAATAACTATGGTGTTCGTTTAATTAAATCCTTATTCCATCTTCGTGGAGTGGAACATAATAAAGTGGAAAAAGGTTCGAGAAAATTAATTAAATTAGTTAATTAATTAGCATAGAGGATAGCCCGTAGTAAAAACAAAGTGGGAGAACATTATTAAATTTTATCGGCGTGTAGGATTTCTTGAATTTCATAAAGTTCATGCTGTGAGCGTTCGGGTACTCTCAGTCTAGTAAAGAATTAAACTTAGAATGAAAAATTACAAACGACAAAATTCCTCTACAATGCATTCGCGTCGTCAGAATATTATTTTGTGTTCAAAATATAATTTTAATAAGATATAAAATCGTTTATAAATCGTATACAGTGAGAATTAGAAATGCTAATTGAAGAATAAAAATGATTATTGAGTCACGTTTTTGTTTTTTTAGATAGAGAAACAGAGGGAAGAGGAAAATGAACGATACAACGTTGCGGATCGGTCAGACGCATTCCGCCGGGCAATCAGAAAATATTTTCTTTGTCTAATGAAGCTCGTGTAACGCCGTAACCAAGATAGATTCGAAAATAGGTTGGACAAGAAAGTAACTATCCGAGGGCAGGGAAGCTCGCGTGCCCGAGGCTCGTTTCGCCTCTCCAATTTAATTCCGTTTCCACCATTCTTCGGTGGCCGAGGCACTCGGTGGTGCCTTGATATCATTAAGCCGGCAAATAGTCGCGGTTAATTAAACCTATCCCTCTGGCAAGTTTTTCCTTTATCAAACGATTCATTAATCCGTTTAATTTGAATCCTGAGCGTACAGTCGAATTTTCGACGGAAAACTCGAGGAAAACGAGCACTCTTACGATTTTACTATATCCATATATTCGCAAAACTTGAGCAGAACACGATGATCCGTAACACTGTTGTCAATTTTATCTATAATATAATGCACGCGACCGTATAGGACACGATAAAACGAAGAGGGATCGTAAACGAATTTTATTCAGCATGCAATATCGTCAGCTTTTAATCGAAGAAATAAATTTCCAGTTAATTTCGGTTTTCGAGAATAAACCGGCGCGGCGTGTATAAACATTTACGAGCTATTGTAAAGAATGAACATATCAACGATAAACTAGGGGTAAAAATATCAACCGATACGATAGCGTCACCGAAACGATACAGAAAGTTCCGTTCGTCATAGTTTTGCGTATAGTTCGTTATAGTTTCTTCTGAGCACGACGCGCGACGTTTTGTTTATCCTACCTCTAAGCATTCTACGATTTTCAATTTTATTTTTATTAGGACTAGTATTATTGAAAAAATATTTATTTCGCACAGCGATGCGGAATTTATACAATGGTCGAAGAATTTCAGCGAATTAGCTTTCTGCATTGGAACGTATGATAACTCACCGATTCGCTGACAACAAAATATCGAATCAACCGTTGCCCCGATCAAAACCCAACGACCAGTCTGTGATCCTCGGTTTTCAACGGACCCACCCCATCAATTCATGTTTCTTGTCGTCGATCGCGAGAGAGAGAGACCCGAGTATCTCATCCCCGTGGTTTTCGTGCGAGTCACGGATTTCGGGCGAGAGAGACAGAGAGGGAGAGGCGAGTGATTGATTCCGCCGATTGTTTGCCGAGCGTTCTCCCGCGTTATTATTGATTTACCTGCAACACAAACAGAAACACGATCAACGGCACCGCGGAATAGAGGGTTCCGTTTAGCACAGTCTTCATGACGATCAGACAGCCCCGGGCGTTCAGGCTTTCGTAAGTGGAATTCTGTTCAGGATTTGGCAGCTGAAGAGGATCGTGATAGCAGGGGCCCTTTACGTCCGATCGACAGCAACTCCACGGCACCACCGGCGGCGTCACGCGACCGTCCAACTCCGCGTACCTGAAACAGGATTCCTACGTGTCACATCCCGTGATCACGTTTCAACTCCCCACCTCCTCTCCAACCCCTTCTCCAACGAGCCAAACAAACCTCGGACTTGTTCTAAAGAATCGCAACAATGGAAGCATCCTGGAAACTACGCTCGCAGTTTGCTGCACCCCGGCCACACACTTCATCATCGGACTGTAGATTTTTATACTGTTACAGGCACCGTGGTACGTGTCGTGTTTGAACCGGCTGTGGAGCCACTATTATCCGAAGCTACGATAGCTGAATTCTTTATCACGCTGTTCCTCTGTCGAACAACTTACAATCGGTCGAAAAACAATCCACGTTAAACTGTGGATCTGCATGTGTGACGACGATGTGTGCAGGTCACGTGCAAAAATGGAAGACTATTCGACCAACGGGAAGTTTCCGTGGGTGCAAAGTGCTCCGAGGACAGTTCCGTGGGTCGAAACGCAGCCGAGAGACGAGCCACCGATCGGCATTCCGCAAGTTGTTGAACTTGCTAATTCGAACTTGTCCACGAACATGTCCGCGAAGTCTGGAATGAGCTGCGAGGCGTGTCGCGTGTCCCACCGGCTGCTAGCCGGTTACTCGGCGGTGGCTTTTGGGCAAACTTCTCGTTTCGATGAAAGAGACTGTTCTCGGGTCCGATACGCTGGCTGGTTTCGGGTGATTAAACGATCTATCGTTTCCCCGTTTCATAAAACTGTACCAGCCCCGTCGTAATTTCATTTAGACCAGCCGAGGAAACGATTTTTCCCAGTCGTCTGCCACGTGAATCCACTATCATACGTACCGGCACGCTGGCCACGTTCGTAAAGATTGTTTCAACTTAATTTCGATCATAATTGAACGTTCTATCGTTCCCGAAAAGATTATTCGTTTGTATTTTCACACGTTGTTATTGAATCCTATTTCTGTCTTTCCATTTATAAGAAGAAGAAATTTTGGTTCGGTTTCAAGGTGTTACTCGGTGGCCACCCGGTAGAGTATAATATCTGTTGACTTTATAGGCACGATGGTGGCGATTAACACTCCGGTATGGCTGTGGTGTCGAGGAGGAGCCAACCGGTGATCGATCTATGCCGAGGTATAATTCTGCAATTAACATAACGAGAAATCGATAACCCACTGCTCTACCTGCGATTACCAGCCGCGACACAAAGGCTTCTGTTCAGAACGCGCTATTAACCCTTTATTATTGAACGTATTACCGTGGGACCCTGGGAGGGTGGAGTATACGATAGGTGAGGGATATAATGTGCGCGTACATCAGTATCCAGAAACCTAACTATTAAGCAATTACTGGGTAACTACAGCGAGCAACACGGTACGATCGAAAACTAAACAGATTTGCAGTAAACGGCGCTTCGGGAGTCGGAGTGTCAAGAAGAGTATAGAGGACGCTGGGACAAAGTCGAGTCATTGGATCGACTTTGCCATTGTCTATTTCGCGATGTTGTGCTTCCATGTTGTGCAAAAGAGACTGGTACATTCTAGAGCAATGTTTTTTTAGCCTACGCACCTTGCAACACCATCATCTACATTGACACGTACGTTAGGGCTCGCGAAATGTATTTCGAATACAATTCGGCCGTGAGGTATCAGAGTCCATTTTATTTCATAAAAATTGCCAATACACCGAACAGCCGCCCCCTACATACACTCGGTAATAAGCAGAAAGTTCGAAATTAACGTTTCCAACAGTGTTCACTTGCCAACGTTATCGAACTTTCGAAAGTTTAATCAAATTTCTGCCCAGCTTTTGAGGTGTACAAAGCAGCGACCTAATATTTTCACTACAGCTCGTTGCTTGCTCCTAAGGTAATCACGAGTTCTGTACACTCTCAATTATAGCGTTTGCCATTGTTCTAGGACCTTTGGCATCTTATTTTTCCAGCAGAGTAGTGGAGACTGCAGCAAAAGATTATTCAGCTGGAATCACACAAAATCACACACTATAGGATCATTACAAAAATATGTTTAAAATAGTTGTTGCATTTATTATTAAATTATTAAAAAATAAAGGAGCTCTGAATCTGTATGATCGCTGGAACATTCTGTATAAAAGACTGAGACTATGTATAAAACACTGAAGCTTTCAATTTTATCATTAATATTCCATCAACCCCACTCACAGTACCCAGCTTTAACAAAGTGTCTAACAAATACTTTTTGAGACTTCACGACCACCATCAAAATGTTCCATCCCTCTCCATTAAGGTGATCACCATAAAAAATGAAACAGAAAAGGCAGATAATAAAAATTCTAATTTTATCACACGAGCTCCATTCATTCTTTCTACAACCCTTAATATTAAAATAGCTTAAAAATTAACATTTTAGAGCTTCTCTCATTCTAATGAATCTTCCAACCTCTTCTAGAAGGCTGATACCAATAAACCACGAAGTAATGTCTCTAGCCGGACTCCTAAAAATTTATCAACCCGTACAGGCTACTTAGCAAGAAGAGGGGGTTGGAAAAGTGGGCAAAAGGGGCGAAAGAGTCTAGGAATACATCGGGTAACATATCACTGTCCCCGTTATCGTTTCCCAGGTACAAGGAAAATGGAGAACACTTCCAGGTGGGCGTATCCAAAGGGGTGGATCGCGTAAAAGCACGAGCAGCCCCCTTGGCAAACGATCCAAAGGGTCTGGGGGCCAGAAGTAGAGGGCCCAAAACTAGACCACGTGGAAATAATCCAGGAGCACTCTGCTGCAGCGTTTTAAATCCTTTCCCACCGCGGGGAAGTCGTGGACTATCGGACGGGGGTTGGATTCTGAGGGGAAAGAGAAACGGGAACGCTGCCGTCTCGTTCCAACCCCCTGTCTTCCAAGGGTTGGTTTCCTTTCGGGGAACTCGCCGATGAAATTCTAAGGAGAACTGATCCTGATATTTTAACGCTTTCGGAAAATCATGCTCGCAAGCACGATTCCAATACCTTCCCCTACCTCCTTCGTCCTGAGCCGCACCCCCTCACGCGTGAAAATTTCGTATCCGGCGAGTGTGTAGTTGTAATTAAAATCCCGGCATACTTTCTGCGCTCCCATTAAAGTTCCTCGGTAATTCGCATGGAGTCGGGGAGCGCGAGATATTGTAATTATTATCGTAGGCTGCAAGATGGCCGACACGTTGCAATTTTCATTTAATAATTTGGACGAAAAGTTGTATTTGAAACTTTGTTAGTTAAACGAGGACACTTGGATTATTAAAATGATTGAAATCGTCAACTGAGGAAGGTCAGGTAAAATCTTAAAAATTATTCGGTGAATGTGCAACAAGTAAATTCGAGTTCGGATTAATTTTTCTGGAAGATGTATTGCTAATTGTTTGACCACCGACAAGTCGCGTCAATAATTGCACGCGATAAGAAGACGGCCGTCGACTGAATACAGACGTAGAACTCGAGCAGAACGATAATGGCAGACAAGATCGGCTGGGATATATAGATTTTATGATGTCAATGTCGATGCGGCACCGATATCAAGCCCCGATTGTCCCCGAATAATTAACTGATAATTACATCAAGATATCCGGGGAATCTAGCACAAGAAGCTCCCTCCGCAGCCAGTACGTCTTGTGCCAATCGTCGGATGAATCTATTCCGCAGCATCGCATGTGCACCTGCAGACTGTCTATCCTCCGTTTCCACGTCACGTCTGTGAAGTACCTCTTCATGCCTGTTGACAGAATGGCTGCCGTCATTTCTGAAATAATTATTTTGATGCTTCGCTTCTGCGCAAAATTTCATTTTACAATGCTCGCGATGGAAATTCAATCAATTAAACACACTTTAAGAACTTTACACAAGCGATCGTAAAATGCAATGACTTTTTACAAGACAGCTAAATTTAGTCTGTAATAATGTATGCTAAAAAATGATTTAAAACCAACTCGGTTAAAAAAACCCATTTTAGAGAAATTAAAATACTTCACAAGCAAACGCGAGCACCGACAGCTGAATTAGAAATATTTTTCTCGTGCACAAAAACGATAACACCATAAATTCTCTCAAATCAATCACAGTGTGCAATATTTTCAGATCCAAACGTGTAACATCGTGTCCTCTGCGAAACGAGGACGTTCCGGGAATTGCTAATGATTCCTCAATGAGATCACGATCACAGTCGATCATTCCCAACGTCAGAAGTCTGTCTAAAGTACAAATTATGTGTCCTTTCAGACGGTTTGCGGGGTGATGGAGTTTGACAAGCGTTCTAAAGCATTGAAGTTCCGGTTCCCGATGCGATCTGCGACTAATTACGCGATGAAGAGTCGTGTACGTGCACGACTGCGAGAGAGACGAGCCTGTTGGAATCTCGTAGGGCTTGCGAGGTAGCTTTAGGGTCGAAGTTCTTCGGCGCGACGGAATCCTAAGCGCCGCGGTACGTTGCGGGGAGAATAGAGAGTGCCGATTACAGAGTTCTGAGTCTCTTCGAGATTTACGTCGAGAGACTGCATCGAAAAGCATCTAACCGGAGTTGCAGGTGCATTCGACAGTGTTCTGTTACGCCTCCGACAATTTCATTACGGTGTTAAACAAGGGTCAAAAGTATCATCAAATTTCAGAAAATCAGTGGATGTAGAAATAATCTTTTTTAAGGGTTGCAAATGATCTTGATATATTGTATGTTAGCATAGCAATGTTACTGGTCGCGCAGGTTTAACCAGAAGTGAGTCGCATGCTGAATAAAAATGAGTTTGGACTCGGTTATTTTATTGAATAAAAATTACTGACCGAGTTTGATTGATTTGTCTGATTCATGGTTGACCTAGTCCACGTGCCTGCCTACTATTTGCAGGAAGCTGTTGTGTAATATTTTGCTATAAATTGCAAGGCTGGGTGGTGAATGCTGAGAATAGAATTTTATCGCTGCAGCATTGTAAACAGCGTGTTGTAAATAATATTTAATAACGAGAACAGCTGATAAAACTGCTAGCAATTTGTTTACAGGCTGCGATACCGTGGCGTTCCCTTTACCGATTATCGATAGTGGAAACGTGGACACGTGTCCGGCCCGGCACGTACCTATAATTGGCATGGTCGATATTTAATTAATTCGACAGCGGCTTTTTAATTAATTTGATGGCTCCGCGACTTCGACCGCGGAACGGAAATTTCAATTTCCCTCGGACCCTTCCCAGTGGCGTGCGACCCGGAATTTCGGTTTCGTACTCTGATGAATTTCTGATGGGATATAAAATATCGGAAAGTCATACGTTAATGTGAAATATTCTATGTGTATTACCGCAAGCCAGACCGCGGTCTCGTCGGAAATTTGATAGCGTTTCACCGGTGAATACCGTTCACCACCAGCCGGAAGATAAAGTGGCATTGCCGAACAATTGAGATTCATGCGATCGCACGCTGTGTGCCACGGTCTTTCATTTTTCTTGATACCTTTTCCTCATTCTTCGTTACGTTCGCGCCGCTCGTTTTCTTGCGCCCGGAGCACACATTTTAATTCCCTAAAGTTGTTTATTGAAAGAATGTGCACACCTTAACGAAAGTATAATAAAAATATAAATTAAGTTTAAAATTAATGAGGCACGCCTTTCCACCTCTGAACAAATGTGAAACGGTCGAAGTCCTACTGCAAAGTTTAGATTAATTTTCGTTTTCGAATTACGTCGGGAAACCATTTGATCGAGATTTGAATGATTAATAGAGACTCAAAGACTGAGCGAGAGGGAGACACACACAGAGGGAAGCGATGGTTTGAATTCGTTGGCAATAATCATGGCGCAAAATCTTCTGGATAGACGAGAACAGCAAGCATGTTCGTGTAGCGTTAACGTCATGCACGGGAACGCACCGATCGTCTCTACGGCAGACAGATGGTGAAAACGGCACGCCGCGCCGCGAAGTAGTGTCCCGGCATAATATGCAAATCGGCGGTCGAAGCCGACACCCGGTACGTCCCGTGGAAATTACTGATGGAAATCTCGTTTAGTGTCTACCTACTTAATGAATAGATACGGCACGACTGGATTCTCTTCGAAATTCAAAACGTTTGCTCGCGATAAACTACGCTCTGACGCTCTCGCGTACCGCATCGCTGATAGCTAAATACAGCCTGATGATCTCTTGATGATTACGCCCGTCTGCCTTGTGATTTCTATTAGCGATTCACCAGAAAAACATTCACGAGATTCCGTGGAATAATTATGGACGTTAGTCCTCAAAAATTATAAATTTATTTTTAATATGAATTTTAGTAAAGAAATAATTGATTTGGTAAATTAAAATTAAACGTACCTTCAAGAAGTGTCTCTCGCACCTGTAGCACCAATTGTTCCGCAGTCGAGAAGCAAATACTAGCCACGAAGCCCCCCACTAGTGCCACCAACGTCCCCACCATTGTCCAAACAAACAACCTGAAGTTCCAGGATCTGAAAAAACAAATTATCCTCACTCTAACCAGTATAGGTATAAATCCAACGTCCTTGGCTATTACTGGTAATTTGTTGTCAGTGGATGGAACTTTTTCGCTGGAAAAATAATAATGTTTAAGACAGGCTGTTATCTGTACATCATTTTTTAATTTTCCTCCGCAATGTGCTCGTTCTACAGCTAGTAAAACATATTTTTCTATTTTGCTGTTCAGTGTTTTAATATTAAAGGATTAAATGAAATTGAATTAGGAAGTCCACTATCCCGTGAAATAATTTATATTTTATACTTCACCTTCATACCGATTTTCATAACATTTTACCACATATTATAATTTTTCTGTTATCCTTGGTAGAGAGAGAGAGAAGTCTACTAATTTTATTTCTATATTAAGGAAGCTTCCATTATTAGAATTACCTTTTCCTCGTCGCAGTTCTAGCAAAACAACCTCAAATAGAAAAAATTTGCATAAAGATATCATTCCAGCATCGAATTCGTTGCCCAAAACATTGTAGAAAGTAAAAGGGTGCTCGATAGTTAGCACCAGTTCATTTCCACCCTCTGCAGAGCTAATTTAAAACCCACCAAGACTAATTCCGCCACCCTTCCAATTTCCCAGAAGCCGTATATCGAGCTACGTTGGACGAGAGAGAGAAAGAGGGAGAGAAGACGCGAAAATCTCTGCCCGCGAACGAAACCGCAAAGATACGTTAACGAGGCACGGCTAATTAAAACAAATGAACCGCCGCCGCCGTGGAATTACTTTGAAAATTCTGACAAATCGATCGGCCTTCGGCGACCGGACCGTTTCCAATCCGCGTCCGTCTCTGTTCACGACCTTTAGAATTAAGAAAAACACCACTGGAAACGAGCCTTTCACCCCTTGCCGCAATCATGGTCCTCGATCCTTTCATTCGCCGTTTCTCGCTCTATTTATTTCCGTTTTCATCGCTCGGGGATTTTGATTCCTCGATCTCTTTTCGTTCCCATCCATTCTTCAGAAAACTCTCCCTTCCATTTATTATTGTTTCACAGCTGTAATCCTTATTTTTATTTCAAGTTTTCTTGGTTGTTAAAAAATGGCTGGACCCTTTTCTAATTATTTGAAACGCATAGTATATAACAATTTTTAAATGGCAACCTGTTAGAATTCGGGATGTCATTTCGTGTATTTATACAAAATTCCAACTGCGAGGGTCAATTTCAACCCCATAACATCTGGAAAGATTGAAAAATATTTTCTCTGTGTCCAGAAACTCGACTTGGAGATCCTTACGCGATTGTCTTCCAAAAGATGTTTTGCACTCGAAATCTTTATAGGGGGATTTCTAGGGTTTTTTTGGGAGGATGTCTTTTGAAAGGATCATCGTATAAAATCATGGATGCCTGATACCCGGCCTGCCAATTAATTGCATTCACGGGTGCCTGGCTCGCCCTAATGAATGCTCGCGAGGCCGGTAAATTTCACTTGGTCGCCGCGCGGTTTCCTGGCCGAGAAATCTGCACGGTTTCGGCGTGCTCGCATTAACCGATTTACGCGGCGAGTCGCGGGCCCGATCCGGCTGATTCGCAATTTACCCGGCATTCTGCGACAAAATTTTGTGTGAACGCGCCGCGTACTCCCCTGCACTTTGTCCCGGCCGCCATTCACGCACCTTAATTACGCCCATTCGGCGAACAACTCTCCGATCTTGCGAGCGGAAGCGCTATAATCGGCCCGCGATAATTGCCCGTTTAATTTCGTAACAAACGCGCATTGTGCTCCGATTCGACTTAAGAAAATTCCAGAAAGAACTAATCATTTCCTTTTGACAATGTATAACTAATTACACCATGAATTTTTGTGTAAAACATTAACTCTAACAGTTTATAAATTCGTTGGTTTATTTTTTGTAAAATTATTAAAAATTAAATATTATATTATTTTATTATATTGTTACGTACAACAAAAGCATATTTAAAAGCCTGATAGAAGTATTGTTAATTTCTATTGCGACCAAAAGTACAATAACGATTGAAACCAGATTGCAAAGAATGAATTACCGATTTTATTGGGGACGCCTGACCAGTGGCGCAGCTATTCTACTTGGTTCGGAGAGAACCACGTTTTATAATCTATAAAATGGTAATTCTAGAAAAATTTAAATCCAGCCCCGGTATAAGATAAGAATAATTGACAATGTTAAAAAGAATTTATTCATTGTATCTTGCATAAACTTTAAAAAAAATTTTAATCTCTATTTAATAAATACAATCGATAGAAATAGGCTCGAGGTTCATTGTCCAATAGTTTTGCTACACGCTTACCCTTCAGCAAAGTGAAAATAATTATAGCACAGCTTCAGACCCATCAGGTTATGAACGAAAATATACATCCCGTACATCGTCAACGTCTTCGACACCAGATCGAATAAATTCCTGCCGTCGAATCCCAATTGTCCACCAATAGTGTACATGGTCAACAGTCCAATGGTAAATAGAAGAAGTCCAATGAGCCCGATCGACAAGATCCCGAGGATCAGGAAACGATGAAGACGTTTCCTCTCTTGACACGTGAACCTGACGGTTCCGATCGCCATCTTCAATCTCCTCGGTCTGCGTACTCTTTTGTCTTGGCGACCAGCGAAACCGCTGTGAAGCCATCATTCTGGATCTGTCATCTTCATAGCCAATTAGTTCGTTCGGTGTCGCATGATTCGTTTAGAATTCTGCCGCGCGTCAGAGGCGGTTTGTTCCCGGCTAAGGATCCGGAATTTCCTCATTCCCGCGGCGGAAACTGTCCTTGCCGAGGTATTTCTACGGCATCCAGGGAGCCTCTGCCTCATTGTGTATACAGGGTGGTCCATTTTCTTCCGATTGCATCGATCCTTCTCTCTTATTGCAAATTGTTGTCCTATTTTTTACACTGAAGCACTCGTCCAAAGGTCTTCCAGTGTCGGTTGATGAGATTATGAATTTTTGTTCGACTAGGTATGTCATATATTTTTCTGAAACGTTTACTCTTTCTGTTGAAAATAAATTGTCTGACTTTAAACATGAATTGATCTGTGACAAACTCACGTGGCTCCCTCAAAGCTGTTCTTCTTTATCAAGTAAAACTGTAACCATTTTTCATGAGGACTATCAGACACCAACAGCTCTCCACAGTGAAACTATAGGTTTATCCCTTAGGAGACTACGTCTATCCCTTCTGTTGACAGGAGCAAGAATGGAACTGACAAATGAAACTTTGTACGAACATTGGTGCGAAAATATTCTGACAGTCTATATAGAATAAAAAACAGAAAGAAAATATTTTCTTGTGGGAGTCGTTGGAGAGTTTAATCCTATCATTCATATATTGAATATTCTACCCATTATGATCATATGAATTAATAATATAGAACAATAAACATTTAAACATGTTTAAAAAATTGTAAAATAGAGCGGGTCTCAAGCTGTCGCGTAGCGTACCTTCCTTTTTTAGTAACATTTTACAGCATCCGAAGCGAGCGTCTTGACCATATGGTCAATTGAAAGGTTTTACCGTAAGCTATTTCAGAGTTGGCCCCATTTAGTGCCCGCAATTTAAGAAGGACCCATTAAATTTACAACGCCCTTTTTACCTTATTACCCGCTATAGTCAATAGTAACGCTACCTGCGCAGGTGACATGGGACGCGCTCGGTATCCTCGTAGGACCATTTAGAATTTCTGACTTTCCTGTTAAAAATGATTCCACCCCACTTTTTTTGAACAACAAATCAGCGACCAGGATTCCTTGTAACGCCCCAGCGTGACATATAAATAGCAGGAGCGAACTGCGGAGCTCGTCTATCGCCATTAGCATTTTGTCTTAGATCAGAACGTTCTCCTCGAGCAAATTTTAAATAAAACCAGTAAAATATACGATTATCGATTCACTCTATCCAATACAGTCCACTAACAATTATTTGCATAAACAACTTCGGCACAGTGCGAGTTTGACTACCTCCCGAGATAGAAAACGGGCACACAACGCAAGCAATATTTAATTATATCGCACAGCGAATCGAACCTTCACCGCTTTAAAAATGGTACAAAAAATTAGAAGGCAGATTATGTCGACCAGGAACGAAGCAACGGAAGTATCGAGTGCGAGGGGTTAATCGCGGCCGAATTTTTCGCTAATAGAAATTATCAGCAGAAATTTCGCTGGTGGTATCGGGGTCGGGCCATTTTAAGGGATTACATCGACGTCACCCGGTACGTGCGAACGGTAGTCGCAGCCACGCATACAGATACTCGGTATACAAGGCAGAAACTACAAGTAAACGAGTGAGTATGGAGGCATTCGGTGTGTTCAAGGCTGGAAGTTGCGAAACGTGTATGGCCTCCCGCCTTCTACCCTCGTATCAAAACAGTCGTTCCGTACGAGAATTCCTGTATCCCCGAATGCAAATTAATTCTATTCTCCCGTCCAATATAGAAACCGTCTTACCACCCATTTTTTAAACATACATATTCCCAAATGTGGTTCAACCTCTACCTTACTTTGTGAAAAATTCTTTATAAAATGTCCAGTTTCATATTTGTTATTGTGATAACGTCCCTTTCAGTTGTTGTTCGTTCAGCTGCAGCATAAATGCATCTATGTGCTTCTAGACCGAGTTGGTAACCTTGGATGGACATTTAAGAAAACGATTCTAACGAGTTTAAAATTATAGAACCAACTCAAAATTTCTAACAAATTCTCCATCGAATGTAACAGACACGAAAAAATATAAAAATTGCCAAAGGGCGCCAATCTGGATGTGAATCGACAAAATCGACGTACGATCAAAGTTCCATTTAAAAATATGAATCGGGGAAAATGGATGTCCCGTTACTTCCCAAATTCGATAGCCAAGTAGGAAAGGTGGATGGCCAGTTGTACAGTCGAAGAAGGTAGAAAAGCGCTTCGATAGTTTGGTATTGATATTGAAAAGCACGGAGCCCCGGGGCGACGACATGGCAGAGAAGGGACACGCGGCCGCAGGAACGCGAAACAAACAAACCGAACAAACAGAGCGCCTAAATCGTGCCAATCGATCGAGCCCTCCCCCGGTTGACCAACGGATCTATGCCTCAATTAACACCTGCCCGGTACGTGTGCACAGGCCACCATACATCGAGATCGTTCCTCATTAGCATAGGTTTTCATTTAATTGCCGCCGGGACCTGGTCGCGTTGATGCATCGATATTTTTTCTGACAGCGAAAACATTCAAACTAAACCACTGAAACAGTAGTAACACCAATAGGAAGGTCTGTACAGTGTATTATAACAATAACATTAATTAGATTTGATGAATGGAGAACTTTCATTTGCTCAATTTTCTGTCAATGCGGTTTGGTTAAGTTTTGGTTAAATTAACCGCCGAGCATTCGGAATACAGTTGTACGATTTCGTCCAAGCGAAACGGAACTGAAATTTTAATTACCCCGGCTTAATCGGAACCGAGATTTTAATTAAAACGTAAGAATACCTTCGGATGTATGTCTTTCTAAAAAATCGAGCTGCAGTCGATGCAGTTGAGGAAGCGGACTAATTAATGTTGTGTTTGCCCGACTGATAGCCAATTTTCTGCCAGAACTTCGTTTCATTTTTACGTGACGTTTCTGTACACAAGTAATTAAAAATGCGCCCGGTCTAATTTAATTTTCACTAGCAAATTGTTATGCAATTTCCTCTGCGACGTGTAGCGCAAACAGATCCTGAAAATATCATTTATTCGTTCGAACCTTGAAATAATCATTACGTTTTTGTTAGCTAATAATTTAATCATGAACTGGAACGAATTTTCCTATTTGATTCGGTGGAACAAAGGGTAAATATTTGCTTCGAAGTAGAATATGGCGTACACTCCCACATGATACGCTGGGTGCATATTTTTTGCATCCTGCCGAAGCTCAAAGTGTCCCAAGAATCCCGCATACTTCGAATGCGTTCGCTCCCAGCGCACAGACCATCCATTTTATGCATTTAATGCACTTGCAACTCTCTGGATATCACAACGGAGAATATTCGCGCAATTTCAGAATTATTTGGGTGTTGTCATAAGGTTTCTTGACAGCGGAGATCATGTTCGAAAACAATTTCCGCGGTGGCGAATGATTTTCTCCGCGGAATAAAAACTGCAGGCATGCTGTCAATTATTAACATGCGGATTATTTGCAGTTGCGAAAGAAATCATCACGTTCCCAACAGTAAAAACATTTTGTGAATTTTACCATGTTATGATGCATCATTATTCAACGGAGTGAATAAAACTGAAAATGGTTAAAATAAAACTCATTTACGATTTTTGAATTTGCAAAATTATCGAAGCCCGGTGATACGGTAGCGATCTGAGTTACGGTGTAGTCACCAACTCAGCGCGTGTCAGTTATCCGGCTCGGTGCCGGTTAAGTGTACATTTTTTTTCAATTTCACCTGTACAACGCCCCGACGAGTTAACAACATCCAATGGAAGCGTTTCATTACGCCGGTGCGTGTTCCGTTCGTTCGCGGACCAGTTTATCGCGTTTGTTTACCCCTCTCGATACGCTGATTTCCGGAAATCCGCGGAGAATCATCGAGCTGCCGGTTAAACGCGGCGCGCTGTACTGTCGTTCAGGCCCTCGACCGATTAGCGACCGTTGAGAACGGTGGTTATGGTTAAACGAGCAGCGGCTAGGAGCCGATTCGCGCCGTTTAACACCCGCGTTTTTGCTCATTTCGCGTATGCTCGCGGCCCAAACACTGTCGCCGCGCGATTCAACCGATGCTCGAGCTCCCAGGAATTTCCGTAATCGCCGACCCGATAATTGACAGCAAAATGAACCAGTAAATATTGGCACAGTTACATAATTAACCGGCGAATGTGCGCAGAGATAAAATTTGCTCATCCGGATCAAAACGGACCGGCGAACGATCAGAACGAAGCTGATCCCTGCAATCATGCGTTTGCATTTTCAGTAATTCTTCTATTCGCATCGAGATATGCATAAAGCGTTATTATATCCAGTAGAAATAGGAATGTACAATTGATAATTAATGCGTGTGGGAACACGACCGCGGAAAATATTTTCATGAAATCGTGCAGCATGAGTGGATACAATATTTCCGTTTCTATTTCGTGTCGGTTTTAATTAAACATTTACCTGGCGAAGCCGCTAGAAATTACAGAAGCAGCTTCATAGTGTATTATTTTTGACAAAGCAAACTTCACGCCGAGTTCAATTTTCTGATGCAGAAAATGCGCTGCGAACTTTTGCCAACCGGAATGAGCGGATAGGTGAAACACGAAGTTAATAAAATGTAAATTAATGATATTCCGAAAGTACGAGAAATGATTAAAATTTTCCTTTCCTATCCACCCGGATTTATGAATGTATTTCGAATCGGTATTGTCGGACTGCTCATGCATTTCGCGCATACATAACGAGGGTAAATGACATTTTGAACAGTCGGAAGAGTAAAATTTGAATTGCTGTGTGGAAAAGTATGTAAGAGTAAATAAAACAATGGAAGTAAATAAAACATTCCGAAGCAACCACGTAAAAAAATAACAGATGCTAAAACAATAGTTCCTATAAAAATGAATAAAACGCGTTAGAGCAACCACGTGAAAATAGTATTATACAACTTTATAAAAATAGACTCGGTCGCACTGATCCAGAATTTCCAGTCCCCCGAAACCAGTAAATAAATAAAGAAATTGTTGTGTATCTCCAGCGTGCTGGGATTCGCGCAGAAAACGTCCTCGGTCTAATTACGATTAAAAATGAGAGGCCAGCGGTTCAATTGAGCGAAATGATGACTGAATTATTTAGGGTGCCGAGTGTAACGGTAACGGTCCCGCAGGGGTTAATCGTCGTCCCTGGTTGAATCGCCTGGGAATTCGCAACGAACGCGAGCGCGACTATACGCGCGCGTTACGCTCGATCCCTCATCGAAATCCGCTGCGGCGTTCCTCGCAGATAATTCGCAGGCTCTCTTCTCTGTAACCGGATCGCGGCTCTGCAACGTAAGGTCGTCTTCCCTTTTTACGAGGCTGGAGCGACGCCCGCATCTATCCCGCTGTTCGTATCTATTAGCCAAGAAGATTTCATAAAATGCACGCGGCCCATTCCCAGGGTTCGAAGAATGCCTGGGTTTCCATCGTAATTTACCGTCGACCGTCGCTCCACCACTACTTGAAGGCCCTTCAACCAATTTTTTGATCGTTTGCTCCTGCAGGTACGATTTCCTATTCATTCCTACAGGATTTCAAAGAATTTGGAATCTACTTTGTCTACGACGATTATATACATTGTGGGGTTTTGAGAAATAGAAATTTTCCAAACTAATTATTTTGCTTAATCATTTTATAACAATTAGTATTAGCACTTGAATTAGATTCGGAACCAGTTGAAATCCCTCGTCTATAATTTCTTTAATTTATTGGATAGTTAGTGGCTCAATCAGATGAAATAGAGTGGTACACAAGGAAAATCGTGGTTCGCCAATGAGAGAGTCGCCTAATCGCGTCCCCGTGTTCGTAAACGAACGTCACAGACTCGATCATCGCACCTATATGCAGAGAGGGAACTGCGCCCATTAACTCTCGCAGAGCCGCTAATATTACCCTTTAATCCTTTTTCTCTCTTTCCCCCGAGCACCTGTTATACATTCCCCGGCACGATGCAAATAAAGAGGTAGAATTGGCTTTTTATTCGTGGATTTTCGCTCGCGATATTTCCAACCTCGACCATCGAAAAGGCAAAAATCATTTAATCGCGACAAGTGGATAATTTACATCGCATTTTCTCTTTAACCCGGAATCGCGTCGAATCAGATGGCGTTTTAGAATCGATTCGCCGCGGCCAGTCCAATGAATGACTGAAAGTATTCTGCCTTGTCTTGTACGATCCTCTATTCATTCCGCAGTTGATAATCTATTTATTCAATTTTCAATCGAATATGGCAGCGAGTGAAAGTGAAAAATTCTGTGAAAGTGAAACGAGTTCTGACAGTATTTATGCAGGAAGTGGCAACAATTTGAACACATCGACTGGGCAGAGAGATCGGCTGATTGCGACAAGTGGATAACTCACCTGATCTCTTTCTCCGCGGATCCAATCGAGTTGCGTTTTCCCATGGAATCGACGCGCGACGCTCCGGCAAACGAGTGAGAGAAACGAACGTAGACGGGTAATAAGCTTAAGGCGAATCATGTCGCTATTGAAATTTCGCGAGGCCGCCACGTCGTATCTGATGATCAGGGCGCAGTTCGTCGACAGGTACAGCCCGTTCCAGTATGCATTCGAGGATGCTCACGTAAGCAATAATCATCCAGACGGTACGGCGCGGCGCGGCGCGGCGTCGAAATTTGTTGCGGCCTTAATGCGATTACGTTCGTCAGCGCTCTCACGTTCCCCGCCGCGCATAATATCAGTCGAATTCGACGGGGGACCTCTATCCCGCAGACGTTCGTTCCCTCGGATATGTTGCGCTCTCCCGATGCATCCCCCTACTCGCCTCGTTCCGGAAACTTCCTATATAGTTAATACCCAGCCATAGAAACCCGCAGCAATTCGATACTCAAGCGGGCTCAGTCTTTCCGCCCGGTTAACTCGACGAGACACACGCCTCTCCGACCCGATCCTCTTCCTTCGTCCACGATATCCGCCACCACTTTTATTGATAAAGTGCGCACCCCTTATTTCCGCGATATATTTGCACTACTTCAAAGCCTAGCGACATCAATTTCGCGCAAACGCGATTGGCAAGGTTTTCAAGTCTATAGAAATATTTGAATTTGTAGCGACACGTAAGAGAACGTAAATTAATACGTGAAATAAATCCAGGAACATTCGAGCAACGTCAGAACCCCTCACCGCGTCAGTGAAAGCGATCGCAGAGGGAGCAACCAAAGAAAGGACCGAACTATCAGACATCAAACGTCCCGACGACGCCCTTCGGCGAGCCAGCGCATTCCGTAAGATCAGAGGCGTTGTGCGTCGAGGGTGGAGCCGTTCGAATTTGAAAAAAAGTATGAAGGATGTAGATATCAGGATCCGTTTCTCGTCTCCGTCGCAACCCTTTCGTCTTTGGTCGCGTCGGAAATCCATCGGATGATGAGATGGGCTGGAAACGCGTCGTGGAAATGATTTTTCAGCTGCCGACCCGCGAAATAATGGGTTTCGAGGGTGGCAGTCTGCGAGAGGGCAAGGGCGGCTGACGTTCGACGCGACCGGAAAGGAGAATGGAAAGGATATCCGGGAGCATGATGAGCGGACGTGTCGTTTGTTTTCTCTCATCCCCCAACGTGTTCCGCGGGGAGGACAGAAAACGGGGATGGCCGACGAGAGAAGAAAAAACGCATCGCTGCGAAATATAGCGTTCCGCATGGAACGAGAGTATCCGCTGGTGTTCGTCCATTTCACGGCTCGTAGTACGCGACGTTACGTTCGTGTACACTGATACCGTGTCGCGAGGGTGGCAGCCATCCCCTGCCCGAGGGGTGGTTCGTCGACATTCGCTATCGGCGAACATCGCTCGACGAGGACGATACGGTTTCTCTCCGCACTGGAAAATTCTTGTTTAATCCTGGATCCACCCGTGGTTTGCATCTACTGTTGCACTGTGATTTTTAAACATTTATCACAGCCAACCCAGTTGCAAATTACTAATTGGTACTGGGTTGTTTGAAAATTCGTTCGTGCTCGCCGTATAAAATTTTATACGCAATGAATCAGGTTGTTATAACTTGGTGGAAAATAATCGTACGATAATCTAGTGAGATTAGTTTGAACGGACAAAGTCTCCCCTGTACAACGGTATTTTAAAGATTGATCAATCATTTTAGCATCGTATCACCGGGTTCTGACAATTTTTCAAATTCAAAAAAGTCTACAGGGTTTAAGAACTTTCTTTCACGTTACGGCAATTTGAATTCGCACAATTCTTGTTTCACTGAAGTTTCGGTGATCCTTCACAGTTTAAAACGAGAAGTGTAACGAGTTTTATGGCTTTCGGCAAAGTGTGATACCGAGTGAGAGGGATGAGCGCAAGTGTCTACCTAATTTCGCGAATCAATCCCGCGGAAATGGCCGGAAACAAAAAGTCGTTTCACGTTTGAACACAGCGAATCACGGCGGGATTGAAACTGTAAAAAAAGTTTCCTGATGGCGCGACGATCTGTTGATAACCCGGCGAACTCCGTGCTTCACGCGCACGCGCGCGGTCGACAAGCGAAGTGAGACGAAATAGAATTCAGTTTGCTCCGCTTAAGTACTTTTTGCACAGTTTCGTCCGCCGTAAAAACAGGAACCATCTAGTTTTTGCGCCGGGGTATCCCGACTGATTTAGCAGGCCCCCTCTGTATCGTATCAAAGATTTCCGATAAAGCTCGTCCACCGTTTAAACTCTGCGTCAACCACTTGTTCTGCCGTCGCATCGTTGCTGCCTCGATTGCTGAATGAAGCAATAGCGCTAGGATCGTGCAGAATCTGAGTCACAGTAATTTCCCTGTTCCCGAAAAAGTATCTTCATTTTTCTGCCGAAAAAAGCTTCGAGTTGTTTTAAGTATTTCAATTATTCCCCAGATAGCACCCGGACGTCCGATGTACGTCCAATGGACGTATGAACGTAAATTGAACGTACATCGAATGTCCAATGGACGTCCGTGCTATCTGGGTCGTGCTTACCTTGTTGGTTTTAGTCAAGTATGAATTATTTGCAACATTTGAATTATTTTTCAATGCTTGAAAAATAACAAGTAGAATGGAGTCAGAAGCAAGAAAAATTCGCGCTACTTTAATTGGCTGTATCTCACGAGGAGAAGGTGGCAGGAGGTTGTTTCAAGGGTGGTAAGAAAGGGGGAGCTATCCGTTAAAATGAACTTTGTGCAGCGTCGTTGCGACGTTGTGTTGCCGAGATATCGTCACTTAAAGCGCAGCATAATTTTCGTCGTCCCCTCTCTTTCTCAGTTTCCCTGACCTACCCCAAGCGCGGCACCTGTGAGCTGGTCAGCGACGGACGTGGAGTCAGCGCTTTTTTTACTGTCACTACCACTATCAGCAGGCGTATTCCGACTGGAAAAAAACTGGGTCACGACGTTTCCAGGATTTCGGTCGTCGTTCGATCCCCGCCACCCCAGCACCGCGCATTTTAAACGCTACATACGCCGCCGGCTGTATCTCGGAAACGGATTGACGTATCGACTTCGAACAAAATCGATTATCAACAGCCCTCCTTCTTCTAGCTCCCCAGCAGACTTTCCTCGAAAAATTTTCTCCAACCTCGATAAAGTATTCCGCTTGCAAAATATGGCCCTCGATGTCACCCTATTGCGAGGACACCTCAAGTTTGGCACCATATGATATATTTCGAAATTTACTTGGTCAATGTAAATATTAGTCAATGATTTTTACAGTATTTTATCGTGGAAGAAATTGGAAATGTATTTGGATATTGGAAATTTATCGTGGAAATGGAAGAAATTTAATAGCTTATTGGTTCTTTATTCGCTCCGAGTATTTGAATTATGTTCCACCTGGAGACAGTTGCTGAATCATTCGAATATGATTGTCTTCGGTGTTGCCTCGTTTCATTGTCGAGTTTGGCTGCTAAGCGATTTGACTGTTTGACTCTGCGGAGACGCTGATCGTTCGAGCGCTAAACAAAATCTGCTGTCCCGTCTCGGACCCAGTGATGCCAGAAACGTGAATCTTGGACTTTTTCCCCTCCGCTCGCTCAGTCGACTCGACCCCCACTCTGACGCACCGTCATCGACATAGTAAAGGTACAGTGGTCGTGTAACGCGCATGCAATCGGACAAGCACTCACACGGGCAGAGTAGAGGTACGTTTGTGTGTAGCGCGTGCGCGGTAGAAGCAACGTAGCGACGACGGTGCGTCAGAGTGGGGGTCGAGTCGGCTGAGCGAGCGGAGGGGAAAAAGCCCAAGACCCACGATTACTGCTCGGACCATCGAGGGCCTTACTCGCATTTTCCCCACTCCGCAGTGTCACTCCGTCTACGCATTGTAAATTTTGATTTTGATTGTCGCAGCCGCTCAAACTCAGTCTCGGCCGCGCTACAATGTAAACACACGCGCGAGCAGTCGGCAGCCGGCCCCGGCAACCTCTTGAATCTACGACATGATTGATTTTATGAATTCCTTCGAGTGCAACAGGTGAAAAAAATTGTTCTAAAATAAAACGTCAGTGCTTCTCAATTTTTGGTTGTCATCTCAAAAATTACAAATATTTTTCACCGATCTATTTTTGAGATGTCATGATAATTTGATGTTGAAACATTTTGCTGTATTCGCATCGGATTATCCCCTGAAGGATTCGGATGATTTAGGGAAACAGGTGCGCAGTCGACCATCGATAAAAGTAACTGTCGAACCACGAGGTTCGATTCGATAGCCACAGTAACCACGAACGTGCGAGCGTACCGCAGCGGTCTGGAATCTTATAAAAGCTTTCGCTAGGCGGGTTTCAGATCGACGCGGCTCCGGCTCGCTGCTGATGGCAAAGTTTCTGTTCGAGTATCACTCTCACCGCGTCGAACTTCGATTATTCCCGACTGGGTAACTCTCCCCGTTCGTCGATGTCACGATGTCGACATAAATTAGCGACCGGGCGGACTCCGACGAGTTCCGTTTTCTCTCCACCTTTCCTCTTCTTTCTCTCTTCACTTTTCCTTTGTGCACGCTCGAACGCGTCCGCGACAGGCATAAATCATCCGCGGGCTGTTTACGCAAGCTACAGACGATGGAGAAACGATGAATCGCGAGGAGAACATCACCGGTTATCCGGGACATCGCGAGGGAAACCGTCGGCTCCTAGATCCCGCGGTCGCTTTCCTTGGGTTCGGTATTTCTGACTATTCCATGATGAATTGTGCTCTTCTTTGGAAGATAGAGAGACACTCACAAAGAAGGACAGAGATGGAGAAAGAGACATACAACACGAGATTAACTCTAGAAATTTCGGGAAATTAAACTTGAGTTCATTATACTATGCAGAAACGCTTCAAAAAGTGTTTGAACATTAATCCAAATGGGTGCAATGAGATTGCTATAGTGCCTCTTCCAGTTCGCTGTACACGCTTGCACAAGGCTTGCGTCCACAAAGCCCATAGTCTCCCCGAAACCGGTAAGTTGTAATTGGATGACATTTCTCGGATACCAAGAAGCTTACCAGTATCTTTAATAGCCACTTGGAAGTTCGAACTCGATCTCGGAAATTCAGATATATCTCCGATAGAGAAAATTCTCAGGGATCCAGTCGGGGTAGTCAATTACTTTCGCAATTACCAGTTCCTACTGGATTGGCAGCGTTTCGGAGTGGCGGAGATAATAATCAGCTCTTATCTACATTTAATGGTAAAAATAGAATTACGATCTGTCAACAAATGGTTCAAAATTGCATTGACTTGAAAGAATTGCTTCTTCGAGGAGCTGCTCGTGCTTCTGTATTATACTTCTATATTCCGGAATCGTGGTATGGTAATTTTTCCTGGAGTCGGTGATGCTTCCACGTCAAGGATAAATCCTCGCCGAATCCTGGGTCATCGAGTGTCGCAGGAGTCGTCGCACGGTCGAGATTCCGAACCGCTAATCATCGGCCGCCGCACGCGGCCAATTATCATTAATAGCGTCGCGCGGGCCGTTCAACGACCGAGACGGGGGACTGGGGAAAATTGTTTAGCAATTCGGATCGAGCTCCGCGAAAATTGCTGTTCAAGTGGTCACACACCGGCGGGGCACATGCGGGAACACACACACGCGGTCCCAGCAAAATAGCCGATGAAACGGGATACATATTTGCCAGTCGGCTCACCCTACGCGAAATTTATTGTTCGATTGACGATGATTAGCCACGGTTCAGAAATACACTTATCCTGATTTATCGTGGCAAACACGCGCGTGATACCGCGCGGGGCCCCATCGATTATCCATTTCCGCTCGCGATGCACGACGATTTTTTCGTCAATTAACCGTGCATCTGTCCTTTCATCCTCTTTTTGCTGCAGCCACCCGTTGTCGCCACCCTTCTCGCCCGAACGCTGTTTAATTCGTGGATTAAACTCGCTCGTCACCGGAACCTCCGTTTTTCTTTTAATCTGCTTCTGGAATCAGCGAGAACGATCTTGTGCAGTATCCTCTACGGTGTTGTCCTTGCAGTCCTGCGTTGATCCTTAATCGTGACAGTAAAGTAAACTGAAATATAATAATTTCAAGTTCCCAGTCCACAGTTTCTCTTCTCTGGTTTTCGTAGAAATTGTTACCGCAGGGTCCCCAAATCGGTTCTTGGACCCTCGCAGTCTCTGGGAATCGCTCAGTTATTACGCGGGCTTAGTACCGCGTAAGATCAGCACTTGCTGTTTAAAGCCCCGAACTATCGGGTGGCGCGTGTGGACGGAACGTGATGCAAACAAGATCAACATGTAATCGGCCCGCAGACACTTGTACGCGTAATACGTTCCGAGAGTGTTTATCCGGTCAGATTAAATTTCGTGTTTTAGACGGCTCGCGGAATTGAAACGCGCTCGCAAGTTTTGATTGTGCTCGATGTCGCGACGTTGCGAGGCCTCTTTTAACGCGTTGATCAACAACTATGTCCTCGTAAAAATTCAGCGATTTGTGCAATCAAATTAATATCGACAGTCTGAATTCTTCGGCTCTTAATTGTAACTATACATTTCAGTCTGGTCAAATAATTCGTTCGTCCAAGTGACTTCTGAGTCTGTGATCGACTATAGTTTTTAATTATTCATTCGTCTATTTCCCATCCAGAAAATTCATTCTTAATACAAACACATAATTCCGTGATCCAATAGGGGTGATGGAAATGTGTGTGATAAGTTATTAAAACGTCCGTAGAACCGTCCAAACGGCTTCTCAGGTTGTTCATTAAACCAGCCAACTCCGCTTCAGCGATTTCAGATCCGTCATCACCGAAATCTCATGGATCTTCGCAATTTACGATACGCATCATGATTCGAGGCTCGATACGCGACAGGTAATGGCGTCGCCGGTTGAAACGATAACGGGTGCGCGAGCAAATAACTGCGGAGCGATGCACCAACAGTATTTCCACTCCATTTACCTACAAACAACGAACAATTCCGCGTGGTTCACCTCCCCGCAGTACGGCAGCTAGTTAAAAAATAGTCGCAACTTCTCGGAGAAGCTTATTCCGGACTTGTCCGTAGACGGTAAAAGCGCGTTTCTTCATATTTCTGTTTGGATGCGGCCCGGGGTGAAATTCGCGCGGGTTCGCGGACAAGTTGCACCATTGTTTTCCGCGGATAGCAGGGAGACGTCCACGCAAACGTTACGATATCCAACCGGCGGCGATTCCTCCCCCGTGGACCGCTAACTGGGCGCTCACTGCATTAAAGTTTAGCTCCGGTTCTTTCTTATCATAATCGCATTTGTGGATAATGGGGCAGGGATAATTTGTTATCGCGAGATGTCATGGAGCAGAAACTTTTTAAATTACTTCGTTCCCTCCGCGGAACTTTTCTTCCCGCCGCCTTCTTTTTCTTGAACCTTCTCTTACCCTTCCCTGCTCCTATTCCTCTTCTCTACCCCTTCGCCGAAACCACCCCCGCAGGATCGCGATGCTCGAGATGTACGACGACAGTTGGACGTTCCGCGTATGGAACGGATATTTTTGTAACCATTATTCTCCGACCCATCCCCACCCCAACGCAGTCCCGCCCCTTAACAAAACCCGACTCTGGAACACAATGCATTCAGCCGGAAAACACCGGGAACTTAATGTCTAGCGACGCGAGCGCGTCCGAGGCAGACTGTTTGCCTCAAACACGCCCGGTTACGTTGCCGAGACGTAAATACTCGTCACGCTTCCGGCACGAGGGCTTTTACGCGAATTGTTTCGTCACGGAAGAAGTTCGTCTAATTTTCGAGGAAATTTTAAAGGAACAGCCCGACAACGATTGCTCCGGACGCGATATTTGCTTGTACGTTGCACTGCGAACTACCCTCGAGTTTGTATCAACGAGTTGTTAACCATTGTTCATTCCTTGCGATGTTGGTGGAGTCATTCTGTAATTTTTAAATTTAACTTCACGGAACGAACTCTCTTGTTTCTGCACTTTTTGCCTCTCTGCTATAATTGTTTATCTTCGTATTATATTGATTTCTTCCCTTGTCAATTCGATACAGAGGGTAAAACTAATTCGAGAAGATGAAGGATGGAAAAGGGTCGAGTTCCATAAGGGCGGAGAAAGTGGCTCGTTTCTCTCGGCAGTAGTACAAGCAGATAATTCACCCGCCGGTTGCGTTAGTCAGTAGTACGAGTCAACGATATATCGTCCAATAGTTGCTTCGTCTCTGTCGACGAGTGGTTACTTTCGCAACCTTTCAACTGAAGAACTGCTAAGCACTAAGAATAAATTCTTGGGTGAGTTAGAATATAAAGATTTATTAGAAAATGTATAAGAATTGAAGTACCTTCAAGCGTGTATTCTGCAATCACGAAATTTCCAAGTTGAGAAAAACTTGAAAAAATAAAATGTTCGCAGTTATTTAGTGATATAATGGTACAAGAGATATTGGTCCTAGGTCCATAAGAGATTTCTCGTGCTTGAAAATCGTCCGAATCTTACAAGAACGCCCCTCGGACAGAATAGGAGTCTGAGATTGTCGAAGTGGAGGTCCAGTAGATTGACACATTACGAGAAGAGCTAATTCTCTGTTTCCGGAATCGGTATAAGCGTCAGGTTCTAAAAAGAAACCAATTTCCCGAGATTACCCGGTTCGCCTCGGGCCCGAGGGCTCATCGAAGGTGTGTCCTCGCCGGGCGACAAAGCAGTAGAACGAGTTTAGAGGGTTTGGGGATAGGCGACGACAGTGGCGTAGCCAGCGATAAATCGGGCGAACGTTAAACCCGAAAGTTTGCCCGGGCCGACTGTACGATGGAATTACATTTTCTCGGGGCTGTTTCCCGGGGCAAACTCTCCGGGTAAACGTTTTATACATAACGGAGACGACAGACGTTGAACGGGAGGCGAACTCAAAGCCGGCGAACCCGGGAATCGATCCGGCACCGACGACCATAAACTTTCTACGTGTCAGAGGTAATAGCGACTTCGGGAACGTGAACTTCATTTAATCCTGCCTGGCAACTAGATACTAGCAAGGCGAAGAGTTTCTGCTGGAAAAATCGCGGTGACCGTTCGACAATGGGCCACGTTAGAGCCTATGAAATTCAGCACCCCCTGTGTAACCATTCCCGAACACTATGTCGTCATGCTCGTTAGGGGAAACACCGGTTCGGGCCTGATGACGCGAAAAATGTGCTCTGGCCGAGATAGAACTGGGTTGGGATCTGAGCTTGCTTCCAAAATATTCGGTGAAGCATTACTTTTGTACAGACTAAGAGCAGTAGACTGTTATTTATCGGATGCTAAATCGAATAGTGCTGCGCATTTTTTATAGAGATACTTTATAGCCACACCCGAAATCACTAAGGGGAGGGAAAAAACTGTTTCCACCCTTAAAACTCACTAGTATTGTGTTCCGTTCAGACGTGTGGAGTGACGAGTCGATGTGCAGACATACGTCGGCTTAACATGCAACGAACAAACCGAGTCCCCAGTTTCCACCCTCCGGTAGCAGAGTCTCTATAGCACGAGGAAAAGCGGATTTTTCGTTCGTCTTCCGGAAGAATCGAAGTCTCCTATAGCAAGGAGAACTTGTCGTCGCGACCGTCGCGTCTTTAATTTATCGACTTCGAACGGGGGAGTCGAGTTGCGCCGAAGTTCTTTCTTCTCGCCACCGCGAGGGTGGCTGTTCCGAGGGTAGCTCGGAATTTCCGTGAATCATCGGCTGGGACACGGGAAATTCATTCACCCCTCGAGTGTCTTCCCGCGAACCCTGGGCATGGCGTTTCTCGCTCGATGGCGATGGAATTTCGAGGAGCCGGCGCGAATTTCTAAGGGTTGCTTCCAATACTTTACTCGAGAAACTGTGCTCTGTCGCAGAAACAATAATTTTCCGTGTACTCGCGCGAGAATACTTCTGTGCATCGCGGTCCAGTTAATTTAAAGGTTTCTGAGAGGGAGGATAGCAGAGGGTGGATAATTTCAAGACGTTTCAAAATTAATTGTACTTTGCAAGGGTGTGGACATTGCAATTTTTAGTCAAGTTTTCCTAGACGATGCAGAAATTCACACGGATAGATTGACCCATAGAAGTTGACGGTCTCTATTAGGACCAGCCACCCCCTGCAATTTGTAGATAAGGGAAACAAATAGTGGCGCAACAATTTCGTGGAGGGTTAAGCGTCGAGAATGAGCCAGTGGCCTCCGCGGAAAAAAAGATTGTAGGAAGGTCGTGGAAACAGGGATGAAGACAGATACACAGGGGGCGAGAAAGTGGAAGGATGGAAAAAGAGGACAGGCAATGACACATAGAGAGATCCAGACGGGGTGGGCCGAAGGGAAGGAGGAAAGGAGTGGTAGGGGCCGGTAGCATCGTAGACGAGTTTGCGGTGAGAATTTCTTGTTCGTATCCATCGAGTGGTCTCTCTCGGTCCGCAGTGTCTGTCCTCTTTGTTGCGCGCCGGCGAGCGGGTACTCCTTAACTTAATGGAACTCCGGAGAACTCTCCTCCATCTTCGTTCGTGAGAGCTACTTCGCCGGAGGAGCACGCGACTTCCCAACAACGATGAATATTGTTATACCCACCGAGTGGAAATTGGAACCCTCTACCTCCCCCCAAGCGGTAAAAACCGAGAAATCTGTTGAGCCGATTGCGGCTCGCACGCGATGCCGTTCCTCGTGGTTAATGGCCGTCTAGACATCGTCCACGCCGACGGGGCCATATCGCAATCATTTTTTGCAATCCTTCTAGTTCATTCGATAAGAAAAGCTCTACATTCAAAGCAGTGCACACTGGGAAATATTCCCTGCTCGTTATCAACGAGTTTCGATTACTTCTATATTTTTTTGGGGGACGAACTTTTGGAAAGAAATCGATTCGGCTTCCTTAATGTACAACTAAGAATGGGGTCTGACTCGTATAAATGAAATTGTATAAGAATTGGCTCTGACCTGTATAAATGAAATTGTATAAGAATTGAGTCTGACTTGTACAAATGCAATTGTAAAGATTAAGAAGTGAATAGCACAGGCAGAAGCCATTGAAGGAAAGGGTGCTGTACAGGATCTCAAGCGGGAAGACAGAAAGGTTGACACCTTCGTATCCAGAGGGATTTTCGAACAATAAGTCGGTAAGTCAGAAGTGCGTGCCGGTTGACGGACAAAGTGTTAATAAAACTCAAAGTCCCCGGTTTCACGTAGTCAAGTGGGCCATTTAGAATCTGTTCAACCCCCTGCGAAGTGGAAGGGTTGGGAGACCAGAGAGTGCTGGCACATTGACGTAAGAAAAAAAGACAGGCGTGGGTCGTCGACAGTTGCGGGAAATGAAAGAGAGAGACAGAGAGAACGAGAGACAGATAGAGGAAGAGAGTCAGAGGAGAGAGCGGGAACACGGGAGGGGAAGGGTAACGACGCGTGTCTCCCTTTTCCAAGGGTGGAAATGCTCCGGCATGCGTCCCCGGGGCGTCGTACGCCGAGCCAGTGCAGCGTCGCGATGTTTTACGAGGTGGCGAACCGGTGCCAACTGTGTCTCGTTATATTAGATTTTACTGGAGGCTCCAGGCGCCGCATAAATTCGTTAACCAATAAAATCCTCATCGTGTAGCGCAATAATCGCGTCGAAAGCCCGCGATAATCGACTCCGGCCACTCTCGACTACCCGCGAAGGAGACCCTCCCGTTTCCTTCTTCCCCATCGCCGCGATTCTGTCATCGACAGAAAGAGCTCAACGGCTGCTCGAGGTCCCACAGTCTGGCTTTCTCGATTTAGGGCTACCGTTTCCCGGAAACCCCTGCCTCCTCATCGATTTCATTCAATCCCTTTTAACTCTTACTGCAGACTCTGCAACCGGCTAAAATACCAATCTTTTCATTGCATTAGTTATTGCCGATATCTATGCAAATGACAATTCAGAATTTTCTGAATGAAAAGCAAAAATGGTTACCATGAGCAATATAATGTAATGACTTTTTTGAGACTGTTATTTAAAAGAGAATTATTGAACGGCTCTTGGATACAGCCATTAAAACGTCTATTAATAGGTTCTCAGCAGCTAAAGTGTTAATTGTTGTTTACAAAGTGCTACTCGAGGGCCTGTTACTTGAGAGGGTGAACATAAATTCTATTTTCTTCCGCCTGCACTAGTCTTCCGACTGCTTCTTCGTTAAAATTTCACGATGAAGAATAAATTATAAAAAGAAAACGTTCAACGAGGTTCAAAGTTGTGGGTAATTATGAAAAATACGTCTACGCATAATCTACTTTTCATCCCACATTTCAAGATGTCATTTAATCATATCTAACACTTTGATTGCTAAGCAAGCAACCTCGAATACTCCATAAAATCAAAACAATTTATCAAATGAAATGAAACTTGAAAAAATTAATATGTATTGTACTGAGAGTACTCCTTCAACATCCTGGCATTGTTTTAGATATTAATTAAATTTTGTACGAGGTATACATCAGGTTGAACATTTATTTTCAAATTTGGCGAAAGTTATTCTCCTACCCATATATGGATAACATTGCGGTGAATGTACTAAAAGAGTGAGCTACCATCAGGTTGAGTAATATAAATGAATGTTCTCATCAAATAAAATAAATATCAACTGTACGTTACATAATTATGTATTCTCCATTATCTGCAACTATACTCGTTGCCATTTATGAGAATGCACAGAAAGCACAGAAATTATTCATAGCTCGATTTAATAATTGTTCCTCGATCGTTACCGTTTAAATTGTGTTCGTTTTGTGTCAGAGCTGCAATTGTTTGCGAAATACTTTTTAACAAGTATTCTCCGATGACTTCGAAGACGGTTCCGAGGTACCTCGATCGAAAGCGAAGCGTTTCAATCAGTCGCGCGCCCAACAGCTCCGGAAAGCTCGAAAATTCAAATTCTGGTTGCTCGGGGTTCGTCGCGGCGTTACAAGACAAACAGGAGCCGATAAGCCGGAACCGTGAGCGTGATAAGGTCGCCATAGGGGGAGGATCTGCCGGCTTCACGATTTATTCGGCGTTCGTGATATAAAGCTCAGCTTCTGAGGAAACTCATCGAACTCTGCCTCGCCGAGAATCGGGCCGTTAAGACCGTAGGACGCGCACGGATCGATGTTTCATATTAAAATCTGGCTCGACTCCGAAACATTGTGAGAATCATGAAAAAGTTATTAATTTGGATCGTATCCGACTTCGTTAAAAAATATTCACACTGCTACGTAATCTAAAAATCATATCAGAGCTTACAATGGTCCATAGAAAAGCATATACGGTGTTGGGAATTTTTAGCGATGGCACAGGTCAATTTTGAACGCAATTAACTTTCTGTTTGAGCAGTCGATTATTCGCAAAGCCCGAGATAAATGAAATTTACAGTGTCGTTACGCCCGGTGTTGACACTTCGAAAGTTGTTTCTCCTTTGAAAACACAAATATGCAGCCTGAATTACAGAAGCCCCATAAATTGTAGGGAGACAGTGTCGCGCGGAAGATGAAAGCACGCCGGGGCCCAGCCATCGCTGCTTTAATATTACACAATTTCGTTTCATACGTACCAAACGTTCAAGAAGCGATAGCAAAGTGAATGAAAAGTTCCACGGCCGCCCTCCCTGGAAGAAAGACAATTTTCCTTTCCCAAGTCTTTTTCGCGGAAGGAGGATCTTTCAGACCGTAAAGTACGAAGGTGCTTCTGTACACCGGTTGCGCTTCGACGCGCGATCCCTAGCAAAACAGCTGCGAACGCGCAGGATGATAATTAAAAAATGTCTCGTTGCTTGTTGGCTCTGAATTATTCATGGAAGACTACCCTGCTGCTTTTGCCTCGTCATTTTGCACTTTTTGTTCTCCTTCTAATTATTTCTCCTTTCCGATTTCTGCCTCTAGAACGAATTTACAATCTTGCGTAACTTCATGCTTCCGATAAACGTCTGACAGTCGGATACGATATCATCGGGTCCCGTGCTGTAGAAAGTAGACGTGAAAGAGTATTCAATGTTTCAGTAGAACGGCCCTGTATGCTGGCAGACAATCGATAGCAAATATATTGCACGTGCTTCGTGGCTCCAGTAGAATAACTATGTACATAGTCAATCGATCGCAGACATTAAGAGCGCAAAAACCATTCGGTAGAATAACCTCTCGCAGAGTCAGCCTGTCAATTGCGAATATTATATATTGAAGGTGCAACGTGAACTCAATGGCATAATATATGTATATAGCCAAAAAATCGATTATGGACATCGCATTAGCGTGAAAGATACTGTGAAACACAGTCTTACAGTCTGTGTAAGAATGGTAAATTGTGTTAAGGTGGGACTGGTAGAAAATGTTAAGAAATTTTAGCGAAATAAATCCATGCTTGGTTAAATAATTCATATCAAACGACGCGCTATAAGCTTTGAGTATTTTAACCACCTACGTAGTCAACGTGTGATTACAACGAACACATTAAAACTGCATGGGAGATTCAGTAGACCAGACTTGTGCATAGTCAGACAATTGGTTGGGAATAATGCATTAGGGACCGCAAAGAAGTTTCAGTAAAATCCTGTACACGTACACACACTGTCGGCTAAAATAGCATAGTGAGACCGTAAAGCAGTTTCAGTAGAATAAACCTTTGTGTAGTAGGACAGTTGTTCGGGATTAATATCACAACAGCACAAAGAAGTTTAAGTGGAATAACCATGTACAGGGTTGGGCAATATCTATGGCGCGGCGCGTTAAGGTTGTAGAAGAAGTTTTAGTAGAATAACCATGTCCATAGTCGGACAATTGGCCGAACTGGTTGGTTTATTACAACATACTGAGAATATATGAACGTAAGACGTAAATACAGTTCAGTGGAATAACAATGAAAATTATCAGACAACCAATGAAAGTAGTACAACCAAGAGCGCGATCAGACTGTATCAAATGCAAGGGATATTAATTATCAGGGAACACCTGAAATCGCGAAGAGAACGTTCAGGTCTGTGCGTGGGAAGACGACGAAGTCTAGGACGCGTCTGCATATCTCGAGTTCGTTTAAAAACAACGTCGGACCATTACGGGATCTCTCGGCTCGCCGGGGGCGTTTCCACGTGTGCGCGGGGGCGGCTGGGAATACACTTTGCACCTCGGGCTGTCTCCCGCGGCCCAGAGAGCTGCAGAAATAATAAAACTGTGACACGTCGAGCTGGAAGAACATCTAGTTGCTGAGGGGTGAGCGTGTGCGGATGCGGGGACGGATGAAGCTCGGGGGAAAAAGAGGGTGGCGGAGCGCGAGAAGAAAGACGGCGCGTAAGTGCAGGCAGTCGGATCGATTTGTTTCTTGAAATGGCGTCGCGCCTTTTTGCGGCGCCGCTAAGAAATCAAGCTGTGTGCCATACGCGGCACTCTTGTCCTCTTTCCTTTTTTTCCTCCGTTCCCCACCCTTTTTCTCTGTATCTCTTACCCTCTCTGGCTCTCCTCGCAGCCCCGTTTGGCATGTTACACCCTCCGTCACGGCGTGTGTACGCGGATGCATGGTTGGCGGGGCTGGGGGTGGAAGGACGAGAACGAGGGTGGAGAGACGGTCGTCCCGGCATTGTTCTCCCCGGGCAACTGGGTCGTGCTTGATATTACGTCGCGAATCTCATTTGCTCGTTTGTTCGGGAGCCGCGGAGCTCGCTACGGGATCGATGGGAGACGTTCTGCACCCTCTCTCGTCGGATTTCGGCGCGAGAGAATAATGCCTCGCCCGAGCAGCGGACTCGTGTCGCGCGATTTTTGCCATGCAAATCAACAACCACCCACCCTTCCCTTCTGCTCGCAAAACGTCTGCCACTGTTTGGGTCGCCGTAGTCCTCCCCCCTCGGAGCGCGACGCGGCACTCTGAAACGTATCCAAGATGTTATGGCGCAATTCGTTCGGCGTCTCGGTGCCATAAATGAATCGCTTGGACGCTGGGCGTTGGCCCCAGACAGATTTACGCTGCTTCGAGAGGCTTCGATCAGGCAGCGAACGCGTGAGTAGTTGGCACACGCATGACAACCATACGCGAACTATGGGGTGGTCGGTGTACGACACGCCGGGAAGTTGACGGCTCATTTTGTTTCGCGGCTTGCGGGCTGTTGGCGATTTCGGTAAGAATGATCGTCCGATGGTGCGGATAGAGAATTTTCAGAACGACGCGTAAATGTCTTTGGATATTGTGCAGGCTAGGAAATTGTAGGTTTGTACTATTGAAAACTATTCCCAGCGTAATCCGAAGCGGTACCTTCCAGAGCTCCCAATGTTAAGGCAACACCTAAACTCCCGAAAAATCCGGCTTGATTCGTTCGATTGTCTAAACGGCTGATTACGTGTGCGATTAATTAGATTGCCGGGCGGAACGGCGGCGAAGAATAACGTCGAGGTTTTTGTTTCAGCGTCGATCAGCGTAGGGCTTGGAGCTACGGCGGTAAAGTAAATATTTGAGACGCTTAATTAACATTCGTGGAGGGGACCCGTGGTACGCGAGCGCGAGAGCTTTCGGTAAAAAACGAAATCCCTTTCTCTCTAGGGGCGTTGCGGTTCTCGGTCGTTATCCTTATTTATCACGCGAGCGCTGTAAACGAAAGGAATGCCTTGTAATCCGTAAGAAGGCAATTGATTGCCGAGACAAACAATTAACGAACCGGACGACCGGGATAGCGTTTAAAGAGTCTTCCGGGCACGAGCAACTTTACACGGCCGGCTACGTTAAGATCGCGAGATAAGGCCGATACCGCGCGAACATGACCGCCGAACGATCCCATAAATCAGATTCCACAAGCATAAACGGATTATCAGCCGGTGAAATTTACTGCATCGCCAGTTTTCTCTAGAGGATCGGCCTCGCGGAAAGGGAGGGATCAGCTCCTCTACGAGCAGAGTGAATTATGGAAACGTGTATCAACGACGAACGTGGCAAGGAACTCGCGGGGAACTCGAGGGCAGCGGATTGAGTACGTCATAAGTCAGGCGCCGCCCTCGGAATCGCCGTTTTTCTACTGCTCAGCACGATGATCGCTAATTACCGCCGGAATATGTGGACTGGGAAATGCGTACAGACCCCGACTTAGAGATTGGTATTCTGAAGGCCGACACTGTAGGATCTATGAATACTAATTTCTATTTTTGTAGGTTATTCGATTAGTAGATTGCGGATCTTTATGCGAAACGAACAATAATTCGATAAAGAAGAAATTTTCTTTCAAGAATTCAGATGACGGAGATATTTCAACGAGATGGTTCAAAGTCCAGAAATAATTATTTCCTCGGGCATCTTTTTCCTCTGAATCTCGCTCCAGCTGATTTGAACCATCCTGTACGTATTTTCGCATTTTCCATCGGCCCCGGCGCGGCGTTGCCGTGAGCGCGAAGGGATCAAGAAGAACAGATCCATTACCGCTAACAGCCCCCGTATCTTCAAGTTCTCATTATACCAGCGCCCGAAAACTAGCTCCCACGGTATCTTCAAACCCTTCCTCCGTAAATCAGTTCCACGAACGAGTTTCTTCACTTCGCAGCGAACATCTTTCGTGTAATGACGCCATAACCGGTGTTATGGCCGGCCTCATTGCTTCTATTAAACCGAGTGAGTCGAGTGATTCCGAGTCTTATAATTTTTCCCAACAATTTTTCCAAAGCCTCCCCACCATCCCCCATTCCCCGCAACGTTTCGCGAGGGGTAATTTCGAAGGGGCGAACTCTCCGAACGATAAATCAGTGTCCGGATGATAAATATCGGATCAAAATTATGAACGCGGCTGAAGGGGGCTCGAGGAACCTCTGCCAAGAGTTTAAGGGCTGAACAAAAGCTCGTAAATTTATAATCGAGGAATACGTGTAGTCTCGAGCTGGTTAACCAATAATCCCCTATCCTCGAGGATATCGCTCCGTTTTTTCTTTCTCGTAGATTGTTGTATCATCTATTATGGAATCTCATCTTCCATTTGAACTGGAAATTGAATAGCGAAGTAAGAATATTTCGTGATTCAGGAGAAAAAGTCTGAAAATAGTCGAACAGAATTACGGAGCCGTGCGAAATCTGTCTCTGCCTGAAAACAAATGCAACGAGAGATGACAGCAGAACCTTTTTTTGTAAAATATAGAAAAATAATTTGCTCGCATGGCTAGGTTGTTGCAAAGTCCCAATGAAATTTCATCGACAAAGTCTCGGAGCATAGCGAGAGCGGGACAAAGCGAGAACGGGAGAGAGCGAAGGGTAGAAAGCTAGAAGGAGAAGCAGAGAACATTTCAGCCGATCGGAACACCCTCCAGGATCGCTTTTTCATCGCAATGTCCGAGCTGTCGAAGCGGCGGAACGCGCGAAGCGTAGGTGACCGGCCATGAATCGAATAATCCGGATAACGGCAGCTGCATTTTTTTTCCATTCCCCGATAACCCTGAAAACAATGTTGTGCTCGCGGCCCCGTGCTCCCGCCGGAACGCATTGACGCTCGTCACAGGGTTACGTGCCGAGGCAAACCGGTGAATTACATTTTACACTTTTTGACGAGATTTTTCCTACCGGTACTACTATTCTCTCTTTTTTCTGTTTCGCTCTTATCCTTTCTCTCGTCCTCTCTCTCTGTCTCCCTCTCTCTTGTTCCCGCTTCTAGTCTTTGTGTTTTCCTGTTCGTGAAAACTAGTGGGCCAGAGGCCCGTCCGATAGTAGTACAACGCGCGATCTCTCGGCCCGTCCACCAATTCGATCGCAATTGTGTGACGCGTGATGTATGCGACACCTGACTCCGACTGTAAATTCCTCGCCATTCACCCTTTCACAACCTGACTTTTTGTATTTTCATTACCGGTCAAACGGCTGTCACAAGCCGGCGTAAGGTGACGGCGAATATCTCGTATTGTGGACCAACATCACTGGTTTGTCGAACAGTTTACAGGAACCATTTACTCGTACTACTGACTAACGTACAAATCCGTAATAATAAATTCCACTGTACCTTGATTCCCTCGATTTCATAGGTTCACTTATTGATCGTGCTACCGACGAATCTCGAATTTTTTATCTTCTAGGATATCCCATTTGAATTTATTGTAAGAATTAATTCTAGATCATAATTTCAAGAATAAAACATATTGAATGCCTAAGGATTCTTGAGGAAACTCGAGGGTCAATCTCGAGCGTTGGGAGTAAAACGAAATGGCTGCATAGTAGAGGAAATGTGAACAAATGTTTCCACTAATTCTCCCACGTCTTCCACAGCATCGTTGCAAAACATTACAGTCCTCAACCGATATATTGTTTAATTTTGCTCCACCAATAGTGCGGTATTTTAGCATTCGTTTTACGGGTATCGATATTTTCATCAATCTCGAGGAATGTACGGACAGAACGCAGTTCGCGAAGGCCGCCGATCCTGTTCTAACAGCGACGGTAATAATTCGCGCGACACAAACTCCGAGGGACAGGAGAAAATATCGAAATCCGGTGCGGGGTTGGAGGCGGTTCCCGGAATCCGGCAACCCCTCTCATTAACCCGCCGCCCCGAGGATATATTCGTTCGCTCCGCCGCGAAACCACCGATGTTTGCTCAATTATAAAATTCACCGCATACCCGGCCGACCATTTTTAGCCTCCGGCCGGGAATTCCGCGAGTTCCCCGAGGGGGTTGCGTTTATTCAGAAGTTTATTCAGAAACACGGAAAGAAACAGTCGTCTTATTCACGGGCTTATCGCGCCCCTAACGATATTAATTAACGTCGGATACCGCGAGCAAGCCCGGAGAATTACATTTACAAATACCGGCTGACTCTTGGGATCGCGACTATGCTCTTCGTCCGTGTTTAATGCCGTTTTTACCAAAAGAAAACATGAAACGTTCGTAAAGATATTTTTCATAGAAATGTGAATTATGCTTCGTATACATTCATGTGGTTGAAAATATTTAAATCGTGTCTATTGAGGTTTGAATTACGCGCTCTAAGAACATCGGGTGAACATTCTTTGACGTATAAACTTTCACTTCCTTGAGGATGATCGGCAAGTATACATCTTTATAATTTATCGTGAAACGTATCTATTGGTTAAAGATATGCGTATCTAAATAAATATAAAAGTTTATATCCAGAAAATGTCTGCTGTATTTTGTTTCGTCTTCGAATTTCGTTGGACATCATACAGCCCCAGTTCTCAAAAGTAAAATCCACATCGTCCGAAATTACGTTTTCTCAAAAACGGAGCCAAGCAGGCGCCGCATCTAGAGTGAACCGAACGAGGGAAAGAGTATTATTGAATACGATTGCCATAAGATGATTTGGAGTTGAATAGCGAAAAGAAGACTGGTAGATTTTATCGCGCTGTTGACGGTATTAATTAACGTCGGTTGTTGCAGCATCGGAGGAGACGGCCGCTACGTTTTTTCACGGAACGGCGCAACTTGTGCGGATTCTCTTCGATGGCTGCCCGACTTTTGTCCTAGCCGGCGTTCTTTGCGTCGCTAATAAACCCTGGGGAAAGAGAGAGCTGGCCCTTTCAGATTCGAGGAGCATCCGGAACGAGAGATAAGGCTTTCCCGTGTACACAGGGATACCGAGAAAAGTGGTCTACGTGGCCGGGGAGTAAAAAGACGTCGCGTACCTCGCGGCACACGCGTATGTCCACCATAAATCTGTTCGTGATGCACACGCGAACGCCACGACGCCTGTACCCAAGAAATATATGACCGTGTGGATATGAGTTGTAAAGTGAATCGGATTTGCGTATGCACAGGGTGATCCTGGGAAAACGGCTCGTACAATTTGCTGTTCACGGGAATTATTAATTGCACTTGCTAAACAAATTCAAACATTTTCTTCCAGAGAGTTTTCTGCATTCGGAAGTGTCTTGGGGGTTTGACAAATTTTTCCCGGAATTGAAACCACAAGAATTTTCAGATTCAGGTCTCTTCCTTGCAATGACATCGTAAAAATCGATCTACGATTTTTTTAAGTCGTCTCATTAAGACGTTTGAATAGCACAAGACGGTAGAACATCTAAGAAAGTTGTTCCCTGATATATTTCCTATCCACCCTGTGGATTCGCGAGTTATGAGAGAGAGAGAGAGAGAGAGAGGACTAGAATCGCGTAAATAGGAAAGCGAAAAACATGGGGATCCGACGTCGGGCAAACAAGATTGCTTAACTAAGACCTTAATGAGCAGGTCTTCCTTTTCAGCCGGCACCGCAGCCGCAGAACGCGGTCGCGAGGCAAAAGATCGAGCCCCGGATCCTTTGAGTGGGATCGCGCCGGTGCAACGACGATGTAAAGCTAACGAAGGCTTGTCAAAGGACAAATCCTGCACCGAATTCCTTCCAGTGCAAAAATTACCATTTCGTTTCATTTCCTCCTCGCCCTGCGCGCTATCGAGATATACTAGATATACGAGATATGTATATATGTATATATATCCTGGTCGGCGAGCGAGCAAGCGTGCACTCCGCGACGCTGTATCATGCTTTCGCTGGTCGCTGGTTATGGCGTTTCGTCTTCCCATGGCTGTATTATCTTTATTAACAGCCAGAGAGGAGGAGAATTGTTCTTGAATGAGCCACTTTGTGCCGCGGACAATGAGTCTCCCCCGAGCTTTGTGCTCGAGACTTTTTGGTTTCGACGTTACTCCGCGTAGTTCGGGGCTTGGGCTTTCATATTTTACGGTTCGGAACAGCGATAGTGTAATTATGATGTCGTACTTTGTCGTGGGTCCACAGTCGGGAGAGATAAGGTTGTCGTGGTATTTGTAAAAAAAATTTTTTTCCTTCTTTTGCCTCTGCGGAATAAATGTCTGACTAGCCCAGGGTTTATCTACTTGCTCGGTGGACGGTGAATTGTTCTTAATCTCTGTTTAATTACAAAGGAGACACTTTGTTGCGAACATTGAAGAACGAAATTGAAGGTTGCATTGAAGAGAAGTTTCGAACTCGCAGGAAGTACAAGGAACCGTCTAATCGATGCCGACTGAATCCACTTCGTGCAGCGCGGATGAATCCTTGAGGGTGTCTGTCTAACGATAATTGTACTGTTTCTGGGAGAAGAGAACACAGAAACGACAGGCAGCGTTCGTAAATATTTTTAACTGTCTGGCAATGAGCAGCAGAAAGGTCTGACCCGTATAGACTGGATCTACTGGTCACAAAAATTAATTTGGGATTCTTGTGTCCCTGAAACTGTCCCTCGACTTTGTTTCAGTGTTGAGATCACAGAAGATTGAATCACGTAAAGATCGCTTGCATTAGGAACCGTTCAGCGAAGTCACAAACAAAAATCACAATCCCAATAATATCGGATCAAAACCGGTGTTTGTATCGATTTAATTTATTAAATAATTGGGAAACTAGGCCAGGCAGTCGCGCGGAAAGCTACCGTCTCCAAATAGAAATCTCCGAGCGTCAATATTTGTTGACTTTATGAAACTCCTTATGTACGTACCTGCGTACGTAGCTCACTCGTCCGCCATTTTTCTCGGGCAACCGTAATATCAATTTCCTCGGGAGAGAGCTCCACCCACAGCCACCTGTTATTGTACCTCGAACCGAAACAACGGGATTGAATCAACTTCCACGGGGTTCTTCTAAACCAATATCTCGTGTTTGCGGACGCTACTTCACTGTGTGGCTGTTTTTCACTCGACCCACCACTTCGGGCTTCCGACATTTCAACACTCTCTCGTTGATACCGAAAATCGACGTTTTCGGCGTTGCCACCTTTCCCGTCAGACAAGCGCACACTGTCGTCATTCGGGGAATATGGTAATTCACTTTATTCGTTTCCTGCGTTCACTGTCATGACGCATGTATTGAATAAATGTATAGAAGCATAGACAACCTCTTCTCAAAATATCTTCTTAAAACATATTCTATTCGAACTCTAGTTATTATCGTTCTCAAGTACTAATGCAAGTAGAATCAATCAGCGTATGATCAGACGAATGATCCAAAGCGCATTCAACAATAGTTTAACTACTTCCGATAACAAATAGTGAACGACTCCGTGCAAGTGCCACCTACAGCATTTTACGGAAGAGTTTGTCAGCGATCAATTAAGAACTTTGTCTCGATTTAAGCGAATTAGAAAGTTTCGTCTAAATCTTTTCGTTCACGTCCAGTCCCGAGGCGAATGCAGGGGAGCGATGGCGAGTCGCGTGATTTGTATACAATATAGAAAATCCGGCGTTCCGGTCGCCTCGGGGGATGGAAATTTTCGCGGTGGTGAGCAAAAAATTCGGTAAATATTAGACGAACTCCGGAGCAAGCACTCGGTCGACGCTCGAAATTCTCGGTTTAATGAGCTAGGTGTCCAAGAACTGTCCAACTTTTTCCGGCGTATAAAGACCCGATGAACCCAGTCGGGCTCCATCGCCGACAACGAGATTAATTCGACGCTGACGACGGGCTTTGTCCGCGTCAACGGCGTCCGTTGTAGAAATATTCCTGGGGCATAAATAATCAGCGTCCGTCAGACGAATTTCGGGATGACCGTCGAAACGGGCGTCTTAATAGTGATCGACGGTGTCCAGATTTCTAATTTTGACACGAGAGCGTCTCTCCGAAATATTTAAAGAAAATCACGGGGTGAGATGTACGGCATATGAATTTGTTAAAAATTTCGCACGGCTAAACAAATAATTTCGAAGATGCGTGTCAGAATGTGATCTGCATCATTATGTTGAAGCACGTAAAAATTTGTATTACTTTGGAAAATATTAAAAAATGTGATCTGAAAATTTATAAACTAATGAGTATACCGAAAATTTGGGAAGACTGTTTTAAATGGCACTGTCTAAGGGCTAGTTAATACAGAGCAGAATACAATGTCGCAGAAGTTGCTTCCGCTGCAAGTTTCTACAAGGAAGCGTTTCGACACGAGATCACCCGGTACATGAAACTCCCCTCTATGAACCAGCCCCAAAGTACTTCGGCGAGAAGTTTGTCGACGACCGAAACCGAGGACGAAGTTCAACTTCGTTAGACGCACCAGGATTCTATTACGCGTGAGTCGGATAGAATGCAATAGCAGAGAAATTTCACTTTTTCCACCCGTTGATCCCCGGTGCTCGAAACCCGACCCGAGAAATAAGACGGAAAGAAGAATTACCCGCGATATTCTTCATCCCCTGTATTCGAACGACAGCGGCGCTCTCGCTATTCAACCCTCGTAATTCTACAAGCACCCCTGTTAATTCGTTTCTTGCTAAAGATATCCGATTCCTGGCGTGGCGAGCCGATTAGGGGATGAAGGGAAGGTTATAGGGGTGGATGTTCCCGTCGATACTCGTCGATACTCGTCGATTAACTCTCGCGATTTGTCCGAAAAGAGGCCGAGAGTGGAGGAGGTCCTCGAACACGAGAAAAGGGCTGGTTAGGCGGGGGCTGGAAGGATGCTAGATAAGGTTGGGGTGAGTTCGCTGGTCCTATTTATATCCCTCATAACCGGAAATCTAGCTACAGATCGACTCAAATATCGCGAAACCGTGTTCCATTATTCCTGTCACGGTGAATCGGGTTCGATCCTCGGACTTCACCTTCGGTAATTGAAATGGGGTGGATTAAATTAACCGGTCGTGCAGCGAGGTAACCGCCCTTATTGGAAAATCATGTTTTCAGATCGACGAGGTTTTGTTCCTGAGCGGTGGTTCTTTAAATCGACGTTTGGATTTGCAGTGAATTTGTTTTATCTGAGGTAGTTGGAATGGTAGGGGTTTTATGGCCTGATAAGATTCTATAGATGATTCAGTGTGAAGATAAAGAAGAAACGAGGTTTAAACTCTAATTGTTAAAACGATTAGCTTTCCAAGAATAGAGGACTGATCAGTACTGGCTTATTCTACTTGTTTAAAGGACAGTAGATTTTCTCAGTATTTCTACGATTATAACAATGTTATCATTGAAAAAATGTCTAGAAAAAGTGTACATTTTTTTGAGCAGCGAAGTGTATCGTCTAACCGATACCGGCTGAATCGAGAATTCGCTCGGCGATGAAGCGAATTCTATAATCCGCGGGAGATGAATTAGCGCTGAGCTGAAGCTTAAAATGAACATTGTGTGCCGCACCGTCGATCCATACTCGAGTACTCTATTGTTTTCTCTACAGTAGTTACAATGCAAAGGATTGTATGGTTTTCGAGAACAATATGGCGACATTTTGCCATATTCTGCTCTCATATTCGGCATATACAATCCGAAACCACCCGCTGTCGTTACAAAAGAGATTTATGCGTGCGTCGATGTCAACGATTCCTTCGCCGCGTCCATGAAATGTTAACACATACATTCTCAAACAAATAGAAACATTCCATCGATCAATCTCAAGCTGATGGGCTGAGAATCCACCTCGAAAATTGAATTCGCAAATGCTCACACATCGACCAGCAAGATACTGTTTTCGATTATCCTAAAAATTCCAATTCTCAGAAGACAATCGAAGCCTGGTTATTTCTAACTTTCACTATTCTTCTTGCCGTGGTTCGGCTCGAAAATTACTTTCAGAACTTCGAAAATTAGCTCGGAAGAGTCTGGTTTCGCCAGGAAAACCTTCCAACGGGATGGTGTTTCTAGCAAGATGGTGGCTCCACTTCCAGATACTTCAGCGAAAGAATAATAATGTCTGGATGCGGCTCCGACTTGCTTGCGTCTTTTACCGGGCTATTTGTTTTCGTTTCCTAACTGTTTTTTCTGCGTCTTTGATTTTCCGCATTCCCTTTTCCGTCTAGAAGCACTCAAACTTTTCAGAATCGTAATGGCAAATCGCAATGTCTGTGAATAATTAGTTTATTGTCACGCAACGCGCAGAGTCACCGAAACGGGAACCCGAAAACCTAGATTAATATTTTATTGTACACAACCAGCGTTGTCCGAATATTATCGGCCATTTCTACTGGCATTAAACATTGATAACGGGCACCGCATTGCCTGCGATCCATCGATCCAGTTATCTTTCGGCGATTACTCTGCATTAAGTTGGAACGAAGAATAAACAACGTAATATCATCGACATTTTCATGGATAAGTGGAAATGGCCGGTAATGGCCAGACAGGCGATTTAAACGGTGCTCTCGAGCGCGCTCGGGTATACGGACGAGCTTCGGAAAAAGGACCGGAATTTTTAACTGGAACGCGGAGAGAGGGTGAAACCGAGCTGAAAATTCTTTTTCCAGCTCGAGTCAAAAAACAAATTACTAATACAAACGTCGCGCAACACCGGACATCAACGTCCCTCCCGCCCATATTTCGCTGTCGTTTGCAGAGCAAGGGGTAGTTTTTCAAACGGAGAATTCCTTTTTTGCACTGGCGTATATTTCACCCCTTGTTCCGTCCCTTTGAGAAATCCGCCCCTTGATCTTCCCTAAACTGTCAATCCAATCGCTCAAAGTGACTCAGTCACTATATGTAACTCCGTACAATTAAATAATCATTCATATGTACCACCGGGAGTTGTAAATGACTACAGGATAAATTTTGGTCAATATATTACGAATTATTTTATTTTCAAAATTAAAGACAGGAGAAAACGATATAGTGTCGATTGCGAATGGTTACATTTTTCTCGATACAGATGGTCGAAAAAAAGGGCGATAAAAAATATCCGGAGAACATTAATTACACTCTCCGTAAAGTTGGTCCATCGGGAGTGCCGTCGATAAAGCGATAAAAGTTAGCTTACAAATTCGATGAAGTCAGCCACAAATTAATTTCACCGCCGCCGGGCCGGCTATTATATTTACACGGTTTCACGAAGCCTCGCAGCTACCGTAGAGTACCACTGCGGTGGCGCAACCCCCGACGTTTAAATCCCTTGCGAAGTTGAACCGCTAAGACGCAGAGGGTGTTTGAGTGGGGGTGTTGCAGGTGTGGGGGAACGATCAGAGAAGTACGTCGACGGCGTTTCTTTTAATTTGATAACAACGTTACCGCTCCATGCTCCGGAAATATGATTAACTGCAGCCCTTGCCTCGCTGAAACCGCCCCTGTTAACTTCTAGCTTCTTTTTTGGTCCGTTTAGACTGATCGACTATTTCGAACTTGGACTTTTCGAAAAATTACACTTTTGTTTTATAATGTGGTAAATACATTGTAAATTACCAATACGCAGAAGAAATGATAACGAAATAATAATAAATTTAGTTTGTAGAACTACTAAATTAATTGCCGTGTCTAATACCTCAGACTTTTTGTATAAATTGTGGCAGGATTTCGCAATTCAAGCAAACAAATGCAATAGGTTCCGCGAACTGTGGCTCGCGCATTAATCAATCCGTAAATGAGTGGTAATTTTAAGGGTGCACTAATTGAAGCAACGTGACATTTCGACCATGGATTTCAGCGTGGAATAGCGAGGAATTTTCCGAACAGAACCCAGAGGAATTATATGGAATTACTATTCTCTCTAAATGGTTTCCGACCATCTCGCTTTTTGCCGGCCGGCGTGGAATTGCGAAGGCGTCGTCGCGAGAGCGAGTTGCGTCGGCAACGATAAATTCAGCAATCTGGGAGGGTTCGCGTGACGTCGCGAATATTATCAGTCCTCCTTACGCTAATGTCTCGGAAGATTACGCAGAGGATTAACCCTTCGTAAATAGAAGAACTCACGGGATTCCGGCAGCGTAATTTATGACGGGAGAGCCGGCCTGAAAGGGAGGAGTTCCCGGTGTATCTAACCAGATATGAAAGTTTAATGATGGTTTAATGATAGATGGTGTCGTTAAAGAGACAGCTTGAAAGGGCCCGGCCCTGCAATCTTTCTCGGCTTAGATAGAGCCGTGCGGAATATGCGTGCGTCTGGCGCTTTTATTCCCATCCTCTCACCTGTGCCCGTAAACAGAGCCGAAACTCTTCTTGATTAAACCAAGGAACGGATAACCAGCTCAATAATAATGGAAACTTCGCCTCCGCAATACATAACTCAGACGATACCTCCTTGCTTCGCTGCAGGAATATTCTAGGGACCGGTTTCTACCTTGTAACGAGCTCTGGACACGATTTTCTAATCGATCTAGTTTCAATATTACACTGATTTGTAGACTGCGGATCTTTAGGCAAAGTAATTTTGTTAAAAATTACTTTTAGGCAAAATCTGTAAGCAAAATTTGTTTCTTCCTTTAATAATTTATCTTTCGGATTTTTTATATTTTACCTACTCAGTACTATCATAAACGCGTAAGCTTCTTTAAGGAATCACATCATTATTCTTTGTTAAACCAATTTACGATCGATAGAAAAGAAAATTTATTATTGAGGAATATTCGAAAAATACATTGCCGAGATCTGTCTCCCTTGATCTTCCTCATATTGACCGTTTCGACTACGTTCTCATCCTATCATTGACTTCCCATCGCCTCTCTAGGTTTCTTCCATCTTTCGCAACCCAGGAAACAACTGGAGGACCATTTTGTATATACTCTTCAAGAGGTAACTGCATTTTCTTGCCGTTCCACCTGACAAAATCGTGTTTTACCCTTCCGGTCGAGTTTCAAGAAAGCTTCTTGTTCTCGACGCGGTTTCCATCCCCGTAATGGAATTTTAATTTCCAGTGCACTTGAAATGCATTTCAGAGTCTGGTAATAAATCTTGGCAGTCGCTCAAATGGTAGAAACATTATCAAATTACCTGACGATGTTGTTCGGGCTTGGGACTGACAATGTGTCTGAGCATCGCTGACCATTTATACTTACATCGAAGACGTATCACATAGATCAAAGATTTTCTAAGCTATGTTTACCATGTTCCATTGCGATGGTTTGTATTTTTCATATCAGTAGCATCGAGAATGCACGAATGCATCCCGAGCAAACGAGTTTTCGCTGCCAGTGGAGTATCGGGGGCTGCTAAAAGGCGTCGAGGCGAGCAGCGCAAGAAAACTTGGCAAATTCTGAGCGCGACCACCCCCGGCCAGCTTATGTTAATACGCCATTAAATTCTTATCACTCGGCAGATCGTAAATGAGTCCGGGGCGCGGATTCGAGGCACGTAGCGTTTCGGTGCTCCCGATCCTCGAGCGGCGTGCCTTCCATCCCATCGTCCCTACGGGGACCACCTACGGGTGGTCTCTGTGGTCGTAACAGGGTGCTGGGGGGTTGGAAGAGGTCTGCAGAGGTTTGAGGGGGGTGGAAGTGGTGGCACCAGGGTCATCTAGAGCTGTAGAGCCGGGCAAAAAGGGGAGGAAGGACGAGAAAACGCGGGCGTGCTCTCGGTCTCTGAATTCAGCGAGCGAAGCGGTCGAGTGTTCGTTAAAATTTCAAGTTGCATCGGTAACCACCCACCCTCTCGCCCCCATTCAACCCCTATCCACGTCGTCGGTGTCCCGTCCGCGGGCTACACCGAACAGCTTTCACCTTTTTTTTAACCGAGGAACCGTCTCTCCTTCCTTGGTGGATAAAGTTCTGAAAGCTCGCGAGGAGAATTATCCCAGGGGCTGATACCCGATTCGGGAACGACTCCGACGCTCCGATGTGCGATAGTTCAAGCGATACCAGCTCAGCTGGCTGCCCAGAAAACCGATATGGCAACTGCCCCGATGCCCGCGTTCCAAATGCGTCGGAATTGGAACAGGTAGTATCGTTTCGAACAGGTTGTTCGAACGGTGCCGAATATTTTTTTGCTAATGTCTGGGGAGTTGTCGAGCAAATCGCGAAGCTTTTTGTGCGACGATAACGACGCTTCTGCAGGAGTTACAATTTTTTCAAGGCTGCTGCAGGTAGCGAGCAATTTCTCGCGTGTCTGATCAGAAACGGGTTATTCTACTTAAGACAGGTTGTATATGGGTCGGTAAATTGTGCCGTAACTTTGAGGGAAATAATGGGATGGCGATGTAACTAGGCTTGTTCGGAAGGGTGAATTCTATACCGTAACATCTCTCGGTTTCCTTGTGGGGCGCTTGAAACCTGGAAGTGGAGATGGAAAATGAAGAGGATGTTCGTTTTCGACAATTTTATCAATTCGGAGGTCTCCGAGGAGATTGAAAATTGTCTCTCTGTAAAACTGCAAGCTGGTACAACCGTGACTGACGACGACCGAATGAAATTTCGATTCAGTAAATTTTCAAATTTTGCGACCGGATTTCTCTCGTCGCGTCGAGACACCAACGGAAATTAATGAACGTATCAATCGAATGAGCGTCAGCGCCAATTCCGGTTACGTTCGCGAGCGCCGTTAAAGGCAACAATGCACCAAAAATGATCAGATTATTTTTCCGATAGCTGATGATCTATTTACTGTTGGCACAGTGCTCTCTCATCCGATCAATTGTAATGAATTTGAACAGCTTCCGGGTCCGCGTAAGCGGCTGCCATTCGCAGCTTTGGATCCTCGAGCGTCGAAACTCTTTGGCGGATCGGTGTCCTGTAATTGAAGGGTCGATTCAATAGTATTAAAAACAAAGTCAAGCGTGAAATGATATGAAGCGTCGAAATGTGGGAAGAGGGGGTGAAAGAGAACGGGGCAGCAGGCGGAGCAGACTGGGGGTATGTAGTGGAGTGGGGATGGTAAAATCATTCCCGTCGATGGCTGTAATAAATTTTAATTAAACGGTACCCGATAAAAGCTTTGAATGCGTCGATGGGTCGTTGAATCAAAGCGGTCGAAAGTGGCGTCGAACGGGGGTGGAAGCGGGTGGTGGAAGAGGATGAAATAGGGGTGAAAAGGGGGTGGGAATCGCGTCGATTGGCGGCCGCTCTCTCGTGGCGGTTCGCGAGGCAATCGCTCGGGAAACAAAGGAGCCGAGCGGAACAGAAGGAGGAACTCGAAGAAATTAAGCAAATGGCAAAGAATAACCCGGAACCGCCGCGGGAGGGCACCGGTTCGGTCAAGGAAAGCCCAGATAGGAACCTTGAGTGAGTCGTAGAGACCTCCCTGCCCCTCCACCTCCAACCTCGATTCCCGATGGAAGAGGGAGAAAAAGGCGCAGGGAATTCCCGGTGAATCGTGAGTGCCAGTTTATCGAGCGACTTAACTGGAACAAAGAGATAAAGCAATAAGGGGTGATCGGGCGCGATGAGAGGGAAAGTTTCCTGAACCCGGATCTCGGGGTCGTGATTTGACGATTGGCCCCTCGGAATTGTGACGTCCTTTGCCATCCACGTAGACGCTTTGTAGATCAGAGACGCCCGAGATTAGATTCCGCCCAGCACTTGCCGTATTGTTCTTTCATATTTCGACCTGATTATACCCTGGGAGAATTTCGACACCCCTTAACCGTGCCGTTCTCTGACCAATTTGATGAATTACGTACAATCTGTAGCATCAATGTTCATAATCAGATTGCGGATCTTTGTGAACAATAACATTTTTCCGACAATTACAAGAGACAAGAGATACGTAGAAAATTGATTCTTTTCCTTGATCATTTGGATAAGTGATTTATAATGTATTTACCATATATCGTTGGATTTACTTAATCTTGTTATGGGTCTCAATTCTACCTTCTCAGAAAAGAAGGGTTAGGCGAAGCGGGAAGAGTTGAGCAGGGACATTAAGGTTTCCAGAAACGTGAAGGACTCGCTTTGCACGAGGCATCGATTCGATTTCGCGATCGATGCTGTTTGGTAGCCCCAGCTCCGAAGAACCTTCAATTTCGAGGGGGTCACGGGGCCGGGTCGATGGGTTCCTCGTTCTTGAAACAATTGAATCGTTTCTGCAGAGGTGTGCGCGCGTGTCCGTGCAGGGTGCACATGAAAGGCGAGCTATTCTCCGGAGTTCCCCGGTGCCAAATTACGGGGGACAGCTTAAGCCACGGGTCAGTAGTTGTTTCAACGGCCTCCGGCTCGGTCCGAAAGGCGAATTTTCGCGTGTCCGTACATCGACTTCCGTTTTCCCCACGGGAGAATCCGGTCGAGAGTATCGCCTTGTTCCTAGAGCACCGTCGCCTGGGACACGTGCACTAGTATAGTACACGTGCGCCAATTCGACTACCTCGTGTCTGCGCCGCCGTAAGGGATGAAAGGACTACCCCTTTGCTCCTGGGTCACAAGAAAAATAAACGTACTTTTACGTTGCTGCGGGGTACGATTGTTTGTACAACGGTGAAATATTTTGGTACTTGCGAATTTAGGGCGGTATGGAGTAACGAGGTTGACCTGCTTCAAATTTAAAGAGATGCTTTTTAAGTTTTTACTACATTTTACAAAATGTTGCTTTTTCGATTTTTTAGTGAGAGAAGATCATTTTGGAACGATTGAGTTGATTGTGAGACGCAGGGAAATATTTTAAAGCCTCCCAAATATCTATCCAATTTTGCAACACATTCAACTTGCTGCAATATCATTCGAAATCGTTTAAATTCGAAGTTCCGAGTCGCATCAATCATCAACTAATTATACGTGGTCCCAGCAGGCTACAGCATTAAGCAAATATCGCGGCCAGATAACGACAACATTTTCGCGTTGTTCAAAGATTCATTGTGCCCGGCGCATCGACCGAAAATCGAACACGTCGTCTGATTAATTGAGTCGAATTTCCATAAATAAATAAACGCGGAATCCAAGCGTAACCCCGGGCGACGATTGATACCTAATTGATCCAGGGTTTATGTGCTCTTCCTCCGTTGTTAATGACGCGATCACGGGACGGCAGGTAGAAAGTTTCGGAGATTCACGGCGCGCCGCTCCGCCGCGAGTCATTAGAAGCAAGGCTCGCGGAGAACTTCGAACCGAGACGCGACTGCGACTGTGAAAAGTTAAGCAGCTTTCGAAATAATTAAAAAGGGGGTGTTGCGCTGTCTCTGGTGGGCAGTGTTCGTCGGGAAATACGCTGCCTCGGGACTGCGGACCGTTTCAAAGCCTCCGCTAACCGGGTCGGACTGCCGAAGCGCATTTTTAAAATTCTTATTGGCTGCCCTCGCTCCGGCACTTTTAATCTTTCACAGGCATACAGGCATTTACATGGGGAAAAATCCGGTCTCGCAACGGCCCCGACGACAAATATTTTCCTCAGCACGGTTACCGGTTTCCACGCCATGGAACTCTGACCCTTGCCCCATAAAGATTGTCCTACCACGGAGAATAAATTTTAAAATTATTTTCTGATTGCATTTAATATTATATTCTATGCACCCATTCATCCCACCCCGATTTCAATGAAGGGATCGTGGATCCAAATTTGTATCATATTTCTTCGACCATTCTATCAGTTGAAAAATCTCTGCGTGGTTTAAAACATTTATTCGTGATCCGAAGAGCAGTGTGCTTGAAAATTGAAGTCTGCTGTTTAAAACAAACATTCAAAAATCAACGAACGATTTTTTACGGTGTTATTGCATTTTTAATTCAAACACGAAGTAAATGTGTCGAGCAATAAAAATTCCGTCATAAAAACAATGAAGCAATTTGTTAATGAATGCGCTTGCATTGGTTGGATAGCGTACAGGGTGAAACATTAGTTTGTACAGTCTCACCTTTTTCCTTCTAGCCGAACGATTTTCTATACCACTGTTTACCCGCGTTCGGTGTTTCGAGGCGGACGTATCGAGACAATAGGGAAATTGCCGTCATAAATGGGCACGGAGGCAATCAGCCGATACACACCGATTCCTGTAACGCGATATGCAATCTCGAATGCTAGATATTGTTATCTATCGGTTCGATGATCGTGCCCCCCGCTGTCCATTCCGCCCATCGGCGCGACGCCCGCGCCCGTCGGCAATATCGACTCGTTTAAACATTTCCCTCATCCACACACACGCACACCTACGTCCCGCCTCTTTTTATCCGGCAATGGCCTCGTTAATATTTCAACAGGCCAGTTGATCGCAAAGAGTTTAAGCGCGATGTTCCCGCTTTTCATGTACGAGCGGCTCCCACCCTGCCGAAATTCCCGCGTGGATCACCGTAAGTGCTCATATTAGAGATGTACTCGGGATTGTATAAATTTAATTCTCGTGTCGGCTCTGTCTCGTTCCACCGACACTACACCGGCGAAAGCGACATCCTCTAAAATGGATTTTTTCGGTGGCTGTTGCCCGCCGGTCCTATGTTGCAGAAATTTTCTACGCTGTCGCGATGTATCCCGCCAAAGAGCAATCCTTTGTTTTTTAATTCCGTGCATGTGCGCGAAACGATTTTGTACTGCTTACGGTACTGAAGCGATGCTAATGGACTTGGGACCTTTGTGCTTTTATGGCGAATTTGTACAAAGATTAGCTGCATTTTTATTGTATTTTTACCACGAGGTATATTTTCAGTCAGAGATTTTTATACTCTGTGCATTTGCTCACTCTTCTAGCAGGTATCAACGCACAGGATTATTAATGGCTGCGACTTAAAAATAAATCGTTGTGAAAGGGGCTAATTGTACCGCGATGTCAATGTTTTTAGTATGAATATTTTAAGAACCAGGGATGTGCAGGATTGCAGCAAATTAATTTTGCACGTTCATATTTCGATCTCTTTAAATATTCTGCGCTTCCGCAGTTAAAATACTAATTGCAAAACAAATATGTCTTGCCTCTTAATCGAATGGCAACTGTAATCCAATTTAATTCGTAAAATATTAACGCAATAATTGCCTGAGCAGGGCGCAAGGATTAAATATCGAACGCTCGACGCAACATTGTGAATCGCAGCAATGTAAATGTTTTTCAATGCAATACTGTACAATCAGTACGATGCTGATAAGAAATATGGAAGCTTCAACGATATTATGATTCCTCCAGATTTCTGAAAAATGTTGCATGGAATATTCGATGCAGTTTTACTTGAAATTATTGGTGCCGAAACATTTTATAACTGAATTGCCAATTTGCTTCTATTTTTAAAACATTCATTGTAGAATATTCAGTGGATCCAATGATCTGCCATTGTACCAGAGATGGATAATAAATTCAACATTTTTTTAACAATCTATTTACCTATTGAATATATGTTGAAAATTGTTTTTATTCCACTAAAATGAAGGCTATAAAACGTTTCTGTACTTATGAAAAATGTACACAAATACAATAAATAAATAATAAATGTATATAAATATATATTTGTTGTCATATTATCCTTTTGAAACGTGATGTGTTAAATTTTTGTATGTGTATTATATTTTAAACGAACAAACAAGCTATTCAAATTTTCCAAATTGTTGCAGCGAACAACACAGCAGATTATTTAAACATTAATTGCAGATATTTCTATCAATGAAAATGGTTTTTATTCGGTATATACATGAACATCAAACTAAGAGAAACACAGAGAAAGGTACATACATAACATACATGTAGAATTAAAGAACAGTATTTAAATCACTCGCAGCTGAAAAATTCGGCGAAGAGACAGCGGCGCAGTTTTCGGATTCGATCGAACGTCGAATTGAATGCAAAGTGTACTACTTCGCGTTTTATTAAGTTCGCACGCGGAACGCATTAAACCGGACGCGGCGCGATTATTACATTTGGAAAATTTTTCAGCGGGACTGGCGTGCGATCAAAATGGAAAATATAACGAAACGTAAATTTTCCTTTAACTCGCAATAGATATATTTTTGTTGCGCATGGACACCTATGGAAATTCGCGAACATTTCAATGCAGAAATTCCCGAACCTAGTTTCTGGAACGACGGGAAAATATTCGCGACGCGTTCCATAATCTGTGGCCGTTTATAGCCAGCGCAGGGAATAAGGGCTAAAAAGTTACAGTCGAGGGTTAATTACTTTAACCTTAGCTGCCATCGGCGTCGCGAAGATCACATACCACGTCGAAACTCCGGGGAAAACCGCCTCCGGAGCGCAACTTCGACTGCAACTTCATCACACCGTCATCGATTACTCTGTCAACTTCCTGTTGCGAGTTACGCGACGGTGCTGCGTGCAGTCGATACTCTTAAAAAATTCGCCGGTAAATCGCAAACACCTCGTCAAACCAGCCCGGAAAATTTCCTAATTAGCTAACGCGAGTGTTCGCGCTTGTTTGAGCGTGTTTGAAGTCTGTGGGCACTATGTATTAGGAATATCATTCTTCTACGTTTCTAGAGACCATTCTCGATACGGTGAAACTATATGCAGTTTATTTGGAGAGGTTGGACCGCGTTTGATCGTGTTTGAGGACTCCTTGACAAGTTGTACCGAATGTTCCTCTTTACAACAAGCTGTTGTATCACATTTTTCGTCGAACAGTAAAGTCTAAATGCGATCTAATGAAAATTCATCCGGAAAAATGAATATCGTTACAGTTTTCCTATTAACAGAGTATTTCACGGTGTTTCGGAAAGTGTGCGAGCGATTGGGAAACACTGTCGACAGTGTGTGACACGAGGGCTTCGCGTGTCGATGCAGCAATTCGGCAATAATTGCTTTAATTACGCCCAATAAATCATAACGAGGCGGTATAACACGGGCAAAAATCTACAGACACATACACACACATCCGCGCCACAGGTCCAAACACAACCTTTCCTGGTCCCTCGGTTGCTCGCAAACACCGCAGCGCTCGTAATCGTCCAGCACATAATAATTGCTCGGCCGTTTATGCAAATGCATAACTAATAATACCTGCGGCGCGTGCATTCATCGTAATGTTATTGCGCCAAGTGTGCGGAGACCCGTAGCCGTGTTTGTATCGCAGAACAAATCACGACGTCGAGGCGTTGCGGCTTTATGCGACAGGGGTTTCGGAGGGGGCGAAACGTGGAGGAAGAGAGTGGTGGCATCGACTAGGAGTGTAAAAGGGTGCAAGAAGGGCCGGCGAAGAAGGGGCAGACCACCACAGGTCGCCGCAGAATGAGGGTGGCGTGCAACGACGACGACATTCAGCGGGAATGACAATGCACACTCCGCTGCACTTGCTGTTTAATGTCATTCTCAAGCCGTGCCTAGTACCATTAGTACACGCGTACACTGTCCGCCATAAGTCACCGGACGGCACCCTGTTTCGGGGAAAATATGAATCATCCTGCTGCTTCCGACACTGTTTCAAATGCCTCTCTATAAGCATTTCGTTTGGGTCCCTTGACGAGCTTATAGGCAGGTATCGACTTTATCTAAATGATTCCACTTTTACGATAATGTTGCTCCTTTTTGCAAACACGTCACTTGGACTCCTTTTATTTTATTCTAGACCTATCAAAACGATTCCCACAAGGAAAGAATCCTATTTTACTCGTGATACCTCAGGCGTGAGCACACAAATACATATAGATGATCAAATACGCTGTAATTAAGGGATGAAACCAAATAGCTGATCTCAAGGGATAGGGACCTCTTAATGTCTCATTTATTTTTGTACAGTACACGCAAGATCGTTATCGTTTTGTAATTTCCCTGTAATTTTCGAGTGCCTTCCCCGGTCAAGTTTCGGAAGGGAGGGTGACTTCTGCGAGGGAGTGTACGACAGGCGTCATTCCCGCGGCCTGCGGTCGCTGTTCTGTACGTCTGTTTGCGGGACAAGGGTTGTTTTCCATTCTTGGGACAATGACAATGTTGCCAGTCACCCCCAGAAGCAGCGAGCTACCCCATACTGTCCAGGGAACGATCTCTCTTCTCTACGGGGGTGGTCTTCTAGTTTGAGGGGTGGCGCGCCGGAAGATGCGTCTAGAGGATAATCGCTCGCGTAATCGCTTGATCGGAGAGGTAATTTCGAGTTTCGACGTCGAGATTTGATGTTCTCTAATTGCGTGATTAAACGGAGTTACGTTGTCGGGACCCGCAAGACGGTCTCGAGGGTTGCCGGAGACTCGTTTTACGTAAGTTCCGGAAACACCGTAGCTGAAAACCGGGCCACGGTTCCTGTAATTGTGGCTCCGCAATATTATTCCCAGAGATATTAATTTTTCTCCAAGAAAACTACAATTACTCCCTCCTTTTTTCAACCGCAACTAACGGTTCTGAGGTGAATCATCCCCTTGCGGTCTGTCAAAAATTATTCCATAAAACACAGAGTGGAAACGCTACTGGAATTACATTCCATAATTCTATTACACATTCAAAAATGAAGCTGGCAATTCTATCGTGTATTATTAACTTCCCGATTCATAGGGAAGTTACTGTAATTTAAATTTTAATCTGTCATTGATCCGCATAGAAAATTTCTCAAATTTGTTTCAGCATTTAACCACTGGAAAGCGAGAAGGGATGTTACAGAAACTACTCTGAAAACGCACCAAAAAAAGAACCAAAAATCAGAGGAAAAAGTAGAGAAAACATGAACACTGCAGTTCGGAAAGAAAAATAGAAAGGATCGAATCCCGAGAGTAAGAGGGTGGGAATAGACGTAGTATTTTAATAAAAACGAAAAAGAAAACGCGAGAGAGAAGAATATAGAGGGGGACATAATCCAGTGCAGAAAGAAAAAGGAAGAATTTAGAGATTGTCAGAGAAAAGGGAAGAGAAAGGGTGGTAAGAATGTAGCAGTTTCACAAACGAAGTGAAACAGAAGAGAACGAGCGAGAGGGAGAGAGAAGCGAACGGAATTGAAGTAGTATAGCAATCGATAATATAGTCGCTGGCAGCCAGGTTCAGGATAAACGATACTATTGGACAGGGAAGCGGTTCCGTGCTCAAAATGCTCGAAATATAGACGTCGGATTATAATCTAAGATTTCCTCCTCCGTGGCACGAATAATCGACGGTTTCCCGGTATCCGAGTCACCGGAGGAACACGCGAAACTTTTTAAAAAGGGGGAAAATACGGCCTGTGGTTGTCGTCGTTTTCTTTTGCAACGAACCCTCCGAACCCCTGGCCCCCTTCAGCACAGGCGTGTATTTTAATGGACCTTCATATCGAGACATTATTACAACGAGACCACAGCCGGCGTTATTTGTCCTCCGGCTTCTGCCGTAATAAAGTTCCCCTCCACGAATCCGGCGCTCCGGTGTCTTTGTGCTCCCCGACGGAATGTAAAAGTTAACGCTCACCCGCCCGACAATGTCGCAACGACGACTCGAAGAAACGGAACCTACCCCTCAGACTGTGGCTCGTGAACGTTCACGGACCCTGCGATAATTACGGCGAACCGGAATTTCTTTTTGATAACTCGTGTTGCAGCACTGCGTTTTGTTTTCTTTCAGTCTGTGGATACCCTCCACGGGGGTGAGTTTGATCGTGCATACGAAGGAAGAAGTAACCGTTCTCGTTTAATTTCCCGAGTTGTCAAAAATGGGGATGAGTTTCGGATGAATTCAGGATTGAAGATTAAACTCTGATTTTTGAGCTGAATAATTAGACTTTTTGATCAGGTGATCAAGAATTAGAAGTTAGCTCAGCACTTACCCGATGTTCTTTTCTATACCACAAAGGGTTAAAATTTTAGGCTCGGTCAAAATTAGGTTAAAGCTTTCACCGTTTCGATATTGCTGGATGGAGCAGATTGTTCAATATTAAAGTTCATCGTAGGGATTATAGCTCGTGAGCTGGTATTGAGCCTGGCGTAATTAGAAACTGGAAGGTGGTCAACAGTATGCTGAAGTTGGAGAAAGTTTTTTGGAACGCGAATAGTTTTATCGTAGGGGTTGTATTTTTGCCAAGAAGAATGCCAGAGTACAATTAAGAAAATTAGGACATCTACTGAACCCTTTTATTGGAAATCAGTGTGAATTTGATGCATTCATAGTTTCTAGAATTGTCTTCTATGTAATATAAGATGGCAATATTAAGAATCTCTAATGATTATTACATTATTGATTGTTGCGTATATTGTTTAGAATAGTGGAACATGTAATGATGCATAGAAACTTCCATATACAATATATTCCATTTTCCATCAATTACCTGCTACAGTAGATTGGTAATTGCAAATTATTCACAGTCTAATTAACAGAGCTAAAGCTGTAGATTTTCTGCATTTACTGCAGAAATGAGTAGATGAAGTTTGAGAAGCCTCGTGAAGCATAATCGAATCATTAAAGAGAGTTTCTATGTTGCATAAAAATCTGCAGTTTAAACGTCTTTAAAAATCTCTATATTAATGCAATGAACAAAATTCGACAGAAACTGTATCAATAAGATAAAAAAAATCTACATTGTATCTTCTTTACAATACAAAACTACACACAGAAAAAAAAATTCTGCAATTTAAATGGACCGGTAAAGATTTGCAGTTCCGTGAATATTCGGTTGAAATAAAACTGAGACCGTAGACGCCGCGTAAAATCGATCGTGCAAAATCGTTTTACGGTTGGTCTGGGTTTTCCTCCGAACAATTTCGCGGGGCATTCATCGGGGGTTCGATTGAACGTTCCGCAGATCAGGTCCGGCCGGGGACACGCATTACACGAACGTCGGCGTTCCGTCTCTATTAATTAACGAGCGGTACCGGCCTTGTAAAGGTTTGATCGCGGTGAACGATGGATTCGAGGACAGCCGCAGAGAACGCGGGCCGGTGTTTTTACCGTTTGCCGGTCCGGTTTCGTTCCGAACCGTTTCGACCCTGTTCGGTTGTCGCATATTTGCTCGACTCCGGAGCGTCATACTCGATCGCGTTCCTCGGCGTCGGAAACGTCCGCGTCGAATTTTCCGTCGAGCCAACCTTTCAATTACCCAACGTCATGTGATCGACTCTCTACAGTCTCTACGCCCGCTGATTGAATTTTCACCCGGCGACCGGGGATAATGCTTTCTAATTCTCGTTCGATTGGTATCACAATGTTCACCACGTGTTCCAGCTCTGCGCTTAATTATTCCCGAGAACACTCGTTTTTCCTTGTCTCTGTACTCGTTCGTACGTTGGAGCATGCACCCGGCATGGAAAGATGCAAAACACCTATTTTTCTCATCTGACATGCAAGTAAAAGATCCACAATTGTCTAGAATCAATTTTGATAGATACGAATTGTTTTTGTACAAGTTTATGATGGGTATATGTATTCTGATGCTGAAATGCCTCTTTACTTGCTCGTCGAATGGGAACAGCAGTGAACATATAGAGAAGCAGAAAGCTAATTTTGAAATGAACTTAGAGGAGCGAGTTGCAAGGCAGAGACGTTCCAGTTTCACGAACGATAGCCGTAATTCTTCGAAACCACCGACGACACTGGCCACGACGTAATATTTTTTCAAACGGCCGCCTTATCGCCGTCGCGATGCGTCATAAGCGTTATCACGGCGCCTGGGCGCGCAGCGGAGTCTCGTTGCGGTAACAACTCGCCTCGGCCAATTGTCTCCGGAGAATTAAGTAGTTCGTGCTATCTCCGACGAATCCCGCGGCGCATCGCCCAACAGCGTCTGAGCATTTTGTTAAAATAATATACATTTTTCGAGCTGGCCGTCACCATGGAATCGATTTCGATGGAATCTCGCGCGAGCAGCGCTCGAACTTTGTCACATAAAATATGTATCGGCAAATTGAATTACCTTGAAACATTCCATCCGCTGAGTATTCAATTAAAATGCTATTTTGCTGGGGGCGCCATAAATCGAACCGCGTCGGACTGAGTATCTCTATTTATCAATTTTACTGGGAACTCGAAACTAAAAGTAATCCGAATAAGCGCGCGCGTTTAGCATGACGCTCGGACACGAGCTCGAACTTATTCAGAGCGACCGGCCAGGAGTCATCCCTGCGGGCTGACAAGCGTGCGTCCGGCTCAAAGCGACAGAGAGTGGAAATTCTATTGCCGCCCCGGCATAGTTCCAGGGATGCTCGATTTAATTTTCCGCCTATCGAGCTCGCCGCGACCCGACTCGACCGGCCCTAAATGCTTCGATGAATTTTAAATCGCGCGCCACCGATTCCCTCACCCCATTACCTCACACTCCCCGGAACAAGGAAAAATGGTAATTATGTAGAAAATGTCTGCCTATTCAGATTTTGATGAAATTTTAATATGTTATAGATTTCGACATTTTGAACAACTTTTTCCTTTTTCAATATAGGGGGTCGCTTTTAGGTTTCGAGATATTCGCAAAAAGCTATTGCTAATGTATTGAATTTTCCGTATACTTGCACGGCGCGTCGTCTGTTTAATTTTGTTTTGTAAACACGTTGTGGGGATGAGAGAGAAAACAGGGTCTCACTTTATATAGGGTGTCACACATATAGGAAAGAGTACTCCTGGATTTTTGTATGTGTGGTCTCCGCCCCCTCCACGACCTAATCACAACTCATTCTGATCGCACGATTTTTCCATTACTAGTTCAAATTCTAGATAAGAGCTACAATGCAAAGATTATGCGAATAGAATGAGTTGTGGTTAGGTCGTGAAGGGACGGAGAGGACCACGCATACGAAAATCCAGGAGTAGTCTTTCAAAATTGAAAGATTACCCGATATATGTGTGGCGCCTCAGCGACATGCTGTTTCTCCTGCGCACCGTCTTGGCGCATCCGGCAATTCAAGAAGCAGGAAGCAGATTTTATGTCCACGACCACTCTTCTTTCTGAGCGTATACTTTCTGCGAATATCTCGAAAACAAAAAGTGACCTCCTATATTGGAAAAGGAAAAGTTGTTCAGAATGCATTGCTGCGTAACATATTAAAATTTCATCAAAATTGGAGTAGGCAGACCTTTTTTATATAATTACCGGAAAAATTTTTGCAGCTTATTGAACATCAAGAAGTACTCGACATTTTTACGTTGTTTTAGTGAAACCTACATTAATAAAATAGTATCAACCCTTTTAACTTCAATTCGAATGTTTACGGTTATATCGTTTTCAACTCTCTGACGTTTAATTGTAGCAACCTCACACGATACCTTCAATATTCATGTTTGGTAGGTGAGGATAGGGGTCGGTTTCTGGGTCTGACGGTATATGATGAGCGAAATGGAATCACAGTAATTGATAACGGTAACAAGTACGAAATGTTCGAACGTTTAATGAAAGGCAATAACGACGGAACACCGAGCACTGCGAATTACCAGGGACAACTGGATCGGGGAGGGTGAGAACGAAAATCGAGAAAGAACGCGAGAGGAAAACCGGTGTTTTTACCCGGCGCTTTTTCCTCGTGGCTTTCGAGCGCCAAGCCACTTCCGTTGATTCAGTTTCGATGCGGGATATTTGCGAATAAACGTTGATACACGGCTGCCGGAATGTTTAATAAACAGTGACGTGGAATGCTGGATATCTGTATAGGTAATCGTCGCTTGATTCGCTGTGGCCGATAGAATTGCTCCTTCTCCTTCGTTTAATCTTATTGCTCCGTCTCCTGCAAATAGGATGCATCAATTACCGATTCCTGACTACATTAACTGAATAAATAGAGAGTTATTGAAATATAAACGAATTTTTGTGTATGTCCATCAAGGTTAATATTATTCAACTAGCCTTCTCTAAAGAGAGGTAAAAAAAGAATGATTCTCCAACGATTGAGTAATTAAGGTCGGCAATTTCTTTCCCAAAATAATCGAAAATTGAAAATCATGGGGTCGCCGGTCAACGTCCAGTACTCACCCCCCAATTCCGAGGGCCAGATACCGGTTTTTCTCCGGTGGGATTTATTTATTCGTAACTCGGTGCGGCGCCAGCTTTATGGATATTAAGAAGGGAGCCGTGACGGAAGCACGGGATTCCGGCCACCCCCTCAAACAGTCGATCCGACGGAATTTATGTGCGGCCGCATGGCCGAGATTGCGTTCCGTGCTCTCAGCCCCTCAGCGCTCGTATTCCTTTGGCCTCTCGGCGAACCTATTATGCGAGCCGTGTACCGGCTTGTATGATTATTGTATTTCTGTCGAGCACTATCCCGCTCAGGATATCTACCCTTGTCCGTATACAATCCATCCCCCAACCCAGAAACATCAGAAACCATAGAGAGGGGGTTGAAGAAGCGTTTGGTCATCCCTCGTGGAAAATGCAGGCAGCTCGTAAACGTCCAGGACGTTCCCCTTTTTCAAGAGGTGTGTTTCAAGCATTTGGTACATGGACAAGGTTGATAGCCGGCCGAGTGGATTTTTAAGAGTGGTTTTAGGATGCACAGTGGGGTGAAGGTGAGTGGAACCTTTGACACGGATTCTTCGGGTAGTGGCTGTAGTTGACACCCGCTTTTTATTGAGACTCATTTTGGGGTTGAATAACGGGGTGCGTGAGAAAATAAAATTCTTTAAGGGTTGCGGAGTTACACGAGTCGTTACTTTCTGTAGAAAATATGGCATATGTGCGAGACACCGAGAAACATACATAGGGCTAGTATTGTGTATAAAACACAGCAATCTTTTACCTTGCGAAGCATACGAATATATTGGGCAACCTCTGACACGATGAATATATATCTGATCGCATTTTTGAGTACTTTTTGTTTTGCATTCCATCAAGTTCGTGACAGTACCTCGCCCAGTAGTACGAGTCCGGTATTGATCAGAAACGTATCCAGTTATCGAGAACAGATTCCATCATCGAAATTATCCAGATCGTGACGGAAAATGTAAAACAATTACCTGCGATACTGGTACGCGTCTATATTCTTTAAGTAGATCGGAAGACCACCCCCTCAGGTTCTCGTAATTTCCTTAATGTCCGGCGAGGAAAGCGACGCGACGGTTCTGTCCGTGTGGCGCCCCCGTGAAATTCGTCGTTCTGCCGGCAGAGCGGAGGGCATTAAAGCCAGACGCGATATGCATTGCCGTATCTACGGTGTAATAGATGCAGGGTGCAATAACAACCATGGCTCCGTCGGAATTAGGGGGCGGGGGCGCGTAAAGTTGCCGAGCCGCCTGCAAAAATGGAAGATCCACGTGATAAATTTGGCCGCGGGACATTCTCGCGATTTATTTGACCGGGCGACGCCTCGACGTTCGGGGGGTTGTTCTGGAGGGTGGCTCACCCCTTCTGGGAACATCGGCGAAAATTGCGCCTTCTCCATAACCGTGACCCACTGAATTTAAAAAAAAACTAACGCCCAGCTCGACCGGATATCCGGCGGTGAATGTGGGTGGTTTTTCGCGCCACCCCACTTCGGGATCGATCAACGAGCGATTCAACGCTTCGATATTCGTTACGAAGCCGCCGCGAGAATTCAATGAAAATTCCGGAAACAGTTGTTCGTTCAATTTTCCATTCGCCACCCCCGCGGCCTGGTTTCCACCCACGCAAAGTTCCCCAGCTTCTTCGCGTTGGAAAGTTTCCGCGGCCAGGAGCCCCATGGTAGATTCCCCGACCGTTCTGTCGATATTGAGTTCCTATTTTCTTTTGTTTCCAGCAGAAACGTAGCGAGATAATGGACATTATCTTCCCTTAAGGGGCGAAGAGGATAAGTGAGAGGGGAGGTTTAGGTGCAGGGGGTTGGTTGGAAGTTCGGACGTTTCGATGATAATTCCGGGATCGGTCAAAATATCCATTTCGCCGGACGATTGATTGCGGTTCCGGGGTACCGATTTTGATGAGGCGGTTTTATTCCTACACCCGGCCGCGGAAACATTTATATTCCGCACGCTTCGCTCGTTCGGTGTATCACTGGTATTCATATAACAAATTCGACTTATTGATTATACGAGACTGGTCGGGGGAGACCCTCTATACTATATACCCCCTTTCACCAACCCCGGTCTAACCCCCTCCCCCTACAATTTCCGTTAATTCGTCGTTATAAATGCGGCGCAATTTCCATCGGGCGAAGTTAATTGTTGTCGCCGCGAGTGGGGGGCGAATGATGGCACGTAGAAGAGATCGAGGTATGTAGAATTATGCATACGCGCCTGTTTAATGGTTCAATTATCGTTGTTGAAAAATGTGCGGTCCGCGGTGCCCGTTCCACCGGATGAAAAATGGACTGCGGTTTTTCATTTCACAGAGTGCAAACAATTTTAAAAACCGACGGAGTACCCGCGCTTAGTGAAAATTCTATGGACGCTCGATTTATCTTTAATTTGCCGCACAGGATAGCGAGCTGTACAAAAGTTTACGCTATTTCCCGTTTGGAGCTTTTCTACGGATAGAGGAAATTCCGAATCCTGTGAACATTGAGCACTTCAATTATCGAGTAATATAGATTAATTTAGGATGAAGCATTTCATTTCAACGATATTGTCGTAGATATTTATTTTAAAAAATACTGCGAACGAAACTGCATGAAATAATATTTTATTCGACAGCATAGAATAATTAATAGTTCTTTTAGTATTTCATTTTCTGTTTCAAATAACAGTAGTAAATTAAAGAATTTATATATTTATATGGAAAAAAAACTGTATGCTGTTAAGCAGCTTCTCTCAATTTTCGCTAGTTGAGTCCAGTTTATTTTTTCAACAGACTCATATTAAAATTAAAACGGAAATGCTGGCGGGTGAGGTACAAAAAATAACGCAGCTTTTTCAGTTTTTTAAAAGAGGTGTGTGACATTGAAAACTTTGGTGAAATGTTATATCCAGTACCATGTTCACACAACAGAATCATATGTCCTCGTCAAATAATATGTTTCACGCACTTACCTTTGAAAATCACTGCGGAATTTCAAGTAATTCAAAGGGTTGCCCGGCGGTCGGCCCAATTGTTGACTTTGCTACTTAAAACGTTCGGTAACTGTATTCGCTGGACCCCCAGCAAGGAAAACGGTCTGCCAGGCGACAGTCGGAGTCGCGTATATAGTCAGCACAATCACACTGCGCCGCATTAATTCCATTATCTGCAGACTGTCAACACCATTTCGAGATGATTTCGTCCATTGATCACGGGGCGTGGTGTTCGTCCGGCCCATGTCGACTTGGTAGGTATACTTTTTCCGTGAGCCGTGTGTGCATTTAGAATTACGAAGTGTCACGAGCAATTTGCGCGCACGTCTGTTTAGCGGCAACATCGTGACAAACAAGTAATTAACAATATCGGGGAAACGAGGGGCGAGGCTGGGCGAGCAGGGTGCGTGTGGGAGGAACCATGGAAGCGAATGTAAAGAGCAATTTGACCGTTGAATTCGGTTTTAAAGGGTGGCCCGGGTGCTCGTCCACAGTATGTACCGCTGCTCTCTTTTTTTGTCGCGAGGCCACCGATTTTTCACCTCTGTCGCACACTTTTTTTCCTCCTTTTTGCGAACAATTTCCGCGCGTCTGTTTGGACTGCAACTCGCGTGCGAAACGTAATGGGCCGTAAATAAAATATAAGCCTGCTCAGTGGAAATCATCGGATCACCGGGAATGACGGGCCGACAATACCTTTTTCAGGGGCGCTCGGACCGACAAATTGGCCCCGGAGCCCGCGACAGCGATAAGTTGCGATTCCAATTATCGCGTCGACGCCGCCGCCGCGCTGCTCCCCCAGATTCGTGTTGACGAAATTTTAATGGCTCGCAATTGGCCCAATTAACACTGCATCCGCCAAAGCAGTCGAAACGATGGTTCTGTAATTTCGTGACGAACGTTACTATAATTCGACCACACCCCGCCCTCGAACCCCGAGAATACGGGAGCCAATTGTAACGACGACAAATTAATTAGTTTATTTGTCAGCTTGTTTTACGAGTGCGATGATTCTGCGGCCGACGCGGTGATGCTAACTTTGTGCCTCTTGTTAGCAGGTCGTTTTCAGAAGGTGGGTCTAAGAAGTATTTGAACATTTACGATTTCAAGAAAAACAATCGTACGACGATGAATCTGGACTTATCGTGAACCTTGAAACCTATATTTTTTTGAAAATTGAAAAATTCCAGTCGCAGTGAAATGAAGCTTGAAAAATCAAATGATTTCGAATTGGTGCTCAATGGATCAAAGACGAACGTTTTGCTCGAGTCAGTGTAGAGGTGAGAAATAAAGTAGAGGTGAGGAACACAGAATAAGCAGATAGCTCTTTGAAAAGGTTACATATCCCGAGGGAATAATGGCGAGTGGAAGGGCAGGGAGGCCTTGGTGGATCAGGAATAACGGCGTTGTTTCAATTTACTCGGAGCCAGTTGGACGGTGGCGGTGTCTTTCGGCGAATAAGGCCGCAGAAATCCGACTCGTGGTTTTGCGAGTTGGCCTCGCGACAAAGCCACCTGCGTCTACGCCCGACAATGATTGAAGCCGAACTTCAGCGGCGCTTTTCACGGTTGCGCTGCTCTTTGTTCGGGATTAGCGAGGAAAATCGACGATTGTTCCAATTACTCTTGCCAGGGGTCGTGAGTTTCCGCGAGAGATCTTCCTGAGCATTGATCTACCAGATCGCTGCTGACATTCGAATTTATTTCACAAGCTTCGACGGAAGTAGATCTGACGGTTGGCATAACCTGTACAAATTTATTGTTTTTCGATCGAAATGATTGGGTCGATCAGGAAGTCTTCTCGCATGTGCTCATGTTCATAGATACATATTCTACTTCATCCAATTGGAATTGATGAATTGTAAGCGCTGTCTAAAATTTGCAGTCAACCTGCGAGGAACCATTTACTCAGACGTTCGAAAAAGTTTTGGGAGATGTCGGAGGCACGAAGATGAAAATTGGCTGTAATTTCGGGGGCGAGTATAGCGTTTTCCGTTCCCCTGGATGCATTGTTACCCCGCGAAGCGAGAAAGTTCCAAACGGCCATGCTTTCCTGGCTCAAATGAAAATAAACCGCCATCAGAAAAAAGATAATTCACTTCGCCGTAGTTAAGGGGTTAAGAGTCCCGAGTTTAGATTCATTATGAACTTCCAAGACTTAAATGAGACAGTCTCCGTAAAGAAAGCAAAGGGTGCGGGGTAGCTGGAGGTGGAAAGGGGGAGGGAGACGGCTTAAGGAAGTTAATTTCAGATTCGTCGTAAACTTTTTGTCACCAGGGTTGAATGAATGAACGCGACCCGCCGGAATTTCTGTCCGCTACAGCCCTTTAATAAACTGCATTTATGCAGTTGCATCCGGCCGTCTCGCTGGCGTCTTTCTTTATTAAAGAGGTTACAATGATACCGAAATAATTATATCTCAGGTTCGACCTCTAGCTGGCTTCGTTTTCTTTTCTTCTCCAATTAGAGCCCGTTTTACACCTGCATACTCTGTGCATTTACAGGTCGTGGTTTTTTTCCATCGATTAATTTCTTCCAGTCCTGCGCTTTCATAGTCGCAGAGAGCCGACTACGAGAACAACTTTAAGCTTTTTCATTTCGGTTTTCGGGCGACGAGCTTTTACAGTCCATTTTCGTTGCACCGACAACGACCATGTGTACCGTGGCCGGTTTTTTAAATGGAAGTATTGTAAGTAGTCTCGAATGCGAGCCTGCGAAATGTATTATTTAATTACGGGCTCGCGTGGATGTTAATGGTACGTTAAACATAAGATTTATTTTTAAATATTAACCTACACTCTAAAATTTATTTTGTAATTGTTCGGTGCTCCGTTTCTCGCCGTATTTCTAATTACGGCGTTACCAGAACGCGGAACTCTTTTTGTTCTCCCGAAAATGGAAACACAAAAATTTAATTTACTGCGATTAATTAAATGTGGTCCTTGTGAATGTTAAATATGGTTCGGCTACCGAGATGATGCACAAATTAAATGTGTACATCAGATTTTGCTCTTTGGATACATTCGATCTACAAAAACCAAATAACAACAGAAGTACAAGAAAAGCATCTCGTAACTTCTCCTTGAACTAAATGGGAATCAGGGTTTTACGCAAAAGTATACACATTTCCGTATCAAGAGTTTCAATTTCGTAGGAATATTGTCGGCGGAAAAGCCACTCAATGGAACTTTGTAATTGATATATTTTATAATATTTTCAGATCCGTGACGGCCATCGGTGCAGAAAACTTGGCGCGACGTTAACGACCAATTTGCGTGTCGAATAGTTGGCAGAGGGATTTGGACGGATCGAGGGTCCCTTAATTCGCCTAATAATTGCGAGTCGGGATTTCGAGATCGCGCAATGTTCAAGGCGGTCGAAGTTTCCTTTGGCGAGCACACTATCGGCAGCTAAAGAGAGGGAGCAAGGAGGATTACCGCGTGCGTGGGTGTGGGGCAGCATTAACGTTCCGCGACCAGTGGATCACGCAGGCATTGCGGTGGTGGAAGGTTCGAAAGGGCTCGGTGAAACGCAATTTAATGCAATTTCTCGTTTAGTCGGAACTTTTAAAGTTGTTAGCCCGGGGAGCTCGGGGGCTGAGTGGTCCTTTCCCGACGCTGTTGTGCACGAGCGCACGCGTGCAGATTGCCGACGCGATCGCGGCGGAAGCATTTCTGCGCGCTATTGTTGTTTCTGTAGGCGTAGGACCGGGGGTGAAGGGATTCACGCAGCTGCAAAGCATTCTTTGTGACTCCGGTTAACCGGGATCGCTCAAGCTATTCTATTAATAATATATAAAACATAACTTATCCGACGAGGTTACAAATCAAAATTTAATTACAAATAATTATGCCAACTGTCCCGACCTTGGTCCCTGCCATTATTGCGGCCTCCTTCCGGGATGTCAGCGATGACCAAAAAAAGGGCTAATGTAGATGCAAATTATTCTGGAGTGAGGATGATAGATACAGTGAAACAAATGGGAATGGTTAAAATGTTCCAGGAGGGAGTTTCAGACTGATTAAGAAAAGCTCGTGTACCAGGGGGTGGGATCACCAATTGCAGAGCTTTCGTCAATTAACGGGCAGCTAACAGCCCTCGCCCTCGCACGTATCCCATTCTGTCGGATGTGACGGACGTGTCGAAATGGCACGCGCCCGTTTGCACCTCTGAGAAGTTAAATTACTGGCCCGCGGGTGTTCCCAGCAAGTCCGACCGAGCGAAGTCGCTTGCAACACCAAGGAAACTACCTAAGATGGGTGCGCAGGAATAGAAACCGAAAATATTTACCTGATATTCACGTCAACTTTTAACGACTGTCACTTATTTTCAAACCCCCTTTCGGCGAACATCCCTTTTCGCAAGCCGCCCCAGAAATGGTTTACCCCTCGAGTGAAAATACTTGCCACTTTCGTCGGGATTCCGCTGGTTTGAAGCCCCCGATACACGTTGATCAGAGCTCGGATATCGAATTCGAGACGTTGAGCCCGGTAGAATTGATTTTCGGGAACGATTAGCCCGGTGGCGGACGCTGCATGGGTGGTTACTTAGGGGTGGTTTGCTTCGATTGCCTCGATCACGGGGGTGGTGTATGTTCGATTTTATCGGGAGGGTTGCCGATGAGTTCTTGCGAGGAGTATTTGTTTTTCCTTCTACAAAGTTTATGTCGTATCTAAGGGTCGTCGAGGACGATCGGGTAAATTGGCCCATTTTCAGGGGCGGGAGTGGGGATGGTAGGTCTTTGCCACCTGTTGAAACCTCTGGATGGACTGGATAAGGGATTTTTTAAGTAATATTGTTGCTTTAAAAATACATTCGTTTTGTCGTATTATTTTTGGAATGGAAAATTGCATTTACATGGCTTTAATAAATTTTTCTATGGAAATGAAATTCAGCATAAATCTTTGCGGTGTAGCACTCTGGGTAACTGTGAAAGGCTTGTGGACATACATAATCGAACTCACGTGATTTATTATATCTGTTACATGAAAATGTATTATTTTGATAACAATTCAGTGTTTAACCAACCATTAGCGGAACTGTGTCATGAATTAATTAGTAATGTACAACCATAATACAGTTGTAAATTGTATTATAAATACATTACATGTTATTCCCATTATATACGGAAACATGAATCAAAATATTTATATTTATAACACAACTTCATAATGATAGATCAATAATACGACTTCCATAAAAATAATGAGATTTCAAATACAAAGTATTATAAGCACAGTGTGAGATAGAATAAATTAATTTCAAATGTGCAAACATCATCATCATGCATCATGAATGCAGTATCAGTTTACCCTTTTATTTCATTGTCGGACTCTCCATCATCCTGTCAATTTAGTTCAAAACTTGATTCCTGTGACATAGTATACACTCAACATTCATATCGTATAACATTTTTTATCATTCTCTCCATGCATTAATTAATTCCAAACTACGGTCGCCTAATTTTCCAAACCCACGTACGTTCACTTGATTTTTTAACAAACATTTCTGCGTTAGAATTCTTTTGAGAATTGGACAAGGGAGGTCTAGGAAAAATGTTTCATGCTATCAAAATCGTTCAGGGCAGTAAAAGGGTGGCGTCGATTAAAAATTAACTACAATGACTATGAAACGCGCGACAGTTGAGGTTCGACCGGGTCACGTTTGCATGAAACATGAGCATTATTTGATTGGTTGGCATCGAGCGACTCCAGACGTATAATCCCCGGTCTCCAAAGGGAATAAATGTGACAGACGGACCGCGTAGACGTGGGAGACACGTGTCAAGGCGCGTCTCGAACAAAGCAGACGCTCTAATACCGTGCTATTCGGCAGTCGATCCGGCTTTGATCCACAAGAGATAGGGGGAGTGAGTGAAGTGAATGAATGAGTGTGAGAGGGACAGAGAGAGACAGTGCTGCGCGCAATCCAAGTTTCGCGAGCGGCGTGTGCGTGTTGCCTGGCTACCAATGTCGTCCGAGAAAATTGAATTCACGCCGCCGGTTTTCCCGCCGTCACTTTGTCACCTTGCTACCCATTGGTTCCGACGCGGCGGCTATTACCACCGGATGTAGTGGCTCGCGTCGTTCTTCCCCGAGGAAATCGATTCTGGTTCCTAACTATGTTAGGAAATTAATCCGAAAGATTTTAAATCTTCTAAAAATCTCTATTCTGTGAACCTGAGATCGATTTGATCCATAAAAATCCGTGTAACAATTACCCAGGGTTAAGATGCATCAGTGGGTCCCAAGATATTCAAAAGCAACCCGAACCCTCTTCATCCATTCCACCATCAATCCCTCTCCGAATCCTGCTCCACTCGAACAAAATGTAACAACACCCCTCGGCACATGTTTCTCCAAAACCGATAATCAAACGGGGGGATAGTTGGGTATTTAGAGCTGGTTGGAAATTCTGGGAGTGTGTCTCCTCGAACGGAGGTAATCTATATCGTAACAGGACGATCGTTGGCTCCACTAACGAGCGAAGTGTCGTCGGCGCATCGTCACGCGACCGTGCGTCGTTCACCTTGCCTCTCCCTCGTCCTGGTAACCACCCCCGCTCCCTTCGCACCCCTTTTCTTAAACGTATGCATGACTCTCGACCGATTCGACCCTGTTAACATATAAATTGCCGCTTAACGGCGAGACAATCAGTTCTCGGGGAAACCGGCACGGAGGTGACGATGGGCGGTTAAAGGGAGAAGCTATCGAGGGGTTTGGCGGGGAAGGTTTAGCAGTGGAACACGCGACGAGGCGGAAGTAGACGAAGACGGATGGAGAGTCCGGTCGTGGCGGGGTAGCCCAAAACAACCGGGGACAAGCGTCTGGAAACGGTGGGACAAGAAGAGAAATAACAAGAGCCTCCTACACAGAGGGTTGAAAGAGAAAGAAAGATGGAGAAGGGATGGAGAAGAGCACTAGGGGTTGGGTTTCAATTCAATTTCCTAAGAAACTCTTTAGTGTTTGAGATACAGCCGGCGAAAGGATGCGCGTGAGGTTGGATGTATGCCTGCGACAGAGAGAAACGTGAATGTGGGTAGGTGAAAGACACACACACATCTACAGAGGGGGTGAACTAACTAAGAGGGGGTGAAAACGAACCGAAAAGAGACGCGGCGACCGCCCGCGTGACAGTACGGCGTGGAAGCGGAAAAAGCGTAATAGGGAGAGACGAAAGAGAGCGAGAGAGATAGGGGGGAGAGAGGGAAGAGATTGCGTGAAACGAGGGGGTGTCACGGGGGTGTTGATATCGAGAAGGAGACGGGAAGACGATACGAACGGGTGAATGGCCGCGGGGGAGCAGAGAGGAGACTCGAGGAACGATGTTCGTGAAAAGGAGAAGGAAAGAAGACTGTGCGAAAGAGAGAGAATGACAGAGACAGGGGTTTGCGAACGTCGAGGGTGAGGGAGAGGGGGTGACTAACTGACCGAGGGTGCCAGGAGCGCAGGGGAGTAAGGATTCTGTGCGCGCGCGCGAGGCCGGCGCAAACTCTTCGTGCAGCATCCCTCGTCAGTTGCAAGTCAGGAACTGTCGCGACCGCGTGGCCTGTGCGCTATCGTCGCTACCGTGGCGACCGGTTTATCAGCGGTGTTGGTGAACGGTTGGTACCTCGTGTGGCGGATTTTTCTGACAGTAACGCGTGGAACGGCGTACGACACTCGACGCGAGACGGCAACCGGGACCACGGGGTCCCGATGACATTCGCCGGCACGACCAGTGCCGCCTGACATCGAGCGTAGATCGTCGGAGACAACAGTCAGTGGAGAGAGGGGTCTAGTGCACCAACGGCTCCAGCATGGATAAAGACGTTCGACGGAAGTGCGGGAAAGTGCGACGTGCTCTGTTCCACCTGCTGCTGATAGTGGGGGGTAAGTTTCCGAAAACGGTGATCGAGGATCCTCTATCTTCGGGTGGGTACCAGCGATCGAGACGATCCAGAGGCTTCTGAACACTCGTTGCGGACCCTCCAAGTGGATTATGGTAGTCCCGATTTTGCGTGTAGGACCTGTGATGCGATCCCATGTGGATCAACGGGGATCCCTTAAGGAATCCTTCATTGTCCAAGTTCTAGGCGTATTCGATGCCGGTCTGGGTTAGCTCCCCTAGGCATTCGAGGTTACTGGGGAGGATCTGCTGATGCAGAAAGGGCCGGGGATTACCTGAAACCCCTAGAATGGGGGTCGTTTAACGCGGCTCTACGGCCAGCAGGAATTGCGTCGTTACGGTGACTTTTGTCCGGCCCGCGGGAATCCCATTCGGATTACGAGGCGGTACCAATGGTCCTCTTGAATCCCCGTCCCGCCGGACGCGTTGGTCCCGTGCCATGTTGCCGCTGGCTTCCTGCCCCCTTCGATCACCCGGCTCCATTTCCCCAACGTCGGTCCGAAACTTCCGGTAGACCGGGAATATTCGAATTGCGTTTCGAGGACCACTTAACCCGGCAACTTCCGCGGATCGAACGAGATTCTTTCTTGAACTTCGTTTAATGTCGTCGGCCAGGAACGTGCCCGTTCAACCATTACACTTAGGACACTTTTCAGATACTCTTTCGGTCGCGATCCTGCGATGCTCGGGTCTTCCCGATTGATCAGTAACTCGAGGAAAATTGTTTAACAAGCCTGGGTTATGTCTGAGAAATTTGATTGGGATAATCGTGGTTGGTCCTGTGTATCCGATCCTTTTGATTGATTGGCAGTTCAAAGTAAATTCTTAAATCGTTCTGGCTAGATCCTATAATTTTTAAGGGACAGTTACTACAGTCTTGCAATTGCAGTTACTGACTACTTTTTAATAGTCTGTTCAATTATTTTGGTTACGTTTGAAGACATTTCATTGAGCTAACTGCAGCGGATTTATCGATCAGTACCAAGGGCATTGAACAGCTAAAAATCATAATTGAATTAAATGGGAGATGTTGCATTTATTGTAAATTTGGTTGAGAATGATAACTTTTTCCAAAGAGTATTGAATGGAGTAACCAGCGAAGGCAAACAGAACGCAGGGGTGTCAGAAGGACAAACAAGGCGAAATCCGTGTCGGAATTCGCATGTGCCGAGCTCGCTATGCTTTCAGGGAAGCTTTCAGAAGACTCGAGAGCTGACATCGTATCCCAGCCTGTTACCAAACAGTCCCCCAATCCCATTGTCGCGATATTGAAACTCAGTCGTGATCGAAGGTAAATAAAACTTCTTCGAGATATCCACCCCTCGGCGTGTGCACCCGTTCTTCTTCTCTTCTTCCCCCTCCACCTCCTTCGCTCGCCGCTTTGAAACTTTTCGTTCGGATGACTCATTCTCCGGGAGCATGACGGCCCAGGAGATCGGCGGGAATTCCATGTTTGCCCGGAGTTCGGTTTTATGGTAATAGTTTTCGCCGAACTTGTCCCATCATTCCCGCTTCTTATCGCGCGCGCGATGCGCGCCGTATACTTTCCGCATCTTTGCGCACGGATTTCGTTGATGAATCGAACGCGCGCACGGGTAAAATTATATTGGCCAGTCCACCGGCAGAGATCGTTCGCCAGTAAATGAACCGTTTACGGGCCATATCGATTAACTGGTTTCTCAATTTTCTTGGATTTTACTATCTGAAGCTGTTCGTCAGTGCTCAACTTTTCCCCGTTCGGAATTAATTAGACTCGGTTCCGCTAAATGACGAAATTGAGAGAGCCTTCAGAAACGACTGTGGGCTATTATAATTCATTTCTGAAGCGTTTATCCCTTGTATTTTGTTTCTGCAGATTGATTCGGAAGAATTATGAGCGCGTTGCAAATGTGTGTTCAAATTTTTTACTTCAATAGACAACTGTTTGAAAGTGTGACGTAAAGGGTGTTGCCTTTCAATGTTTGTCATTTAAGACATATATGATCATACTACTTTTATCAATTTTATATAATTAATAACTTGCATCAAATAATTCTGTTCGCCGTGCGAGTACAACAGAGATTCAGACACTCGCCTACGTGGCATTATGCTGATTACAATCACAGAGGAACGAGGTCAGACAACAACACGGTGTGATTGGAGTCGGTAAAAAGCTAATGCGGCATCCATCTGTTTATTATTAACGCGCCGGTGCCATTATGCTCGCCGTCGTTCTCCCGTCAGTATTAACATGAAACCAATCTCGAAATTAGCCATTGTACTTGGGTTGTCTCCTTTCCCATTCTCCTGTCCTCAATTTCCTGAAAGGGGCATTCCCGCGCGTGTCAAAAAATAATTTATCTGAGCCGGCGTCGTCCGGCGCAGCCGCATGTGCTCCCTTTCATCCTTGATCCTTTCCTTGGAAAACTTTGTTGACTTCAATCTGCTAATTGCAGCCGATCCAGTATTTTTCATGCCGACGTTCCTTGCCGCCAGGGGCGTATTAGGGAACGCACAGGGGGGTGGGGTTGAACCCGAGGAAGAAAAGGAAAACAGAAGCTGGAGGAAGGAAAAGAAAATGGCGTTTTGTACTTGTTCATTGGTGAAAAGAGGTTCTTCCGCGGGCTCGATTCGATATTCGCGATTTGCCCGATCCCGTCGAAGAAAACGCGAAACAAAAGCACGGGGTCGGGAAAAATGGTTAGAATAGAGCAGAAGATATAGTGTTCCGACTTTAATCTGGTAATTGCGGTTACGCGTCTTTATCCTCCCCTTACCCGTTCCCTTGGGTGCCAGCCGGACACGAAGCACGCTAAGTACGTCTATACTCACGCAGAATACCCTGCGATATACTCCCCGCAACCGATTTCCAATCGCGAGCCTCGCCAACAACGCAAAACTTGCCGAGCGAATTCTAAATTCCGTCTTCAACCCCCGTAACCGTCGCGCGATCTAATTCAATTCGGTTTCTTTTACGGCGGATCGCCTGACGTTCCTGCGGTTCCCTGATCCGCTTCGAAACGAACCCGAACCCGTACCCGCTGGCAAAGAGACGATCCCAAGGAGAGACAGAGCCCGCAGAAAGGATTGGATTGTTTTTCCGGAGTTTGCTCTCGAATCTCATTCCTTTCTCATCATTTTCCGAGATACTTGAAAGGGTAATTTGATCTTGAATTTTTGAGGCTGTCGCGAAGAAAGGGCCGAAGGGTTTTCTCGGAAGGTCAACAGCTGTGGGAGACGGTGGAAAAATAAATTGTACACCCGCGTTCCAGGGAATGATTACGCAGACGATTTTAGCCTTAATGTTTAGAGTCGTTTGAGAAGTTAGGTTTATGTTTGAATTTGAGTTTGAGTTTAAGGAATACAAATTGGACATCCATTCATTCGCTGCACAGACACGTATAAAGGATGTGTGTAGACGAAATTTGTTTTATAATGTTTGCGAATGTTCGGGATTGCGTTTCAGAAAGTGTGAGGAAAGTATGAGGGATTTCTGAAGAGTGGACAGGGCCGAGGGAAACGGCGAAGAGTCAAATTGTGGGAGGCGAAACTTGACTGCAAGGGACCACGAGTATTGACTCGGTAAACGCGGAGTTTGTCTTATGAGGAAGTTGGTACTACAGGTGTTCTCCTCCTTCCGGTTACTCTAAGTGCCTTTGGGTTCGCTAACAAGCTGACAATATTCTTCGGCGATGTCCCGCCGCGATCCAAGTTTACTTTGAATTGATTTCGCGAAATCGTTCGAGCACTCCAGATGTGAGCAGCGACTTTCCGCTGATTAAGAAACTATCTTTCAACTCAACAAAAACTAAGTCTCCTTTGCGTAACATACTATCTGAAGACGAGAAGAATAATCTCCTTCCGTTTACGTTGCTTTTTACTAGATACGATTTCATTCTTTGTTATTAATGTTAGTACTATGTATGTTAGTAAGTTGAATATTATAATGAATTTGCAGTATGATCGACAGTTTCGTTATTATTATTTCGGGTAGAATTAAAAATAAAACGATTTTTATAGAATCTAGACCATCAATTCAGTCTTAAAAAATTATAAAATTCCCAACTCTGCGTAAATCTAGCGATCGAATCAACCAAAATAAATTCGCAATATTTGTTTTTAGGAGCTATAACAAATCCAGCAGATTTTCGAAGTAAATACTAACGATCTAAAATGTAGCTCACGGGTAAATATGTAACGGAACATAAGAAAAACCCAATAATCGGAGAAATGATGGTACAGAGTCACGTTTGACGATGAAAGCGTCCGAACGAGTTTTGCGAATGTTGGCCGGCGTAGGGCAAAGAATGAAGGGGAGCAAGGCGGTCGTTGGCGACTTGTTGTTCCATTGAGGGCAGAGTCAGCCGGGCAGCCGGCGGCAAATGAAATTCCTTAATCTAACGATGTCTCCAGTGGCTCGGTTGATTCGAGCCTGCTAATTGCAGCCGGTCCGGGGTTCCCGGCTTTCTTATTATTGCATTTGTCGCGCGGGCAAACTTGGCGCGCGCCCTCGCCGCCCAATTATTCCGAATTACTTCATCGAATTATCCGCTCGTCGGTTACACCGTTTAACGGGTCGCGAGCCCGACAGAGACCCCGGTGGCCGGGTCGTCGCGCGGATTAATCACGTTAACGCCGTGGCCCCACCCCGCTTGCAAGCTCTAGCAGTCTCCCACCCCCGAAAACTTTGAATGAAAACGATCCGAGGAATCGTTACCCTGCGATTTCATCGAGTCTCGAAACTGGGCCAAACGGGACAAATTGTTATAGCCCGAAAGAGAGAGAGGGGAAGTGCAATTGATTCCGAACGGTATAAATGAGTTAGGATTTTTTTCAACCCCTAATTCTGGCGGAACTCTTCCCGCGTTGGGAAGATTGTAATTCAACCAAGGGAAATTGAAATGGTAATGTCGAGCATCGCGTGCTGTATAGTCGCGCGGCACTCGCGCAGTTTATTATGCCATCTACAAGCCAGTTACCTTGGAGGAATAAGATTCAGACGGATAAGAAACGGGCTATGAAAAGATCTCTTTGTTCGCTGGCGTTGTTGTTTACGCGGGGAATTAACAATCGTGCTTTGTCGAGGACGTCGTCTCTCGCCGTAACTGGTGGAAGAATATCTGTTGTTATTGACAGAGGGGACAGGCCTACTCGTTGACGAGAAGTAGGGATGTCGTTTGTTCTAGAAAGGAGGGGCACTCGGTTCGCCGTGAATTTTAAGGAAACACTCGCGGACACTGTGTTGTTCCCGTTTCTCAAGCCGAGGACGCTCGACTTATCGTGAATTATAAGAAAACTCTAATTGTTGGTCTCCGTGAAGATGGTGCACAGAGGAATCGGCGTCTTCACGGGTCGAGTAGTACAGATCGACGAATAAGTCGTCCGATAATTGACATATTTACCTTTTAGCTGGAACCGAACTTCTATTTCCGTTTAGAGAGTCTATGAAATATTGTTAGGTGAATTCGTATTGAATTAAAAGAAAAATTCCACTTTGCTCTTCTATATTTGCTCTTCACAAATTTATACTGTTCGTCTGACCAATTGCTGACCTACTCTACTTCTAAAATTGGTAAAACTTTCCTTTCTATATGTACTATCCTCCCGAGTAATTTATATTAAATGATTTGACTTGCCAATTGTAACTTCACCACATTCACTGTTGAAAAAGAAAGTTCTGACCAACGCGTGACCTAATCTACTTCCAGAATCCACTAAATCCTTTTCACTGAATTTGCAATAATTATTATCTATTTTTGAGCTACTCCTATTCCTTCGAATCTTGAGACTCCCTTGCAGACTCCACTAATTACTTTCTTAAACCTCGACGCAAGTCATTCTGCCAATTACAGCTATCTCTACAATCCTAATTCAATTGCCCTTGACTTTTCGAAGAGCTAAAGGCAGTCGTATCCTATTTACGTCGTAAGTGACACTACGCGAAATTGTCCGATCAATTTCCAACTCATTCTACTTCGCGCATTCGCCAAACTTTTTCTCGGAACTCTCGAAAATTCCACCGAACTCTTCCCGGCCATCTAGAGCTATTTCTGTCATTCCGACTGAACTACACTTATCTTCGAGGCGAGCCGAAGGCAATCTTACCCCGCCTCTATCATTCACGCCCGCGCGCAAGTTGTCCGATCAATTCTCCAGTCTTGCTACTTCCACGAGCCGGTAAACTCATTTCCTTCGGAAATATGTTAACCCTTTTCAAAGTACCGTAATGAATTCCAGGCTGAATAGGATGTACAAGCATCGCATCGATCCACCGACGAATGTGGAGGAAAGTGGAGCGCGTCTATGGTAATCATCTGTCGGTATCGAGGATCTAACCAGATGAACAACCGTTAAACCGGGTGTTCGTTGATGACCCGAAATATTTTAACACGTAAACCTGCAGGCCTTGCACTCTTCGCAGGCCCTTCGACGTTCAGGATCAAACCTTCGAGGAAACAGGACCGTATAAGGAAAACCGAAACAGATGAAACTCCTCGGGCGGGTTATTCAGGATGCGCCTTCGTCGACGATACATTGTTTCCTTCTCGAATTCTTTCTTCTCCTTTGAAATCCCTGCGCGGAGGATGCAGAAATGAAGGTGGTAGGGCAGGTCCGGGGGGGATGTAGTTGGGCGCATAGTTCGAAGACCTCATCGGCTTCGCCCGTTCCCTTTCGCAATCCTGCTATTCCCGATTGTTCTGCCACTTCTGCCTCATCGTTGCTCGTCATCTTGTCGCTCTTTGTTGCTGGACGTCTTTCGACGGAGTTTCATCGCGGCAAAAGGATGTCCAGAAGCGTGTCGCCTCGGACATTCGATCCTCCGCGACGACGACGCCGAGATCATTTTATTTCGTTGCCGGCCGTCCAATGTCTCTCCTCTTAACGATTCTTTCATCTTTAGACCGTTTTGTTACTCTCCTCCAGCTCCCGCTGCTCTCCCCGCTTTTCAACCGAGAGACGTACGTGTCCGGAATTCCTTGTGTTGCACTTGTCGAATCGATTCGACGAAAGGATGTTCTTTGAGAGATCGTCGTCCCCCACCCCTCCGCCATCTCCGAGCTATATTTCATCGGCTTCGGTTAATTGTCTCGCTCGTCCTCGGGATCTCGAACGGCTTCCCAGGCTCGCTGCGGAGATTTAAGCGACGGATCATCGAATCTTTACCGCATTGTTGAACGCTGTACGTGGTTACGACGATGTTACAACCGAGTTTCGTGACGCGACAAAATTTTCTGTTGCCTGTTCTACCCGTCTCCCTCCTTAACAATAGCGTTCCCATCCGCTCGCGATACATTCATGAATATTCATGGGGGATGAACGCGCGCCCAAGGTGACTGCGTCTTTCCGATGCAGCACGCGAGCATAATGCAAGACGTCAGGATTCTTCGTGTCGTCGGAGGCTCGTCTCGCGTCTCTTCTGACGCTGCTTCGATTGATGTCGAGTCTGCACACCGGTTTTGTTGTCCTCTTACCCATTGTGCGACTGTGCACGGACTTATTACACTTGCTCGCCGATGTGTCAGTCCGATGTTCATTTCGTACACTCGTATGTGGATCGTCAAATTTTTGAGAATTAATCTACTAGCCTCATCATGCACACCTGACCATAGACGATAGAATTCTACTCACTCCAAACACTGCTGTAATACTCGAGTTTCCCTCCATTTTCTTTTCTCTGTGCGCGGATTTGTAGTACTTGCTCGTTTATAGATCGGCACCTGCTGCTTGCGTAATCGGAATTATTTATCTCCCGACGATGTACTTATTACCCGTCTCAATGCCGAGACTGATCGCAGACAGCTGAATACACTGACGCCTAAGACTTCACAGACTCAGAAACTTTCCTCATCCTATTCGCCGCACTCATCCACGCCTGAATAGTCTCGTTCCACTCTGCCTGGCCAAGGAGTTGAAAGACCCATTCCACTCGATCGTATAAAGGAGACTGGTTGCCACCTGCTCGACAACCTTATTGTTCTTTCACGCCTCTTGCAATCCAGACAGGATAATTGCCTTATGTTTGTCTGCGCGATACGCGTCTATTCCACTTGGCCAACTAACGACAACACAAGTTTACCAGACGTCAAGCAAAACTTCTTGTCTGCTAACGTCTCCCTTTGTAATGCTATTGACATCGCGAGAAATGTACAATTAACACAGTCTGGTGAATAATGGGGATAGTTGGTTTGTCTGACTATTTATTCGCTTGTAACCTTCACTGAACAGTATAGCTCTTCACGCTACAACCGTCTCCCCACGTATACGCGAAGAAGGTGTGTCACAGATCACTGGAACCAGATTGGTTAACAAAAGTCCTCTGACAGAGTATTGTGGCAGCAAATAGGTAATTCAGCCGTGAAACGATTGAAACGCCGGAGTGTCGCGATTGAAGGCGTTCTGTGCGCCCGTTTTGCGCACCGTAAGACCGTTCTAGGTCTCGAAACGGATCGAGACGCGTCTCGACGAGGGTAAAATGGAGAGCCGTTTCCGTAGAAGCCGGCAGACGGCGTCGATAAATAGCTGCTGCCTCCGATTGGACTTTTATTCGAGAAATCAAGTTAATCTGCGCCGCCGGTGTACGGTTCCTATCGATTTCCATCTCCACTTTGCGCCCGTTTCAATTGGTGCTCGATGTCGTGGAAGAAACAAAGGATCAAAGGGGACACCTAGAGACCCGCACCCCTCATCCTCAGGGGAGGGGTTTGATTTCAATTTTTCGTCTGACGATTCTCGGTGAATCAAGGGCCGTTGAATCGTCGTTCGAATCCGAGGTTCTACCGGTTTTTTTCGCTGCTTCCTCAACGTCTGCGATCTCAGGAAGCTGCGAGAACCGTGTCCGATAAGCTCTGCGCCATTTTTCCTCGAAGATCGAGGCGTGCATCGGGCGACCGCCACATTGGATTTCTTGTTTATGGAACGGCCTGCTGTTGATAAGGAAATCTGGGGCGCCCTCGAGACCACCCACGCTACCACGCTGTCGCGCGATCTTCTCGGACGCCACCGCTGCCGATGTCTTCTTACGAGGAGATCGCATCTTCTTGCAGAATTTTGCGAGCTTTTCCAGAACGTAATTCTCCAGGGTGTAATATTGAATAGTCATCTATTTTTTAGTCTGCTTAGGATAGATGCGGAAGCAGTGCACTCGGATTTTCATTCTGACGACGGAAACAGGATTGTACAGCAAGAAGTAATTCCAAAATATAGACAAAAACTTGTTTAAACAAGATCTACGATTCCATAAAATTGACTTTCAAAACTCGTCAGTAGACTGCCGATGTATTTGTGAAATGTATTCCTCTTTTTTGACGTATTTTGTTATTGCTACTTACCCCTTACCAAAAATGAAAATAAAATAATATTAAAATGTAACATATTAATATTAAGTACAATAAAAACAATAATATAATGTAATATTAAATATGACAACAGAGACATTTCATCAGAACCAGAATCCCCACGCTGAAACGCGAAACAACAATACTCCGACGCGAACAACAGAACATTTTGACCAATCAACTTTGCAATTACCAAATCAAATACACTTTCATCGGGCTCGTTATGAAGCAATTTTTCCAGGAAATATTGCTGGCCCGTTGTGAAAGTAAAATTCTTCTTATGAGAGAACTCGTGGACTTGATAATTTCGGAAGACGTCGAGAAGTGTAATTGCAAATCAGCGTGGAAGGCTCGTTGAAAAATTGGAATTGGGAGTATAACGTCGAAGATGACGAGTGAAAAACACGCTGGTAACGATGCAGCTCGATAGGGGTGGTGGCCTGGTCTGAACGAGGACAGGTGTGGTAGGGGGGTTGGTGAACGAGCATCGTCGACGATGGTCCCGGAGTGTTTCCTTTGCCACGTTGCCAGTCCGGAATCGGGGCTCGTTACGATCCCCCCAGGCACGGGCGAAGTTTTCGTCGTAATGGAGGGCGAAACGGCCGCGGATTCGCTCACTTCTTTATTCATCGCTCGCAAATTGTTACCCCGCATCCCCGCGCACCTCCTCGCCCAGCTCGCGATCCTTTCGCCCCGCGAAGGAAACGAGAGAAAAAGCCAGTTCCGAAGAGGAGGGAGAGTCAATTAGTTCGTTACGCCGCCTGCGGATGATTTTATTTCAATCGAAGGGGGAGCTACCTCGAGCTACCCCTATCCTTCCGATTCCTACAAAATTTCTATGCTGGTTCGACACAGACATCCACCCGAGACAAAATAGACCCTTTTATGCGCTGTAGAGAACCTCCCTTGACGCATTCTCCCAGACAAAATTGAATCCTTGATTTACTTTTGTCTCAATTTGTCATTCAGAATCACTGGTGTGAGAATTGCATGAGAAATAGGGGTTGCGCAGCTTGGAACTGGGTTTCCCAGACTACGCATTTACTTGTTGTACTATCCTTTTTATTTAATTTCTTTCACCATTCTGTCTATACATCGACCTATTTCACTAATCTGTCGACATAAAATCACGCTCTTTTCTGCTTATCCAGAATTTTAATTTCTCTACTACACATCCTTCAACTGTAGATGCTTTTGTCTCTTGAGGCTGACTAAGCACGATCTTATTCCACTTTCCCGACCGCAGCATATAATCACGTTCTAGTTACCAGACTATACGTAATTTGCGAACTGTCGCGTTCTATCCGTGATAGAATTGCATCTCTCGTCGAGTCGGTCTAATCCAACACGGATCAATTCTACTCGACGGTTCGCACTGCAGCTGTTCCGGAAGTAACTTTTCTGCGGAACTTCTTGCGAAAAATTTTGAATTTTCAAGTAGATTTCTCGAGTGGTTTTCGGGTAGAACCGCGCAGAGAAAACACAACCGAAGTGTTCCGATTTCACGGTAGCTCGCCTGGATCTGGTATCGGGGACGAATTGCGGATCTCTTTTTCCGGTCCACTCGTGCGGACAGTTGTACGAGGGTAGTTATCGATAGACACGAGTATCACGAGTCGTTCCCGAGGGGGTCGGAGTGCCTCTCGCGTTTGTTAAAAAGAAACCGAAGCCCAGATTCCTCCGTCGATTGACTCGTAAACATCGGCTACGCCAACCCCTTACTCTTTCCACCCACTTGTCCTCCGCTTTCACGTCGAACACGTTCCGTTTGCCCCTCTTTGCAATCATTTGTCACAATCGTTCCCGGGCATTTTCAAAAATTCTTTCCGCGACGCGGAACAGAGAAAGAGAGACTCTGGCAGAGGGAATCTCTCTCCCTCCCTTTCTCTTTTTCTCTTGGAAAGCTAAACAATTCGATGAAGTTCCCGGGGTGAACGAGCTACGTGACGCTTTTCTGAAATATTCTTCGCAAACAATTCGGTGGAAATCAAAGCGGAGCGGCCGAGAGGTACAAGCGCTTGTAACCTACGTGACAATATTCCCAGAGCGGCGTGAACACACCCCTAAGAATAAACAACTCGCGTCAGGAATTCGCGAGCAATAAATTCGTATGGCATCGTGCTCTACAAGAGAGCAGCAGCAGCACACAGTGTGTGCCATAAGGTCGTGAGATGATGGTGCACAGGGTTCCATCCGTCATCCCCCATGGATTCTGGAGGCGTTTACCAACTTAGTCCCGGCCCGTTACAATCCCTTTATTCCGGCCGCGACAACCGGAGTACATTTTCGAAACTCGGTAAATCGACCGTCTCCTTGCCACGGCTCGACTTCTCTACTTAGGGGACATCGATACTCCGGTCTCTCCTCCTTAAGCCTTATTTATTATACGACCCCGATCGCCAACGCGCTACTCGATTCGCTTCCGAGGGTGGGTTATTCGTTCTGCTCGCGCCTCTGGCAACTCTTGCCACCTGATCTTGATTTGTTGCCACCGAGAGTTCCCTCGTGCACACCCTCACCCACCCATGCACCATAGACTTACCACCCCGCACCGAGGAAATGACTAGCAGCGATAACGGACCAGGAAGAAACGCGAATAAATTCCTGTACTCAGTTCAACCCCTTCACGAGGGGCGTGTAAACCTTCTTAGGGGCTGATTGCGGTCGATACTACTGACAGGTGTGTGCCAGAAAACCGGTTCGATCGTTGTATTCGAACTTGTAGTAGATATTTTCAGGATTATGCTGATCGGAGAGGTGGCTCTTTTTGAATACCGTCAGAGGGCCAATGCAAACTCATGAGATGCAAGCGCGTGAAAGCTTTCTTCAGTAACAATAGCTGTAATTTCAGTTCAAGTAGCTACAGGGGTTGCTTTTTTGAAATGGTTAAGAGAAGGTTCTTTAGGGGTTGCTCGAGGAAACCCAGCAGGGAAAATAAGGGCAGTTTCGTGATTAAGTATTCAATAGTCTTAGAATTAGAATTAAGCAGATACATGGGTCGGTTTTTCGAAATCTTTAAGGGGAAATTCGAATTTATTAGATGGAGGATTCGTGTGGTGTGTGGAATACTTCGCCAGAGGTTGCTCGTGGAAATCCAGCAGGGAAAACGGGGGTAGTTCCGTGATTAAGGGTGCAGGTTTTTCCGAGAATTGAACCCGAGTCGATTTCGTGGTAGACAAGAATGCTATTCATTAGACCAACGAAGCATTTACTCCTGTACTTTTCCGTCCATACCATTCTCTTGCGATAATAGTCACTGTGATTTGAAGTTCTCATTCGTTCTTGCACATTCTAACCAACTCCAGTATAATTTCCTTCGCAACCAAAATAATTTCTTCAGAAGAACGGCAAAATGAATATTTATTCTACATCTCTATAACAGATTCTGAACTCACCATGAATTTCACTCGATAATACACACGAACGGGTTTTTGTATTTTAATTATGCAACCGTGCACGCAGTTGCAGAATTGAGCGAGTTGGAATCGATAGAACGAAAAACGGAGAAGATTTGTTGGCTTAGTAGTATTTTGGACAAAATAGGAAGTTAAGCAACTAGAGCCACGCTCGAAATTTACATTGGCAGTCGATGAATATTCCGCGAACGATTCCGAAACGTAGGCGCGTGCTGTTGCATGCTTTTGTCCCCGCACGAAATTGCTGATCGAGGGGCTAATCGATTCGGAATAATACGCTTTATGCAGCGCACAGTTTGCCGTGCGCATTATATTCTGCTCCCGGCGAATCGTGGATTTTTGCCGGTGCTGTGATGTTGGTGCTCTCTCCGGAGGTAACGTCCGTCGCTCCGCTACGCCTCGTCCGTGTTTAAAGACTCGCGGTTAATAATTAATTAACATTGGCCGGCATATTATTTTGCGGGTGTCGGGGTTAATTAACCGAATTATCAATTCACTGCCCACGCTGTTTCCTAAGCTAACTCGTTCCGGGCCAGTTCCCACCAGCCATTCAAAATATTTGATTTTGTCCCGACGCGCTTTATTCCTGGTTTTCCAAATTCCTGTTCATCGATAATTATCGGCCCATACAAAACGACAGGATCTTCTTCCGTTCCAAAATAATTCTGTCGAGCGCGATTCGTTCAACCGAGAAAAAACAATGTCGAAGCCATTCGATCAATTTTCCGACGATTAGCTCGCAACAATTAATAGGCCAAACGTATTGGCATTCTTCTTGGTACGACGTGATACAATGGACAATCTTGGGAATATCGAGTGGGCCCGATCGCCGACGAAACAAACGATGATTAAGCTTCAGCCTGTGCATGTATGTATGCGGGCCGTCCCCCCCATTCCCCGAAAAAATTGGATCCACCTCGCGCGACCTAAATACTCGGGCAGGAACGGGGAAATTCAGAAAATTCGGGCCGAACGAAACGTCGAACCCGGTGAATTCGATTGAATCCGCCGGGGGAGAAAAAAGCCGTTCACCGTTTATTGCGCGCGGTGGGTTCGGCCGTTTTGTGCCGAGTCCGCTGCACCCTCCACCGTTTTCATATTAATTCCCTTTTTTCCACGCCACCTAAAATGGGTTTTTCTAGCGGCGGGTCGCGCGCGCGCGCTGTTAGAGGATACCAACGGCCGCAGCAGAAGAGAGCGTGAGAGAGTGAGAGGGAAGGAGAGAGAGAGAAGAAGGGCGATAAAGGAGGGATAATGCAGGCACGATTCCGCGTAGTCGAACACCGCCTACCTGTTTTGAATGTCGAATGATTTTTGCGGGTCGCGAGCGCTGTTCCGTTTTGTATCGATGTTTACCACGCGGCTCGCTGACCGATTTCGTCGGCGAAGCTCAACGAGCCTGATGTTTTTTTCAACTTATCATCCCTGCGAGCCATACCTCCTGCGAATAGGGCGATCGACCTGTTTTTTCATAATTCAGGAGAAATTACACGTGGTAACGTGACTATGTAAATTGATTCCGTTGTTTTTTTATTGCGACAGAATGCGGCAGTTGTTCGATCAGGCGCTGCTGGTTCTACTGGTCCGACTTCGGTCTGGGTTATTCATCGTTGCTACTCATCTGCACACGCATGTAACTGTTCCACTTAGTTAATCACGTGCAGATTTATCTGGTCATATACTCAATTATTCCACGTGTTTAACTATCCGTGGTGTTATTCTATCTGTCCAGCAACGTTTCGGATTATGCTGTCTGTGCTGCTATGTGTAGGATTATTCAACTCGTCTAGCCATTGTCAGGATTACTCTACTTGTCCAACCGTAGACAAACGTGCATCATTTGCGCGACTATAAGCATAGAAATAGTTTTCCTGGAGAGGCTTATGTGTCTTGACTGACCATACAAGGGATTATTCTACTTTTTCTGGTGTCCACAGGAAAACCCTACTTGGTCGACAATGCACTAGATTATTCCAGTCGTCTGACTGTGAACTGAGATATTCTACTTGGTCGAGTATGCCCAGGATTATTCTACTCGCTCGACTATGTGCAGTGCTGTACCACTTGACTGAATAAATGCAAGAGTATTCAGTTTGTTTCACTCTACGTGGGAATGCTCTGCGTTCGTTCTATAATATTTTAAAGATTTAAATCTTGTTGTATAATCAATTGATTAATTTCCGCAGAATCGGTTTCATTTCCAAGGAGTATAAACGGATGGAGAGTCGGGGAAGGAAAAATTCCTTGTAAGGCAGTTTCGGCGTCTGTCACGCTGGTTGGTCTCAGGTTCGTTAACGACTCAGGAAACTTCAAATTACCGTCAGTCCAATTGAATTGCAGGCAGAAATATCGCGCGGCAGCAGCATACGTGAGGCCCGGTGGATTCACGTAATCCATATTCAAGCGTGGGAAAGGATCAAACGCGGTAAAGGAGCCCGAGAATGCATGCAAATTCAGCTGTCTGGCCGGAAAAAAAGGGTGAACGGTAAAGCGCATGGGAAAGAGCCCGGAATTCGCCGTGGCAAAGGGATCCGCCTCACGAAAGTGCGACTGAGAGAGTAGCCAAAGAAACAGGGGATGGAAATTTAAAGAGAAACGTTTCCGTGTGTAATTTTCTAAACGACTTACAATTCCGGTCTCCGTGAACATTGGAGAACATCTTCAAATAATCGCCGATCCGAAGGATTGGAGATATACCTCGGGAAACCTGTTTAAAGAACTCGGAGAGACCGGAGCGAAACTTTGTCGTTGTTACCGTCGAACGTGGCAAATCGAAAAAAACCGGAGATACTGTGCAAAGCCAACGATATGAGATTATCCGGAAATCGCCCCGGGTCATTCTGCGTTTTTACTGGTCCTTAATTTCGTTCCAATTGCGCACGAAGCTCAAGCGAAAAATGAGAAAAGGACAACGATTGAACTCGATTGTACACTTCGTGATAAATTGGCAAGGGAAAAGGAATATTTCAACACTAGAACTACCGAATCCGTCAAAATGACAAATTACAAATTTCCTGTGTTACAATTCGTGAAATTAGAAAGACATTTTCTCGAGAAATTTTTTACTAAACACAAGACCAGTCTTATTTGTTATCAGCATCCCTTTGACGTTACGAAGCATTGGACAATTGTAATGCTATTCCACAAGCTTGGACAAAAAATGAAACGAAACCTACCTCAAGCACGTCTGACTACTCGCGGTACGAATCTACTCAGGCAAATCTGTCATCGTTCTACCAGCGTGGCTGCGTTTCTACAGTCCTAAACGAAGCAGTTCTCCTAGTCAGAGAAAATGGAACCGCGGTCTGTCGAATTTTCAACGCACCCTCGGCTTCACAAGGGTGGTACGACGAATTCAACGAGGAAAGACAGCGTGTACGCGTGCCTCCGGAGCGGAAGGCGACGAAGAGGAATGCGGAACATGTTTCCGGGATTCCTGTAGCTGCCGGTGTCTGGTTTAGGATGGTGCACAAACGATGCTCGTCAACGGCGATTCATAACGAGTCACGCCCCCTCGTTCCCTCCAATCAGCCGGCTCGCGATTAAATCAGAGTCGCGCGAACTTACAAAAGAGGGCGGCCCGCGGGAATAACGGGAAGAATAAACGGACCAAGGAACGAGAGTAATTTAGCATAGTGCCTGAGGGAGGGCCGTAGGGTGGCGACCCTTTAATCGAGTCTCTCGCTTCCGTCGATGAAATTATTCGCCGGTGGTATGGGGGAGCCGGGTTAAAAAAAGGATCCGTGTGGGGCCATTTTCTGGCTCTCTGAACCGCAAAAAAGTCGCCTGGACGGCGTGGACCGCACGCCGTGCAGTTACCGCACCGCGCCGCGCTGGTCACGCTCGGTCGAGCGGAACCGAAACCGGAACCTATTTGGAGAATTACATCCGGAAGCATTTCCCGTTTCTCCCGCTGTCCCGACGACTTATTTATGTCCATGGTTTTTCTTCGGATTCCCCCGCTTTTTTCCACTGTCTCTCTGTTTTTCTTTTTCTCATTGCAGCCTCCCCCACATCCCCCCGCAGAGCCAATCGATGCAAGATGGCTCGTACCCGCTTCCTGTCTCGGCGAATCGCTTCCAGGAACGTTTAGTTTCTACTCGGTCCTGTCGCACCATTCGCCGACCCATTCTACTTGGGCTGCTATGTACCCCAAGGCTCTACTTATGTATACATGAGCTTGTGCTACTTGTCTGAACGCGTGGAGATTTAATCTACTCGACTGTCTGCATGGGCGTTCGCCAAGGGCACTTGTCTGGCTCCTTGGGAGCCTGTTCTACCTGTCTGATTATACGCGGAACGTTCTACTGAATGAGACTGCTTTACCTGTCGTCTTGGACACAATAGATGGTTTAACTGCGTGTCCTGGCTTCGGTGCCCCATGCAATTGCTGAATACCTTACTTGTAACTTCATTACGAACGTACATTTGCAAGTCGATTTTCATTTTACGCGTACGATTATACTCAGTTTTTTTCTAAGGTTCGATAAAACAGAAATCTGATTCACTGATACAAGTACGCAATAATTTGTACTATTCGTTGGATAACATGAAGTTCCGTTCTGCTTGACTGTCAACGTGGCGACACAATCTGTTAATCTATGCGCACGATAGCGTAATCTATTTGTCTGATCTAATGCTGGTACAATTTACTTGTGTGATGTCACTGTGACATAATCTGTCTGTCCCATCAAATTTCGATTCGATCTATCTGTTTCTACTTGATCATCGAGGGTCCGTTTTAAATGTCTGATCGTGAATGGACGTTTCCACCGAGTATTATATAAATAATTATACTTGGAGCATCGTCGCAGGCAAAATAGCAATTTCCAAGTAAATATTGTCGCGATTCAACTGTCAAGTATCATAGAATTTTTATTGACTGATCGAGGTTGAGTGACAGATATTTTCTTTGGAATTCCTACTAAACTTGATGCGAACAACAAGACGACGTAGGGAAACAAGACCCCAGGTTTATTGTATGTTACCCAGCATCACGCGATAAATCCTTATCATCCACTTGGACTACTTCGGGACACTTGTTCGCTAGTTTTCTCCCGACGAGAACATTCCTAATTTGCATTGTTGCTACTCGCAGCGGAATAAGGTCGCGCAATTTTCTGCTTAAAATTCCCGGCCATGTCCTCTACTCTTCCGGATGCACTCCCTTGACGTTAGACAACGCTGTTCTCAAAAACACGTAGCTACGTGTCCTCCTTCGAGCGTATACCGTTGGATATTAGGGAAGTTGGGAAATATGAAACCGAGTCAAATCGGTATTCTGAGAATTCGCAGCTCAGCTGAGGATACGCACAGTCAACTTGTTTCCACGGGCGAATCGTATCCTGGGAGTGACGTTACAATATCCTGGGGACGAACCGGCAAACTTTTTAAATCTACACGAATTAATAACGCGGAAACTTTGCAGAACGCTGATCCACCGTCAACGAACGAAGCAAGCTCAGGATTCTACAAACTTGGAAACTGTGATGCTGTAGGTCTGATGTCAAATAGATCTTCTGAAGTTTTAAACTCGTGCTCCTCTAAATAGTTGCACACAAATCCCAGGATAATAACGAATTAATTTTTATTAACACTGCCGACCATCGAAATGGGTTGAACATTTCTTGCAGTCAGGGGTGCGTCAGGGTGACTTATTGTTATGGCAAAACTGTATGACAGGAATCCTGCTCAATTAGAATTGCAGCGTCAATTTGTAATGCGGCTCGATTTGGTGTGTTTGCGTTGGATATTTTGTTATCAAAGGAGCACGGGTAACAATCGAGTGCTGTGGTCAGGCTGCCAGCTTCCCCTGAAGCCATAAAAGTCGCAAGCAATTCTACGAGCGATGCGTCGCGACCGATCCGATCCACGCTTTTAATTTTCCCGACGGTTTCGCCGCGCGACAATGGCTGGCGGGCCACGACGGCGGCGCGGAATGTTTACAATAATCTGAACAGAGAATCCCCGCCGCTATCTATAGAAATGTTACCGAGGCTATACCGTAGCGGGGCAGGGACGAAGGAAGGACGTGGATTGTTGGCTGGCTCCATTTTCTATTGTTCCGGGTCCCGGGGAACGCGCTGAGATCGCGCGTTTCTTACATTGCTGCACGGTGCTTTTATAACGGTTGCACCCAGCGCGCGGTAAAGAAAGGCCGACGATAAAAGAGCCGTTAAGCCTTCGGGAGCTGGAGAAACAATGCCGTGGAGAAAGAAGCGCCCAGGAAGAGCGGTACAGGAAGATTGAGAGGGAGCAACGGACTTGTTCGAATGGTGTGGTCCGTTTGCTGGTCCAAGCGCGAAAAAATACTTGTTGCTGGTCGTGGCGCGACAAATAATCCACCACGATATCACCAAATACTCTGGTCATTTTTACTTACACTTCGTTGTCACTAGAGGCTCCAGAGATCTTACCATTTTATTTCTAGATCGTAACAGAATACTCGCAAGTTACGACTCCGAATTTCGTGCGCATAACGTTTTAGTTAGAAGAGATAAGTAATCACGGAGCAGCTTTAAACTGACTTAGAGATATTGAAATATTCTTGCGGGATCCATGGAATACCCCAGAAATTGGAAACCGTGGAATATTTCATAGTTAAGATAAGGCGCATGAAATATCCCGAATAAGATACGAACAGAACTGAGCCGGGCTTGCCTCGGTGGATAAAGCGGCAGCTTTTCATTCCTCAGGTTCCGTGGTTCGAGAGCCGTTACAAGAAACAATTTTTTCTTTGGATTATTAAAATGTAGGAATTTATTGGGTGTCTGTCGGTGAATTCTAACTCGGATGTAGATGTTCAACTGGTTGTGGCTTGATTTAAAAGACACGTGGAAAAGTTTTACGGAAGAATTACTTCGTACGAAACAATTTGGTTATTAAGAAAAGTAGTTGCAAAATATCGGAAAATGAAAAAGAGCGGCACGCTTTCAGAAAAATTGCTCATCTCGGAGTGATGAAACTCCGTGGGTAAAGAAGCCGTTAAGTCCTCAAATAAGGGACGGGAATGACGAAAAAGCCGCGGAAGCGACGGCTGGAGGGTTAGATCGAAAAAGAGATAGCGGGGAGGCGCGACTTGCAAAAAACCGTCGACGGAGATGGAAACACAGAGACTCACCTTTCCAGTCGAAAGTTTTCGAGAGAAGTGCAAGGCGTCGGCCATTACCGTGGATCACATACTTCTTCCAGTGCATTCTACTCCTATTTCTTTCCCAGGGAACCTGAGACGCCACCCCGTTCTCCTCCTTCTACCCCATCATTCCCCATCCCTTTTCGCGGAAACTTTCCGCCGACGTTCCGGGACTTAAAAATCTATCCACCCTAAAACTGATTAGGTGGAGAGCCAGCCGTCGGTCCCATCTGCACGCTTCGTCGCCTTTCCACCTCTAGGTCAGCAACCTACCCTTCGCCCCAAATCGAACAGAAAATTTTCGGATTTCTGTCTGTCACGCCCAACACAGTGAAGAACCAAAAGAAAATAATAAGTTGACAATGTAGAAGCAATCTTCGAGGGATGAAATTTCTACTTACCGTTTACAGGATAGAACCCCAATGGAACCCGATCCTCAGTGCACCTTTCGAAAGATGCTGGTATGAAATTCGACAGACTTCTGTCTGCTCAGCTCGCAGAAGTTCGTACCTTCTGAAGCAGTGTTCAGGATGAACCACCCCGTGGGGCGCAATTATTAAGACACAAAGGATGGTCGGGGCGAACGGTGCAGACGAATGCTAAGAAAATCCTGCTCAACGGAACTCTGTCGGCGAGTTAGCCTTCCCGGAACGACAAGTTCGCAACAAGGGATGCTGGATAGAAGAGGAGGGATGGTTTTCGGGTGAAGGGTGAGAGACGCAGTCAGCGGGATCCGGTTCCGTTGGCAATAATAAATGTTATCACCGCGCGGTACGAGGGTGCAGCAGCAGAAGAAAGCAGCTGTTTCAGTCCAAGACGATAAATACGGCGATTCCTTTCAGCCGTTCGCGCTTCGGGGGGTGGCTTCGGAATTTATTCCGGGTCCGCAGTCGGTACTCTTAACGAAATAATGCTCTTAGGCCGGCAACAAATTTTCGGGAGGGGGCCAGCAACCCCGGTGCCTGGGGATGATACGTGGCCGAGTCGTCGTCGCGGAAGAAAACCGGCTCTCTGCGATGGCGAAAGGGGATGCCGGGGGCGGCCGGCGTCTCCGGCAGCCGTGGTTCCCGGTTACATTTAAAAGTATAATTTTAAAATGGCGTCGCGGAACACACGAAGTGGCTCATAAGCATAATTTATGCGCCCGTTTCCCTCCGGCCCGGCCCAACGCTCTTTTTCCACGAGCCCAGACCCGCGAGCGGCGCGCGACGAGGCGGGGGTGCGCGTCTTTGTTTCCCCGGGCTGCATTTAATAAAGGATATTCGCGGGGCTGACTTTTTGTCTGGCCGAGTCCGCCAGCAGTCTCTTACTTTCCGTTTAAATTCGTTAACCCCCGGCCAACCCCCGATTTCTTCGTCGACCCGCCCCTACACCAACTCGCACCCTCGCAAATCGATTTTGCCGGAGGGTTGGGAACTGCTCTCAGTCTTTTTTCGAATGCACAGAAGGGACGGTAGTTCGTCCACCGGGACATTATTCGCCGAGAAGAAACGAACAGAGGGGAGGAATCGGTAAATTGATGCGCGATTAATTTTTGCACGGTTTTTCCGCGTCGACCCTATTGTTACCGGGGGCGAAATTTGAATGAGGGTTCGCGGTAAATAGTCCGGGGCTAGGGTAAAATTAAGCGGTGGATTTCCATCCGACGAGACGCTTCTTTCACCGCCGTTTCGCTCGTTTAATAAGTAGCTAATTGTAAAAACGACCGGCCTTTGTCCCCGCGATAACGAAGCCACTGGAACCAACCTGGAACGAACGGGTTAATTATTCACAGGCGATTTTCTGACGCCGCCTGGTTTCCGGAATCGGCTGGAGAATATGTTTTTAAAATGATACACGCACGCGTTCGTCACGCTGTTACGCTAAAGTTGCCCCCTGTAATTATACACATATTATACGAGTAAACAGCGCTCCCATCTGTGTCTATATAAGCTTCTAATTTTCTTGTCGGGCTATGCACACCTCTATCCCACTTATCTTAATATATTGCTCTAACTCAACGCACCTATCTACACATAACCATATATAGCAGTTGTGCCTATGTGAGCGTAATGTACCCAGCACTCGCTGTGTGCAGATCTAGTTCCTCTGAAGTTGGTATGTATCCTCGTATCTAGACGTTTCTTTCGCAACTGCGCCCGTCAGAGTTGCCGCACCCATAATAATCCGTCGTGTTTGCTTTAAATGGCTGAAATATAGCTTTGCTGTGGAATCATAAAACAAATTACACTACTATTCACCGGACAGTAATTTTATTTACCACCAAACCAACTAAGCGTTAAAATTATCTGATAAGTGTTGCCTTGTAACAATGGCGGGACTGAATTTATTATATAAACGAATTTTTATAATTCTACAATATGAAATCTCACTCTGAACCTCACAGTGAAACACGCTAAAAAACTATGAAAAATTTAGAGAAAATTCTATAACGACAATTTTGATGTCCGAACTAAACTCGCTGGTGCACAGGACGGGCTTTCGATTTTCCCCGATTGTTACGAGCGCCCCAGGATTCGTCCAGAATTCGTATGAACGTCCGCAATCGGGCGGGTTCCTTTTTTTTCAACCGTCGCCGGTTATCGTAAAGCGCGGCGAACGCGACTCGATTAATAATTCAGCATCGGGATGAGAAACCTTTCACGGTGTTTGATTTGTGCTCGGTCCTCCCCGCAACCCCCAGGTGAAATACGGCTTCGTGGAAAGCCCACGTGTCTGTTATTCCAGCTCGTCAGCTACGATTTTATTCGCGCAGTCAAACCACACGAATTTCTGTCTCTGAATCAGTCGGCCCTTCGCGTTAATCCAGCGCTCTTGCGGCTTGCGAACGAAAATGACTCTGCGCGCCGGTGACACTTCATATTCCCGGCGGCCAGGACGTGAGATCAACGTCAATAAACGTGGAGGGCCACCACGGGAAAACTGAGGTCCGAATTTATTCTCACACGGTCGTGATTGAGTCGAACCACCCACGGAACCGCTTTTCACAAGCGCCCGGATATCCGAACATAATTATCCCGTCGGTCGAAGACGAAATGCTGTGGGAACTTTTCTGAGGTCATCTGCCAGCTGCTCGAACGCTTTGCGAAACACTCAGCAACGTGTTGTTTTATATGAAATAACATAGCGTTGGAAATAGTTAGTTTATTCACGTGCAATTTGGCTTGAAACTTTATTAATTCATTTCTACTCTGGCATCCATGTATTTCCGTGTTTAACAACATTTAATGTTGTGATTTATTGAAGCAATAATTTTCTATTTAACTTATTGTCTGAAGAAGACACAAACAGGACGTTCCTGAAAGTCTGATAGCCATCTCTCAATTGATAGACAGAGAGTTTCATAAATATTAAATGGGAAAGAGTAGATTGCGAAGAGTTAAAATTGCTAGGGAAGAATAAATTGAAATAGTTTCCCAATAACAGTTGCGCTTGACAAAAATCCAAAGTTTCCAAGTTGTTAGGAAGTTTGAAACTGACTGTATCGAGGAAAATCTTCGGAGGAAGAGCGAAATAAATTCTTGCAAAATTTGGTAGGGATTCGACGACGGTACTGCACGGATGTCATCCCTCTAATCATCCGTTGAAGTCTGCGGATCGTTAAATATCTATTTCGTTAAGGGATCAAGTATTATCTGCGAAGGTCGTCGAGGGTGAGGGCCGACCATTTTCGAATTTCACTCGCGTCGCTCTTAATTTCCCCGGAAACCCCTCGGCAAATCCAATTGGAGCCCATTCTCTCTCTCTCCCTCTCTCTCGCCGAGGCTCTTTCCAGCGGAAATTCAGGTCAAGATAGAACAAGCCCGATCCTCCTACAAATAAAAGACAGAGCGGAATATGGAGCCGACCGCCGTGAAAATCTTTCACCCCTATCGTTCCGCGGCGCACTCACCCTTTCGCGATGCCCTCAGCCACTCGGAGCGAGAATTTGCTCGTCAAGCGAGACGACGGGAGCCTCGCTGATTAATTAGAACTTTTCCCATCGGGGATGGCTAGGAAGCGGGGAGAGGACATCGATGTGGATTCAACATCAGCCGAAAGAAAGCGGTGCCCAGGTGAAAAAGAGGCTTCTAAGATGTGCGCCAGGGTTTCTGAAGAGTGGATAGTGCGGATGGAACGGTAAAATATGGATGGACCTAGAAAAAGAGACAGCCGAAGCAGATGAGGGAGGAAAAATTGCAAGAGAGACGCCGAAGAAACGGGCCGAAAAGAATACGACTATTTGTTCAATCATGATCGATACGTGAAATCTCTTTCACGATCGCACCAAAGACACTAAATAATTTATTCGGTAATTGTTTCGCTACAAGATTCACTTACTTCTTGGTCTTATGCGTAGTCAGACAGATATAAAAGAAAGTTTCTCAGGTGGACATTAATCGAACAGTATATTCCACCCACGCGAGTACATAATTTGTTCATCCATGAAACCGTAACTAAAACTACCGAGGAAGTAAATAAGAAAAATCGTGTTTGACTAGTAAGTAGATTGTGTCCGAACTGATCAGATGCTGTACAAAATGCTGTACCGAGACTACGTTTTCTCGAAGCAGGAAAGCCACAGTAAAGTACACGAGCACAGACTAGAATAAGTAGATTATGTCCTGCCTAGTCAGACTGATTTTTCCGTGAACCTCTGAGGTGACCGGAATTTCTCTGGGGCAAAAATCAGGTTGAATCGAAGCCGAGAGCGTTCGACTCCTGCGGGGCATAGTACATCGTTTTCCCTGGGACCTGGCGGCGATTAAATTTCCGCCAGCAGCGACTCGTAGTCGGTACGGGCCGGTAATTTTTCTTCGGTACACTTTCCGTCGGCATTGTGCGAATCGAACGTCGATTACTTCGTTCCTTGCTCGCCTTTGTTAAACGCTATCCGCCGTTTAAGCTGCTTCCAGCGGCGCAACCATTCGCCGCCCCCTTCGCTTTCGCCCTGCGGCCGCTTTTCGACGACCCTCCTCCTCTTCCTGTTCGTCCTCGTCTTCTTCGTCCTTCTCCTCGTCGTCCTCTCACTCGTTCCAGTCTCGGCTCGTACTCGCAGTAGGTGGCGTGGCTTGCAGTCAGGGTGGCGCAGCTAACGCCGAGCTAACTCTAAGTAATGGGCCGGCGGCGTGTTAATCGTGCCGCGCGTAACTTAATTAGTCGAAAACTTGTAATCGCGACGCTACGCCCGTGCGAATAAAAACGGTCAGCCGACAAGCGCAATGAAATTTCCACGGTGCTCCATAACCCGTTGAATTCGCCAGAAATCGATCCCTCGATGTTGTCAATCGCGTGACAGGCTCGGTCTTTACATGGGAGATCGTTTAACTCACAATCTCGTAGTTTACTTGCAAATAGTCAAATTAATTTTGTACGCTTTTGTTGTTCCAGATAGGCAACGATACAAATAGTGATAGGAAATGTATTGGTAGTAGTCTGATTAGATACAGCATAATCTACTTACTCAGTTTAGCAGACCTGTAGAGGTATTAACTGCAGGATTATTTCATCAAAGGTGTGTCAGTATTGTCGAACTAGCGTGTCGATGTAGATCGCAAGTTTACTTGCCTGAAACGTATTAATAAAATTATATCAAGTAAATTACGTATGTTGATTCGCAATTGTATTAATATTTCACATTCGCTGGATGCAACAGTACTGTCTGATTATGACAAGCCGAATCTACTCAATTGGTTTGCGGTATGTCACCATAAGCTTGTATGATAGAGACATGCATAATTTAATTGCACGATTAACGGAGGATACCTGACTCCATCAAGGACTGTCCCATCAATCCAGGTATAATCTACTTACCTGTCAGAAGTGTCTTGTACCATTCCACTATCATCCACTCGATTAAATGATGTAAAGCATTCCAAACCCAACAGTGCACACCATATTATTCACCTAAACTACCATAACATCGCGACAGAAAATCGGAGATCAAAAAATGTTTAAGGCCTCTTCAGGAAGCTTATACGTCCACATAGAAAGGAATTTCGGAAATTTATTTCAATCAAAGTATAGGAATTGCAGTTTGTATGATTTCTACAAAAAAGGAATTTCAATTTCTCTCTCTGTTTTTGACACAAAGTTTTAAGAATACAATGTTCCGAATGTAATTTAGCCCCCCTTTTATCTTCTCGAGTGGTGTATTTATATTATTGTATTTTACCAAAGGAGAAACTGTCTGATGCTCGAAGACAGAATCTACTTGACAGTTCGACAAGTCTTGACAAGTTCTCCTGTAATCTCGTTTGACGGTGAGATGCATAATCTAAGGGATCGGTCGCAGGGGAATGGGCAATTCTATGGAGATTTGTCCGATCAATTGTAATGCAATCTACTTACTGGTCTGACAAGCATTGTGGCGTTCTACTTGAAACGAAATAAAGATTATCAATGCATTTATGAAGAGCTGTCTCATGATATTGCCCGGCTATGTAAGGAAAAATCTACTTGGAGACAATAAATTTAGTTGCATTATTCATTATACACAAGTTTTAATGTAGTAGTTCGTACGTGATAGTACGTAGTGTAAAATTTATTGTAAGATCGTGCGAAAATAAATGAGACTGAAACAATTGAACTATTTTTCTCTTTTTTCGTGGTCGTAATGCGGTTCGAAAATAAATGTACGCGTGGTAGCCGATGTATTCCACGGTGCATGGACACGGTCGCCTTACGGAATAAAGGAATTAAACGATTTCAATTGTGGTCGGGGTTTTCGCGAGACTCGGCAGGTGGCAGGAAACAATTACATTTGTTTCTGACACAGGAGCGAGATTGCTGGTGGCTCCGGTAGTACTAACGGCGAGTGAAAAGGGAGATGAAGGAATTACGGAAACAGTGTTGCTGTAAGCTAGCCGAGAACGCTCGTCAAGCCCTTGTGCACCTTCGTGACGTTCGTCATGGTCTGATTCGTGAAATTAACCGGCAGAGCATTAACATGGTATCGCCGGAGTTGCATCCGACGATTTCAGTGTTCGCGGGAACTCGCACAAACACTGACAAATGTTCCCTGATATTACCATTAATTTCGCCGATATAAAAAATCGCACGCAACGCGCACTATGTAATTGGATGGAATCATCCACTCTCGGACTACAATTTCAATTATCGTATATGGAATTACAGCGGCCCACGTTAGTCTTGCAGATACATAAAACCTCGACGAGCCTACACAGCCTCTGTTGTAACGTAGACCCGGTCGATGCAAGATTATTAATTGAATTACTGCTGATATTCCACTGTATTTTGGATTCGGTAGAAAAGGATGAGTTGGTATTTGCTTAGCTGTACTACTGACTTCAGCGTATGCTGCTTAGTTACACTGTTTAATCACTTATTAAATATCACACGTAATTAAGGAATCCCATGGTTCTCCAACTGGGGGATACATAATACCGTAATGCTTCACGTCAAGTCTTCGCCATTTGTTTTATAAGGTGAGCGGCACGAACATTAAAAAATTTCAAAGGGAAAGGTTCTAATAAAAACTTGAACAGGTTACTGGAAGCAGTTTTGCAGAGTTCTGAAGTGCAAAGGACTTTATAGAAAATTTATTTCTGCGGGTTTTGAGGCCAAGGGAAAGCTTAATTCCTGATCGGAGCAACTGGATCCGTTCAGTTGCAGGCTCGCCGACCGCATCTGCTTTTCACAGGGTGGCGCTACACCTCCTACGAAACAGGTGGTTGCTCCCTGTCGATCTTTTTTAACGAACCCGTGGCTGAATACGTCGAGAATAAGCGAAGGATTTAACGCGAGCGGATCCGGCCGGCAACTGGGTCAAACTCAGTCCCCCGTCTACTCTCGAACGTTGCTCATAAATTTTTCAGAGGCCCACCTCGCGGAACTTCCTTCATTTCGCGTCGCCCGGAAGTTCTCCTGGCGACTATCATCCCTAGCCGAAACTTTTCAAAACGATCGATCCGCCTTTTACCTTTTTCGCCACCTTTTTCTTCCGTCATTCGTCCTGCGAAAGGATGCATCGTTCTAGCAAGACGTGCGAGTTGCCTCCAGGTGGGAACAGGTGGTTGTGCTCGACGCTTCTCATCGATTTCAATTTCCCGCGAAATAGATCGTGAGGGGAGCAATGATCTCAATCGTAAATGATTCAAACGACTCGGTGGATCGTTCTAGGATTATTGGATTCAGGATCGAAACTCGGTGGATTTCGGAATCCTCTCGTAATTCGCAGAACCGAGTGGAATCGTATTTCAACGGGCACCCGCTGCCGGGAAACAATACGCCGGCGAACAAAGGCGGCGAACTTTCCCCCTCGCGGGCTTTATTAAATGAGCGGTAATGAGTCGCACGGGCGCATTTAGTTAATTAGTTACATCGCGTCGATCCACCGAGTCGCGGCGAACGCGACTGTTGCTCTTTGTGAGTCGAGACCGACGATAAACTCGTCTTCCGGTTGCTCGATCGGAATAAGGATAATCGGATTTAGCCGAACGTGTCGATCTCATCGTGCTACTTCTGGACCGCTGACGTGTAACTGTGTTCAGCGAGATTCGAGTCGTCAGCAATTTTACAAAAATAGTTAAAACACTTAACATACGTGTCTGTAAATGTTGCTGGTTCGTTGCCCTCAAAACGTATATCATTTCGCAGTCTATTTACGCAAGCCAGATAAATTTCCAACACTGCCCGCAAAATTTCCAAATGAATTTTAACGAGAACAATACCTCGTAAAATTTTATTTGTAGCCGCAGCGGCATAGGAAATGTTACAATAAACCGCATTAAAGTTCCTTCGAGTATGTTCCGAGTTTATTTCACATTGTGTCGAAACCCTGCAACTTTTTGCAATTCAACGGGAAAAGAACTTCGAAAATACACAATTCGAGATTCGCTCCAGAACATTGATATGTTCGTATCGAGTAAAAATGTTGAAGACAGATGGACCCAGCTTGAGAGCTAGCGATTATGTCGAAAATAATACAGTCGCCGCTTCTCGTTCCTCCGGCGGCCGTAAACCACGATAAGTTTCCGGCGGGGCCGTCTCTGGTTGAACAATTACGAACGGTTCCACTTAAATCCAGTCCATTAATCACCGTGCTGCCAGCCGCAATCGTATTCGCGTAGAATTAATTTAAAATCTCGCGCTTCCCCACCAAGGAATTCGCGGTGCTCGGGTTCGGACTGCGCGAAACTTCTCCCGGAGGGCGCGCAATAATTTAAAATATCCGACGGATCTGCGCTTGTATTCCCCGTTCCCGGTGATTTTTTCCTCCGTCGTCGAGGAAATTCTGGGGAATTTATGACCAATGGGCAACGCGACGTTCCATTAGACTGGATTCGATCGCTGCTTGTCAGTAATACAATCGCAGAGCATCAATTTAGTGAAATCCCGTAAACCGAACCTCATTGAATTCACGAAACCCGAAACAGTGTTGCACAGGGAACGTTCGCGGAATTCGATGACTCTGCCGGATGGAAGAGCTCGATTGGTCCAGCTCGAAAACTGTTGAAAATGGGGAGACCAGAGTCTCGACTGATGAGCGCTAATCTTGGAACGTTAGTGGAAACGTTGGATGAGTAGCAGAGAAAGATTCGTTCATGTGTAATACATACTCGGGATTGAACTGAGGCAATTGGTCTAGAATTTCTAGCAGGAATTTTTCAGGTCTTGAGAGATTACAGCGTTGTTGGCTGGAGCGTGCCGACGCCGCTTCGCGTGATATAAGGGAGCCCAGGATGTATAATCATACAGCTGCACTGTAGAAAGAAGCACTGGAATATAGTCGGTTTCCAATTTCCAAGCAGGACGTGCTTCTCGTTCTGCTGGCACTTGTGTTTGAGTAGAATGGTCCTGAAGGTGGCCAAACATCGTTGGGAAGTTAGGCAGTATGCACTCAACAAGTGTAAGTAGAATTAGTCGATTGATTTTTCGATCGTTGCTAGCCGAATATATCAATAATGTCTCAGACAGTGATTAATAGAAGCGGTCAATAATTAATCAGCCTCTCTGACTAGAATATGTACACTATTTATGATTGTCCGTTAAATATATCTGATATTTGCCAAAAGATGTAACTAGAATATGTACATTTTTTATGAAACAATTGTCAGTTAAATGTATCTGATATTTGCCAAACGATGTAAATAGAATATGTGAATAATTTATCATAGAATTGTAACTAGTACAGTCCGACGTCTGATCAGACCGTTTCATGTAAAGTAAATCAATGCTCAGCCATTTGTTAATGAAACCTATCAATGTTTGAACTCTAAGTAAAAGAGACAAATGAATGGCCTGACACCGCAAACTCTAAGTACCGTAGCCAGGAGCGCTTAACAGATTAGGGAAAACTAGAACATTGAAGTAGAATAACATGGCGTAAATGGCTTTAACTCATCAAGTAGTTGAATCCACATGAGAGCAGACACATTTATGCGAAACAACTGACTGTATAATCGGACCTGACCCAAGTGAAACAACCTGGTGTATAATCTGACAGTTTCCAATTCAGCAAAACCATCTAATCTTCCAAAAGAGAAATAGAATTACCGTGTGATTGTACATAACAAAAATCCACTTTCCCTCAAATTTCTCGCATATCTGGACGAACGTTCACAGTCTTTCTCATCTGCGTGCAATTTCGCAGCCGGAACCGTTTGCAAAACATGGCTGCAGCCACTCACGTATTTATAGGCTCTGATTCGACTCCTAAATCCCCGATGGCCGCGCTCCACTCTCTTTCTCCAGAAATTACGTATCAAACATTCATCAACAATTTGGAAATTATTGCCCGGACAAGAACACGTACGCCCCATTCGACCTGAGAGGTTGTTTTTCAACGGCGTCAGACCACGGCAACGTTGTTTCCAGCGGGTAGAACCGTCTACGCCCTCTGGAGACCTAGACCACTAAATCAATTTAATTAAGTTACACACCGGCATTACATCGGACGATAACGGCCTGTATAAATTTGCCCAATCACTGGCCGTGTTCTACCCTCTGTAATCCCGTTCGAAGCGCAGAACGAACCGTCTCGAATTATCCTTTCGATCGCAAACCAGTCTCTGCCGTCACGTCGCGCGAGAATTCTACGCAGCGAAATTCGAAAAGATCTTCTTCCAGCCGGAATTCGAATCGAGAGAGAACCAGGATTCATACCCATCCTCGAAATGAGGTTTATCAGAACTTCTTTCGGAATCAGGACAATCGAATTCTACTTTCTCACGGGATTCCCTCTCCATGTTCTAAAGTAGAAGAGACGAGAACCGAGGAAATTATAACCAGAGAATATTTTATTGTCCGAGGTGGTAGGAAATTCTTATAACGTCCCGTTTTCAATCCTGCGGAATAAAATTCAGTATCGATGATAATAGTCGGGCGTTAAATTATACTACCAATGAATTGTAGAATAATAATCTCGTCAGAAAATGGAAACATTGTCGTAAAAAAGTGCGCAATAACAATTTCATGGCACGATCTAAAAATGTGCTTTGCTAATGAAATGTCTACATAAAATTGGATATTATATTTCTTATTTCACGATCATTCTGTATCTTCTAAATTGTGCAGTCGTCGAGATTTCCAGACGCTGGGCCGATCGATAAAGCCACGAACCAGCTGACAAAACACAAAAGACGAGGTTCCATCGGAAAGTTGACGAACCGTACTCCATTGCTAGGTCTCTGCTAGTCTCTGGCGTTGAATTCGTGTTCCGAGCGTCCCTTTCGGACTCTATTTAATTAATTGCATTTACATACTAACAAAGGGGAGCGCGGAGAGAGTATCCGTGACCCTGCACGCGTTTTTATTGTCCGGCGGGCTCGCATGACTCGCGACAGAGGGCATTTGCGATTCAAATCGCGCGCTCGCGGCGCTCCGGATTGAAATTCGAGCGTTGAAATAATGAATGGCATTCGGACTTGCTTCGAAAGCGGCGCTGTAAAGCGCGTAAGCTCCGCATTTGCCTTGCATGCAATCCTCCTTAATATATGACTTTGATGTCGTGCCGTGGAATAAGCTTGATCCGATTTCTGTTCGCGACGAGAGGGCGAGGCATTCCCTTCTCTTTTTTCTCTTTCGCGCTCTCGCTCTGATTCTTTTCGTTTTGTTTGCTTTCGTGCGACGTCTCTCTGGTCGGTGGACGTCCGGACGCCGAGGAATCGAGTGTTTTGTTCGCGGAATCACGGCTCCTCGTCGAATCCATTTAGCCCGGCAGCTTATTTGGCCCGTGAGGGGACAAGCGTCGCCGCCATTAAAATCCGAACGGAAAGCTCGATAGGAAAACACTTATCGTCCACTCGACGACAAGACGCTCCCTCTCTCTCTCACTCTTTTCCTCTCCGAACCAGGAGCTCCAACGAAAAGACATTTCGCCGGCTTTCAGGGACCAGCTTCTCTTCTGCAGACGTCTTTCGGACAGCCCTCCTCCCCTTCCACCCCCGCATCTCATCCTTTTCGTACTACTCCTTCTCTCGTTATATTTTATTTGACGCTCGAGAGCCGGCAGAGGCGCCGCGGCTTTTCGAATTCCCACGAGGCGAACGATTCTTGGCGATTCAATCAGCCCGGCCAATCGAATTCGACAATCGAGTAATCCGGACGTTCGGATGCAACACTCGACGCTCGCTATGCTTTCCAACATCGCGCTCCAACTGACGGTGCATCAACTTGCACTATCCGCTACCTTATCGCAAGCTTCGAATTTTTGACTGTCAATGCCATCGAAAATTTTATCAACTGTCTGTCAGACTGTTTTGCTCGTGGAAATGGTAAAAGAATGTTTGAAAAGAAACGACGATATAAACAAATTTTTACGATGCTCTATTAAATTAATGTACTAACAGATTTGTTATTCTGAAACTTCGAAGCTGCACCATCGAAGAAAGGAAAGTAATGTAGTTTGGCCATTGAAGCAGTTCCTTCTTTCTCCCGGATGCGTGCATCCGCGTGTCGGACCAGGCACGATCCTATTTCACTGTCGAGTATTTGACTAGTCGTTCATTCTAGCCGGATGCATCCGCGCATACACGATCCCATTCTTCGTATAGTTTGCTCAGCTGTGGGAATTGTGTAGGATGCCGGACCAAGTGTTGGTCTATACTACTGAAGACGCGTGTTCCTACTCAATCATTTTATTTCGCCAGGAACATGTCTGATGTAACAGGTTTTACTCCCCTGAGGCGATATTTGGTTAAATGTGATTCTGTTCTTTGTGATAAGATGCTCGTCCGAAAGCGATGCATTTGCTTGGTTGCAGTCTCCTCTAAACGAACGTGTTCCTTTCTGTTTGCGGCTTGATTTATCGTTGACTACCTCTGAAAAACATAAAAGAGTACTAAAATACAATGAAAAAGATTTTCTTATTCGACTTTGCGGATGTTTCTGTCCTTGATTCGACAATGTTCATTGAAAGTCAATATTCTATAATTCTTTACAACATTGTTATTCCAGCTAACACAAGCACCGAGACGGTTCAAGCAGATTGCACGGCGAGGTCGCATAAAATCGTAATAACAAGAAAGCGAGGGAGTTGAACGGTTCGAGGGGGTAACGATAGCCGAGTTAGGGGCGGCTGCACGCGCCACGTTTCCGGCAACGATCGAATCTGGGGCTTACCGAACTCGTTGCCCGATAATTCCCCCTTCCGCTTAATTTGCCGGCGACTTATTGCCCGCTCGCAAAAAGCTGTTTCACGCTGCGGCTCGGCGCCGTTCTCAAACCCCGTTGAATCCCCTCGCCCGACTTAATAGGATTCAACCACGGCGATACGTACAGTGGAATTATTCCAGTCGGGCGGGTTTATCAGCCGCCGAAGACGAAATCCAATTGGCGTGGGTGGATGCTGCGCCGAAGGGGTTACGCGGGGTGAAGAGGGGATCGAGGGGATGGACCGGCGGGACGCTGCGATACGTGTGCATCTATTTCCGCAACGGCAGACCAAAATTTCGGACGATCAGCAATTTTCTCCGCCGGTTCCCGTCCGATAAGTCCGTCGCGCGCGACTCTTGCAATTTATATGCAACGTTTCCGATCGAGTTTTTCTTCCTCCGCTTTTCCAGCCGCGCCGAGGGGGTTGGAAGAGGGCGGCCACCCCCTTATCGGGATCGCCTTAAACGTTTCCGCTGTTCTTGACGATAACGGAACGGTCATCGGACCTGGAACGAGCAGTTTCATATCGGGGAGTGTACAATCGATTTACTGCTTCTAATCGAACCTCTCTTTTAGTTAGCAAATTATCCTCGTGGCTTTAGCGCGTAGGTTTTGTTCGATTTAGATATTCGGTTGAAAAAGTATCGTACTTTAATCGGTGGGAATGCTTCCTAACGAATTTCGTTTTGCTTATTTGATCGAGCCAAATCACAATTACGCAAACATGAATTTATTTGAATAATTCGTGTATGAAATCTCCATCGGCAATATTTTTATCGATTTTACTGACTGAATAAAAAGCGTTTGCATTCGTGTTTCAACAGGGACGGTATATATTTCTAGATAACGATGATTTACGCGATTATGCTGCTCTCTTTGTGATCGCTGAATTAAGAGGACCGAACGTTATCAGATTTGTTGGTGAACAAATACAGGGCTCCGGTTCCTTAGATTTTTTCGCTGCTACCGAAACTTGCGCATTTAATTAACGTGTCCAAAACAAAGAGACGTCGCAGAGTATTTCCTACCGCAGGGCTTTGCCAGCTCTGCGGAAAAGGAAGGGGCGAGATTACTGGCCACAAAAACCCGGGCCAGCGTTTCTCAACTTCTAACCGCTATTCTTTGCCCCGTTCACACAGACAGAGAAAGACGTCCCTGAAAACGCGCCGAGTCTTCTTCTCTTCTCCGCGCTTTCTCTTCCAAGTCTCTGTGCCTTTCCCTGATCCGCCTGTTTATCCATTTATCTCTACGCTTCTAGTATCCCTTTTGAATACTTCATCTCGGCTCGGAGGGTCTCAATGGATCCCGGAGATAACCGAAAGGCACCGTGTCGCGCGATCTGCTCCTCGCAAGCCCTGTCTCTTTGCGAACTGTCCAATACCGTTTGCGATTTTACAGCTTTGCACACACGTACGTCTCAATACTCATCGCGTCAAGAATACGTGTAAAGTGGCCGGTTAAAAATCGTTTGTTCTCGGGCGGAAGACCGAGGTCGAATTTATTTGTTCCTGTACGACTCCGAAGCTCAACGGAGCTTATCAGGATTTATGTGCTCCACCGAAGAACGCGTCAGAAAAACTCCGGTCGGTTTTATTCGCGCTTTTACTACTGGAAACTCGACAAAGATTGCTTGGATTTATACATTTTACCGAAGGATTCGTTAGAATTTATTTATATTATATTTTTGATACTTCAAACTGTGGTGAGCTGACTTTGCACTGGTATTAACCAGTATTAACTGATATTAACTACTGATGGAACTGCGGATTAAGACAAAAACTACTTGCGTACGATAAGTACAGATTAGTATTGACCAGTGCCTTTAGTAATGCATTTCATCAGTCGCTGACCAAAGACTAGAAAATATTAATTGTAATTGAATCAACTACTGGAATCATTCTGTCTAGAAATTAGGTAGAATATACCAACGCAATATATTTTTCTATTATAATCTGAACAGAGACTGGCTAATACTGCTTATAGAGTGAAATGTTTGTTTTTATACTTCTAGCTCAGCTAACATTTGATTCATAGTGATCCACAATATCGGGTTGTCGGGAATATCGTTTCTCTCCGTAGTCCCGGGAACCATTTTATTTCTCTCACTGAAAGGAATTCCATCGAGGGCTAGTCCGCGTCGTGTCGACGCTCAATCAATCTTTTCAACGTTCGCTCAGACACTCGTCGAGCCGATCTCAAATACAAAATAGCTTCTCGCGGGACGCGAATGCAGCTCGTGTACTCGGAGCGGTGCTATCCGTGTCTCAAACGATATCGCTGGACTTTCGCGAGTTCCCTCGCAGAAAAGATTCGCGACTTGGTGGCGGGGGAAGACGAGCTCGACAGGCTACAAGGGAGAAAGAAACGGGTTCGCGGGAGCTCATGGGCAGGGGTGGGTGGGCATAAGTGGAAACTGACGGGCGAGCGGGGCTCGAATCGCGGAAAACTCGATGCACGGGGTGTTGTACGGGGAAAAGCGGTTCGGTTGAAATGTCGGCGGTGGTATGTGGTTGGCGGCAGCTCCGCGCGAAACTTTTCAACGAGTTCCCCCATACTCTCCGAGCTCCGAGGTCTGATGCTTTTACACGAGCCGGGGCTAAGCGCAGACATGCTCGCCCTCTGGAGCGCACGTCTACAAGGAGTGTTTTCTCTGGTGGAAACGCGGCTAAGAATCGTCGGTCGCGTCAAAGTAATCTCGCCGGTACCCCTCACCCCTCCCCACCGTTCGAACGACTCGAACTTGCGAGAACTTTCGATCGTATCGGCACGAATTCCCGGAAACGTGACCACTCAACGTCTACGCGAAGCCAAGGCTCGCCAAGGAAATTCAACTTTTTATCCAAATTTTCGGACGAACAGACGGCACGCGGCATTCCGACCGGGCTTTAATTCGTCCGCGACATCCGCCCGGCCAAGTTTTAATGGAATTCGAAGTGACCCGATCCCCGTTTCACAAGCGCGAAATGAAATTTTAAACACTAGCGGAGCTTTCCGCGAACTCAAAAAGCCCTGGCCGGTAATTGTTTTGCTCCGCTGGCGATTTGTTTGTGGCTTCGCTTCTGGAACGTTCAGTGCGCCTGACTATTGTTGTTACATTCCACCGGAAAGGTTCTCCGGCGTGAAGCGTGTGAGACTTTACAGTTAGCTTCGCGCCTGACCGCGTGTGAACTTGTACTACTGAATATATTTGCCAGGCGATGTAGAATGTATTGTTCACACATTTTCTGATTCGTTAATGATGTATTCGTCTAGCTAAATTCCACTACTGTAACTATAGCAAAGGTAATTCTTCGCTGAGGAGCTTTTATGTGATTACAGGAACCGATCACAAATGATCGATGTGGGTTCCTGCACGTAATAGCCAAGTAATCGACCCGGGCTTCGTCGAGCCTGATACAGGCGGACACTGAGTGAAATAGGATCGTTGACTGCTTCATTAACCGGTGGACTTTTCTTCGCCGGCGCGGCGGCTCGGGATAAAGAAGGCTAAATCAGTTTCACGTCAAGGGTGGAGATTTCTCCATTAAAACTTCATAAAGCACGATCGCGAGGCTCGAACCCTGCTGAAGGGTGTGTGTAGGCGCAGGCCAGCGATATCAAATTTACGCACGGGCAGAATCGACTCTGTCAAACGCGCGCGATGGCTAGCAGGAAAGAGCATCGGCAGTACCGTCGATTCCGATCCAGCCGCTTTTACGGCTGCGTCGCTTTTATAACTGCGGTAAATTTGTTTCCGGTGTGGAAACGTCGGATCCAGAGGAGGGGTGGCCGAAGTTACGCAACGAATACGTGGGAAAGTTTGCTCCCGGAGAATTCTATCGCCCACGGACGCCGAATGCTCCGCTGCCGTCCAAGTTTGCCTTGTAGAAGTGTACTCTGTACGGGCTGGTGTTACGGTAATCGGCTCTTTCGCGAATAGTTGCACTTCCGCCGGGATCCAAAAGAGTTCCCCTTCAGAGGATCAAAGGTGAATCATAAATTTACAACCGTAACGTTATTTCCAACTTGTGTTCGATTCCCCTTCCGCGAATCGAAACCCGAAATTGTGCACAGGCTTTTTATACGGGCTCTGGTATATTTCAATTTTGTTTCACTGGTGTCTTTAATTAAAGTTTGTACCTGTTACTAATATTGAAGTATCTAAAGACTGTTTCGTACACGCTGATTTCTTTGACACACTTTGGAGGGAATAGAATTATTCCACTGTGAATTATTATTTGAAAATAATTCGTACCAAGGATCGTTTTAGATAGACCCGTCTGACAACGCACGGATTTATTCTACTACGAAGTCTCTCATTATACCTGACAGTGCACTGACCTCGCTGACATTACTATTTAAACTCAGTATATTCTACTACAGTTTCCTTTTCGTTCTTCATCCACTGAACATATTGTACCGAGAAATATGTACTCCGCCAGAACATCTGTTTATATGAAATATGACGTGCACCCTCCCCGGCAGGAAAAGCCAACGGAATTTACGGGAGCCGTTAGCAAAGTAGTTCCATCATGTACAACGCGCCCCATGGTGCCCAACCAATTTACAGGGGTGCGAGTTTTTACCGCTCTGGAGAATCGAGGATATTTCTGGACGAGTTACAACCCCCTCGAACCGTGGCTGCACGGTATGGGTTTTGTATACCGCGAAACCACTTTCCATTCTAACGACATACTCACCCCTTAACCATTCCAACGATAGATCCCGTACGGGTGACGAGGGAGCAATGAATTCGGAGAGCACGCGAGGCGTCGTCGACGCGGCGTCTACCGGAAGTCAGCGTCGACCTTAATCCGCGTTGTCTGGCCGCCGTGGGGCGAATATCTATGTAAATATCCGGAGCCGTGACGATTCCGCCGAGTTCCCCGGGTCCTCGACGATCAAGAACACCCGCAGGGCTTGCCCCTGTCCGCGTCTGAACGTTAACGCCCGGGAATGTTACACGCGCGGCCGAGCGGATTACGGACAAACGTGGATCCTCGCGCGCCAACGCAACTCTCAGACACAACCCCTCGAGGAGATTCGTTCCCTCCTGCTGTAGCTTCGCTTCAAGCTTCGGGTTACGCGTGTGCGCATCCTAGCACTCGCAGAAAGTCAACTCGGGAGGCGAAACGCATTTCTTCGAGCGTTTCTGCGACAAGCACCTAGCATGTTAGCGAACACCTGAGGGAGCAACAGCTCTGAAGACCTGGATTCTGGTACGCTCGAATCCGTCCGGATCTTGGAAATTGATCCCGGGACTCGGGAACAGTGGTTTTCGAAGTTGGGATTGTATGATCGGGGGTTTTGATGGATCCGGTGATGAGATGAATTTGGACCACCTCTGGAAGGATAGGAGATGAGTTAATTCGGTGCAGGAATGAATTTCGAGTTCATACACGTATACGCGACTCGGAAGACAATGTATTAATGTACATTCTAACTTGAGTAAAACTAAGGACAATTTTGGTACACTGAAATTGTAGCGTAAATTCTTCTCGCAAACAAATTACAAATTCAGAACTGAAAAGTTGTTCAAAAATAAGTACTTTCAAAGTTTTTAATTAAATGACGAAGGGCTGCTGGTAGAATTTTCAGCAAGCCACTTTTGCAACCTTTTCAGCACAGCTCTAAGTAGGGAATACATTTACTAAAACGTTAGAGTAAGAAGTTGAAAATACCATGAGCCCGTAGGGACGCGATTCACTTGGACCTTTCTTCCAGAATATAAAACGCGATACAAACTGTGTGTAAATAATCAAATCAGAAATCAATTAAGAATAATTATTTAAAAGTCAATATTAACAAATCGTAAAACACTGACACATCCAAAAAGAGATGTACACGGGTGTATATTGCCGAATCAAAGCACGTATAGCCCCGATAACAGCTACACGGTTCGAATTTGTCCGACCGTTGCAGTCCCATTCTACTGAATCTCTCGAAAGTCAAATTACTGATTTTCAAAGTTGATCCCAACGCTGCGCGTCGAGTCCATTGAATGCGGGTCCCGGAGCCTCCATCACGGTTGTCGCGTGTCTGACCATGGACCGACCAGTTCCACTGGTCCGGTCAGAAATTCCGGTGGAATCTACGCATTCTGAATCGTAGAACAGGAATAGGAACGGTTGCGGACAGCGTTACTCGACAAAATTCGCATCGGGTAATTACTTGTCCGCTAACATTCGCGCTGGCCCGGCCAATTCAATTAACGAAGTTGTTAATAACAGAGACACGGTGTCGCGGCCGCGGGACGAGCACGCTCGAGTATCCGGCGCGCGGTTCTCTGCCGTTCCGTGCCGCTGTTTATCGTTCCACTTTCCATCGACCCGGTGTGTCCGAAACGGACGCAGCCTGTGCCGGCTCGGTGTTTCCAGCGGAAACAATGGGCGCGGTTACACCGTGTCGCGGTGTCATTTATTTCCGGTATCGGGGTTAGGCGAGGCCGAACACTCGCGTGGCAAAGCGTGGCAAAGCGTGGCAAAGCGGAGCGGAGCCGAGCCCCGAAACGTGAGAAGATTACTCAACGCTTGGTCGGATCTCTCCGTCGCGGTTATTGAAGATAATTGGGGGGAAGCCGGAGAGAGGGGGAGTGGTTCTAGGAACACAGTGTTTTCCCTCTCTGTCTGTATGTGTACCCAGACGTGTCTCAGGCTGATTGCCAGCAAGTACGTGAACCGTGAGCAGCCGGCGAGTTAGCGAGCGCGATTTACTGAACCAGCCGGGGCTTAAGTTTCCCTCGAACGAGGCGTGCGCCCGACAATTTAGGCGCCACGCTAACGCCTCGCGCCAGTAACTTAACCCTCCAACCCTCTACTACCCTCTCCCGTCGGATCAGCTACCATCCTGCTTCCACGTGTCTGAAACGAATCCTCGCCTTTCGAATCTGACGGGTTGTCGCAAATTTGCCTCCATCGCCAACGACACACTCGAAGCTGCGTCTCTGCTCGCGCGATCAATTTCTTCCGCGGAGACGTCGCGACGCCGGGAACTCGCCTTTGTCTCGAGAACAAGCCGACGATGCTGTTGTGCGACGAATTTGCGCGGACAGGTGGCATGCTACTTTGCTGCGGAAAAGCTACTGTGCAGCTTCTGATCCTTCTAATTCCTGAGGAGCACACTTTTCTTATTATATTCAATGTTGGAACAACGAGTCTCACGTTTTTCATTCGCATATCATTATCACATTCATTATTTACGGTGTCGCGAGTTGTAACTCGCATCAAGAATATAGCCCCTTTTTCGAAAGTAAGTCCGATGGAAGCGTTTAAGAGGAGATAAATTATGATTAATGCACGTTAGCCCAGCCGGTGTAAATTGCGTTAGCGGTAGACCGAGTAGATAACCGGTTCATTGATCGGCTGGGTTAGAAATAATAGCGGAAGGCAGTGGACATTATCACTGGCTAAGTAGACCAGAAGTAGAACAGGTCGATCATTAATCAGGCATTGTCGTAAAGAGAGTAGCAGAGGGCGAGAAGTCTTTTTTTCAGGATCAGCAGAACGGCCAAGGGGGGTCGTTGATCATACATGGGGACAAAAAAATGCGGCGCTTCAATCACGTTGTCGTCGGAGTCTAGTGAAGCAGACCGATCACAGATCAGACGTAAAGTATTTCGTGCGGTTTTTTTCCGTAGCTACCGCAATATCAATTCTCGTTTTCAGATGAAAATTCGCGGGCACCGGCCGGATACTTTCATTTCCGACGATCCATATATCCGGCCTGGTGGTTTTTGCTTGCAAACAATTCACGAACGGGGAGGTTGGCAGTTATTGTCCGACTGTTTCATTGTCGATGAATACGCGCGCGACCAGATACGCGCAGGCTCCGCAGCCGCCGCGCCGCGCCAGCCTGAAATATCCTGATCTATTATTGGTTTATCAGGTGGGATCCCAGTTACGTGTCTGGCCCGTTACAGTCGATTATCGTAAATCGTTACAATACGTCAGTCACGTTGCGACAGCGCGGGGGACAATAATTCTCGGCTGACAATCTAATCCTGGATAGCAAACCGATGCGGATGTAATTTAATGGCGAAACAAGTCGGCCGTATGTCAACTGCTGATTGAGAAGGAGCCGGACGATAACGGAGTCAACGATCGGATACCCGGGCAAACGGACCGACGAAGTCCACGTTCTAACAATACACGGAACCCGGAATTCACAGCGTCCTGTCAGCCTTCCGTGACAATCTAACGTTTTTCTTTCCCGATACTATCGTGACCCGATGCGTTCTCGAGCTTTTGAGCGATTTCGATTTCATTAATAAGAATCGACTTTCCGATCGCCTTCTACTTGATTGTACAATAGAACGTGTCATTTAGTGGTCGGTCCTGGCATTGTTAAAACCTGTTAAAATTACACAAGGTTTTTTTATATCTACTTTGAGACATTACTGAGTCAGAATATTGTCCAGACGATTCCGCTTAGATCTGTCGGCCTAGACCGTTCTTTCGAGCAGAGTGGTGCCAGATAAGGATGGAATTTTTCAAATAGAGAGTCGGCATAAAAGTTCAATTTTGCCAGTGCAGGTCGTCGCCATCGTGTTCGCCAACCGTAACTTCGTTGCTATTAAGATTCAAATGACTACGCATACCATTTCAGACTGATTCGCCGGGTCGGGTGAACACGTCACTCAAGACTCTGCCTCATAACATCTTCCTCGGAGTTTCAAGCAGCCATTCCGTCGTAACAACGAGACCGTCAGAGTAAATTGCCTTGCGAGAATGAAACCATTCGCAGATTCGGTAACGGTGGCTCGTCGGACCCTCGATTCTTCATCGTCGTTCTCCTTTCCCGACGAATTCCGTGGGAAGGGTGGAAGTTCGAAACACAGAGGGTGTTCAGCTGCAACCGATCGATACGATCTTTCGACAAACCCTCTCTTCTCTCCGCCCTCTCTCTCTCTCTCTCTCTCTCTCTCTCTGTGGTTCTAGGAGCAGGTTACTCTCTCCCCGCCCGCTCTTTCCCTCCCTCCCACTAAATCCTGTTATCGCCATGTCATGGCGCGTTATCGGGGCGATTGTGCAGGCCGAAACCCCCTTTCGCGATAGATTACTGTAGGTCGTAGCTACCTAACGTCCGGTCGACCCGCCCGCCATGAATCACGACTTATGGTACGGTGGATCCAATTTCCAAAGCGCTGCGCAACGAATGCAATCTATAGAAATAATATCCCCGACGACAGCCACTAATTGTCCACAGACTAATTGATCCAACCACGACCTTGAACGTCACCAAATCATATCGAATCTACTAATACAATTGCTACATCATCTCAGCAAAATGTTTCATTAATACCTAACGTCTTCGCCTTACAGAAATTGTACAAGTAAAATAGAACGCGGCATTACATTTGAGTCGCCGTCCACTAATCGTGCAACAGAATAATTTTCGGTGTCAGCGTAAGGTTTAATAGAAATTCCAGTCGCTGTTGTAGCAACCCGAGTAGTTTCGAAGCTTAAGTTCGATTAATGGGAATTCTGTTTGAGTTTAGTAAATGAGAACAGAGGGCATCGTTAGAGAACTCATCTGCTGAACTAGTGGATTAGACCGTTAACTAGTCAGACAGGATTCGTAGAACGAATGGTGCAAATTAATGAGCCCCGGGATAGAATCGGTGGAGCGTATCAACCATTAATCAGACGTGGTCTTACGAAGATTGTGCATCAAACGAATCAACCGGCTTGTAGCTGCGGTACCGTAAGTCGATCATTGATCAGACCGTCTCGTATTAAATCACGATATCTACAAACAAATTAAACGTCAACGAATTTAGTGCAATTAGCCGCTCTGTGGCCAGACATATTTTAATCCTCTTCTCACTCACAATATACAGGGTGAGACGCCAGAAGCGGGCCACCTAAATAAGGCCAACTTCTATTCTTTAATGAAGAATTTTCCTGATGGAATCTCAGTAGCACAGATCAATCATTAATTAAACACGAGCTAACGTTTAGTGAACGTCCAGTCTCGCGACAACATGACTAATTACCAAATGAAATGTTAACGAATCGGGAAGCGCCCTAGGACGTAATTGGGCCCGAGTTAGGTGTGTTCCAAAGTTTCTCCGCTGTCATACTGAAACACGGGTGGGTCGCGCCGGGTGAAAACTGGGCAATTATACCGAGGGAATAAGCCTCTCAGTTTTTTCTGGCGCTGTAAACAAGTTTACGGTTATAGCGGGCAAGTGCTTAAGAACGCCGAGAAAGTCTGGCGTGAATTCTGTGGGAAATTCGGCGATAAAAACGTGGCGGCGCGCACGGGAGCGCTCCCCGGGTTCCTGAGGTAAATTACCGAGAGCGAAGTTTACGGGATCCAATTTCGAATACCGTGAATAACTTATGAGGGCGGGGTCCGGTCGCGCGCACACCGTTTTCCCCTCGCGCTCTGTCGAACTCGTCGTTGCGACGGGAAATTCGTTAACGAACGCGCTCGCAGGACATCCGGCGATTTGTGTCGCGCGACTCCCCTTCTCCCACCGAGCACCACTCTCCTCGAGCGAATCGATATCACTATTTATTAACGGATAACGAATAACGGTGCAGGGCATTAAAGCGCGATAAACGTAACATTAAATCCCCGAATTAACTGGCCTTCGATTCGATAATATTTCACTTTTCTGAATAACGGAAGCCATTCGCTGGCGCTAGCGGAAACGCATATGAAGAGCGCACATCTCTCTCCGCTTTTATTTACCACGCGTAACAGAAACCAGCCCTTGCATTTTTGCAATTTAGAAGCTCGCGTAGAAACGCGGATATGGTCTCTCCAACGGGAGGAAGGGGGACGTCCATTTAATATTCACGGCTATTTTACTTTATCCTCCCCATTTTCCCCGGGCAGAGTTACAAGAGTTACAGTTCCACCGTTTCCAGGGCCGAAGGGAACCTTGCTAGGTGCGAAGGTGAAGCGCCAAGGGACTCCGAAATGCGTCAACGTCGCCCGAAACATACGAAACCGGGAAACTACGTCTCGCAGCAGCCCCCGCGATTCATTCTCCGCTATTATCCTCAAACCCTCGGTGATCCCAGGTTTTGTTCGCCACAGTTCCAGGAGATATAAGCACATTTGTACCTGTTTCGAATCGCGAGCTCGCCCCCTTTATTTTAAGTCTTCACTGTTCTTTTTCCTCGCCACCGGAAATTACGGAAAAACACTCTACGGTTTGTGTAGCCAGTTCGGAGGGTACGGTCCGGGAGAAAAACTGGTGGAAATATGCTTGGGAGACCCGGATCAGAATGGCTACCTCCGGATTAGAACGTAAGCGCTTTATTGACTGCGCCAACGAGCCACTGATCACCAGAGTCCGCTTTGAGCATATATTAACATTTCGCTAAACCCTTTTCCCCGGAACTATTGCGAAATTTTCAACCTGCGAGTCCCATCGTTTACATTTCATGACTGATTTTATAGCGCAAAATAAACAATTACACTTTCAAGCGCATCTTGGATTTTTTAAATTGCTTAAAAGTTCCTTTCAGAAGAGGCCGAACGCTTTCGACGTGCTCTTCTGCCGCAGTGTAATGGAGCAGTTAAGGCGGGTTTAAAGATGGTTTGCCTGTTTCCAGGATGACCGTTTCAACTTGCTGTACAAATGTTTCCAACAGCAGCGCTTTTACTCTTAGATGAAATTAAAACGAAACAACATGTTGAAAGTACCTCTTTCGGAACTGCATATAGGCGGCAACGAAATAAATCTTCAAGATACATTTGAAACATTAATTTTTCGAAATATCACTGCGCGGTATGCCAATATTTAGCTAAATTCTTGAAAAGATGCGTGCACCTAACGAACGTTGAATCGGCTAGTTAGTGCCTTGCCAAGGCTTGTGGAGGTAACGCTCAATTTCTGGCGAGTTGGGGGACAATTCATTAATTATTTAGCCGTAGCACGCATCGATTCGTTAAGCTCACCTGTTAATAAACTTCAACGGGAGATAAGAAGTTTTCGAAACTCATTTCCGAGACGCTCGCGCCGAGTAAACTCGTGTCCACTCGTCGCCCATTCCACGTTTCCCGGAAATGACCCTCGAACTTCTTCAGTTTTCCAATAATCCGGCGGAATAAGTGGCGTTGTGTCGGTTGACCGCAGTTACCGGGTCCCCATTGACAAAACTTCCGGCCAGCCAGTTCCGCCAGAGTTCCTTAATTTTTTATTAACAGCCTCTTCTTACTGGAACCGGCGCGACGGTTTGTACCGTGTCCGGGCCGGCCGGGCGCAGCCTCCACGGAAAGTTTTACCGTCGCTCATCCGTTTCTTCGGCCGATTTTCAAGTTCTCGAGCTCCGGGTGGCTCATTTTTCTTCGATTATGCGCAACCGCATGAAAATCGCAGCTACTTTCCCTCGACGAAACCCCTCGATGCCGACGCCTCCGGCAACACGACGAAAATTAGGTGCTTGTTTCAAACTTTTTCCTTGGAAACTACACTGGCAATTGTGCTGAAATTTTCAGGAGTCATTACCATACTATTCCTGTAATGGACAATATTATTTCTCACAGGAACAGCAGACGATTTTACGCTAATTTTGAAGAAAAATTCGACGTTTTAAAGAGATGGAGTACGAGGATAGTACTATTCAGCAAGAATATTTATGAAGAATGAATTTCGCCCGATCCATTACACGAAGCTGGGAATCGAAACGACGTAGGTTGTTCTTTAGCCCGTCTCGTTCCGCTTCGATTTGAAATCGCGATTCCTTGCGGTCCGGAGGTAGTTGCGAGAGCGTGGAACGAGGGAGACACGGAGTATCGACCTCGCATAAGCGGAAAATTATATTTACACTGTGCTCGACGCGCGGCAGCTCGGGGAGAAGCGTGTGTCCCCGGTAAAAATTGTTCCCGGACGGGATTCAATATTTACGCTTCTCGTCGAGGCGTGCGAACGGCGACGTGCGCCGACGTCTACGGAATAGCTGGCTCCCGCTGTGACGGCGACGGCGACGGAACAATGGGCACCTGTTACCGGGCAGACTGAAAATTAATTGAAACTACGCGCGCTCGCCCGGTATCAATCGGAGATCGCTCGAGAACCATCACGGCTACCAGCCCCTGACAATATTGCTCGGACAGAATTTCTTTGCCTCCCGCAACTGCGTCACAAAGCTGCGAATCTCCATTCAACTTCGCCTTTCAACGTGTCGCTCAATGGAAATCAAAATAACAGAAAAATCCTTTCAACAGGACTCGATTTCTTGTGCACGAAATAGACTCGAATACCATTTGTGTGTTGTTTGTATTTTACAAAGAGACGTTTTAATTGCGAACAATCCTGCCGATCTTTCTCGTCAATCGCGTGTCTGTAGATCTGTATACAAGAGGAGAATTGTCTGCGTTAATCACAAGGAACGGAAGCCATGTTACAATTTATTTCTGCCGTTAAATTGTTTTTAAGAGGAGGTGGAATAACGTCTTACCGAAATGAAAGTAGTGATGGTATCAAAAGTGGCTAACCACAGTCCAACTTATGCTACTGGATTAGAATGATTTCCGCGTTCTTATCTGCGTCGCCAGGTATTATAATGTTAATCTCACGCCGTCTGACCGCGAGTGGCTTCGATTCCACGAGTCCGGGCCGGTGAAGTATTGACCTGTACTACCGAGACCGAAAGGATTTCAATACTATAAACGTCTGATCGTAAAAGAACGTTGCTCTCCCGGCAGCGGGAAGGCAGATGGACCTGTAATAAAGGTTCTACAAAGCTCCCCAGCCTTCAATCGTAGAACGTCTTTTGCTAGAAGACAGAAGCATTGACCTGTACCACTGATTCTGACGAAATACGATTCCTGCGGGTCTTTCATCGCGGCGGAGCTTTGAATTTATGGGATCCTTAAATGAAAGCAGCTCTATTCCACGGGAAAATGTAAATATTGAGCTATTTGTTCGCCAAATGGAATTTGCGTTAACAATATCCCCATGGAGATAGAGGAAACGGACGAATGGACTGGATTCTTCTCTCTGTGAAAGATATTAAACCATCGAAACACCAAACTCTCGCGAAAGATGGTTATTTCTCCGCGGGATTACTGGTAGAGGCTGTCTTATCTCGAATTATATTTTCCTGGAATTTGAATGGGAATCACGATATTTGAATAATGCCCGGGAAACAATTCGCTGGCGGGATCAGACGCTGGTCCGTAGGGAGGTTCATCTCGCTTGAAAAGCGATACGCTGAGATCGATAAGCATTATGCGTATTGGTTGTTCGCAGCTTTCAGCCGGCACTCGCGCGCTCCTTTCTTTGTCAGCGGTACGTGTCTGTTTCACGGTTATCGAGGCGATGCGACGCCCACGCTAATTCTTTTCCTCGTCTCGCCGCCGACCGGGACAAAAATTGAATCTCGACCCGGCCTGCTCGATTCCATTGACTCCGAAAAGGCTTTTTGGAGCGTGTAATTGATCTGGCCGGCGGCCGACGGCAGCAATAAGAGGGAAACAATGATGTGCGAGCTGTCCCCCGGCCAGGTGACATTAAATTTGCCTGCGTCGATGGAAAGATGCGTCTCGGTTTAGGTGATCAGTGGATCTGTACTGAAGTTAATGACGGTGAAATATAATTCGGATAAGTGGTGAAAAGTTCATTTACTCCTAACGGTGAATCGATCGAATAGATCAGAACTAAAGGGTTTCGTAGACTTTTGTAGAATTTGGGAATTACTTTCTCGAATTGAAAAATTATTTTCATGCTGGTGGAATTTATCAAAAATTCCTCTATTCCGAAGTACATACAGCCACTATTAATCTAAATCAGGTACGAAAAAAGGAACACGCAGAGTCACCTCCTTATCGATATAAATTGACAAATAAACGAAGGCCCTATGCTCAGTGCCAGCAACGGAAAAAAACGTTGCAGCACTTCGCCTTATCGCATCTCACCCCCACCCCTCTCCCCCGAAATTTCCGTCAGCCTTGCCTCCCCGGAATCGTTATCGGTTTCTCGTCCGAGTAGAATCGTACGTGCCCCGACGAACGTTCCGAGCACCGTGCCCTTTGGCTGTCGTTTGTCCAACCTGCTCCCGGCAACGAGCAGCTCGCAGCACGCTCAGATCGTTCCGCGAAAGCTCGAGGGACGAACGACGAAGAAAGAAAGGAAACGAGCAACAACGGGAAGTCTCCTTTTTCAACCGCGAGCTCGAGTCACCGTTTTCCTCTTCCATCCACCTTAGACTCCGATAACCAACCCCTTTCAACCCTCGTTGCTCCCTTTATGGCCGCGGAGAGGCCCTTTGAACAGGCGTGGAGCCCTGGGAAAATTCAGTTCACCCTCTTGCTCGCCACCCACACAAATCCACCACAAGTGGTTTATAGGCGCAGTTTTAATCCGCCCTTAGAGTATCTTTATTTCTGTCATAATATCGCAATCGAAACGCAGAGACGCGTTGATTAAATTGCGGTGAGCGTCGACGGAAATGCTCAGCCTCTGCTGCTCCCATATTTTCAACAATTCTGTCACATCCTGGAAACGGAACTTGCAATGCGCCAGGTGCAATGGCCAGCCATTACAGACCGTTTCTAATTCCTCTGTGTTTTATATACGTTCGGTAAAATTCTTTCTAATCGGTCTAAAATTTGTTGCAGTGTCTATAAATGGTACCAGTGGTATGTCTGACTACAGCAGACCGTTTCCACTGGCATCGAAAGTACATATCCCTCACGGACAGAGTTCACGCGCAGCTATTCGGAATTGGTAGCGATATTGGGGTACTAGTTAGGTTAAAAGCCCGGCGATGGGTGGGGTTACGGATAGCCAGTTTATACGCAATTGTAAATAATGCTCACTGTCCTTGGGGAGCTTTATCTCGAAGCGTTTCCGCGGAAAGCGACGCGGCAATTCCCGTGCAGCTCTATGTGAAAAGTTTCGATGTTCGAGCAGAGCCACTCGGTTCGTTTCCCGTGCCTTATCTTCATTACGCTCGCTGGATATTAGACGGCGAACTTCTGGATAAATAACGCATTTCCGAGTGGACGTATCTGGTACGCAGGAAAAAGTGCACGACTGCGTTCGACGAGGAATCTTCAGCAATAGGCGATAGAGGAGACGGCAGGCTTTCCATTTGAGAAATTGAAGGAACGCCTTCAACAGATCAATTATTTTCTGCTTTAATCATTTTAAAAGCTGCGAGGATCAAAAATGCTGGAACGGGCAAGTGCTTCGTTTACACAGCAACATTAAATCCGACAGTGGGTTCTCCGAGTCACAATCGTTCTACGTTCCCGACCCTCTTGAAAACTGCAGCGAAAATCCAGGGTTCGCAAACATCCGGGAGAACTTTTTCGACAGCCCGAAGCTCTCCAAGATTTTTTAATATTCCCATTGGTGGAGCTCTGCGAGAAAATCCCGCAAATGCTGGAGACCAATTCGGAAAGTTATTTGTAGCCCAGAGGTTGATGGATGCAAAAAGCTGAAGAAATTTTTCGCCCAGCTTCCGGGTAATGAGAAACGTGAGATGACTAAATTCGACCTTTAACCTCGACGACCCTTCCTATGGAAGCCTTCGGTCAGCCCACGGACCTTGACCATCGAAGTTTCGGCGACGCAGATTTTTCATTCCTCCGTGAAAGGTTTGCTGAAATTTACGAGCCGGAACAGTAGATCCTCAGATAGTCCCTGGACCCTTTGAAGGGAAGCTCTTCGGCCTGTTTATCTGTGCTCGACCACTCGTAAGACGTCACCCGCGATATTTGTAACACGACTGAGATTTATACTACAATATTTTATAAGGACTTACGGTGGGTGGTCCGTGAGGCTTAGCTTTGAAAAATCCAAGATTAATTTCACCCTTAACGTGAAAGTATCGTACTGTGTCTTTTGGGGTGAATGCTGACGATTTATTTGCTTCGGACGATGACGTGCTTAAATTTTGAACAGTTGTACCAGTGTACAATTTTTATATTGTGGGATAATTAAAAAAAAACTAGCTACTAATAAACAGTCGAGAAGTGTAGGTTCCCGACGGTGCCGGGATCACTCAATGGGGTGTCGTTTTCGTCTCGACGTTTCGATACGGTTCCCTTTGCCCGAATCCGACACTACAATATTTTAGTTAAATAATATCTAAAATTAAATCTTACCAGTACAAAACTATGGCGAGTGCATCCAGAATATTCAATTTCGCGATTAGCTTCCTCATTTCGAAGCAGGCGAAATCAATGGCTCGTGGCGTCCTGAAAACAGGTTTTTCTCGGGCCGAAAAATTTGGTAGTTCGCCAGGGAAAGAGAGCGGTGCGTTATAAACGGAACGGTCGTCGTTGCAATACGAATGGGACCGTATGCAGATGGCCAGTCGTAAAACTGGGGCGTTATAAAACGGTCGGCTTTGTAATTACGAGTGGCCTTTGTCTGGCAGTAGTCGGTGTCGGTCGCTGGCCAGACACATCACCGTGAAAACAAGATCGATTCGAGCGAACACCCTGGAGATCCGTTTGCTCCGTGATCCACAGGCACAGCCGTGGGAAGAAACTGCATTACCAACAAGGCTGCCGCGGCGGGCTAACAATGGGAATCGTTAACAGAAACAATGGGAGAACCTCGGTCCGTCGGGGATGAAAGGTTTCGTTGTTGAAACTCTTTTCGAACACACGGCGGAAAATCTTGTTTGCGGCCGGGGCTCTCACGCGATCTGTAGGTATCGATCTGGAGAAGACAGCTAATTGGTTGGTGCTTCGATCCCTTTGATGCTCGTGATGATTGTCATTTTACACCGGGAGTAGCAGAAAAAATTTAAAAGGCAATCGAGGTGTTCAGCATCAATTATAAATAAATTTCTCAATTTCTGATTATTTTTTCGACATTATTTTTAAGTTATTCGTATCTTGTCTGAAATACTCACCGTAACAGATCTACGAGAAACACTCTAATGCAGATGCGAGGTTATGATGGTTATATCACGAACCGCCGATTCCAAGTTTAGTACACAGGATTTAGGACCTTATCAAGCCATAAAAGCAGCTACAATTGTTTCCTAGGATTGCACTGGCTGTTCTAGTAAACGTTGTCGACACTTTGATGAATGGTTGACGTGGTGGCAATAATATTCTGTTATCGGAACGTCTTGTCGTTCGTTCGTCTATTGATCCCCCGTATTTCCACTGATGAAGATGTCTGGCCAATTTCGACGGCCGTGAATGTGTCGTAAAATTTTCAACGGTGTTACACACGTGTTGATTCGATCGTTGAATGTCGTTCATCCACTACGGTACCAGTATAAATCTTCACTCGGTTGCTGCATATGAAATGCCTACTGTGTCACAGCGCTATTTAACGAACATAACTTAAATATAAATAATATATATCGTAATAATATTTCTGGATGAAAACGCTGAATTCCACAATCTGACATTTTCGAGTATACAAATCTTCGAAAAATCAGTGCAGTCGACAGGGGAGTTTTGAAAACAGCGGAAGAAGTGCTATTAGGAGATAATAGAGGCGATAGGAGAGGAAATTCGTCGTTCGAGAGAAGATTTGGAAAGCTCCGCGGTTCGAGAGCGGCTAAGGAAAATATTCGTCGATAAATGGGTCAGAATCGGAGGCAGCAAGCTCTGTAACAGAGAGTTGAAGAGACTCGGGGGTGACAGTCGGACGCTATCGAATTTTCGAAGGTTCGTTCACCGACGGTGCCAAGCAGATTTCCATTTCGCTGTCCTCGCAGAATTTTGTTTTCGTGAACACTTCCGCGGCCGATCGTCCCGCGGGAAATCGTGCGGAAAAATCGTCGATCGGGAATTTGTGTCCGGCCACCACACGGATAAAATCGCCGGGAGGGTTGCCCGGTCGACGAATAATTACCTGCTCAAAAAATATTTGCCCTCCGTGAAAATTATCGTTGTAGCTATCATTATTAACGCTGGATCACTCCTACCGGATAAAGGTGGGGGGATAAACGGATTGGAAAAGTTACAATCGGCGAACTTTGCGATTCGACGGGGTGTACGTGCCGCAGGAATGCCGCTCCTAATAGGGGGTTAATTAAAATCAAACAAAATAGCGCCAATTGATACGTTTCGTGCGGAACGATCAGCAAATTTCGTTCGATCGCGTCCCCCTTCTGTTCCCCATCCCACTGATCCACGAAAATCAATTCAGGATGGGAGTAATTGTTGCTCTTATCACACTAGATGGTTCAATTCTACTTTCGTAATTTTAAGTAGTACGAATCAACGAATTTTCTCAGACACGGCGGAAAATCGCGAATTCTCGATGAGACTGGTGTTGTAGAAGTAGAGGAAACAATAACGGGAAAGTTTTAAGGGAAAGTAGAGTGTAACGTTACGGGCGACTGGAGTTTAAGTAGAACCAGTCAAGGATTTCCCGGGGCAAGAACGAAAATCGAGATATTTTGTGCGATTTTCATTGTCGAGCGGAGGGAAACATTCCTGGGTGGCTTCTTGAGGAAAAACAACATCGACAGTCGTTAGATTTTTTAAAAGCGATTTGTCATCCCCGAGAATTACCCTAAGGTCTTCAACATTTCAAAAAGACGTCCAAGGGAGCTCTCACAGAACTTGATGCGTTTTTAGTAAGGCGTGGCCGTTCGGGTATTGAGAACAGAAACTTCCAGACTGCCACGAAATTTCCCAAAGAACTCTCCCCAAGGGAGTGGAAGAGTTTTTCTTCGCCGGGAATTTCTGAACATCACTACAACGTCGCGATCCCATGAAAAGCGGAAGCTTTCCCTCACGGTGCAAAAGCGTGGATTGCCTTCGATTCGACTGTATTTTGATGTGCGTGCGTTGACAGTGGAGTGCGAACAGCGCCTGGGACCGGTAGCGCGTAAAATTGAAGCCGAGGCGCTGAAGCTTTTCAAAAGTTTCGGGCTGAACATCGGTCCCGGGATAAAGCGATCGCGAGCTACCACGGTCACGCTTACTTTCAGCGCGATAAGTGACGGGGGAATATCCGCGCAACGATCTCCCGTCGAACTATGTCGTTTCTTCCCGCAGTCATAGTTTTATTAAAACGCTTCCACACTGTACCTTTTATTAAAACGCTGCTGGTTGAATTTTACCTCGCAGCACCCCAACACCATACGGTCTCCAAAAACTGTGGAGTACGCATGAATATTGTTTGTTTTCAATATGGCTCAACTTCATTATTTTATTTAACGCAATTTCTTATATTTTATGTTTTACAGATATACGTATATACTGCATGCATTTCGTTTGGTAGATTTCTGTCTTGTATACGCCATACATGTTTCTTATGGCTGCACTATTTTCTAAACTGCTCGAGTGGCTCGAGTTCCTCAAAGTCGAGTCTAGCAATCGTTGCGATAGACTCACTTTTTCGACGTTTTCGGTCGAATATTGGCGAACGACGATGTCAAAGGTGGTCGTCTGGTTGGTTGAATTTTGTTTCCGAGCACGGAGCAAAACGCAGCTGTCTTATCAGGCCGTTCGGCCGCGATATGGAGGCCGGTCGTGCTTTTATGCGACGTTCTCCGTCGTCAGAAGGTGCGGGGGCATGCGCGGGGAGCGTACGCGCTCGTACGTTTCCACGGGAACGACAGTTTGGCCGAAGTTTTCTATCGTGCTCTCCCCGAGATTTTTCGCCGGGATAAGTGGCACGGTGTTATCGGCCTCGCCGGGCTAGCAACCCACCCGTAACAACTTCGAGGGTATTATCGCGTTCCGGATGATTCAGGGGAACAATCGGTGCAGCACCGGCGCAAAATCGTCCGAGCTTCTCACAACCATTTTGTTTTCGCTTTCCGCGGACGTTATTCACGTGAGAGGAAAACAAATCTCTCGTTTCCCCCGTGATTCCGCTGTTGCCGCCGCTTTCAGAAACACTCGTTCGCCTCCGCGGAACTGCCACTAAACGACCGTTTATTCAAATTCATGTTTTCATGGACAAATTCGAGTAGACTGGGAAACAATGAAACTACCTTCCATTCCTGAACCATCACCGTAAAATAGAAATGACGTCCGGGAAACTGGTTGCCGGGCTTGTTCGAAGCTAATTTTACCTGAGGGTTTGTTCAGCAAACTACAGCAATAATTTCCGAAAAAACTACAAAATTTTAGACGTATCGTTACTTTTAATACCAAGTAGACACGTTTTCAAGAAAATGGTTTTCCGTAAAACGGCGCTAAAAGATTGTCTTTCGTGTTGAGCCCGGCGGAAGTAAAAGTGTGATCGATACTCAGGATTGCGTATAATGTTTTATTTAACGGATAACGGGTGACGTTGCAATCCCTCATTTCCTCAAAGTGTTGGGCACGGAATACTGATTCGTATATACTTGGTAATTATAAAATGAAATCGAATATCCGCTATTGACACCGGTACATTGTATAAATAATAAAATTATACCACGAGTGGTTTCAAAATGCTCAGAGTTAAATTGAATTTTATGTGTGAACGCGGATCGGCATTAATATTCATTTATGAAAACATGTCTCGCATCGATATTAAATCATCTCTTTGATCACATCCACTCCTACGATGACACTCTAGTAATTGATTTAAACGCAACCTTTCCAGGTTTCGTTTTAACTTGTTTTGCTCTGGTTTGAGAAGGTTCCGAGAACAGAACGATACTTGGAGACGAGAAAGGATCGCCGTCGTTCTGGAGGATGTTCCTATGTCCTGCTTGAAGGATAACGAGAATGTGGAAGGACTTGTATTCGAGGGATCCGCCCCCCCCCCGCCAACCCCACTTCGTTATCCGCGGCTCGCCATTTTAATCCGCACTTTTTGTTTCGTCCTGGGTTCCTGCTCTCTCTTTCTCTCTGTCCCTCTTTCCCATTCTGTTACTTTAATCTAGAACCCGTGAGGCGCGGGGGAGGACAAACCGTCTTCTTGTTCGATCAATTAAGGAACACTGGACTGGGAGCCTCGGGATAAGACCTGGATATCCCCTCGATAGAATCGATACTCGATTTATTCGCGACGACACCTTCTCGGATGGCCTGAGGAATATATCTACGATCCTGGAAACGTGTTCGCTCTCCTAGATCTGGATTAATTTGCCCGATCAATATGCATTAGTTCTACTTAATATTCGCTCGATGCTACGACAGTAACATTAGCTTATGATTACACCATTCATTGGGTAAATAAATAACGTTAAAACGAGTCAAAGGTAATACTTTCTCAGTATCTGATCACTAATTTCAAGGGTGATTAATTCAATTCATTAATTTTACTCGCGATTGTAATGAATAATTCCAATATGAACAGCTCATGCATGTTATAATGCAAGTCATAAATAAATTATTTTGAATAATTGCTTCTCAATTTTAATAGAATTTCATTCATGAGGTATTAGTTGCGTGTCGATTATAAAATATCATTTGTATCAGCCACTAAGAAAATTTTCAAAAAATTCTATAATTTGGTCCACAGTTCCAAGAACAGTATCAAGCAGTAATGTCCCCTAAATCGAACATCATACTCCCAAAAAAAGGAGTCCGAGCGACCAATAATTATCCACACAAGTAAGTAGCTTACAATTCTCGAAGCAAACTCATCCGCATCGCGGCAAGTGTCCTCCACAGAGCATCTCCTCGCGTTAACTGCATCGGGAGAAAAGATAGAGAGCTGCGTCGTCGACCGACTAAAAAAGCCTTCGGCGAAGAATAAGGATAAGGATCGACGATTCGAACTCGCTCGGAAGAGTCGCTCGAGAGTGTCGCAACAGCTCTACTCGACGGTCGTCCCAGTTTCCGGTTCTCGTCGTGTTTGCACGTCGTTAGAAGTCCAGGCGAGAGAGATATCTGCTCGTCGTCGTCGCTGTCGTTGGTTGTTGCCTGGGGCTCGAATCGAACATTACTTTGGCGAGTCCTCTTAATTCTGGTTGGTCCGTCGAAGTCGGCTGTGTCGTCGACCGTCATCGGATCCAAGGAGAGAGTCAGCGAGATGGAGGAAGAGAGAAACAGAGAACAGTTCTGTCGAACGAAGCGAAAACGAAGCTTCTTCCGCGTCCGCGGGTCCAATTACGTCTCCTGGCGGCCCCTCCTTTCGTCTTTGGCCCCACCAGCGATTTACACTCACCTTCTCTCTCTCCTTCTCTTATCGTGTGCCAACCCCGTATCTTCCATCCATCTTACTCCTTTTAGAATCCTCCTTTTCACAGCACGTTTCCTCTTTGCCCCACGAAACTCCTCTCTTACCGGCAGGTCTAACCAGTTTCCGTGTTTCCCTCATCCGGCGGCACACTTGAGAGCCGAGTTTCCACTCTCTCTCTCGTAAGGAGCGCAGACATAATTAGCCGCTCGTATTTTGATTAAGTCCTCCATCGAGACCTAGCCGCGGTGCCAGCCCAGCTTCCACCTGCCCGAGAGAACATCGAGAAAGATATCCTAGGATATCTACGAGATACATCCTCCTCGTGTCCTGGATTCGTTCGCCGAATTTGCGTCACGGCTCACACGGCTTCATTAGCGGACACGCGGTAATTAGCCGGACGACCTATCTCTCTCTCTCTCTCTTTCTCTCTCTCTTTCTCTTGACTCGTCCCCTCCACCATCTTTCTAGGCTTCTCATGCTAACGGTGAAACGGCGCGATACTTTTTAACGACCGACAGCTGTAATTAATCCTGCGCGTCGCCGCGGGCCGTTGTCTACCCTCTGCTCTTCCTCTTCTTCTGCGTCCTCTTCTTCGTTCGTTCGTTTAAGGCGATCCGAGCACACGGGTAATTAATTATCGTGACGGGACCCCTCGACGGTATTAGCGGCCTTCAAACAGCCGACGTCAAGCTTCTTGCGACCCTCGGACCTGCTACACTGATCTCCGAGTCTAGCTTTGTTAACGGGAAGCCTGCTGGGAATTTAGAACCTTGTTCTCCAGATTATGCGCGACTGGAAACCACCTCCCACTCGTTGTCTTCCTGGCACTGTTAAGTTTAATTATGACGACGGAGATTGTGCTGTTCGACAAGAACAGTTTCAACAAAAACATTTGAGGATGCGGCTGGGGGATCATTTTGGGGAACATTGTTCGATCGTGATGTTGTTTAGGGGTTGTTTAGTGTGGTGAAGTTGCAGAGTTATTGGTTCCTCGTCATTTATGTGACCTCAATTATTGCTATTCAATTTTTTCGCGAACCTCGGTAGTCTTATCATAAAGTAAATGCGGTGCTCCAGTTTAAATTTAAGCCCTCAAACATTAGAAAGTCGACACCGAAGCAAGACGGAGCAACTTTTTATCGTCCCAAGAAAAGAAGTCGCATCGAAAGAAGAAGGCAACAGGAGGTGCGAAAAAGTTGCTTCAGTGCGAACGTAGCTTACGGCTCACCTGTTCACCCACAAAGTTGTCGTACCAATTTTTCCAGTATATCGAGTAGAAATGGGTCACACGAGGATCGATCGAGTGTATCCGCTGCCGTCAAGGCACAAAATTGAATCCTCGGAAAGCGATTTAATTATCCCGGAGAGTCGGCTAGAGCTCCGTTCAACAACAAACGCCGAAAATTGCTCGTTGAATAGCGTTGTTCCTGGTCCAATCATGGCCTCGCGGCACAGGCTAAGAACAACGATGGGCCACCCGGACGGACGTGTAAATTAATCAGCGATGATTGGCCGCAACGATGAATCCTCCTTGGTTTTGCGTTTCAAGAGACAGCCCAGGTCCCGGAGAGTTTCGCCAGTTAATTAGCCGATGCTTCGTAGAGCTCTCGCGCTCTGCGTATATCCGCGGCGAGCAACTTCATCGGCAATTATAACAACTCTGGAACGGGTTCGAGCATCGAATTACTGGGATTGCGGAGAGAGAAAGAGAGAGAGAGAGAGCGAGTTCGCGAGCAGAAATCACGAGTGACGGGAGCTGCCCTGGGGGCTGCTGGGAATGGATGGAAATAATTTCGCTTCGAACCTGTTGCTAATTTTCACAGCAACGGGGACAATGTTCCACTAAAGAAATAATTAATTCGCTTACCAGACGTTTATCGATAACGCAGAAAAAATAGAAACACGTATCGTTACGATTGAAATCACTCTGCAACAATCATGTTCTACAGTAGAGTAAATTATTTTCCGTGCTGAGTGGCGCGAATGAATTCCTCCATCGTCAGAGCGTTGCTTTTGAGATGAAGACGGAACGATTGCAGGTTCTTAATCTAGCGATGAGAGGTCGGATCTCTGTTTAATTGAAACAAACCCGACGGTTTAATTCCGATACAAAATCCGCTTGGCCCGGCGCGTTCGCATCGAAAAAATCCGATTAGTCTGCTCAGCGATCCTCTGGAGAACCCTGGATCCAAGCAGGGTACGATTTTCTTCGTTTCCTTCGCCTTGTTACCGCGGTAGGTGGAGATCAATAAGGGGGAAATGGTACGAGTTCCCGGTAACCAATCGCAGCTAGCCCCCGGATCCCGTTCATCCCCCCAATTTGTTTCGCAAGCTCCATTCTCTTCCTCTACCATTCTCTCTTGTTGCCTCTTTCTCTCTGTGTCTCTATCTCACTCTCTTTCTCTCTCGTGGTCATTTGAGTGGCGTTCCCGTGAATCGAGTGCACTCCGGCCGCATCTCGAGATGTCCTGACTCGGTCGTCGCGAGTTACCGCCAGCCGGAACTTGGCTCCCGGACGGAACTTGCCCTGGCATTGTTCCCATTAGCCAGGGAGTTTGGTTAAGTTGAAACTTCGCTGCGCCAGGCCGAACCCACGAGCCGCCCTCGCAATTGTTTACGTACATATTAGCCGTTTGATTCGGCTAATAGCTGACCCACCGAGAAACCGCAAATGAATCCGCAGCTTTAAGACACTGTCGAGACCTTGTTGTGTCTTGGGTTTTGTCCCCGGGGTTTCGTTATGTTTCACTGTGTATTTTACAGAGTACTTATCGGACGTTTATCAACCCTCAAATTCCAATGATTTTCTTTCCGACGTTGACATGGATTTCTGAATTCTTCTCGACGCGTCTTCGAATTTTGCAACATATTTAAACAAATGTATCGTGATATACGGTGGAAGCTTCAATTTAAACTCTCGGAACATGAAAAATTCTGAGAAATTGTTTCTCCGTATTCAAAAGAACTGTGCCATCTTCCAGGAAGGGATCCGATCTGTGTCCGCAGGTGTCTCGCGAGATTTTCCCCCGAGTCGAGCATTATTCGCGCATTAGTGCGTTCACGTTAACAAATTGAAAGACGCGTGGGTGGTTGTGATAACCGAGGCAGGTCCCCATTGAGAGTGAATTATTCTAAACAGCGGGTGGCACCCGACGGTAATCGCATCGTCGTTAGCTCGTCCAACGGAGAAGTTTAACGGGCGTCTTTGCGGAGCGGAAAGAATAAAACGTGGGCGGGGGTGTGGGTTGAAGGGAAGAGAGAAGAGTGAAAGGGAAGAGAAAAGAAGCCGGCGCCTTATAAAAATGCAATATCTGTGGACCGGTGCCTTGCGCGAATTACTTCCACCTTTTTTCCTTTTCAAACATCCCCCCGACCATCCCTCTATTCTTAATTCCATCCCTTCCCTCAGCCCTCGCCCCTCTTTTTGTCCACCAACTTCCTCCAACCCTGTGCTTTCTTTGTTCACCGAATTTTCTCGGATTTCTTCCTCTCTTCTTCTGTTTCTGTCAGTTCCACCCTCTCAACCTCCCGTTTCAACGCCACTGGTCACATCGTCGATTCCCAGCAAGACTCACCAAGCCATCCCCCATCCTCCGCCGTGTCGGCTAATGGCGAAATTATGATCAAGCCAACTTCTTTTCAATGGAACGACGGTAATTACCGGGCACGGTTGTTCCTGGATACCAGGCGTCTGGCTGCATTATTCAGGAGCGGCGTGTAAGTGCAAAAGCCTGGACGAAGATGGCCTTTGGAACCAGCGAACGACAATTTAATCGCGCGTACCCCCTCGGATTACAACTCCTCGCCATCCCTCGTCCTCCCTCCACTTGTAAATTGTCCGAGGGCAGACAACATTTTTTATTCCGATCGTTATTCTCGACAATACGTCGTGATATCGAACAGAATATCACTGACAGTCCAGTAAAACAATTAATTATTTCTTTAATTAATCCTTCCGCAGCTTTACCTCTTTTATATCGAGCGCAAGAAATCGCAGGAAATATTCTTCATCGGTGTATAATTGAAATATATACACAAGGTTATAACTGTTAACTACAAAAGTTAATTTTATGCTTTCCTGAATCGGACCGTAATCTTGACCAGATTCGTCCAGGAACGTCTGCCGTCCGAAAACGAATATAAAGTTAATCGAATATTGTGTCTCACTCAATTAAAGAATTTACAAGCGAAACAGCGTCGACGCTTAAAAGAGCAAGGGATGGGACAACCAGGGTAAAGGGAGGGTTGAATGGAGGAAGGGGGTTGGAGGAGTCGAGGAACTTCAATTAAATCCTTGTGATCGGAATGTTTCATTCAGATGGATCCGGCATTCAAAGTAAATCCCGTTTCCAATCCGCGATTCGAGGATGGCTCGCCAGTAAAAACGTTTACAGGCGCTATAAAAGTGGAAAGACGAGCCCGACGAATTCTCCCCTAATCGATGCCAGTGTCTGCGAGCCAGCGTTTGAGTCATGGACAATTCTCGGACGTCCTTTGCCCCGATCGGCATTACGCGATACCTCGGGGAGCGGCACGAAATTCGAGGGAAAAACGATTACGCGAACTATCTTTTAGCAACGGATCATTTTTACCGTGTACACTATGGAAATTCCTGGGAAAATCATCGTAGATGTGAAACGAATCGTAACGACGATTTTTGCAAGACTCGTTTAATTTTAACGTGAATCGGAAAAGTTGCAATAAAGATAGTACACTGTATTTATATGAAGCGATTTTTGTGATTACTGCTTGCATATTGGCTTTTTGCTGAGCTGAAACTCTTATTTAAAATAGGGGAATAAACGGATCAAGTAAAAGTAAAAAGATACACGAATAAACGAAGATATAGAATATATGTGTAATGAAATCGAGTACTAGATGAAAGTATCTCGAATCGAGAGGGGAAATAACCGAATGAAATAAAAGCTCAGCGAGGCACCATAAAAATTGTATAAAATCGTGATTATTCGAGCGATGACTAAGTCTTCGAGACACGGTTCTCGTATTCAGGAATCGTAAACAGCTCGGAATCAACGGGTAAACTTGATGCGGAGTTGCTTAGAGGCAGTTGCACGGAACACGGAGCAGTAGTTCTCGCCGCGGGCCAACTTCGTAAAACGTAAGTAGGGAGTTAAGCGAGAGGGCTGACGGGTGGTTCGGGCGATTTTAACCCGGACTTAACCCGAGCCTCCATTATTTTTAAGCCAGCCGGAATTTTCGCGAAGCACCGTTTTATAGGCGGTAAACCCTCCACGAGCCTTGAAGTAAAAATATATTTCAATTATGCCTCGCTTTCGAGATCTACGCTCCGTGCCGAGGAAAAACGTCTGCGCGAACTTCCAACATTCGTTCGAGCGGAGAATTTAATCGACTAAGCGGTACGGCTAATCAAGAAATAATGTGTGAACGTAGCGTCGTAAAGTCCTCATCGAATCACTATAATTAAATTGGGGATCCTCGTGCTTTCGCCGAAATGCGATTATACAGGGTGTCCCAAAACTAGTGTAGGAGCGGATAATGGGAGGTTCCTTGGGTCATTTGAAGCGACATTTTCCTTTACAAAAATGGCGTCCGCGGCTTTGTTTAGAAGTTATTAATGAAAAATACAGACCAATTGACAGTTGGCGCGACGAGCCGACTGTGCTAACTCGCGTCTAGGTCGCGCTCTGATTGGTCCGTGTTTTTCGTTAATAACTCCTAAACAAAGCCGCGGACGCCATTTTTGTAAAGGAAAATGTAGCTTCAAATGACCCAAGGAACCTCCCATTTTCCGCTCCTACCTTAGTTTTGGAACACCCTGTATAGAAAATTGAGTGAGTTTTCTTGGAAGAAACAAACTGAAATAGATCGCTTACAATTCTATAAACACAATGAAACAGAGGGTGGTTAAGACATATTCTCAATGAAATGGATCCGAAATTGATACGGATAACTTACCACCGACGCAAAAAATAAATTGGCGAGAACGTGAGTGGTGTAGGGGTTGAGAAACCGGTCGATGGGTGACAACAGCCGGACAGCCTGGGACACGGAATCCAATTTGACGGATCCGGGATTTCGGGGCACGGCAAGAGGACTCACCGAGGGGTGTGGGTCGGTGCAACGACGTCGGAGACGCCGATTCCTAAAGCAATTATCATCCAGTCGCTGCGAGGCTCGAATGAATGGCGTCGAGTCCGGTCCACTCGCGATAACTGGATTTTCCCCGCGGGACACTTCGAAACTCTCACCCCCACCTTCCAACCACACTTATTCTGCCTAGATTTACCATCGACGCATGGGGATACCACTGAAAGTTGTTCGAAAAAATTAATCACCTTATCATGGCGAAAATATTCACGCCTCTGGCTCAACTAGAAATATCCTGCACCTGCCAAACACCGTAAGAATTAGGGACGAGGTACCATTGATTTTGATGCCTCATCGAGGCCGAGCTTAGCTCGGCTTACCTTCGGCTGAGACCCTATGCATACGTGATGTTTACTGATCCGCATTTACATTTTTACACTGAAGCGAGACAGAACACGATCACGAGTGGACAAAATATGAAAAAATGTTCAACGTTCCGTTTACGTCGCTGTAATTTTGCTGAAAACGAACTTCTGTACAGTAAAAATTGTATTTTTAAACAAAATATTGGAAAGGGTGTTAATGAACGAACACAGGTACTTTTAAATTAAAACTATTTTCGTAATAAGTTCTATTATCGTAATAAGTTCATTATGCTGGTAACTCATTGATAATCCAACACAAAATTTCAACGTTTTTGCCGGAGTTATGAAAATTTGAATTTGTTCCCGCTTTCTCGTAATTGTTTTGTGAAAGGGTTCTGAGTGGAAAATTACGGTTTCTCAAAGGGATAGTTGTTATACTAGGTAATTGTGGATAGTGTTTCGTGGACACCCGGTACGGAGAAGGCAGCGACGTGAACGGGAACAAGCAGCGGGCGAAGGAAGACCGGCCCCGTTTCCGGTTGGTTCGAGTGTCGCTTCGCGGTAATTGAGTGCGCCGCACGGCCCGGGATGGGACGAGCCACGGCGAAGTTTCCTGTTTCGATCGCGCCTCCGCCGATTACCTTGATCGTCTAATTAGATGCAACACCGGTAATTGCGCCCCGTTCCAGCTGCTGCGCGCCGTTTCGGAATCTCGTTTTACGTCGAAGACCTTACGTCAGCCGGCGCGACGATATGGTGCGAGAGACACCCACTATCCGAATATCCTCGAGGCCTGTTTGTAACTGTATCTGTCGCCGTTAATTAGCCCTTAACAATTTCGCTGCGCCTTCGATCCTCTCCAAACGACAAATCGAATCATCATCTTCAACGTGGAATAACTATCGATCCAGTTTGAGCAGCTTTTTGACAATCTATGCAAAATTACAGTACATCGAAATCAAATAATACGGATGTGAAAAAAGCTATTCAGAAGCTAAATTAAATGGTATCCATTAAATCCAACTTTTCAAAATTCTGAAAACGCGGAAAACGTTATCACCGGAAAAAGCAGAAATGAAATTTAGGAAGTTAACGCGAATCGCGTCCGGCGTCGAATATATATATAACTCAAAGGCGGTGGCGCAAGAAAGGGAAGTTTTTCCTGCGATCCAGCTGGAATTAAGGTTACGGATTCCACTTTTCATCTAGGGGTGAGAGGAAGGGCGAGCGGAACAGCAGAAACATGCCAGAATTTTCTTACGTTTCCCGGGTTGTTTTCCCGGGCGACCCTCCCCCCTTCGCCAACGAGTGAACGAAATCCCACGGCGATCTGTATCGATTGTGCATTAAGCTCTAGACCGGCGACCGTTTCCGTTCCCGTGATGAAAACGCAGTTTACGCGGTAATAAAGTGACTGGTGCGCTACGCCCCGACAGATGTGGGACTGCGAGCCGTGATTAATGCGAGCCGAGTTTTTTTCTTAATAACAGCCGACAGAAACCGGGCCGGGGACTTTAGCTTGCTTTAACACCTTGATTTAATGCCGTACCCGACTGTCTAGTTAATCGCGGCAAATACTGTCGGACGAAAAATAATTGTTGGACGACAAATGCTGTTCAACGTCGAATGTCCACGCAACAATTTGTACGATTTTATATCTACACATATATCTTGTATATTGTAGACGCAATCACATGTAAATATAATAAAAGTCTTGTAATTCACATTACACAAATGCATTTTTGCTAATTATATGGAAAAGATTTGTCTACTCCGATTTTGATGAAATTTTAATATGTTATGCAGCAACACATTCCGAACCACTTTTTCCTTTTCCAATATAGGGTGGTCGCTTTTAGTTTTTGAGATATTCGCAAAAAACTATTGCTAATACTGTATTAAACTTTCCGTATTCTTTCAAAATTGTAAGCTCACCCTATATAGAGTGACACTCTGTTCTGATCCTTACAACGTGTTTACAAACAAAGAATAAACAGATGCGGCCCCGGAAGAGGTTTACGTTGCGGCGGAGCATGCAGGAATACGAAAAATTCTATACAGTATTAGCGACAGTCTTTTGCAAATATCTCGAAAACCAAAAGCGACCCCCCTATATTGGAAAAGGAAAAAGTTGTTAAAAATGTCGAAATCTATAACACATTATAGTTTAATCAAAATCGGTAGTAGGAGTAGGAGACATTTTCTATATAATTACCGCATTTTTCAGTATTCTCAAACATGTTGCTAGTAATAGACAAAAATGTGGGATCATCTTATTGTCCAATTCCGTAGCCGGGAACAAAAGTCTTTGTCACGATGCGAGCTCATCGCGGTTATAAATAAAACGTAGCCGGAAGCGTTCATAAGAAAGGCAGGGAATCCCGACCAGGAAATATGAGTTCTCGACGAGTGAAATTGCACGGGCCGGCGACACGGTCGAATAAAATTACTAATTCAATGTAAAGTTTAGCCGTACTACTTCTTTCTCCAGTGTTTTGCACGCGAATCCTTACCTCGATTTTATCCCCGGATATCGTCTACAATTTAAATTACCAGTCTCGTTGCGAAAATAAACCGGCGGTAAATGCTTTGAGGAAATATGGAAAAAATGTTAAATCGCGTAGGGCTTTTACCACTCTCGTGGCTGGGACGGGGCTATGAATAAAAACCGCTGGATCGAATATAGAACAGATAGTCAACAATTTTGTGAATATTTACTCTCGAACCAGTTCCTCCTCCTCTGGGAGTACGGTGTCAACTTTTCTTAAATCTGCTCGGACGTTTGCGTGAAGCTGACCTGGATTTTCTTCTTCCGAAAACGCGTTCGGTTTTCTAGAAAGGTTGTGGAAACAGGTTGGGATCCACGAAACGGTCACACGCTGTTGGCTAATCTTTTGCATTTTTAATTCTTTTTAATAGTGGTACCTACTATCGGGGACAGTATTTTAATATTCCTTTTATCAACCCTTTCGGAAGGCTGAATAAATATTATAGAACTTTTTCTTGCTTCAAATGGGACGGGGAGATGGAAGTTCAGTGGCTGGTTCATGAAAAATGATATTTCACTACGTGTTCACTTTTTCTATTAATACCTCCGTTCGGAAGAATACCAAATATAAATTTTTTACCAACCGAGAGATTCGCTCAAGATCAGCCTGGTCAGGCTAGTGACAGTAATTATTGATAAATTGATTAACTATGTTTGTACAATGCGGAGAAGTATTTCTATGGAGCAGCATCCCCCAAAATATAATTTCCTCAATCTCGTAGCAGAAAGACAATTACGAAAAGCTTCATTAGCTGCAAGACAGTTAAAATTACCCCCGGTAACGATCCCCTTCGTCTCTCCTGGAAGGATCCTCTCCCCAAGGGAGGGCAGAGCAGTAACCAGGCGAATTTGACACTCGTTGGCTCGCGACATAGCCCATTGGAGTCCAATCGCTCAGAATTTCATTTTCACGCGAAAGTAAGCCCGCGGGACTCGGAACCTCGACCTCGGAATCGTACGGTTTTCACCATCGAGAGATAGGGAAGTTGATCCGAGCATCGTTTCACGTACTGGTAGTATCTCGAAGTCATGGCAAACTACTCAATTATCCGCGAACGGATTATACTGGTTCCCGGATTAAGGCGGGAACTTTAAAAGGCCGGCTACTCATAACGGTAATAAAGCACGACGCTCTTGTCGGCGGATTTTCGGATGATCCGGTACTTCGGATTATCCATTCCCATGGCCCGTTGCTGCCTACCCTCGTCCCTTCGCCGCCTCGACCTTCTTATCGTCGGATTATCGATAATCGAAGCGGCATTGTATCCCTCGGAAGGCAAACGCGATATGCTGCGCCGATACGGTTCATTGTGATGCATGGGACAAGCCGGTTGCCGTTAACCGCGACAAAAGGGGTTGCTTCTTAAATTTGTAACGCTACCGAGCAGTTAAACTGTCCGGGAAACGATTTCCACGTGGTCTGTTTCTTTTATGGACCATCCCCGAAAGCGTGAAGCTGTTTCCAGTTTAAGAACGATCATTTGCTGAAAGAAAGAACTTTCAACCCCCAGAATTTATACATTCCCATCGCAAGATTGATATAACATCTCTTCCAATGCATTCCGCAGATTTGAGTGGGCAAATGTTGAACAATTTAATGAAGAAAAGAATTCTCAACCTCTGGACGTATTTATACATAAGATTATTTGTTTCTCTTTTTGTGGTTAGGGTTGAAAAATTAACCTCACTATTTTGCGTTGCTCTGAAAACAAAATTTTATTTGTTTATTTCATGGTTTCATTATTTATACTATTTGCGATTGGTAACTCATTTCATTTTTTAAAAATCTATCTCATTTACAATCTTCCAACTCACTCTTCCTTTCTTCCTCTCCCGGTAAAGTCACTCGTTACTTTACCAAATTCAAATTTTTTAAAAATACATTCTCTTTACACATACATTTATGCCAGGTGCAAAGGAAAATACGAGAGAATGTTGACAGTAATAATTACTGGCGGTGTTTCTGGCGTCGTAAAGTTTTGGTGCATTAATTGCAAAAAGGATTTGAACAGAAATTTATTTCCGTAATTAATAATTACAAGGTATCGACAATCATGTGAGTGTGTTTTTAAATTTTTTCGTCTCTGTGATGTTTTAAATTTAAATGAAGCAAAATCAAATGCCGGATGTTTGGAGTTGGATTTTTACAAAGGACGATTAATTGCTGTTCATTACGGTTCATGTCATGACAGGGCGAAAGTTCAGTCCCGGTATTTTGCGTGTTTCCAGCATAACAATTTTATCAATGAAGCACAAATATTATCGCATTCTCACCGCCTCTATTAAACGTTACGTGCAAACAAATTTAACGCTTATCGAAGCCGACCGATCAAGCAGATTTCATTTGATTTAATTACTGAACAATACGTAGAATCACGATAAGCAAAATATTGCAGTCCCTAGGCTGACGCGTGGATAATAAATAATTTATTTGAAACGATGTCGAAAATAAAATCCGCGCAGTCTAGTAATTACTGTCTCTAGTTTAAAGTACAGTAAACATTTACTAAAACGAGTTAGAATATTTAACACTGTATCAGATGAAGAGACGTTGCGAACACAATAAGTGTTGTTGACTAGTCACGCCTCTGCGATAGTCGATCAACGAAGGAATCCCCGCCGAACCCAAGAGTTTACTCTCGCAACCATTCGTCGCGGTTTATTGCGCGAGAAACGCGGATTTCTTTAAGCCGTGAGCCGGCAATTGCTATCTCGTTGGGAACACAGGAGTTCCTGCGTCATGAATTACCGATCCGCAATCGAGAACCACTTTGTTGCTTGGGATCGATGCTTCTACGGACCTCGTTCACCGCCGGCCCAAGGCCAGTAGAGATCCTCATCGTTCCCCATCGATTATTCCGCGACGCTTTGAGCTTCATTCTTCTCCCTTCATTTGCTACATTGTTTGAAACAGTCTGAGAGCCGCGAGCAATTTTCTAGCGAGGCTAGATGATGGCTAGTTTCGTGTACAGAGATTCGATGGATTTTGGAATTGACGATTCGCACGTCGCACAGACTGGTACTTGACCGATCCAGCTGGCCAAAAGTCAATTTCGTAGAACTATCCCCAGGTGAAAAATAACAAGTTATTGGAAGAACCAGGTAGCCCCTCGAACCAACCCCATTGTTCATCGGTCCTCATCGACCGCGATAACTGCAATGGCCAGTCGGTAATCGGACTTTATTTCGAGTGATTGTTTTCGGTAACAAAAAATTTTGGCCAGCTAGATAGTCCAAATAACAGTCTATGCGTCGCCCCTATATTTGTTCGTAGAATTTAAAATGAACGTGAACAGATTAGTATATGTTTTATATTTTTTTACGAGATTGCAGAAGTTCCATCTACTTACATTCGAACGACTCTCCCGTGAACGATTTTTCGTCGAGAGTTTAAGGTTCGCAGCGCCAAATCCTGCACATTTCGAAGTTCCACGTGTTCCTCGGCGGACCAAAGTCCCGGGCAATCATCGCTGGGAAGACCGCCGGCTAGCAATTCGATCTTCCAAAGGCTCCCAAAGCCACAGCTTCAATTTCCATAAAACGCAGCGACCCCGTACCGCCGGGGCGGCTGTACCTGACAATCATTGGCTGCAGTAATGGAACGGGTCGGGCCTTTGTCTCGTATTGTCCTACGACTATCTCGATCTTATACAGTCGGCCCGATCTTCCGATAGGGGCTGCCGTTGAAAACGCGGCCTCATCCTATTCTAATTACAACATTTGACCCACGCGACGATCCCGTTCGTTCTGCCGACTGGAACCGTCAGCTACAGAGACCACGTAAACTGTCTCCGTTCCTCTGTCTCTTTCTGTCATTCCTCGTCTCTCTCTGTCTCTTTCCGTGGCTCGAAGGTTGTCAACCGTTTGCCAGCGGGAAGGGAGGGGGGTTAATATGGCATCCGGGCTAATTCACGTTCCTTTGCCAGTGACGTTGCCTAGCGCCGCGGTCAGTCAAGATGCATATTCGGACGCGTGTTTCGGTGATACATTATGCGCCGTTCCAGTGACGCCGAGCCGCGGCGACGAGGGAATTTGCGGTAGTCGCGATGCGATGGTTGTTTGCTACCTGGAGAATTGTGGTCCACTTCCCGGCCGATTTATGGACACCGGCCGACACCTCGTTTCTGCGGGATTTCGCGTTACCGAAGCCCAACATTGCTGCGAAATGGCCTCGATTGCGTTCGTGTTTCTCTTTTTTCGACGATACACGCTTCCCACGTTTTCGATGTTTGCGGTGCCGTTTTCCCCTGAAAAAACATTCCACTGAGAGAGACTGTGATATAGAACTGAGACTGATCCTTGCCTCTACTGTTATTTCACGCGCTGACTGCCGCGTCGGTCGTATACATATGCGTAACTCAATTCATTGACCAGCTGTGAATCAGTGCATGCTCATAGAAATGTGTTGAGACATCTCGGTTCAACCGAGTTCAAACAACTCGGTTGTTTTTAGTAAAGATAGCCTGAAAGTGCACCTAACCCAGAGAAAATAATATGTAGGGCTTGCGGAACCTTGAAGAAGAAATCCTACTTACCAAAAAGGGGGTACAGGGTTGAAGAATAATCGCGAGAGGGATTGCCTCGTAATAAGAAGCGAGAGGGGTCGCTGGTAGAAGAAACGGCCGAAGTTGAGCCGCAAATTGTTCATTAAGGTGTCAGGCAGGCTCGCGGGGGAAATAGAATTCGACGGGGAACGCGCGGCTCAAGTACTTCGGATTTAATCTAAATCTTGGTCGACGCGGAGCAGCGTGCCTCTGGAAAATAAGGGAACCGGAAGGAACCGGCGCAGACGAAACTTTTCTCGTTAGAGAACGGTCCCTTTTCTGCGGCTTGTCCCTCGACAGAACCAGAATCCGTCGACGGATACGGAATCCACGTTCTCTCGCGGACCTCGATTATCCTTCTTTAAATGCATACCGAGGAAACGATCGGGGCTTTAATCCTCCGGCTACGGGGACTTGCTAATTTACTGAACTGTGTCATTCCGGCCTGCGAAGGCGGCAGACTCGGTTAATGACTTCAAAAAAACAATTTTTATTTTAAATACCATACATCGTGTATCGACAGCAATTGATCAATAGCTTATGCTAACAATTTAATCCGGAAGCTTGTACGCTGAAACAAATCGTGGGTGATCTATCGTAGTTGTGAACTACAATGGACCACAATCATGGTTGTTTTGATTCAGGCAACTAAGGAAACGTGGAAAGTATTTTTAAGATAAAGTGGGTTCTTGTATGTTGGTGGTTTAAATTGGAGAGATTTCCCAAGATTGTTCGGAAGAAATTTGGTGGAGAGTTTGACAGCTGAGCGAAGGTGACGTATTTATTCGGAAGCGATTTTGACTTTGGTTGCAGAATCAGAACTCCCTGAATTTTCCGTCTACCACGGCGAAACCCCAGCGATCCTGCTTATACGGAAACTTTCCTGGGAACCCCCGACGCAGAAGCCGATAATTCAAGCATATTACAGTCGCGAACTATATTTCTTCGGACCGTGCTGCAAGTTTCAAAATAAGTTACCGTGAACTGGTTCGTTCCGCCACATCGGCCTGACTAATTCTCTTGAGGGAGGGGGGTTAAAACCACCCCCTCAGACGCGAGCCGGGCTGATCGTGCGAAAAATTCTTCTAATTACTATTATCTCTGACCCAGAAAGCTTCTATCTTCACTTAACTTACTGCAAACTGACAGCTCAGGTCATGTAACGATTCTCTCTTTCACACGTGATAAAAATTAATCGGAGTAAATCCTCACAATTTGGTAACACGGAAAATAAGAAACAACGAAGAACACTGAAAAATGACACATTTTCGAACAAGGAGAGTAATTAAGCAAAGGCAGATACTTGCTGATTAACTGAACGAAATGACTGAACTTGACTCGAGGCGACGACCACCAAGCATAAATTATGGGTTAGTGGAACGTTGGTAAAAGAATCGAGGAATATTTTAATACGCAAGCCTGCATCCCAGTTGATCTATGCCTTCATTCCTTCCGGTTGGGAGATCAACTTCACGGTGTAATAGTCACTCGAAGGGATAGATCCGTTCGTTCAGTGGAACGAGCGACGTTCCCAGAGAAAAAAGAGCTAATCAGTCGAGACTGGATCGAACCCGGGGACCGAAAGCCCGGACGTGATCTTCCCTGTGACACGTTGAGTGCAGGCACTTCAGGTAAAAAGTGGCTCTTCTTCCGCTACGACCCCTCGGTAAATGACGGGACGCGTGTCCCGGACGATGGACGACTCGCATCATCTTGATCCGGTGCGGAGTCACTACGTTTTTCATCGATCTTCCGCGATCGATGCCCTGAAACGACCATAGAGACTATCGAGAGAACCGGGACGCTTTATCAAAGCCCTCGTTGTTTTTCGATCGTCGATTAACGCTGCAAAACGCGTGGTCTTTGCACCTTTCAACAAAATTTTTAAATTTCTCTATGCCATATTTTCACATTGAAGAGTAGAAAGACATTAAAATTATTTAATGGAACAGAAACTTGGGGTTTATCTAATTTTCTGTGCCAATATTATGTTATCCTCAGCACATTAAATCTGTCAAGAAAGGGCCATAAATTTGATTTCTGTTTGTCGTAGTCGAGGTACGAACTTTATATTTCTCTACGTTTCTTTTTTTATATTATTTGTGTACTACGTACGTTTCTACAGTATCAACTTTTTCACAGTAGCTTTCTAATGCGTTGTATTCAGTTAGCGCGGTTTTCTGGCACGTTTTATTTACCTTCGCAAAGTTTTTTTTTACTAGGTCTGTTTACTTTGACAAACTTTTTTAAACGTGTTTTTCACTAGATGGAAACCGAGCAAGGTGTGTATCGATGTACAGTGACATGTGCTGCAGCGTTGCTAATGCAATAAAAACATACGTGTTCTCTACAAGAAAACGTTTCTCAAATTGGAAAAAAATTAAAGAAGACATCCAATCATGATCCATCCAAATGTCCTGTTGTGGTGAAAGGAAGTATCTGCACATCCCAAGAGAGTTTACCCAAGTATCGTTAACAGAGGCTCAGGAAAAAATTCATAAAGATCACAAACCCTCACAGCTGTTACGAGAATCTGCCCTTAACAAAAAATTAGTGCGGCCCGCTTGAGGATCGAGATGAGGATGGTTCGGCGGGGGAGGGGGTTGGTTGAGGGATCTTCGTAGCAGGCAAGATCGCTGATAAGCCTTCTATCCGCTTGTACGAGGCTGCTCGAGCCTCTCCTGTCACGGCTTCTTGCCCCCTCACAATCGATATCGCGCCTGCAATCGACCGGCAACGATGTAACGTTGCTCAGGATACTTGGTATTGGCAGACGGCTGCCTAGCCTCGGACATGCGCCATTTCTTGCCGGCTGCCTGCACCCCTTTGCACGACCCCTCTCTCACCCGTTCGCAACCCCGTTGCACCCCCTTGCAAATGTCGAGTGGGCCGATGTTCGCGCCCCTTTCGGCGTCTTCGAACGGATTACTTTGAGAAAGAGGTCCTAGGAACTGATTGGATGTCGTCTAGCTTTACCTGGCTTTCTTCTCCCTCCCTCTCGCCCTTGCTCTCGCTGTTAGCAAACCGGAGGCCCCCTTGATACCTCGGGATATTTTGGTTTCGACCGCGAGGAGCTCTTCGATAGGACTTACCGATGGTTAATGGCCGCTTTCGGAGCTAAGAGGATTTGCACCGTTCCTTGGGCTCACTTCCGCTCGGGACGATTGAATTCCGATGTTTCCGCGGAAACAGAGATAGATCGTCGCGGAATACTTCTATCAGGGGCGGAGAAATTTTAACCGTGAATCCTTGCGGCTGCTCTCCTGGTCTCCTCTCGTTTGATGCAATTTTATTGGCTTCCGCAGTGTCTCGACTCGTTTCTTGTCGTTCTCTTTGGTCGCCCTCGCCTCTGTTTTCGTGTGTTGCAATTGCCATTGTATTCTGCAGCGTCTCTTCACGTTAGGTGCAATTTGATTGGCTTTCACTCCGTTTATGCTTGTTTGGCACGGTTCTCTTAATGCCTCTCGTATTCCATTCCGTTTTGTTGCAGTTAGATATGGGTTTCTAGAGTGTCTCCCTTCGTGTGTTGCAATTCCCTTGTTTTCTCTTGCATCTGGTCTTGTTTCCCGCTCTAGTGGATAATCAAATTCACCATATAACGAGTAAGATTTTGCATTTGCACTCATCACTCCTCCATGAGGCTAATAACTGATCGCCTGATCATGAAATTTGCTCACCCAATGTAAATGTAAGAGGTCCAATCATTCACTGTCAAGACGACTAGTGAAATTCTTATACAGGTTAAAGTAGGATTGAAAGGTACATAATAAACCTTTCAGCAAATATTCTAAACGAGCGAGAAAGGCAGGTTGGTCCATCATCGACGTTTCCAACGAACAACGGAGCATGCCTGAGTCACCTAACCGGTTGGCCTCGAAGCAAAAAGCGAGTAGGGTTCCCCAGGTTTAATATCGAGCCTCTCGGTACGGCTCGTTATTAACGGTTTACGGAGAGGAGCGGCGGAAGTGGGTAGAAAAAATCGAAAATAAAAGATGAAGAAGAGAAAGAGGAGATGGGATGCGGAGGGCGAAGGGCAAGATACGAGAGAGGAAGAGATGAAAAAGCGGCGGCCTCTTTAAGCTTTCACCGGTGACGAGTGCTTAACAAAGTAGCTCGGGAGGCCGCTTTGAGGCGGACGTTTCAGTGTTACCGGCGTTGCGTGTGCCAAAATCGTGAGAACGAGGGAAACGGTAGAAAACAAACGCGGCTGCAAAAGAGGAGGTTCGGTCGAAAGAGGGAAGAAGCAAGGGGAGAGAGACGGGGTGCGAGGTTCTTCCCTTGAAAAGACCCGAGCCACGCTTTTCTCTTGCTGGCATGGAAAATCCAATTTGCCGCCTGTCCTTTTTCAGTTCACCCCATCTAAACAATATTTCGGACCTCGCTTGCATCTGAATTGGCCCGAAGATGGGCCCCAATTGGATCTAATACGATCATGATTTAGTTTTAACACATTTTAGTTTTTATCCCAACTAGGTTGTATTCTACCTTTTACTATTTCCACTATGCTTTTGAAATCGGAGCTCCGTTCGAAAATGGTAGAATAACAGATCGACCCGGCGAATTTCATTGTTGCCATACACAGTTTCGTAGGGACGATTGAAACTTGAGACTCATCCCCTCCGGGATCGTTTCAGGTGAAAAGGCCAGGGGTTCGTTTAATTGTCTACTCGACTCACGCAGCGAGTTTAGTGGAACACTTCGCACGAGTGTTCTTTTGTTCGGCAGATAGCGTGAAAGCGATAGCGGTGTTGTAAGGCAATCGATGAAAATTGATTCGGGGGTAATTGGTGTTCGGTGCTCTCCCGGAGTTCCTGCTGCTTTTTGACGGGTTGCGCACTTCTGCGGAGAATTGGATTTGCAGCTCTCTCTGAACGAACAAACCCCTGTCGTTTTCGGTTTCCAATAACAATCTTCGCATCGAAATCGTGTCGACTCAGAAACCAAATCGGCAGGAACAGCCACGGATTCGCGAACGAGAAAAGTGTTCGTCACAATTGATGCGCTAAGGCCAAATATTGGGAATAATATGTCGATGTTCTTAGATTTGTCTTAATCTCAAATAAAATCCACAACATCAAACACGATTGACACGGTACTCCAAACCTGGATGGTTTTAATATAAGTGTGTAAAAATTGTAGAATATCAATTCAATTATATAAATAGGCAAAATCGATTTGAATTTTTGAATTTCATTAAACGTTAGCAGAAGAACATTTTCAGAGTTGGGACATCAATGTATACAAAAGACGAGTATCAATATTCTCGTCTACACGAAGTTCTTCTCGGGAAATTAAGTCTGCGACCGGTTCAAAAAGCAGAAATCTTCTTCCGAGACTCAATCACAGTTAATCGACGTATCTCCGATCGACGAGCTTCGATCCGGCGGCTCGTTAGGTCGCTAAAAACCACCCTCGAACGTTTCAGCCTCAGCTTCGGTATCATCGACCCTCAAATGATCCCAGACGGCGCGTCACGGTCTCTCCCGTCCATAAATAAATTTCCCAGCCATCTCGTCGCGAGCAAATAAGAAAGCACGGCCGTGGCACGAGGGTGTGTGTATCCACGGGACGATAAATCAAACGGTGGCAACGATTCCATCGGGCGATCTCCGACGGAACAAGATTAACGGTGCATCGAGCGACGATGCCTGCGGCCGCTAAGTCAACAGAACCATTCCGCTGACAGTTTTCATCGAGAATCTTCTTCGGAGGCTTTCCAGCCACCCCTCCGACACACTCTGTGTCCTACAAGCAAACTTTCATCGACTACCCTTCTCTTTCCATCACCCTTGCCTCTCTTATAACTGCCTACGTCTCGTCCCCGTGTCGGCCGAACCACCCTCGTCGCGACTCTCCATTTCATCCCCCATCCACAGGGCTCCATTTACAACCCCCCTCTTTCTAGATGCCTCCCTTGTTTCTCTTCCGATACAGAGTGTCTGCCACCCCTACCCCAGCACCCCTAAAGTCTCATTCGCTGCAACAATAAACGTCGTTTAATCAGGTTAAGAGGAAAGCCTCGCGTTTACGGGATGGCTCGGTAAATAAGCCAAAGGGGGTGGAAAAGGGATGAAGAATGATATCCAGAGGGGTCGATTAGGCCTCCATCTTGAACGTACCGTTCAATTTTACACGATGAAATTCTAAGCAAGCAATTCATCTCTATTTTTATTTTTATTTTGCATAAAATCTGCAGTCCAATTATAACAAATTTCCCGTACCAGCTCAAGTCAACAAATTGCTCGGAAGTCGATATGATTTGCGCGAGTAATTGTTTACGCAAATGTGTGAGGCGTAACTGTTGTCTGGGAAATGCATTGTCAATATTAACTATCAGTGATTTAACACCGGGGGTTGGAAACGCCGTTGAACGAAGTTACGATAAGTGCGAGTAAATGCGGATCTCCCGTTTGGAACGGGACGAGCGCGCTCGCACGGATACACACCCCCGCTCACAGTCGTGCGAGTAATTAGAAACGCGTAATTAAGGCAAACTTAAGGCGATATCGTACCTCGCCGCTGTGAAATTCCCGTGGAAAGATTATCTGTCTGAAACCCGAGGAGAACGGGACTCCGGAACGCCGGCAGCGCTGCGATCGTATACTTCTCCGCAGTGTATTTAAACGCGGGACCGTTGTAAACGCGCATTTATCTCGGAGAAAGAATTCGCCGACGCTGTTTTACGAGGACTTTTTTTATTTCACTGCAACCGAGATAAGTGCTGGTTAAGCTTCGTGCATACGGAATCCATCGGTTTATCGCGTTCGTTGGAAGAACGCATGCTTTCACAGTGCGATGTTGGTTGCAGCAACGGAACGAGGGATGATTAAAAATTGATTTATCGAGCACGATGAATGTTTTTTTTTGTGGAGGCTGGAATCAAATTAACTGAACTTACAATTTTCCATTGTGAAACGAATTTCACCCTCTTCTTTTAAGAAATTGTCTACGTTTCCATCAAATATGATACAACCGAACTAACTTCATCTTTTCTGGACACTTTTATGTACGTAGATTTACATACGTCTGAGATAAAAACGTAGCTCACGAAAGCTGTAACGTGTTCAGACACTTTTATGCGCCCTTGCACGAAGTTCAATAAAAATGAAATTCCTGGAGCGAAATGTATAGAAAATAATTAAAAATTTCACCGTACGAATAGTTCTCGTAACGCACAGAGTTCTTGCCGGCTGCATTCTTGACCAGCTAGTTTTCGTCAGGAGTGAACCGAGCTTTACGCTAGGAATTCCGGAGAATAATGGGCGGACGCATGGAAAGAAAGAGAGGCTTCGCCGGAAGAATATCGCGAGGACCACGATTATTTTCTCCGTATCTTAGGAAATGTGGCCAGTCGCGATAAGAAATGATAGAGGCGGCTTGAGATACCGCGACAATGTACCCAGAGTACATGGAACGACTTAATGGTACCGTAGGAAGAACCTGAAAACCTCCGAGATTCTCTAATTTCGACTGCGTTAATAGCGCGTTGAACGCGGCCGTAATAATTACAATTGCGGTGGTAGCAGCCGCTGCTACTTCTTTCGCGCGTTCGAATCGATGTAATTAAATTCGATATCTCGAGTCTATAATGCGTAAATTGAACTGCGCCGGCGATAAATTAGCTCGACGATAGTTGAACCACTGGTTTGCCAAATCGATTGAATCCTGTAGGTAAAAGGCGGAAATAAATAGAATAGCGTACATAATACTTTAAAACATTCTTTCAACGTCTATCGTCAAACCAGGCTATTGAGGAAATTCATTTTCTATTTATTCTCTTGGCAATCGTAATCCGAAATTGGCCTGAGAACAGCACAATTAATAAAATCGTTATCATTTCTAGGATGTTAACCTCGTGCACCTCCTAATTTGCTATTGTAATGTAAAATAAAAATCAAGTCCATCATACTTGATAGAAATATATTATATTCTAACACAAGACATCAGGAACGGAACCTAATTAGTTTATTGAAAGCGTAACAAAGCATTATCCCTGGACCTTCCAATCGCGAGGTTTAGCACGGAGAAGGATCAACGACGTTCAGAGCGACGCGACCTAATCGTGGCGAAACGGTTCCGTCATAAACCATTACGCGGAAACCGCATCGCGGTTTTTATTTCGTTTTTACGCACGCAGGCCGCCGGAATAAATCAACCCGGGGCGCGGGGAATGGCATTTTAAGCGGACAATGGCGGCCGCTCGTCGAGGAAGTAAAAGAGATTCGTCCTGGCGAATCCCAGTCGTAAAACTGGCGATTATTTTCCGCGCCGTAGCCGCCGAGTAAGACAATCGAAGGCGGCCGAAACGTCCTCGAGGATACCCTCCGCCATCAAAGGATTAAGATCGCCGCGCGATTTCGAGGCGTCCAGCTCGCAACGGAGATCACGCACGCGCTCCGGGATTTTACGGCGTTTTTACGCGTTGCGATAAAACGAATAACACCCGGGAGATTGAGCCGCGTATCGGAAAATAAACCGATGGGCACGATTCCCCGTGAAAAATATACGACGGATGTGTGCTACAACATTTTCCGCCGCAACGCGTCGTTTTTGAGGGAATCGGGGAAAACGCTGCGTGGCGCGTGTCACACAATCGCTCGCGTTCGCTCGATTTTTTGATTATCTCGGTCGAGGTAGCTTTCCAAGAAAATTTTGTAACATGTTTTCAATTGAGTTTCTGTTGTCGAATGTTTCGGCGTAAGATCGGACAAAAATAGGTGGAAATATTGCAGGGAGAAAGAAGTGGATGCTCGGTTTGGTCGCCCGGCTAAATTGGCCACGTCGATTTAATATTCCCGCGCAGCAGAAGACCGACGATCCGCTCAAAGGAATCGGATGACTTTCAGATGAGCCGTTCCGCGAGTCCGTAAGGGCCCCCGTCAAAGGAAGGCATTTTCATTCGCGTGGCGTTCAGACGACGTACGAGTTTAATGAATTTTAGAGCATTCCGTTCACGGCAATAACTCTTCTCCAAAGGGGAGGACAAAGAATGATTTTTTTCTTTTGCGAGAAACGACGACGCCACGGTCACCTCGCGCTTCGTTTTCTTCTTGCATCGGGGAAACTTCCGAACCGAGATATCGCACGGAGCAGGACACCGAATTCCTTCTGAATGACGGGGAAGAACAATCCGCTTGTTAAAGGCGGCCCGTAGCCGAGTCACGGCGCGTGCCACGTCCGCCGGAAGAATCGAATACTTTTCAGATTAAATCAAATTTTCCCCGCCAGAAAAGTCTTTTCTCCCTCCTCACTCCCTCGTCTCTCTCTCTCTCTCTCTTTTCTCAGGTTGCGTCTCTTCTCGGCTCTCGCCTTCCCAGCTCGGGCCAACGAGTTTTGTCAATTCTTTCCTTTTCTAACTCGATGAGGGAGCCAGAGCCTTCACCGACGTTTCTCCAAAGAAATTTTATTAACCGGCGCGTCCGGAGGAAACGGAAGTGCTCGCCACTCGCAGAATAAAAACTTCCCTGCGAGATCCTGCGATCCACGAACCCGACCCCCAGCAGCCGCGCGACTTTTCAATCTTCAAATTTATTTCCCTTGTATAGTCTCCACGCAGTGGCTTCTAGGAAATTAATATAATTAGACCAGACTTGTTTGAATAGAATTCGTCCTCCGGGAGAATCTCTATATTATATTATTCGCGTCATTATTTGTACCCGCGGGCGTATTTTTAGAAGGCAAAGTTAGTTTTGTCGAGGAAATTGTTTTACGTTGACTGTGTTTTTATAAGTCGATGTTTGTGCTCGTGAACAAACGTGGTTGTTTTAAACGTGTTCGTTTTTTATACATTTTTGAAAGACAACGAAAGTTAATTGTTTCGAGTAGAATGATCACAGGCTCGCAAGGATCGTCGCAAGGGATGTTTAATCAATTTCGATGGAAGTAAGAATGACAAAATGGAGCAGGCGCCGTCTCAGGCGGCTCGCACGAAGGTAAATCGCGTCGCAAGCTCAAACGCGAACTTTACACAGTAATCCCAAACACCTGCGACAGTTTTGGACCAAATTCTGTCTCGAGGCTTAGTTCACACTACAAATTTCTGCTCGAACGCCGATCAGGGAGGTCCTTCGGGCGCGTTACAGCGATACCGTGCGATAATCGTGGGTACAGGATCGGTTCCAGCCTGGTAAATTTGCAATCTACAACCCGTGGTGCCCGTTATCGTGCACCCTTCTCTGATTTCAGCTAATATAGACATACAACCAGTCCCACTATGCCATTCCATACGAAATGCACAGACAATTTCAATTCCTTATGAATCGATAATATCAATTAACAGTATTGCTTTTAAATTATTTCTTGCACTTGCAAAATCTTCGTTTCTTGATCGTGTTCAATAAACTACTAACGCAATACAGTTATTATTTTCAATACTGTTGAATGTTTAAGATCAATTTACCTGTTCGATGATATATCAATGCGTGCGACATTATTGTTATTACTACTGTCCGTTCAATGTTTTATTCGCCGTTTCATCGGGCTACATTCAATAATATCTTCCTCCATTTTCACAATCAATTCAGTGATCATATTTATAACTTTTTATTCAATTACTGAATTTAATCCACTCAGAGTATTAAGTGTTGGTCATTCCATCAGTATTAATTGAACCGTTAAATCCAAACACAATCATAATCACGAAAATATCGTGCAAAACCAAAATTTATGTTTCAAACGGCCAGAAAAATTAATTATATCTCGGATTAAAAATCTTGGGTGCGAAAGAAGAGAATTTTATGTCGCTTTAAGAGAAAGACCGAGATCATTGTGGTTTTACAATAGGGAAGAATGAGTTTGTTTTTTCTGGTTAATTTCGCTAGCCCCAAGCTCTCGTCCGCGCGATAATTCAGTGTTTTATTTGTGGTTCATTGGCCGAGGTAAAGTCCGATGAATTTCGAATATTTAATTGAACAGCAGCACAGGTTGGCTTAATCAAGATCAGGCCTGCGGTTGTTTAATCTTTCACCGGCGAGCGCGTGGGCGGGCGGCCGGGTTTGCGATCACGATTGTCCGCGCGCGCGGTCCCCGAACGTTGCACCCGATAAAACTCGCTTATGCAGCCACGCGGTCGAACTAATGCCCGGTGATTATGTGCTAATGATCGGCCGACTCGAAATGGATATCGCGACCGAACGTAATTATATCGCGTTTAGGCCAGCCCGCTCGTTTTCGGGGACGCGTCCCCGCGGCGCAATTTGTTTGATCACGCGCGACTGCGTCGGCTAATGTGCTCGACAGCCTCGGTTCTTACTGCTATGGGATCATGATTTTCCACGGGCTTCATGATATGCCACGTAACACACACCTCCTGCAATCCCATAATTGCTGAGATCATGGGAATCATCTACGGACGGTAAAAAGAAATTTTAATCGTCCCATCCCTGGATCAAGAATTTCCCCAGTGCATAGGATTGTTATTTTTGCATACCATAAAATTTTACATACTCTTCTTACATGCCCTTAATGAAAGGAGTAAAGGAGTAAAGTAATGGTTTAAGCGTCTGCATTCCACCCGTTCAGTCCGTTTGAGAACTATCTAATTGCCATCAAATTGAATCGAATTTACAGAATTGAAATGACTGAATAGTACTGGCAGAAACGAATTCGAGCGCAACCGATTTTACCACGGCTGAATTGGAACGACTGCGTCCAAATAAACAAATCGTCCGCCGGGAGTTAAAGTGCGAAATTCTGCCAGAAAAATTGCATCACGCTGCACAAACGAATTTCCCTGCCGGAAAAATAAAGAACTCGCGTAAACTGGACAGCGCAACGGATTTAATTACCCTCGAATTAAAATTAATTAATCCAACTTGAATAAACAAGTGGGTAGCAAAGAGTTAGAAGTGCGAAAACTAATTCTGCTCGCAAAAATGTTATCCCGAGGCAAAAAGAAGTACCTCCGGATAGTACGATATCCTCGCTGGGCCAGGGGAATTAATTACGGATTAAAACGAGTTCGTAGAACTTGAATAAACAACACTTAGGAGAATCGTAAGTGCGAGAACTAATTCTGCTGGGTGGAGTGTTATATGATCGCGGTACGAATTTTCCGGGAGGGAACGAAAAAATCTCGTGCGAACGAGACTGCGCGGCGCAGGTGCGTCGTGCGAGATTTTAAATTCAAGTAACACCGGTAATTGCGCGCGAGCACTTCTCAAAAAAGTTTCGCCGGGCCCCCGGTTGAATTAATCAACACCGGACAACGCGTACGTTGTGTTTCGCAAATATTACCGCGGATAAATCGAGGTGGCGCGCGCGCGCCAGACTCTGAGGACGGAGAGGATGAAGAGGAGGATGAGCGGGTAACTTCAGAGCGGAACGTTCGTAAATTCAGAAACGTTTGAGTTCTAATTGGACTACACGTCGACGGGGCCGAGGCGAGGCTTGCCGCGTTTCTAGGTTGAATAAATGAAGCTGCGTGTCCACGGGAGAACCGTGTTGGAATACATTACGTTCGGCGAATCAGCAGCAACCCGCGATCGTATTAAACCTGCTACGATAAATCCTTTGAGTTTCTGAACAGCCGACGATAAATCACGCTCAACGCTTTCCAAAATTCTGCTACAACTTTGCCAATCAGCCTTAACTTCACCTCCCACTCTGCGTCGAATCACGGAATTGCGTCCAATCATCCCAAAATTATCGTATTGTTTCGGGTTCATTTCTGAGGGCAGGCCTTGTGCAGACTTTCTGCCTTTGCGACAAAAATTTCAGAACTTTTTAGAATACCAATATTTTTATCGTGATGGAATCGATGCACAATTTTTTATAACGCCAGATAATTTCTTTCCCATCGTGTACATACGAACACACACGGCAAGTTATTGAAAAATAAAATCGATAAACCGTAATGGATATTGTGTATGGCTTGAGGTAATAATATAAATTCCGTACAAACAAATTGTGTACACTGTAACACACGCTTCTACGCTTATATAAGATACGAACACAACAAATACTTACACACAGTGCGGAATGGTTATGAAGAATATTCTTTAATCCATTACAAAGTTATTTAATGTATTCCTTAAATCAACTGCGCAGAGGACCAGGAAAGGCTTTAACAAACTCTGCCAGCAGCAAGAAACATCCAGCAGGTGCCGCGCGGAATAATAATCTCGTGGTTCCGCGTGGGCGAATTAAATAACAAAGGTTCCGCGGTTTAATTGCTGTTTTTCCGAGGCGAACGATTCTGTCGTGTGTCCAGGGAAGAAAAACAAGTGTGCAATCGTGCCGGATTGCAAAATAACTGGCTCGATTGGCCATTATACTGATCACCTGCGATCTTTCGCACTGGTTCATCGTCCGTTGAATAAACAACACGGAATTGGACCGACGCGATATTACGAATCGATATGAAAGTATCGAAACGGTCTTCCCGTAGCTGCGAGAAACGTCGCAACGATCGCCGTGTTCGCGTGGTTTTCTTTTTTGGTTGCGAAACGGCTGCAACGCGAGATAGAGGGAGCGAGTAAGCGTTGATCGGGAATCCGCGGGACGAATCAAACCGCAAATTTCGGGCGCCGTTAAAATCGCGTCGAAACGCGGTTAACGAGACTTTAAAAGGTTCTGGCTTCTCTGCGAACTAATCGGCAAACAGGTACGGGCAATCTAACCGTGGAATTTCGATTTTCGAGCGATTATCGCGGCGGTGGCGGGCTGAAAAGCTGCCGGCCCGAAAATGCCGAGGGCTCGGCGAACCGAACCGTTTTCGGTTTTCGCGGTCAGTTTCCACTTTCCGCCTCGCTTTTTCGGACGGCGCGCGGCGACGCGGTTCTCGCGTGCCTTCAAAAATCGGTTCCCCATCGATCAGGCCAGAGGCAACGGATTCTGCGGAAAGACGGAGAAATACAAACCGGTGCTGACCATAGTATTTAATTACAATTGAACACGGGTGGAGCTGGGGTGGGGGAAGCCGTCGGCAATGAGCATCGTTGGACACACGCAACGCGAAAAAAACTAGTAATGGGGAATCGGGGATTGAATCGTTCCAATTTCCCCGGGTCCAGGTGAAATACGGGATCGAGGTCCGACGGGGATCGGGTTACGCGGACCATCGTGCGGGTATGTTTGAACCCGGGTACCCGGCCTAATTACGTGGATAATTATCGGGGCTGATTGGTAGGCGGCGTTAGTGTGGCCGACTAATGAATATGGATAAATCGTAAGTGTCCCCGATATTGGTTTCCGGGCGGATCGGTCCACGGTGCAATATCGCTGATTTACGGATTCGATGGCTACGGATCGAAACGATGATCGCTGCTATTTACTGGTAGTACGTGAAAATTGTTTTGATTCCCGCGGGGCCGGCTCCGATGCGGAGGTCGGTGTATCCATCTGTCCGTGCTTTCCCGACACTCTTTGTTGGTTGTATCGATCTCGATTTTGATCTTGATTTAATGTACCTGGCTGCAGGTTTCGAGAAAAGCTGAAACTGCACGGAGAAGTCAACGGTCTGTGTGTTAGAGACCGTCTCTACTCGCATCAGACACTGTTTGAGTCTGTAGGTGCAGTTGTTTCGGTTTTATTCTATCATTGGGATCGTATTGTTACCAGGTTTCTTCTTATTTTACTTGTCTGAGCATAGACTGACCTTGTTCTAGTTGACTGAGTCTAAATCATTTTTATTCGATCAGTTTCATTCTTAATCGTCCAAATAAGTTTGCTGATACTTCTAATTCTGTAAATTTTAATTGCTCTTACCTACTTGGTCATGGATTATCTCTCTTCCACTTAGTCGACTACACCGCATTGTACCTGTCTAGCCACAATGAGATCTCTTCCCACCTGTCGGACGATATATAGTCTCTATTCTACTTGTCCGACAATATATTGTTCTGTTCTACTTGTCTTCTCATGAACCAACCTCTTCTTGTCCGAACATAATTCTATGTTCTTTCTTTCCTGATAAAGTTTAACCTAGTAAATTTCTATGTCGTGTTCTACGCACAGTTACTTGAAAGTAAACAAACTTTCCTTTCCAATGAATGAGAAAATTAAATCATGCTTGAAAGTAACAAACGACAAGATCTTGAATTAAAAATTTCACAGCTGGAGAAATTATGCTAAGTAGTTCTGGTCAGAGAAGCACTGGTCGTTTCCAGAGCCAATCATCTCTTGATCCTCGCTGGATGACCCTGGTCCCACGAGTGAAAGTTTTAACAAGCTGCACGTTAAATATTGATTTTAAAGAGAAACAAGTAGAACCGCGGGAAAGACACGCTGTGCGAGAACTAGACCGGGACCTGTGTATTTTTACGGGCACCGCGCCGGTGTTTCTCGAGGAGTGCTTAAACAGGAACGAGTCGTCCGCCCGCTTGATATAGACTTATTCGAAGTAAACGGTCCCGCAGGATATCCCGTGGAAACCGACGGGATATGACTGGCAAACAATATTGTCTACGCCGCGGAAACTCGACTTCAGGAAATTATTGTCACGCTCTCCGCCCCTTGAATTTCTTATGTAGAGTAGTCGGCGGTGACGAGTGAGACCTCCAGCGAAATATCGCGTCCGCTTTCCTTAACTGGATTTTTCATTCCTGGCCTAAAACGATTTCTGAGATCGAATACATTTTTTCAGTAACCACGTGAACCGTTTAGCTCAATATCCTACGGTGAATATACAGTACCTCAATCTTGAAAATAGTTTTTAGAACATTTAGAGACAATATTGTGTTGAAATCTTCTTTGTCCTACATTATCTGAACACATAATAAAATAGATGTAAATGAGATGATCGATATCGACGCCGTAATTGAAAAGAAATAATTGGAGACGGGGAATTCGTCACCAGGACCATCGAAGGAGCTCATTAATCGAAACACCGCCGCCAACGTGTCAATTACTGGAAAATACCGGTTTCGCCGCTGAATAATTCATTGTTTTCTTAACGGGGGTGGAATACATTCCACCGTCCACGTGCTTGTTAAAACCGCCTTAGCGAGATACAGATCAATACCTAGTAACAGTGAAGAAACTCCCTAATCGAAAACTTCTTGCTCGTCTACGTTCGATTAAATATGTTTTCGCAGACAGCCTCAAAGGAGCGAGTATCAAACGGAGGAAATATCCGTGAATTATCGAGTTCATTAAAATCCTTTACGATGGGAGGGGGGACGAAACACGGGATGACGATGCCAGTAACATGGGGAAAAGCGACACAAAATCTTGGTAAATTATGCGATCCACAGAAAAGAAGAGTATCACTGAGCCGGTTCCGGAATCGTTAATTGACTCGTCGGGTGAACAAACACGCGGGGATGCGAGATTCCACGGAGCCTGTGTGCATTCCGAAATTGCGGTCTAATTTATACGTGATTTCCGCGGTGGAGCCTCGATCGATCGGATGCCTCGAATAGCTGAACCGCTCCGGTATCGTTGATCCACGGATCCGGCCGCCATCTTATAGACGCGATAATCCGGATTACTTATCCGCGAGCGGAACCGACTGCGGTGTAGACAGGACTTGCACGTCTAACACCGGATCCAGACTAAATACAAATTTACTTTAAGCGGAAAAACATCCCCTTCTTCTGTTTATCCATTATACCGGCAGAACCAATAACCGGAATCAGATTATACCAGCCCCGTCTTCACTCTTCAAAATCGAAAACAAACTTCAAAATGAACAGGCACTTAAGGAATGCGACCAAAACGCTATAATGCGTCCTGCATTTAACTCGTTCCACGGGCACGAGAATTTTCGGATTAATTATACCCAATTTATGGAAATACCTCACCGTGAGACTATTCTATTTTCCTCCAGGCAATTCTGCGACGAGCGAGGCTGGTTTCCGGTTCGACGCCAATTACCGCTAATGCACTTGCAGTTTGTTCATTGCAGCGCTGAGTAAACGCATCGGAAGTCTTCCGGGATAAAGAAAGTTCGTTTGGGATGGGAACGAGGCAAGCACGCCGCAAACAATCGCATGAACGATCAGAGAGTGTGCGACTGTTCGCTTCGGGAAGTGATTTTTCAGCATTGCACAAAGATCTGGGTGAACTGGTTAATACCGTACGTTGTCAATGTATACACTCAGTAATCTGAAAATTTATCACCCAGCTAGAATAAGTATCATTTTCGGAAAAAGATCGAAGCGATAAATATTGTTGCACAGAGGCAGAGCCGGCGTAACCTTCTGTGGTGCCAAGTTCTAAAATTTTGCGAGTTCTGAATACGCATTCGAATCCTACACTTAAATTTTACGAGGAATTATTTACTTACAAATCTGTTACATATTACATATATATTTCATATGATGAATATTAAATAATAATGTTAAATAATTTTTCTAGCTTGTTTCGTCGCCAAATTTTTAGTAACATCAGCGTTTTTGTTTAAAACATGAACAGCAACTGGCACACAACCACTAATAAATTCCTATGCAGGTGCGTAATAGTTGCGACTTGTCGACGGACTACCAAAAATTGGCAGTTTATCTCTATTTTTTCAAGCAATTTTTTAAACAAATCCAAGTGATATTTCTTCGCATCCATAATTCGCTTTCAAGGGGCAAAAAATTTAATGAAAGTACAAAGTCTGTAATCATGTATGACTTTTGCAAAAAACTAGTGATGTAATTCAATTTCTCTGAAAGCGTTTGGATTTTTTGTCTAAAGTAGTTTCCAGGATATAAGAACTCCATGAAGTTACACTGAACTTTGAAGATTATTTTTGTCACTCCTTTAAACTGAATCTTCGCTATTAAAAAAATGTCTTGCATCCGTTAATGATATCATCATTCCGTAGAAGGTTAATCAAAATCGGTGTTTTTTTTTCAAAATCGCTGAACCTTGCGCCGGCCCTGTACAGAGGTGTCGTTCAGAGGGAGTTCTGTATCTTCTTGGAGAGTAGACGACAAGGAAGAAAACCGGGGAAAGGGCACAGATGTTCTCTTTGGTCCGTTTTGAGCGCGGGGGCGAGGGTGTGGTGTTTGAAAAGATCGATGGAGAAGCGGCGACCGGCAAACCCATGGACAGGTATCCGACCGACAAAACCATTCGTCTGCTCCGAAAGCGAAAGGGGACGTAAGTGACTGACGATGGAACGATTCGGACTCGCCGGGTAAAAACGTTTTCCGATCGACAAGCGCGTCTGCTACCGATACCTTCGCGCTAATTATTGTTCTCTTGCCGGGAAGTCGGCCCGAATGCTACCGGTAATCGATCTTCTTCCCCTGCTTCACCCCTACCGTGCCCCCCGCCCTCTCCGCCGGGCAGCTCGTTCGAGAATGAATTCATCCGATCTCCGAGAGAAACTTCGCTTTTCCACGATTTAATAAAAGCGGCCAGAACTTTTGTGGGAAAAAGATCTCCGAGGTGGAAAACGTTTCTGAAAGATTAAATGCCTCGCGCAGGAATGGCCGATGCCTCCGAGAATCAATGCCAGAGTAATCCTGGCCGCGGTGTTCTTTGCCGTGCTTTTTCGACCCAGTTCTCTTTCTCAAAAGCCCTTTCTTTTGACCCAATTATGCTTTCATTTCCTTCGATACCGCGTCGCCGTCTTTTGCCATCTTTTAATCTAGCCGGCTCCGAAGGTGTCTTTTGTGGTTGAACATCGCTGATACAGCGATTGCAGTTCTTAATTGCCATTGTCTTCATTCGTGTGAATCATTTTACAAGGATTGAAGTGGTAGGAAAAAGACATTTTCTAGTAAACAGATTCTACGCACTTGGGGCAAAAATAGATTGATATAATTTTGAATGATAAAAATATTACGAGAACTTGAGCGTATTAATACATTCTTTAGAGAAATAAATTCCTATTTGGTTTTCACGTTTGCATGAAACGATTTTTATTTTTCAATTAGATCCTCAGTACCTAGTTGTAAGTATATTTGCATAAACAATAAAACAGTGAACTTTCATTTCAACGTTAAAGCAGGTCTCGCGCAGTTATACCAATCGCAATGCGAATCGCATAAGTTTATGAACAGCATAATAAACCAATAACATAACTGTAATATCGATACTAATTGAACAGACGTTAGCCAATAAAACGATCTATATTCACGACCAGTTCCGCGCAAAATGGAGACAGTGTAATTTAATTACGCATATTGAAACGGCTTGTTTGATCGAACACGTTCCCCTTGTTTTTTCGAAAACCCGTCGTAGTACCTGTTTCGTAAGCGAACGTCGTAACTATCGATGTTATCATTTTTTGTACAGTCACGACTACGCGGTTCACGACTACGCGGTCGTGACTACTCGGAAGTTTCCATAGCTGCCAGCCATACCGGTTCCCTAGAACACCGTTCGCCTGTGAGAGTTATATTACCAATTGGAGCCGGGAAAATAAATAACACCGCTGCCACCAGCTTTAGTGATTGCCCGTATCAGATTTTTTTATGCCTCTGTCGACGGCACTGCGAAACACGCCCAAGCGCGAATGAAATAATGAATCACGAAACGGGAATCATGCTCCGACTATTTCGTAAATATCACGGTACGATGAGAGAGTTTCGGCAAATCGTTTTTCGGCGTTCGGTGTTTTCGAACACGATTCTCCGTTTAAAAATTCACGCTTAGAAAAATTCGATTGTTGCGCGCTCGTTCCATTTGACCAAATTCGGTTTCTTTGACATGCCGAGAAACACAGAGAACAATAATCGAGTCAATAGAGTTCACTGAATTTTCCCTGGAAAATGAAACATGACAAATTTTTATATTTGTCAAAATAGTTGAATCCTAAAAAACCCGAAGAACCAATGCAACGGTTACATTCATCCTTCCAGAAGTTGAAAATTTTATCAGTCCTTCTAAGACAAAGAAATTGTTTAACTGAATTCTTTGAGAACAACATTAATCCGCTCACTGAACTTAATACGAACAGTTGCTAATTTTTACAGGTAGCTAAAATTAGTATTTAAAATTAATTTACTTGGAGCTACCGAGATATGCGAGATCCCGAGAACATTGTCTCGTTAATGTTATAATAATCTCGAGATGGAATGCTTAATTCGTCAGCGATGATAATTAAGTGACTCGTAGTTTCATAATGGGAGCATTGATAATAATAACGTGTTAATTAACGGATAAATATTGTCGGCGGGTCCCGGGGGGCTGATCCGCCAGTATATTTATCGTTCTAATTAGATATTCCGGTGCGTCTTCGCCGGAATATACGACAATTACGGGCCGTTCCCCAGCGCTAATCTAATCGCGCGAGCAAAGTCCATTTAGACCGCCAAGTATCCCTTTAAAGGGATCAGCAGAGGCCCGGGTATTACGGCCGGGGTCCTGGAAAACGTCTAATCTCGACGCCCGCCAGCTTCCACGTTTACACTCGTCTCATTCGAGCGAAGTAACGTTTCGCTCGTCACACGTTCCCCAGCATCCTACTTCCACCAGAATGCCCTGCACAACCTCGTAGAACCTCGTAGGATCTCGTAGACACTTAAACTACCACGCGGGTCTTATCTTCGTTCATTTTCCTGCGCCTCGTAATAAAAGAACGTCTCAGACCGAACTATTTTCGTCGTTAAAACAATAATTCCGACAGAGAACCCCCGGGCCACGGAATGAATGCTGGAAAAAGGATTTCGTGTATTTGAAACGAGATTCCATTAAAAATAGTAGAAACTTTAGGAAAAATCAAAATCACCGTTCAATACTTTCGAATTACCAAAAATTGCTAAATGTGAAATCACCTCCAAAACTCATCTTCAAAAAAACACGTTTGTTCATACAATCTTTTTACACGATCTAGCAACTGACAAACTGAGGACACATTTCTCCTGAAAAATAACTCTGAGCGCCTGCGAAAACGTTGATTTCTGTTTCCCCTTTAAGTGATACCGTTTTTGAACGAGCCTTTGAAAGATTCAAACTCCAAACACAATTTCTCCGCAAACACATCCCACTTATTCGACCGTCGAACAATAGCTCTCCCCCCTGCTCCCTCCGCCGGCGCTCCCTCGCCATTTCCCGCCGATGAAACATTCCGGAGCATTTATCCAACGAAAGGCTTTCCCGGCGGAACATTTTAACGTCGCTACCTCCAGCCGGATTTCATCGGTGCGTGCTTTCTTATATGATTTTATTGAAACGCGATGTCTTACTCCGACGTTGCAGACATCGTTCGGTTTTCGAGAGTTGAGATGCTGTCTAGTCGAACTGATGCACCTTGAAATGCATCCGGACTGCACGCGAAGATGTGTACTTGAAATTACAAAAGAAAAATGCGTGGAACAATGTAATCCTTTTTTTTTTTGTTAAGGAAGGTGGTTAAAGTTTAAAACTGTCCACCTCCCGGGACAGCCAATAAGCTGTCTCTCTACTATTCTGTTTCGCTAGATGGCCTTCCGGGGACCTAGAGTTCGCATACACGCCCGGCGCCAACACGAATTCACCACACCTGTTTTTGTCTTCAGGAACAATGTAATCCTATGAAGAACTAGGTTGATGAATCCGGTTGATGTAAGGTTCTTTACTGTTACAGGTGCGACGGGACTGAAAGGCTTGACAATCAACGTGCCAGGAATGGTACGATCGGGTGACACAGTGACACTGTCCTGCCATTATGACCTCGAGGGTTCGTCGCTGTACACGATACAATGGTTCCTCGACGAGACCGAATTCTACCGATACGTTCCCGATCGGGAAACACCGTACAACGTTTACGACGTGGGCGGCATACACGTGAACGTGAGTATATCCCGCCAAATTGGCCAATAACAGATTTTACGAGCTACCTCGTTCTCTTAGCCGTCGGCCCGACAATTCCACCGCACCATACCGCGCGTGGGCCAGACACATTGTAACATTTCGACGCTCCGATTTAGGGACTTTACGATCGTGAAAGTGACTCGATCGGTGACGCCAAGTGCGAGGCACCTTCCGTTGCCGTTTCCTCTGGAAAGTTAATATTCCGTTGCTCGGGGAACCTGATACAATACACTTCCAGTGCAGCGAGCTCGATCATGCAGTAAAATTCTGATGGGTTGTATAATATTTATATCCGATACTTTGTTGCCTTTGAAACGAAATGGGAACAAGGTGAATTGTTTCGACAGATATCTACACAGTTAATATACAACGGTACTAGATTTGAAAGATTTTACAATTTGCAACGAATTCCTCTTGAAACAGTCACGTCAAACAATAAAATCTACAGTATATTTTCTTTTGCTGTTTAAAAGAAATTGTACCGCCACTCGCCTTATCAGCCTGCCTTTCGAAACAGCCAGCGCGGCTGATAAATGGTCGTCTCGCCGTCCTTGTATCTTACCAGCAAAGAAAACCGCAGGTTTTTGCCGCGGGTGGAACATGAACGCCGATCTAGCTGAGAATAATGTTTTCGGTCTGTCCCTCTCTCACCCTCTCCCATCTCCAGTAGGTGTTACCACATGCGAGGTATACGAGTAAACCAATCATCGAATTTCTTTTCTGTCTCACGTTCGGGGGACTCTGGAGGTCAGAACTGACATTGTGCGCAGAGCATTGATGCACAGTATGTAAAACTATTGCAATATACTTGTCATAAAGTGGATGTCAACCGATCAGGGCGAATTAACAGTGGATTTTCTACCGACGAATTTGTTCGGAAAATTTCACCCGACGTCCCGCCGATCATGATATCGTAATAACGTTCCGGAGCTTGGACACGTCCCCGGGTCGAGTAGAGAAAGGCGCGGGCGTGGGCGGTCGTTGCAATTTCCAGTGAATTTCCCGGCGAACGGCCGTAACAACGGCGTAAATGCAATGTAATCCGGTATTTCGCGACGCTCATGAATTTTTCGGCGAATTTATGAGTTCAATCGCGACGCCGCGACAGCATGAAACATGGATCGCACCGTGCGCGATCTCGCGCGCGCGTTTCCCTTCTTTTCCACCCCGGCGAAAACGATGTTATCGGTTTCGGGGCTGCGTCCGTTAATTTTTCAACCCCCATCCCCGTAGAAATCGCGCGGAGAAAAATGTTCCGTTCGATCGCGCGGATTTCGCCTGATTATAATTCAGTTTTCGCTCCCTTCCTCTCCATCTTTGTCTCTCTCTGTCTCTCTTTCGAGGCGTCGAATCTTCCCAGGAACAGACGGCCGTGTTTCACGAGCGACCGGCCACCAAATCTAACGAACGAGCCCCGCACTTAATGAGATTTGTGCCATAAACTTTTATTGAAGTGCTCATTAAGAGAGCGGAAGTTTAATTGCGTGCATTAATTGAGGAATCGGGCGCAACAAGCCGCGTTTTCGGCCGCCCTCCCTACCCTCGCGAGCAAGAAGACACTGTTCCCAGTAATTAACAACGTTTCGCATTAACGAGGAACCGTGTCGCCGCTCTCTACAACCTCACCGTATGAAACTTTCACGAGATTTCGTTAATATTTCATCGGTCCGGCGCGGTGCGGTGGCAGGAGCGCCGCTCGTGATTAGCGAGTTTGAAAGACGGGCATGATTGCGAAATTCTCCCAAAGAGTAAATAAAGTCGGTTGCTGTTTTATAACGAACGTGAACCTGAAAGTCGCGGACCTTAAGCGGAGATTTAGTATTCATTATGTATGTAAAAGTTCAAGGAAGTCGCGGACGTAACCGGGTTATAATTTAACAAATAGTTCACTTCATACACTCGATTTTTGTTCGAAGAATGACTTGATTTAATATACAGTGACTCACGCATTTGTTCATAACAAGCTTAGTTTACTCGTGAACATTGTATGAAACCTATCCATTGTAATGTTAAAGTGACTATACTGTAAGTAGATAAGGGTTACATCGAGGTTAAAAAATCAACGTAAAAATGGAAGAACCGTACCAGTCCCACAAATTTCTGACGAAGTCTATCATTTTAAATTCTCACCATGGATGCACCAAGTTCCCAGACGTGTACACAGACACTTCGAGGGCAAGTTAGAGGACACAAACTGTATCCGAAGGATGTACAGCGCAGCGCTTGATGAGAATCTTCGACGCTCGTCACGAAGACCGAAACTTTTTGCAACAAACTCCCCTCTGTCCCGCCGTTGGTCCGTCGTCCTTGGGGACGAGAACTCTTCCGCAACGTAAGTGCGAAGGTAAAACGTGTCCATGGGACCAGCCGAAAGAAATCGATAGGGCTGATTTATGGCGTGTGCTACGACCGCGACACGACCCCTTGGAATTCCGTTCGAGTGGATTTGAACCTGGGTCAAGCGAGCCCCGTGTTTTACCCGCATCGATCCCCCTAACCCTGGTTCCCCAACCCCCACTGTGCTAGCAGCCGAGAGCTACCCCATCATCCCCCTGCCACTTTTCTTTCCATCCGCGCTTCTCTTTAAATATTTACCGTGCGAACGAGCGACCGCGATTTTCGAAGTCGTCAGGGGACTGATTTATCCCGGCCGATCTCTTTCTCGAGTGTTTTGTACCGATTTACTACCCTGTCGACGATTCCTGAGACGCTGAACGATAAGAGACTTCTTCATTCGACTTCGAATGTTTCAGGTACTTTGCCATTCTTTGTTCCGAGGGATCACTGGAGATTGCGAAATGATATCCAGCACAATTTTTACTAATTTACTTACTTTCATTCAACACTGGATTCTCCGTCTTCTTCACCGTTGTCCTTGATCTGTGAGCTTCATAGGCAGTTCTGTTAATTTCAAGAAAAAAAACGCAAATGAATTGTTAAGGAGTCGTTGTAAAGAAGCTTCAACGTTTAAACATTTGTTTTATTCGTCCAAAGGTTTTGGAGAGCTAGGAATATTTTGCAAGATTTAGGTCACCAACCTGAGAGTTTCTGCTAAATCACACGGCAGTCATTGCGAAAGGGGCTACGTTCCGCGGTAATTCCTCGGCGAGAGTAGAGGTCCGAATCAGTGGTAGAAAAATGGGTAAGGCGAGACCGTAGATGGAACGACGGTGGGGGAACAGTTGGATGTCCTTTCGGGCGTCTTTCGTTCGCATCAGGACGGATTTCACGAACGACTATCCCCGGCCAAGGGGGACGCGAAACGTAATAATAAGAAAGCTTAGCTCGCGCAGCTCTTGGGAAATTTTCAAGGAGCGCCGTTCCCCGGGAAGGCGAACTACTTATTTACGGTGCTGATCAAACCACGGAGTCACTCGGTGGCTGACGACACCCTTCTCCCGTTTTCTCTTCTTCTCTCTTTTACTCCGCATCCTCGACTTTTCACGTTTTCTTGATTTTATACGCGCCATCCGAGTGTCCGGAATTATTACGCCACGATAAAAACACGGAAATAATAACATGATCAAACGGCGAGAACGAAAATTGGAATGAACGGTAATCCTCGGCTAAAATACAATATCACTGTTAATTTGCGACTGCTAGGGAATTAAAGAGTCGACTATAATTAAATGAAATTAATCCTTGCGACGTCCATGCTAGTATTTAGAGATCGATTTTATGAAAATAATATGGCGAGGAGCAGAATGAGAATTTTTATAATTTCTATGGACTTTTTCCAGAATTGACTGATAAATGTGATCCCTGAACAGTATGCACGAAATCCATAATTATAATAACTGCTTTTCATTCTTCCGATTCGAAATTGACGTGTCCAAGTGACAACGGGATGAATTGACCAACTGTAGACAATCGCGGCAACTTCTCGGCGTTTCCTCGGGGTTCTATTTCTGCAGGGGTTTCCGCAGTTTTCGCGACCGCCGAGTCATTCGTAGCGTGCCTTGACACTTTCGTTTAATCCACTTTGCCGAGGAAAAGTGTCGTTGTTTCGACGTCGATAGTAGTTGTTCGACGAACAAGTCTCGGTCCATCCCTTCCTTCCCTTCCTCCGACGTCCTCGTCACAGCGTCCTTTGTCCGTGAGCTCAAAGGAACTTTGTTAACGTCCTCGCGGAAAATATACTCGAGGGAGTTGCGCACCCGCGTCGGCGTCGAGGCGGAACTATTGGTAATCACCAGTCGGGAGAACCGTGACACAGTGTACGAAGGAACGTGAGACAACCGTAATGAAGATCAGGCGACGGAAGTTCAATTCGAAAACTCGGATAATCGAATCCTCCGAAACAAATTCCCCTTAACGTATTTGCCACCTTAACCGCGTGCATGTCTGCTGCCAAAGCCTTCGTAATTGCATACTAACCGTTAAAGGGTTCTTCAACAATATAACACTACTTGTAAGTTGACTCCGGAGACTTATCCAAAATAAAAGTCATCAGAACTTGTAGCGGCCGGGCTGGACGTTTTTTATGATAGGGACAGTGCTATTGTCCACTGGCCCCGGTACGTGAATTTTCGTAGTTTTTTGGCTATGGCGTTTAGACACATAACCGTACACGAAGATTGTAAGGGTTCCCTCGTTTTCGATTCCTGACTCTATAATCCACATTTCCGTATTCCAGGTTGTCACAATCGCTAGATAAGAGATTAATCTATTGGGGACGTATCCTAAAAATGGCTTCATTTTACGTTATCGAGGCGCAATTCACATTATTCGACGGTCGTAGGTTTATGAAAATGTCTCTCGGCAGCCACGATAGGCGGCAGCACTGTCGCTTGTCCCGTTGCTTCTCACGGCTCCGCTACTTGTTGTCGAATATTGTAAATTGCGCCTCGAATACGTAAAATTAAATAATTCTTAGGATACGTCCCCCATAGATTAATTTCTTATCTAGCGATTGTGACTACCTGGAACACGGAAATGTGCATTATAGAGTCGGGAAAAGAAAAATACGGAACCCTTACAATCCTCGTGTACGTATACGGGTTTAGCGCTATGTCTCTCTCACACTCGGGAGTTTCTGGTCAAGGTCAAAATCGTATATACACCCTTAATTTCATGCCGTCCCCGTGCGTACCTGGGTTCCGTCGATACTGACCCTTGCTGTAAAGGGATTAAAACTGTTGTTTTCCCTGGGGTCAGCTAGCTTGCGTCCCTGAAGCTGCAGCGCGTCTGTTTTGCAGATGGCTGGAAAAACCGAAGGCTTGCTTGCCAAATGTTCATCTCTGCCAACGCCTTGGGACCGCTTCAGGGACCTATGCCTAGCACAGCCCACCTCCCCAAATCGCTAGAAGTAGGGAGGACCGGGGGGATAAATAAACAAATTCTCGGTCCTCCAGTCAGACTGCACCGGGACTTCTGTATTCGCTACACACTTTAACTTAGACTGCACCGCGCGTCCGTTTTAGCACTATCTTAGTTTCGAAGACTAGACTGCAATTAGACCGCATCGTAACATTAGCTTGCAACTTAAACTGCACCGCGCCTTCGTTTAACACCATCCTAGGTTTGCAGACTTGACTGCACCACGCTTCCGTTCATAGAAGTAATTATCGCTCTCAAATTGTGTATTCATAGTGCAAATATATTGGTTCATAGTACTTGTTCTATTTTTTGTCCTTCCAACTTGGAAGGTGATCCTTCGACAACTCCTAGCGGACACCTCGCTGTGCGAATCTCACAAAGCCCGAACGATTTTTACAAAATCGACCACGGGCACAAACAGAACTAATTAAGACTAGAGAACTTCCGCAGATAATAAATAAGTAAATGCATTGGAGGAGCTGGTGGGCGATCTCGGTAAAGTCTCGAGACGCAGAGATATTATTCTTTTGCAAACTAAATTATGTTAGCAGCCAGTGCTCTGCGACCCACGACGGTCGTTCGGAATCAGTCCGGATGACGTACCGGCCGGCGATGATAAAAATTCAAGGCGGTCTAAAATGAAGATTTTAAGAGCTCCATGGTTTCAAATATAAAGCCGGCGCGGGAAGGAGCAGGGGGGCGACGTGAAAAGTTAGCCATAAATCCCGGGCGAAGATTCAAATTCCGTGGCCACGTCGCGTCGGGCAGAAACTACGGCCAGTGTAAAAGTAACGGCTGATCGTATAATATTTACCAGGAAGAATGTACAATGTACAAGGGGCAGATAGCCGAACGGCCGGGGACATTCCCCTGACCGTTCGGCTATAAGGCAACCATAGCTCCGGTGGAATTATGTCGGTCCAATACGGTGATAACAGGCACAGAGAACCGAGGACAAGCCGAACGTCTTGACGTAACCACCGCCGATAATCCCGTCTTTTTATCGCTACTTAGGTGTATCCCCTTTTATTGGTCATTACACGTTATCACAACGCTGAACCTGAACAAACTGTGGCGCACGCGATGCAACCATCTATGATCCTGATGTCATGGCAACGACGCGACGTCCTCGCCAGGCCACTTCCCCCTTCCTTCTTCCCATGGGAACGCGCTGTGTCAAAGTTTCTTTGTTTATTAAAATCCGGGAGGGAGGAACTTTTGACTCTGTGGGCTCTACGACCACACATAATAAGCTTCTCGGGGAAAACGGTTCGTTGCACTTCGGGAATAATTTGGATACCGTTGTGCAGGCTGTGTGGGAGCCTCTGAAAATTTTGATTTGGTGGAGAAATTGTAATCTCTATTTTCCGTAGTAATAGTATCCACATAAAAATGATCTAAAGGTATATTTAATTTTGCACACGTCTGTGAAGTATGAATAATCTATGTTCAGAGGAGTACAAGAAAATATGTACAGTTTATCGCGTACCGAGTAGAATACGTAAAACCAGACAAATCAAACACCCAAATACTAGAACTGAAAGGAACGAATAAAATTTGCCAGGAAATATTCTTTAGTAAATTGAATAAGGTTTGACGACTCTGCAACGTACGTGCGGGCACGTTTATGGTCGGCACAGTTCCTCCCGATCACTTATCGAGGAATCCCGAAGAAATCGATCTGCCGTTAGAGAACGGTCGGTGGGATTTTTATTTCGACGATCGCCCGTTAACCGTAGGAAACACGAAAACTACCACGGTTTCGGGGAACGAGGGTTCGATTGGGGGCAAGCAGGGGGTAGAGCAGGGGGCGGGGCAACACCCCCGGGTCGGTTGAAACACTGGCGAACATTCTATCGGGAGTGTGAGATACTTTTACTACGGGCGATCGACCAGTCGAAATCTGATAGCGGCGGACTGCGAGGAAGTTTCTCCACGTCTACGTGATATCCTTCTCCACGAACTTGATTCCGAACGGTTATATAGGATGGATGCGCCCGTAAAGTGTATTCTCGCAGAGACCCCTCGACCTGTCGACTCGCCTTCCCGATTCGATTAATTCCCTCCCTTCGAATTCGCGATTTTATTCTTCTTCACGGCGTGGATTGTCTTCAGAATTTTTAATAACAGCCTCACAAGCATTTCGTTATTACATTCCATTTTTGGGATTCCTCTCTCCAATGCCCCGAATATCCTAATCGATTTATCCTATTACATAATTCGCCGTTAATAGGACTCGAACTATCAGTCTTAAACCAATTTTCGTCTTGAATTTTGAACATATGTACGTTTCAAATGCTAGGAATCTCTCTTCTACTTTCAATATCATTGATTCTCAAGCCTTCAATTCGGTTAAACACCTGAACCAAGTTTACTGCTTGCCACTAGGTCAGAATTTCTAGCGTTCACAAGATAGATAGTTCCAATTGTGTAGCTTGTCCGAATGGCAGAAATATTTTTGTATCTTTCGATAGGAATATATTTCAAGCGAGCAGCGTTGTTTAAACTCCGGATTCAATTTTTCTTATTTATATTCCACGGGAATTGTTGACATCCATAAGACCGATGCGGCTGATTTATCGAGTTGTTTAAAAGCCAGGAATATTTTCGCTACTTTCGGCGGAGTCCCCCAGTTCCACAGTGAAGCGGCTGGAAATTACTTTGTATTCCAGGCGCCCATCGACCTTTCATCGAACCCTCTCCACGTCTAAATCTCGATCGGACTGTAGTCCTTTCCCGGGGGCTGCAATCATTTACATGCAACGCGGCGAATCCCTCCGCCTGCTTTACAAACTACACCGGATGCGGAGACAAGTCCTTTTCACCGTTTCCTTCGGTCGCGATGTGGAGGAGGGGACGACCGATCCGAAGAAATATCGAACCTTTTCGTGAAAGCTGAAATGTGTCTGCCGGGAAACCCAAATGAGATCTTCGTATCCTCTAGACGTTATTTGTACTCTTCGTTTCTTACTTGGGAAATTCCCTCTTTGATCGAACGCTATGAATACGCCTCTAAACAGACTTTCCTTCATCATTATCCCTGTATCAATATCCTTTTTAAATTGATAAGGATCTTCAGCCTGTATTAAATTTTTTTAAGTCGGCTCCGCGAATGAACGAAAATGAAGATCTCTGCAATTTTATGCGTTGCATAATTCTTTAAGTGTAGACACTTTAACATGATGTATTAAAGAAGACTCGGACCATTAAAGAAGACTGACGCCAAAGGAGTGTCAGTGAATATTGTCAATCGGTAAACGATTTTACCGAATGATTTTGTATTGTTTGCAGGTCTCCAAGTCGAACACGCACGATGTAACGCTGGTGAACGTGTCCAGGAAACTGACGGGGACGTACAAGTGCGAGGTGTCGGCCGGAAGTCCCTCGTACCACACTGACATCAAGAGGGCGAAAATGGAGGTCGTCGGTGAGTAGGAGTGCAGTAGCAGCGGTAGCACGCTAGCCCCCGAGAATTAAAAAGTTTCGCCGGGAGAGTAGACAAATTCCTCATCCTCGATTCGCGGCCGTGCCGATGCGATCCGATGCGATCCGATGCGATGCGGTGCACGTGCGAGGCTACGTGCGCCCCATTTTCATGTCAGATTTACGGATAGCCCGGAAGAAATGCGACTGGGACGCCGATTCTCCCGGAAGAACGCTCCCCGATAGAAATTCGAACGTCATTCATGAACCTACATTGCCATTCCACCTCTCCCCCTTTTATTAATTTCACCGAGTGTCAACAACAATTTGTTTTCCTCCTTATTCTTACGTCGCTATTCCCATGGTTCAAGTTTATCGGCAGACGAGGATTTATAAACTTCGAGCTAATTTGTCAAAGTATTCTTTCAGGTTTCATTTTGATGCTAAACTCATTTTTACTTTGTTGCAGTTTTTAGTTGTTCTTTATTCGTCGACCAACAGTACCTCGGAAAAGTTTACGTAGACGGAACAAGTTTTTCAATGATTTTCTTTATCGTTTATTTGGCAGCTGAGCTCACAAGAGTTTATTATCGAGGAGAAGAAGTTATTTCCCTCGTTATCCGTCGTTGATCTTTCAATGGCCAATAAACTGTCTACAAAGAGTTACGAATCTGGGGGAAGTTGTTCAACCTATTTCTTTATTATTTATTTTGTAATTGAACTCGGGAGAATTTATTGTCGATCATTTCCTAATAAAAAGAGAAATTGTGCTCGTCGTTATCCCTCGTTGATCCTTGTATCGCCATTAAACTGTCTACAAGGATCTATAAACCAGGAGCATGCCTTTCAACACGTTTCTTTTTTATTTATCTTACAATTGAGCGGATTTATTGTCGATGATTTTCTAACCGGAGAAGGAACACTTTAATGTACAGAATAATCTGCAAACCTGAAACAGTTCTAGTCCACGATTTATCTTGCTTTGTTATCAATAATTTTTCAGTTGGTGAAAAAATTATTCATTTACTGGGAGCGTATATTTATGATTACAGTTCACCATTCATACACGCGAAATAGTATTTTCCTCGATTTAATACGCAACATGGAACATCTGTATTAAATCAATTCATTTTAATACCCGTGCCCTGTTGCGACCAATTAAAGCAGTTGCATCTTTAACGACTTGTGTTTTGCCAGAACGTTAATTCAATTAATCTCTTTCAATATCTTCCGCTAAGGGTAGACATTTAGTTTCGATTTGGCAAAAATTCTGTCACCATTCATCACAAAGGATTAAATTACTTTAAAATTTATAGCTCGGCCGTTCGCGTGGAATATATTATTCACGAGCTGGTTCATACCCGATGGAAATCTGATGAAACGTTTCAAAGCTGTCGAAAGCTGTGAAATAAAATACCGTGCCGTTCCGAGGAATTGACAATCAAGCCTTTATTTAACTTTGTGACCACTGAGAGAGAAAATACGAAAATTTTAATCACCGAATTCCAGTGTTTCCTAAACAATATCGAAGATGAGCAATTGTGTCCTATTTATGTACATAAAAAGTAAAAAAAAATTATAATTATGTAGAAAAGGTCTGCCTACTTCGATTTTGATGAAATTTTACACATACAAAAATCCAGAAGTAGCTTTGCAAATTGAAAGCTTACCCTATATATGTGTCACCCTATATAGAGTGAAACCCTGTTTTCTCTCTCATCCCCACAACGTGTTTATAAAACAATAGTAAACAGACGACGCGCCGTGCAAAAATACCGAAAATTCAATACAGTATTAGCAATAGTTTTTTGGGAATATCTCGAAAACTAACAACGATATATTAGAACAGGAAAAAGTTGAAATCTATAACATATTAAAATATTATAATCGGAGTTGGCAGACCTTTTCTATATAATTGTCAAAAAAACGTCTCTATACACCCATGTAAAAACGATATTTTTACTATATTCTTCGCAATTATGACCAATTGGAATTTTTTAAGCTATATACCACATCATTTAGTAAATTGAGATTTTTCTAACACGTTAAATGAACCTAAGGCGTTTGAACAAATTTTTGAAAAATTGGTCCTTAAATTGTGTAAAAAAATAGTTTTTCTGAGGTGTAGTCTGTTCGATGAGATCGTTTCGAAAGAATGGTCGGATATAAAGGAGACTGGTAGTACAGGTGTTTCTGGGGTCGCAACCTCTGTCAACCCCCAGGGTCTCGATTGTGCTGGCTGGCAGCCAGACGTCGAGTTAGCGGGGTGTCCGTGCTCGCTTGTGCTAAACGACGTAATTATTATGCCTTAGACGCCCCAAAAACGGACCCGACGATCGACATCGAGAAGGAGCGAATAGCCGTCGGCGAGATATTCCGGGCGAACTGCACCACCGGCAACTCCAGGCCCGCCTCCAACATTACGTGGAAGCTGAACGGGGGTCCCGTGAGTGTCAAATTATTTTAGAACCCTTCCCAAAACGCCCATCGAGCCTCTACATTTTACGAAAGCGCTCGGGACCTCTCGAACCATTAAATTCACCCACGCGTTACAAGCGAAATTTAATCTCGAAACAAGCTTCCGATGAAACTGAGCTAAAAATGCACACGTAGTACGTAATATTTATCGTACCGTGGACTGCGAAAGTGTTCATGCATGTGGATGAAGTTTAACCAATTTATTCTTATCGTTTTTTCGATCACTATTTACGTTGGGCTAGAATAAAGTCCATAGTCGACGAATTTTATCCGCTTTGACAATTTTAAAACTCTGTGCGAATGTAGTTCACGCGATTGTAGCCATGGAATAATTTGAATTCCATGTGTTTATGCAAACACGCTTACATAGAAACACTGACATTTTTTTTATCATTAAAAAATATTAACCGACTCTGACGATTCATATGGCAAAGTATAACTTCGAAAAATTGAGGAAAGTAAATTTGGCCAATTCGGAGATAAAATACACGTTCGATTTGATTGAAAGTCGAGCCTGAAATACTGTGAAGATCACAAGTGTAGGTGGCTGGACCGACAGTGAAATATTTAAATAATCGAGGTTGCTGAGGGCGAGATTGTTTCTTTTCTCCGGACACGAAGTTGCAAAATAATTTCTGGTGCATCAGGACGGTAGAGACCGCCATAAATTCCCACTAGAGTAATGTCCGCGGTAATCCGTTTCCTCGGGAATTTCATTTCTCCGCGTTCCAATTTAACAACCTAATCTCGAGCGCACGGGGGCGTAGATACGAGAACTAAAAAATTTTCCGGCGATTTGTTCCCATCCGAATTCCGATATTCAAGCTTCATTTTCTACGGGGCGTATCTCGGGAGCCGTTGGAAACGAGGATTCCCTCAATTCTCGAGGCGATTCGACTGTTGATTTTGCAGGGGCAGCGAGCTGGGAGTGTGTGAGTAGCTAGGATGATGACATAGGTGTGCGTGCACAGGGTGTTCTGTTCAAAATTTCGCACGGAATTGTTTTCCATGTTATATCTCGTTTCGCAAAGGGGTCTCGGATAAAACTTATCCTGTTTCGAGCGACGACATCGCGATTACAGTTCAAGGTGACCTTTGTTGTTTTCGAATCGAAATAGTACGTTGTTATTCATGTAGGTATGTGGGCGGTTGCAAGGTGAACTTAGTGACCTATGATGTGTTGGTCTTCGAAGGTCATTCAAGGTTGTTTAATGCTTACTAAAACATAGTTGCGTTAAATGTTATCGACGTTGTTCAGTGTCTGCTGTATTCAAAAAATACTTTTTCGATTAAAAATAACACTGAATATTCATAGCGTACGGAAGCACGCGTTCAGCGAGGTTCGATTATATTTCGTGGAAAATAGTCGAGCGAACAGTATCGAAACAGCGAAACCGGCCGTCTCCGTTTTTCCTCGCAGTTTCCGGAATTCATAAGGAAAGTCGGTCGGAGCATATTTCACGGAAGCTTCTTAACATCGAATTACCCTCGCATGAGAGATTTGCCGGGATGATCAATGGGAGGATCGACGTTTTCGTATGCAGAGGGTGTCCTGGAGACTTCTGCCGAAATTTATTCGTTTTTCGAAGAAGTTTCGCATCGCGATCGATCATCTGCTGTCCTTCGCTGTTACGAACTCTCTCTCTCTCTCTTTCTCTCTCTACCTATCTCTCTATCTATCTATCTATCAATCTATCTGTACCAACCAACCTAGGAACGCGGTTTATCGTGATCGATTCTATCGAATCATTTTTAACGTCGGTCGTTTACCGAGTAAATCGTAGCGGAAATGTTTATGCGTGTTTACACGTGCCTTAGCCACCGGTATAATGATTCTAGCGCCCCCGCGAATTAATTAGGAATCATAAGCGGAACATCAAATTATCCTAATTAATTAATCCGTCACAATGGGGATGCAAATATGTGCTCGGCCCGATCCGGGCTAGCGTCGTGGGGGCCATTAATAATTCTCTCGAAATAATCGGGACGCGTTATTATTGCGGTCCGCGAAAACCAGTTGGTTTTATTTCGAGCGACCCAAATGTATCTGCATATATGTGTCGTACCTTCATACGCAGGTATGTATATACACTGGGTGTTCCATTGGAGGGTTCGTTTAAAGGTTCAAATAAAATTCACGAAACACAACTAGAGGGATACAAAAATACAACAAAAAACATTTTTCATTTGCCGTAATAGAATGTGGAGGTTTCTTCGTAACCAAACGACAATCTTGCCGTTCCATTTTAGAGCTCCGTTGAACGTTAACAAACAGTAGCATTGTTTCAGCGGAGTATTCGCTCTCTTCGTAACTGTTCTGCGCACCTCGTGCTACACGGGAATCCCCTGGTTTTGTTTTTCAATCAGTCCGCGTGGCGGTGTAACTAGTTATTTCACATTTCAGCAACAGCGAGAATCGAGGTTTCAGGCTCGGCGCGCCGACGGGAATTAAATTTATCGTGATCCATCGAGATATATCCGCGTCGCTCGTTGCTGGCTATGGCTCTGCTGCTCGTGGGTGTATGTGTACGTTTGTGTATTGGTCGAGAGAACGAGAGAGGGAGAGAGAGAATCCCCACCCGTATGCAAATAAATCGTTATTCCGTGGTATTTGTTAAGTCAACCAAATTATTCCGTTAAATCGGTGCGCGCCGCGCCGTTCGGCGCATTTAACCGGCTACAATGGCCAGCCCCCGTTGCTCTCCCGGGTGAGTTATATGTTTTCGATCGGCGAAAACATCGGCTCTCGAAACGAAGGAACGTCGATTGCTTCCGTTCGTTACCTTCCATTTCCCTTTTTTTCCTCTATCCCTTACTCTTCTTCGTCCCCCTTTTCCGGCTCGGTGCTCGATATCACCGGGAACAAATGGACGAATCTCCATATTGTAGCGTTTCATATGTCTCGCCGGGCAGGCCCGGACGTTTCGGGAAATTAAGCGATCCTCGCCGAATAAAAATCCATATACCATTTGTAACCATTTCGATGGAGAATCCTTTGAATGAACCTTTCTCGTCTGCCACGCTGGATGAATGCTTCCCCCTGGCGTTGTATCGTAGCCTTTTAAATATTTTGTTTCGAAGCTTGACAGAGCGTGAAGCTTAAACGTACGCAACTATTTTAGCGAAGTTTATGATCATAGAAAAACGTTTCGCAGAACCTCGTTGAAAATTCTCGAATACTTTTCGATTCTCCATGAAGCCAATTACAGTCAAAATTCAATTTCTAAACGATGCGCGCAGTATATTTTGCGTGGCGTAAATGGTTGCTGGTATCAGCATCGACATAACAGTTGGCAGTATGGAACGTTGAAGAGATTTTCACTGTGGAAAGTTCTACGGCGACTGTTAAATGTCGTCGCACCTTCCTTTTACGACCGGGAAAGTCTCGAGTAGAGACGGCCAGCATCTTGGAGAGAGGAGGGAGAGGCGAGAACGTTGCGTTACATGACAGACGTGCTATGTGACAAGAAACCGTCTACCTTTCGGTGAAAAAGGAGGGACATAAGAGGGAGTTATGTCAGCAAGCTATTAGCCAGGAACGTGTTCTTAGCAGTGTTCAAGTTCCGAGGAAACTTCGCAATTGGAGGACTCGGAAATCCTACGAAACGTTGCCCAAGGCTTAAATGGACCGCGATGTCGTGAAGGAAACGACGCCATCGTTATTTTCTCGACGACTCTCTATGCTTTTCCATTTTCAGCTCGGATTCCCGTTGACTGGCCTCCACCCCGAACCCTTCATACACCAACTCCCTAGTCCAGAGAATCGAAGGCTTTATTCGTTCAGTTCGATGGCCGGCCTCTGGCCAAAATGCTAGTACATCCAATCAGGCCCGTGAAAATTAATTATACAGTATCATGATTGTAGGAGTGCACGAATTGCATGTGTGTTAAATTTGTTGAACTGTGTGTATGTATGAATGCGTGTAAACTGAATGTATTGTAAGAGTAAAGATGTTTGAATGATTATCAAACGATTTAAAGAAGCACACGACTTTGAACAATTATCTCGGACAATAATACATGAAACTCTTAAATTATAATTTACGTTCGTATTTCGGTAACGTGTACTCCTACACTCGGCTGTCCTGAAAATGCATATGACCTCAGATCCCTTTTCACGCCAACATGATTCAATGAGATCGAACGAAGGGTATTTTGCTTTGACTTTTCTAGAAGCAAATAATCACTATTATGTTTTCCTTAATAAGATTGTATTTTAAATTTACTGCTGCGTTCCCCAGATAAATTGAAAAATCCGATCAATATTTCGCAATAAAATGACTGGATTTTATTTGTACATCGCGACAATAGAATCAATCGTGAACGCAACACTAGCCGGATGGAAGAATCGGCAGCAATGTTGAATTCCTTCGCGACGATCGTTCCCGCTCACACATTCCAGCATATTCATCAATCCCGTGTAATTTAACCGGGCTGATTTTCCCGCGCTCTTCGACGTCTCTCTGCACGGTACGTTACCGCGTCGATAGTTCAACCCGATCGTAGTACGACAAAGCGGAAGGGAGGGGAGTTAGTGAGATGGACAGATAGACAGAGAGAGAGAGGGGGAGATTTAATTGACGAAATAATTTTCCCGTGCTCGACGACCGGGAAATAAATTCGGCCGCTTTATGGGCACGGATCGGTTATAATTAACGCGAGCCAGAGACGAGTTGAAAAGCACCGCCGTGGAACTGGTAGGGCTACAGAGGCAGAGAGATGGATAGAGAGAGAGAGAGAGAGAGAGAGAGAGAGAGAGAGAGGAGAGAACCGATTTAGTTTCTCGCGCGAGAGCAGCAGCAGAGCTGGAAACGGTGGTATGCGTCTCGAGCGTAACTGAAAATTCGCGTGTCTAGCCCCGGCAACGCGACACGCCGCGCCGTGCTTGTAACAATGGCCGCTGGAAAGTGCACCGAGCTAGCAATTTCACCTTGCCATTTTCGGTTCCCGGACCCGCTGGTAACGGACTCTGATGCGTATCACCCCGTTACCTCCCCGAGAGAGGACCGGAGCTAACCTAGCCATTGTCGACAACTTTCTCTTAATGTTCGCTCTGCAGCTCCACCCACGCGCTCGCCTTGTTGCGAGCCAGTCGACGCGACGACCTCGCTAAAGGAACGACCACTCTTTCCAAGCTGATCCGAAAAGTTCCCGAACCGGAACACTAACGACCGGCCATCAACGTTCTCGGACGCTTCACGATTTGTACCTCTGTTTACCTCCCGGCCATGTACTTGCAGTGTGTCGCGTATAATTTCAGGAAGTGTAGAATCGAAAATTTGGAACTGTTGCCTGGGGAAAACAAAGAAACAATCGACCGATCGTCAGTGAAAAAAATGACTTTTTAATTTAAGTCGCTGGAGATTTCGATTGAACAGGTTTTGGCTGGGAGTCTCCATAAATTGGACGCACGCATTTAATATTCCGGTTGGTGATAGCGTCAATTTCTCAGCGCGAGAACGACGTCCATTAAAATAGCGTAGGATCCAGCGTTAACCGAGTCGCCAGGTTGATCCTCTGCCAAAAGGATAGCCGGTTCAGCTATCTGGAATCAAGTTGCCGCCTATATTTTCTCGCCAGCGATTCTTTCGGCTCGCCAGCTCGCCTCTTTTCGTAACGGCTCGTGAAACATCGGCGAATGTATCCGACAAATCTCGCGGCCGCGAGCCTCATAAATTCAAGGCCGGACTCAGTCAGCGCTCTCTCTTTGGTTTTCTCGTTTCCTCGGGTTTTCTTGCTCGTTGCACGGGGACGTCTGCGTCGAGACTACCGGCCATCGGGTTAAGGTATTATAGAGGTGTCCCTGTCACGGATTTGTCGGGGGACGGTCGCGAATCCGTGCCACGAAAATATCGCTCGTTAGAGCCTTGTTCCTCTCGACGCCGGACGGAAAACCGATAGGGGCACGCCGCGTCATTTTCCGAGCCAACGCCACTGTCATTCCGCGAACCGACACGTTTTCCGATCGAACGGCTTCTCCCTTGGGCCACCACGAATCGCGAGCGCTGAATTTTTTAGCGAATCACCCATCCTCCTACTAGATGTCGGCTCTACGCGAAGGAAACACCGAAGACCGTCTCCAGGAAATATATAATTCTTGCTAACGCTCGAACTACTTAAAATTATTTTCACCGTAACGACGTCTTCATTGTTACAAAAATAAGTCACAGGATTTGGAGGAGGGTAATATAAAATGATTTCCAAGCAGAATTTTAAAACTTTAGACGACTTCGGTGAAAGCCAGATGATCGTGCTTTATGGCAGATTCGTTCAAATTTCCAGAAAATTTTCGAGATCATATTGGAGGATTGATAAAGCCTGATGGATAGTTCGGAGAAGCATGATCGGATTTTAGGGGCAATTTCCAATCGATTTTAGCATGCCTTCCAGTGGGAATTTATGAACTCCTGAGGCCTCGTACGAAAACTGGGAAATCGCACTTCATGATAGAGCACAATCAAAATCAAGTTTATAGGGAAATTCAAGATCGCGTTGCAAAATTCAGAAATCTCGATTGATAGAAAAAAAATGAGTGGATAATAAGTGATGGCTGCGCATCAATTTTAAAACGCGATCCTGCAGGAATTGATGAACTTCTGAGGGGTCCAATTAAAGCTGAAAGAGAGACCGTGAGAAAAATAAGTGAAAAACAAGAATAAGAATCAATGCTCGCAAAATGTGAACACCCCTGAAAGGTGATAAATCCCGTTCCCCAGGACAATTTGTCGTAACGGCGAGTAACACGGGAATTATTCTCGAGAAAATTTCGCTACAAGGAAGCTATACTTCCAGTTTGTCATATTGCAGGCTTTATGAGTGTTTTGCGTCCCCGCGAAATTCCACGCTAACGTAAATTCTGCAAGTTTTCTCGAAAATTCCTGTCGCCGTCGTTTATCTCCCGACGTCCTGGTAACGTACCGCTTCATACAAAATTCCTTCTACCCCACGGGCAGAATATGGGCCACGTTCTTTCCATCGAAACGAAAGCTGACGCGGTGTCGTCCCGTGACGGACCAAGAATTTTTCTTAAGTCCTGCCGCGTAACCCACTGCGAATCTCTGTTCATGGCTTCCGTGGTACTTTAAAACCCACCACAGATCCAATCCTGTGAAATTAAAATCTGGAAGAACGTCTTCACAAGCAGACAAAGTTCATCCTAAGTCTTACAGTTTCATCGCATATCGAAACACAAGCGTGTCATCAAAAATGCACACGAATCAAAATAATGTAAAATCAACAGATTCGAGTACGTAGATTTGTTTTGTAAAAATTTCAACGATTGCGAACCACCGTATCTCGTGCGGTAGCAAGAAGAGATTTTCCGGGTAGGAAGCATGAGATGCGCAAGTTGGATCTAACGCGATCCGACAAAGAACCGCGAGCGGAGCATCAGAGTGTCCGTGATAGGATCGCCGAGGTGTGGTCGGATCACCTAGAAACCCGTCGGACAAATCCTCCGACCCTGTAGCGTAGCAGGGCGAGCGAGTGCACGAGTGCACGGGTGCAACGCGCTCACCAGGATGCAGGGCGCGCGACACCGGCAAGCTTTATGCATTATGCTTTATGAACACGCGGCACAGTCCCGCGTCATCGCAAGTCCGCGGGACTTAATGCACGGCCTCGTTTGTTCCCCGAAGTAATAACGCCGAGCGACTCTTGTACCCAAGCCCGGTCGTTCTCTCTCTCCTCTTGGTCACCCGAGTCTTTCCCCTCGAGCGAAAGAACCAGAAGAAGAAGATGATGATGAAGAATAAAGACAGGGAAGAAACGGGAGCAACGCGCCAGCCCGTCTCGCTACCTCTCTCTTCCTCTCTCCGTTGGTCGTTCATTTACGTTTCCAGCAACGAAACTGCGTAATATCTGCCGAAGAAAGCAGACAAGGTTTACCCAGGAAAATCTCACCTTCGATGAAACCGCGAAATTGAATTGACTACGGCGTGTCTGAGCCGAAAGGTCGTGGATCGATCCCAGTATTTGTCCAGGCCACTGTTAAAAGCGCCGGCAAAATAACCTAATAATGCCGGATTGCTGGCTCCGCCAAGGTATTCATTTAGCGGTGACGCGAAACCCGTTTGCCTGCACCAGATTGCCGAGTAAATTATGTTCCGCGAAGAAGATGCACCGTGTTTCTGCAATACTGATCTTGTCGAGCATCTGGTCTTAAAAGACCAGTTCCTTCACTCCTCTCAAGTTTTAACAATTCTTTTTCAGAGCTCTTTCATTCCTTTGTCATTTCCTCTTTGTGTGTTCGTAGTTGAATGGATTTGTAGGAATTGTTAACCAATCATCGGTAAACTTGGTGAAGAAATGGTCTTGTAATTAAATTTTGTGCAGGTCAGAAAATGTATTTTTAACTCCGAAACTGATATCGAGAAGAAAATGGGGAACGGTGAATATTCATGGAAAATATTTATAATCTCCCGCTGTGTGTTTATGGAAAATTCAAAGACTTCATAAACGTAGTTATAATTGTTTCCGATTCAAGGAAGACCAGAGCCCCGATAAAACGCTGAATAATGGAAGAAAGAGGGCGAAAGAGGGCGAAAGAGAAAAGGGGAAAGTGTGGACAAGTATATATCGGGTGGGATGAGAGAATTGAATTGCGGTCATTCGTCGCGTTAAACCGTTCCCGTCCACGGCACAGATTCGACGCGTAATTAATGTTTTCAAGAAGAGATAATCTTCGCCACGTTGCGAACGCGCGGCGTTACAACCCGAAACAACAGGCATTCCGCGTTCGTACAACCGTGGCATAATAATTCATGCTTTCTACATACTTGTTCTCCGTGATATAATACAACGCCCTCGCTTCAGAATTAATCTGTTCCATTTTCAGCTCGCTAAATATTTATTTGAGGTGCACGCTTGTTTTCTTCCATTATTAACGGGCGAATATTCCGCCGCTCCCGGTGAAAGTAATTCGCGGCTAAATCTCGCGCGAAAGTTTCGCTTGCGAAACCAGAGGAGAGAGAAAAAAAGGTCCAGCGCTTTCTCTCAATTTATTGCCCAGTTGCTGACACTATTCGTCACGTTAAATGGAATCGGGAGAAAAATGTTCCGGCGAAACGTCGACAGAAAATTAAATAAAACGGGACCGTGAGATTCATTTGATTGCTAGATCGAGATGATTAGACGGGCCTCGAAAAAATTAGGGAAAAGGCAATATTTTGCAGCTTCGTTTATTCATTTTTCTGGAATAGTAATGGAAAATCAATCTGAGATTTATATTTAACCTTTTGCGTGAAGAGCGTTTAGTAATTTATTGAACAAAGACATTTAGCAATGTAGAAGTTTTAAGGTGTATAATAAATTTATATGCTTTAATTAATTGCTTTCGCTTGCAGATCGCGAACGAGAGCATGCTGTACAGGTCCAGATACTTCGCAATCCCCCAAGATGACGAGTCGGAGGTGTCGAAATCGACCATAGAATTCAAGGTGACGAGCGACATGTTCAGAAATGGCCGGCTGCAATTGCGTTGCACCGCCGCCATCGCGGACATCTACCGGAAAACAGCCGACATCGAAATCAATGAGGACGCGCCCCGCATCGCATCTATCACTGGAGAATCGCCTCCTCGAGGACACCGTGAGTACACGTAACTATCCTACACAAGATTCCACAACAGAAGGACCACGACAATCATTTCAATACCATGAAATTATTTGGTTCCATGGAAATCACCGACACAGATTTCGCCGACAAAATTTCACAGATTCCAGATTTGGCCGACAGCGCCTTTAACCGACAGCGATTTTGACCGACAACGACTTGAGATTACCACCTCCGTTAGCGAAATTTGTTGTCGGTCAAATTTGTTGTCTGTCAAATTCGCTGTTGGTCAAATTCGTTGTCGACCAAAGTCGTTGTCGGTAAAAAGCGTTATCGGCCAAAGTCATTGTCAGTCAAACCTGGAGTTGGTGACATGTTGTCGGTGAAAACCGTGTCGGTGATTTCCATGGAACCCGAAAATATTACGTATAGTCCCCATAGACATATAGAGGTAGACTGCGCGGCCTGAACGAAGCGCTGAAGCTCACAATGGCGGCGCGGGTTACGAAGAGTGAAAGAGAGACTATTAGCCGGGGCGTATAGCGCTCTCTTTCTAATTGTCGTGAATTATTGTCATGAATTGGAAATAGAGTGCTATACACCCCGGCTAATACTCTCGCTACCTGTCTCACTATTTGTAACCTCGTGCCGCCATTGTGGGCTTCAACTCGCCCGTAAGACGGCCCAATTTGTGTCTCTGATAGTTCCTTTTAATTTTTAAGGAATTATACTAAAATCAGGCGTTTTCAAATAACCTGTATAGCAATTTCAACTTTAAACGTCCTATGTAATTTTTTTACAATTTTAATCAACCTCACAACAAAAATTTTCTATGGGATCCTCAAGTCGTTATATATATTATATGAGATGTACGAAGATACGAATATATTTCATATTACCCTATAAAATAATCTTCGTACATCCCAGCAACTCGATAAAGAAATTATTCTGCGTCGAACCAAATCCCGGTCAGGCAGCGTATCGAAAGAGAAGCCGTTTCCTGTCGTAGAAGCTAATCAAAACCACGCCCATCCAGCCGCGTTCTATTAACTCGGTAAACAGTGCTAATAAAGGAAGACTCGGAGGCGTACGGTTTACGTGGCCCCGTTAACAGGATGAATTCATGGCAAAAGAATTCCCCGGACCCGGCCGGTGAAGAAAGAGAACAGGAAAGAATTCCAGCCGGAGCTTTTAATGATTCAGCAGGTAGCTCGTTTATCCACATTCAGTAATGGGCTCAGGATGCTTCGTATCATTTCAAACACTGTTTCCAACGGGATCCACGATCCTCCTTCCCCGGCAACCCAAGCCGCGGACATTTTTTATTCGTTAACGAAGAAAACAGCGACTACGCTCCTGATGAAATCACGGGCTTAACGGGTAGATACTCTCGCGCATTTCTCCATATTATCTCTCATTCATTTGATTTTAAACTAAAAAAACCACGGTGGTTCTTCATAAGTAAAAACAGTCTCGCACAGCAAACAGCGTATGAGGATTAAACGTAAAAATATGGAAATATATAAGAATACAATATATTTTAGGTTTTTTATAATATGCACTTCACGTTCATATCGCTTCTATTCGGAGAGAGGTCCTAAGCGTACTTGTATCTTTTGGCAACGGTTCAGAGTATCAGTGGGTTAATAAAAACAAATTCGTAGATCCGGCGGAATGCAGAGTCCGCTATAAATTAATTTGTACACTTGCCGAGCGTTCGACGGACGTATCTCCGTTCATCGGGAATTCTTATAAACAGCTGGCCAGTTGATGGGAATCGCTCGATCGCGCTCATTTATTGGCCCCGTGGATCTGAATTGTACTAGGTGGTAACTGGGAATCGTCGATACAGGGTGGACAATAACAGATCCGAAGTTTCTGGAGACGGGGTGGACGGACGGTAAGTTGCGAAACTGGGCTAGCCAATTGGCCGGTGTTTGTATTCCCCTCTAATATCGACGGGAAACGGGTGAGAACAATGCCCTGTCGCGGTAAAATTCAACTGATCAGACCGAATGGGATAATACCGGCGACGCTATCGATCGGATCCGCGTTGTTAATTGCGTCGTTCCGATCTAACGAGGCGGACGGACATCCACGGAATTTTATCTTCTTTCCGACCCACTGGACCTGATTCCTTAATGCACGGGCTTGGAGAATCGCATCGTCGTGAAACGAAGCAAGGGGGACGAATGATTCCAGGGGGTTGCGAAATTTTTCCATTAACGCCGTAAATTGCAGCCTTTAACCAAGCTATTCCAATTCGAACTTCTGGCGTTCGTCGGACTTTCGAAAATGATATTACCTCTAAGTTTTCACGCGCGACGTCACCCGCAGCCTGCAAATTCTCAATTAAAAAATGCGCAAGAAACACCAAGAGCCACCAGGTTTCCCAGTTTTTGGACCTCGACAAGCGAGGAACGGGTTCTCGGTAATTAATAAATTGCAAATATATAAGAGAAAAGATATTGAATAACTGTTTTAATTCGAAAAGAAAGTACGCAACCGATATATGAATAAAAATTAACGTAATCGTATCGTATTTAAATGACACGTGACGTGTTTCGTATCTCGAGAAAAAGTCGAATCACTACGTGAACACGTCCTTTTATATCATACTTTTCTCAAATGTTAATAAATTTTCCAGAACAAATATTGATTAAACAAGATGCGTTGCAATCGCACTATCACGGCATTCACGCACACATACACGATCCTCGCATTCATGTAACAAGTAACATTATAAAAATCCCACACTTCCTACAAATATGAATTTTTTATCCGCACTTTGTGCGATCGAGCTCACAGTGGCTATATTTCCGTTCAGTTTAATGCGCGTGATACGTGAAACAATGCTCGCTTAAAGTTTCCAGGCAAACAATAATAGCTCTGCAAAATACTCTATCGAAGCCGAATTGGGATAATAAAATCGCGTAAAACACTGTTAATTATTACTCTCCAGTAAATGTTATTGTTTGTGGGCTGAGTGAAACATTTTCTGCAATGTAAAGTGTCGAATTGTCGGAAGTCTTGAAAGCAATCCGAGCAGTAAACATTGCTGCAATTATTTTTATACCGAACGCAAATAAAGACCGGCGTCGAACAAAACATTTTAATCTATCGGCCCTCGATTTTCATCGCGCGATGAATATTCTATACCGTTGTGGATTTAAGCGTGAATTTTGCCGTAGGAGAGTAACAATGGTTTAATGAAGTGCCGGGCGCTTTCGAATTCCCGATGAGTTTTTGCACGTACGCGCACACGCGGCGATCACCGTTGTTCGCCGCGTATTTAGTCTTACGGTATCTTTTTTCGATTTTTTTCAATAAAATTTTCATTCGACGGTAATCATCGATTCTCCGGACATTTTCCTCCGCGAGGAAATTGCTGGAGCTCGTTAGTGCGCGCCGGGCCCCGAAGGCGACGAGGTAAACACCGTGTTATTGACTGTTAGCGAGGTATTGTATTGTAATTCGAACGTAGCATTGAAATAATTGCGCCGTTTAATGAGCCCGAGGATCCGTTAAAGCGTACGCGAACGATAATACGCGATTCTTGTCGATAATTTTCTGCGAATCGATGGACATCGGTTAACGAGTGTTTGCTTCTGTCCACGCTACGGATCCGCGCAAAAATTATAATCCTTCTAAAAAGTTGTCAACTTTAAGTTTGCCGATATAATTAAAGACTGAAATAAATTTCTATTCGATTCCCGCCACTTAAAATTAACGCGGAAAATATTCATTTTGCGTAAAGAACCGACTACGATTTTTATCTCGGAAATGTCGGGCTATATTAACAATTTTCGTTTAATCTCTCGAATAAATTACCTCTCTTAATCCGATTCTGTGTGATTTATGTTCCGAACCGTGAAAATCCTGGTTTTAATTAATAGCTGATTAACGGCTCACGGGAAGTCTAAAATAAGGAAACAATTTTTTATTTACCAACAGTGTTCTCGCAGTTAAAGTAAAATAAAGATTCGCGTTGTCTTGTGCTGTAAAATTAAATAAAAGTACGCAGTTACTCGCGCTGCAAAAGTCTACGAATGCTATGAAAGGTGGAATGAAGCTAGAAATACAGGGTGTCCCAAAACTAGTGTAGGAGCGGAAAATGGGAGGTTCCTTAGGTCATTTGAAGCGACATTTTCCTTTACAAAAATGGCGTCCGCGGCTTTGTTTAGGAGATATTAACGAAAAACACGAACCAATCAGAGCGCGATCTAGACATGCGACGGCACGTTCGGCCAATTGACAGTTGGCGCGTTGGGTAGACTGTGCTGACTCGCGTCTAGGTCGCGCTCTGATTGGTCCGTGTTTTTCGTTAATAACACCTAAACAAAGTCACGAACACCATTTTTGTAAAGGAAAATGTTGCTTCAAATGACCCAAGGAAACCATTTTCGGCTGCTAGGGTAGTTTTGGGACACCCTTTTTTTTTGTTAAGGAAGGTGGTAAATTTTAAAACCTCCACCTCCCGGGACAACCAATAGGTTGCCCCTCTACTTTCCTAATTTTTTTTTTTTTTTTTTTTTTTATTGAAGAAAATCTTAGAAAAGATTTATTACAACTTTTGACGGTAATACATGAAAAAAAATACAAAATAAATCAAGCAAAATGGCATACAAATCAACATTATTCTTTTTGGAAAACACTCACACACGCAGATCACAGTCATTCAGAAACGACACGATACAACGGCAAGCCCTAATATCTGGCCCAACCAAAAACAAAGAGACGTCCAGAGGCAACTGAAAACCCAACCTATAGAGTTTTTTTAAAAGCACCATTCTTTGAGCATCATATAAATTGCACTGCCAGAGAACATGGTTAAGGGTCTCATCTCCCTGACGGCAACTGCATTCTGGGTTATCAATAAACCCAATTCGTGCAAGGGAAGCAGCCAGATGATAGTGATCCCCTCTACACCTATTAACAGTGACAACAGTCAAACGTGGTAAATTTAGCTGTGAGAACCAAGGAAGTCGGGACTCACTAAAAAATACTTTCCTAATTATGCCCAAACTAGGCCCCCCGGGGGTCTACTATTCGCATTTCGCCCGGGTTGCCTGTTTTTGAGCCTAATCCACGCCTGTTCTATTCAATTAGTTTTGGGACACCCTGTATATTCAGAGCGTATCCAGCGAACATTTTTGTCATTTTCGGCGGCGCGACGTGTTCCGCGACAATGGTGGATGCGTGGGCTAGAAAAACGGAAGCGAGAGGCCCGACGCCCGCTACCAAACGGCATGATAATTGCACCAGGCTCGGTATAGAGTCTCGTGGCAGACAAAAAGGCTGTGAAAGGGGCTTGGTGGTGTGAGGAAGTGGGGACTGAGATCGCGACGAGTGATTCAGTTAGGGACGCGATCCTATTTCCCGTAACAGGGTAACGGCTTTGCTTTCCCAGCTGGAACAATCGGCCCCTCCTCCTCGCTCCCCCGCAGCGAGGGCTGCTTCTTGGCGAAGAGCTGATACGGCTGGCAGAGGCAACATAAATGTCATGGGGCTGCGTGATTCACATGAAAGATCGCGCGTGACTCGATACATCCGCCGCGCATCCATAAACGTTATTGTTGCTGTTTGCCTTATTGCTAGACCGGGGTAGTTTGCCGTTTCTGGCCTCGTCGAGACATCAAGAGATTAGATGATGCGAGATTGAATTGAATTCGGTATGGACGGCCAGCTGCGGAGCATGAATATGTGGACGAAATTCTTGAGTACGTATGAAACAGTATGTGTAATACGACTATGGTTGCGGAACGTATCTCAGGAAAAGAGAAGAGTGCGACATGAATTTACAATATCACGCGTTGGATGCAAAATTATGATTTCCATTTTCCGCACGTCGAATTCGGGAGCAGCGATCGAGCCTGGGCAGAAAGGAGATTCGAAGGGAAACACAAGTGAAAATGGAACAAGGAGGATATAGAATAATTCACGAATTCGGTGGCAATTATATTGAATTTTCCCGTGGAGCGTATCGGCGCTCCGGTTTCCATCGCCGCGAGGAATTGCTCGTCCTCCGGTATCGCTCGACAAAAGCGAAATAGAATCGCAGCGGCTATATACATACATCTACATACGACAATGACAGAAATATCTGTACGGGAAGAATGAGCATGGAATTCTACTCCAGCGACTAATTGAGACGATTTTGGCCGGCGGCGCGGCGGTTTGGAAATCGGTGAAAATTGCGGGGGAACAGGAGCCGCGAGGCTGATCGCTACGATGATGGCGATCCTTTCTGGCGGTTGATATCGGTCGAGGATTAAAATTGAAAAAAAGGAGTCTGCGGTCCGACGGGTGGCCGAGTGGCCACGGTGATCGAGCCGTGCCGGGGGAGAAAAGCAAAAAGCGAGGACGAGCTGAAAAAAGTGCGATAATGCGAGGCTTCATCGAGCCCGGCGACCGGGCGCGGCTCGATAAAATTTCGTATATAAAATGAGCGTGGTCTGGCCGCTCTCCTAGGTGCGTAATTACGTGTGCGGGTGGTTCTCGCTCGCGCGAATCCACTGGGTGCTCGAAAACAACCGAGACTCCAACAATATTCCATGGAAGAAACATTTAGTACGAAGAGAAAGAGGACTCGTAGATCACGTAGGAAAATTTGCGGATTAGAAATGCATTTTGAAATTTCGTTTCGCTATAATTACTTTTGCGTAACGTTGCAAATGGAAAAATTTGCGCCACCCCATAGAGAAGGAGATATATCCGTTCGATGTGGCTCGATGGCACCGACGCGGGTTAGAGTGGCACGTTAATAAAACCAGAGCGTTAATTGCTGAATTCCCCATTGATTAATAGCGCTGAAGGCACCGTTGAAGGCGAGAGAGGCGAGTGGGCCGACGATTTCATGAAGGAAGGAAATAACTCGGTGTCTGCGTTACAGGCGTTCAAATTGCGGAAATATTCCGCGCGATCGTGCTCCATCGATTGCCCCTCCGCGACTCCTTTCTCTCGTATTTTTCTATTTCGCCCTACTGTTTCGTACCCAGTCGATCGAAAAGTAATTATATTCAACAAACAGAGACGATCAAACGCGAATTATTGGAACTGAAATGTCATTATTGAAAAGCCGCAGGAAAAATCAACCAAATAAATTCCGATTTAATTCCTCTCAACTGCGAATGGGTAAATCCGTATGCGAAACGTAATTATTAGACTGCGGATCTACGGTTCGATCGTCTCGAAACGGCGAAAACAATATTGAACACAATATCCATGAAATTTTTCTAAAATCTCTCCAGTCTTGTATTTGACGTATTAATTTCTGACATAAAAGTATGCATAAAGACTGGAAATTCTTGCGGACGCGGGAGCTGCATTTTTTTACGACTACATGGTAACGTCGATGTAAAAATTCTTGCTGACCATCGATACGATATTGTCGGATGTACGCTAGGATTCTTTCGATCGAGATCTCATGGCGGATATCGCGGGATCCTCGTGGAAAAGAATTTTCTCGCGAGAGAGAACGTCTACGTTGGAAAATATGTACACAAGGGGAATCCGTTTTCGATTAGAATACAAGCCCCTCGCGCGGAAACGACGCGGGTCCGACGAAGAATACGAGATCCTCGAGGTATCTAAATGCGCATAAATTTCTGTTGGCTCGCGTACCCCTCACCCTTTTTGTATTTCAAAACACTTAGGGTATCTAGACGCGCATTGGATCCCATACCCTAGAATTTCCGAGACATTTAACCCGCTGGATCGACCGATTGATTACACGACGCCGAATTGTGATAATGGAACGTACAGGCAGCTTCAGAATCGAGTACGACGAGAAGCGTCGCCATATCGTTACAAAGGAAATTTGTCTTCCCAGAATTTTCAACTTTTATTCTTTCATTTGCTTTAATCCTTCCGAATTTCCTAAAAAAATTGTTCAACTGCACAAAGTTTGGTATCCGCATGAAACAATTACCAGCGCAAGAGGTTAACGTCGCTGTTCAAAATCGGATATTTCACGTGCAACGACTGTACCACTTGGAAAGGTTCTCAGTTATGATTTACAAACGCATCAGCAGCGAGTGTCGACGTTCCGAGCGTGTCTCCCCCAGTCCTGAAACATCAGACAAACCTACAGTTCTATTCACGAGACAGAAAAAAATCTATATCTCGCCAGCTTATTTCATCTCAAAGAATGGCCCCAGTTTGTGCCAGGGCACCGTCTGTGCGTCTCTATAAAGGAGAGCACGGCTGGTAGCCAAGGAAACGCGAGGAGCCGTCGTCGACGCGACATTAACGTTCGAAAACGCGAAATTTTAGTGGATTCGGTTCGTTTGGTCCGCGAGGGGCGGTCTGGTTCTCAACGACGGTATAAAGGGGTGGTTCGATTTCCGCTTGGGGAGCCGAGGGTGGATTCGAGAGAAAGCTGCTTGGAGAGGAGAGAGGAGTAGAGAGAAAAGAGGAGAAAGTCCTTTAACGGTGCGTTTACGCTCCTTTTACTGCGGAGTAATGGTATTGGCAATCGGGTAGGCACCGTCCGACGCCATTTGAGGAGGGCACCGCGTGCTCTCTCTCTCTCTCTCTCTCTCACGCATACACTCTCGAGTTGTGACACGGCTTTATCGCCTGTCCTTCGAGCAGACGTCGCACGATCAGCCCCCATCGGCCATGAAAACCCTTCTCCCCGGAGCGCATAAGAAGACTCGCGCGTAAATCAGCCGCGCGAGTACGCGAACTCTGCAGGCACACCGAAGAGCCTCGGCATCGAGCACCGCCTCAGGGGATGAGTCAGCAAGCTCGTAAACGAGCAATCACCCCTGCGATGTCCTGTCTCTCACCTCCCTCTTCCGCAGCACAACCGCAGACATCGCTCGCTCGAGTGTCTCCGCGGATCCAGCTATCAAATTGATTTCGTCGGCGAGCGACCAGAAACCCCTACCCGTAATTGATCCTCACCTATGCGCGTCGATCCCCCAGGAACTTTGTTTTTCGATGCTACAGCCGTTTCGACGGTCTAAATACTTTTATTATAGTTAATTGAATAAGATTAACAATATATAAACATGGAAATCATTGCTTTCCGTCTGTTAGAATTTTTTTTTTTAATTATTTCGGAAATCTCATATGAGATTTATTAGAACATAATGTATATTAGATTGTAATACAAAGTATAGTGAAAAACGGGAACATTAGGAAAAAAACATTATTAAAAAGAAAAACCCCTTAGGCACGTAGATATATACGCACGCCTTAATATTAGGTTCAGTTATTAAGCAACCTATATCCAACGGCAATTGAAATCCAGCTCTGGAAAGATTTCGGATAAGTTTTATCCTCTGCTCATTATATAGATTGCACTGCCGTAGAACATGGTTAAGTGTTTCCTGTTCTTGGTTACACTTACGTTATCGGTGATGCCAATGCGAGCAATTGAGCCTGCCAAATGATAATGGTCGATTAGAATTATTAAGAGGAGACAGCATAATATTTAGTTTCTGTTGCCTACAACGTACGCAGACAATTTTTATTTTACATCAAGAGCCGCAGTCTATATTAATCGTTCATAAATTAAAGAGACATACCACGATTAAGCTTCATCAAATTTTTCCGTGCGTCCCAGTGTCCGCGATTCGCCGGTTACGGGACACCCTGTCCCCTGTCCCAAATACCGTGGTCGACCCGTTTTCCACAGGGATTGATACCGCGGCTGCACGTGTGCCGGATTGTGAGCATATGTATCTCCGGATAGAATTGGACTATGGGATTGCAGGAGGCCGGTTTTCCCGAATGGCGAGCCACATTGCACGTTGCACACCGCCGTGACGAAGAATGCGAGAGGGATGCGTTTTGCGTATCCCGACCATTAGTATATTACTTTCTCCAGCGGCAAGCCTCGTGTAATGCCTCCACAACGCCGCTCCCTTTTGCCCTTTTCAGCTTGGACCTTCGACTCCAAACGACTGTTCTCTGGCAGACACGGCGGAGCCGAACCCTCTGATCCGGAGAATCGTAAATCTACCGAGGTGTCGATCAAAGACGAAGTCAAACTTCTTCGCGAACAATCGCACCAACTTCTCCCTCTTTCTCTTTCCTCTCATTCCTCATTCGAGAAGAATCGTTCAGAAGGAATCCTCTAGGGATAGCAAATAGACGGAACTCGAATCTCGCAGAAATGGAAAAAATTGAGAAACAAGAACCGAATACAAACTTTCGCATTTTACAAATTATTATGGGTCGGGAAATGAGTGGTGCAATTCGATTCGTGGGTATAAGAACTTTTTCTTATTTGTTCATTTAGTTAATGCATTTAACAGCAGGATTAAAATTAACGCGAATCCCTCTCGGATGGAAGTGAAGCAAGTGTTGTAAAATTGTGAAAATTTCGCGGCGAAATCGCGGAACGGTCAGAGAGATCAATACGGGACGGCACCGAAAACCAGTGGGAGATCAAAGATTCACATTGACAGTGCTCGGGGGCGGGTCAGGGTGCATCGGTAGGGGTGCGAGAGGGCGCGTTGGTGGCAGGCCTCGGTTAATATTCATCTCCGGCATACGGGCGGCCGTGTCGTTTCTTCTGTTCCGAGGTAGTCGCAGCCGATACCTCTCCGGTACCGTTTCTTTCCCCGTTTCTCGTCCTCTATCCCGTGAAATTCTCCCTCGAGCATCCTTCCCACACCCCCTTTCTCTCTTTTTCCTCCAGCTGCTCCTCTCCACCCTCGTCCATCGACGGAATATACCCTGAGCATTATCAATGCGAGGCGAGTTCTCAGCTGCACTTTCGAGGGTATCCCGGAATAGTAAGGAGCAACGAGAGTGCTGGCTGCGCGCTTCAACGTCGACGAGGAGGGCTGCTTTCTCGTCGGAGAAAGCGGCCGACTGAAAGAAGACAGACACAGCCGGGGAAATAAAGCGCCCCGAAGGAGAAAAAGACGAACCGAATAGGGTAGCGGATAAAAAAGAGGACCGAGAGGGGGTAAGGAGTGGAAGAGGAACTATTCGCCCCGATTAGTAACTCGGTAACGTGAGACTGTTTCTCTTCCGCCTCTTCTCCACCCCCGGAATTACAGAATCGCGCCACGAGATTTGTGTTCCTCTGCTCGAGCGGAATATTCGATTCTCCCGAGAAATTAAGCAGTTTTATTTTGACCCCGAGCTCCGCCGCCGCAAGATTGGTTATCGTTTTACCATTCGCGCTGCCAAGACTCGTCTCATCGAGATTAAACCAGACCTGCCGTATCCCTCGAACGAGAATTTATGCGCTTTTTGTTCCTGCTTGCTGCGAATTAGTCGATTTCTGTAGCATTGTGTTGCGAATTGATTTATTCTTCGATGCAGAGAATCCTGGATGATTATACTGCAGATTTTATCTTAAAAGCGAGTGGTAGAAACATTTAAGAATTTGAATAATTTTCAATTCGGTAATATTTTTAAGAACGTCTTTTGGGATTTACGAAGGTGTGTTTTGGTCTCGTGTTAGGTGTAATTAAATTAATTAAATGGATATGCTTCATGCTTCATGAATGAAGAAGCGAAATGAAATATCTACATGGGTAAATAATTTGCAAGGTGCTAATGATTCAATTTTGCCATCCACGATTTTTATTTTAGCCTTTCTCTGCAGAACCAATCAGTGAATTATGTACCACCTTCTGTCGGACTCTGAACGCGGGAAATTAAATTACAAATTGAATTAATTCTTTCTATTAACGTGGATTTTAATCCAATTTCTTTCACTAACTTCGAATGTGGCAGGACTGTTTGTGGGGATTACATTTTTAATTTGACGTAGGCACTGCCTTTGTTGAAGCAAAGTTACTAATGATACTAAATTATGATACTGCGCTTTGTACCTGCAGAGTTTTGTCAGGCCATGTACCAGCAACTCGAGTACATCCATTCGTGTAATAACGAATAACGTATCCGGTTATATAAAATAGTATAACGTTGGAAATAATTCCTTTATGCAAGTAAAACTTGACCTACAACTTCGTTAATGTATATCTCATCAACAAGAATCAAATTTTGCGATCTCATATTTTTTATAGAAATTTGGTAGCGTTTAAAATAATTACCTCTGTATCTTGTGGGCTTATTGATACAACTAGTAAAATGAAATTTTATCTATCGTTGATACATAGTTTGAAATATCTCTATCTAGACTGACAGTATAATCTTGTTCACTGCCTCTCGCATGAATAATGTACAATTTTCGAGCTGCTCACTAGATTTACAGTCAATTAACAGTCGAGTACTAGAACCTACAATTATAATGTAAACTAAAGTTTGTTACAAGCTACGAATTTTGCTCGTCTGGGTTCGATTAGCATGTACATTTGCTTCAATTCAAATGCTGTTGGAATAATCAGAACAATCAATCGAAATTGATCATTCAGAACACCCTGTCTTGATCGAGCCAAGTCTCAAGAAGAAGGGAATCTCGCTCCCTCGTTTCACGCTCTACGCCCTTCTTCTAAAGGGAGAGCAATCTCGCGGGCGTCACGGAGATAACGCGATAAACCGCGTTACACGCGTAAACGCTCCGACGCGACGGTTCCCGTGGCGCGTTAAAGCGACCAATCAATAATCAGCCTGAACGCCGCTCTGTGCACCGTGCAGCTTCTCTGACACCTATTTCAAAAACACTCATCCCTTCGACCCCAACGTCACCCAAAAAAGATCTGCTACACAACTAAAATACACGATTTTTATAAACTCTTTCGGAACCGTCGTAAGCTATTGATCCTGGAAAAATCGAATCCCTACGGAAAACCTAGTTCAGCTAGGCTGCGAAACAGTCTGCAATTCTTTCAACATTTTTCCGATTTGAGAAATAGGATTGTAGGCTGTGGAACAGTCCACAATATTTTGAGAATTTTAGCGAGCTCCAAAATTGTCTTGTTGGCTGTGAAATGGTCTAAAATTTTTCAAGATTTTTTACAACCCTAAAAATAGACTTGATAAACAATTTATATCATTGGTAGAATATATCCACTTATATCTCGTACAATTAAAAAAATGTTAACAAGTACCATGTCTCCTGAAGAGATTTTGAAATTTTAAAAATGATAAATCTTCATTAATTAAACATGGCTTTTTTAAATAGTCTGCGAAATTGTATGCATTCGTACAGTGTAGAATAATGTAGAGTAATGAAACGTAAACTTCAACTGAATCTTCGATGGAATTAATCACTACATGAAATCTACTTTGAATATTCTACAATTATTCATGGAAGAAATTCAATCTAATTAATCTACAGTGTCTTTAAAATTGTACGTGTCAGACCCAGTTGGTTTTATAAAAATTAAAAATTGTGGAAATCTAGGATCTGAATAATCTCGAGAATAAATCATGACTTATTCATTCTGATTTCGCCGAACAAACATACTCCAGCTCCATAGAATTTTCGCAATAAAGCTTCGGCGGACATCCTGCGTCTACGCAAGACATTCAAAAAATCGCTATGCACGACTCGAAACATTCCATATCGATACGGAACTGTTTGCTGGACGTCGGGAAACCAATTACACTCGACCTCCATCGAAATTGTTATGAGGGGAGTGTGGAGCTCGTAGAGGGCGGAGTAAACGAGAGGAAACGTTGATGGACACGAGTCATCCCCTTGTCCCTATCCAACGAACCCCTGTCACGTTTCCCCTCGACCCCCTTCTACACGATTTTCAACCGGTTTTCGAGCGACTGCAATCACTGTTCGCTGGATTCCATCGGCTAGCGCGTTATATAATGCTCTTGTAGCCACGGACGAATACGTTTTGACAAGCTGGAGAGGCTGACGTTCTTCCATGAGTTTGTCTGGGGGTTTACGGGTGGGGTTAGAGGGGCCACCCCGTAGCCAGGCACGAAAGCCGCGTTTCCGGGCCAACAAACAATTGGACGTCCGCCAAAATATGACCGAGCCACGCGCTCTGACGTTTCGTGCTCTCCTAAACAGTCTCAGCTGCTGCGCTCATAAACGCTGGCCACCATTTTGTTTTTATTGGGGTCGACGCACCACTCGTTTGTGTGTAAACAGCCTCAGCCTCGTCCTTCTCTGTCGGCCGCTCTGTTAATTGCACGGTGCACTGTGTCTGCACAAGACAAACGCAGTAAAATAATTGATAAAGTAATACACGTTTAACATTCGAAAACATTTGTGTCGCTCTGAACACGTTAATTGTACCCTGCCTGTGTCTCCGTATAAGATACAGTATTAAAGCATCGATAAGATAATATAAATACAAAATTTATAAAAATGTATATCCGAATTGGAAAAAAAGTGCCTGGATCAATTGTCATAAGAAGTTAACTAAATTAAATTGCTGTTTATTTATTCCTGAATAATTTCAACCCGATGAAAAAATGTAATTCTAAATTCTTTAAGAGTTCTTTATATCTCCATACAATATGAGAAAATCGTGTCTATCTGTTTGTCACGGCATCGACTAAGAACGGTTGAACGTAAAAAGCTGGGGATTGAGCCCATTAGACGCAGCGTTTCTTCGAGAAGGTTCAGGAGAAATCGGCATTAGAAAAGCCCATTCGTTCAAAAGTTGCGACGGCATTAGTGATCAAGGTCCCATGGAAATCACCGACACGGTTTTCACCGACTCCAGATTTGACCGACAATAACTTTGGCCGACAACACCTTTAACCGATAACAATTTTGACCGACGACGAATTTCACCGACAACAAATTTCACCAAGTGTCGTCGGCCAAAGTTATTATCAGTCAAATCTGCAGTCGGCGAAAACCGTGTCGGGAAAATTTGTTTCGGTAATTTCCATGGGACCCAAAAGGCGCTGTGATAACAAACTGCTGCGTCCAGACGGGTAAAAAAAATCCCACCTTTACTGGTTTCGTGTTACATTGTATTGAGATGATTATATTACTGTATCGTGTCAACAGAGGCCTGATTGAGCACTCGGTTCCGCGGAAGACGCAATTGATAAGCACTTTAATTGCGAAGCAGTGTCACGCGGGCAAAAACGTATGACGAGTGAGCAAAGCGAACTTCCGTTCGGCAAAAACGGAACTCCTCGTAAATCGAGTGCAGCGCGCGTGAACAATTTCGAAAAATCAATTCGACTTTTCCGTACCCGTTCTCCCCGGTTCTCCGTTGCGGGGACCGTCTCGCCAAACCCACAGCAGTTTTCAAAATTCATTTCTATATCTCTCATAACCCATCTGCCCGTCGCGTCGTCCAATCAAACCGACTGACTCGACCAATTTACTACTCGGCTCCTGAAATTGTTTCGGCTTTGATTGACAAGCGGAGGTGACCGCCGCTCTGCGCGCCGTGCTGGCTACCATCAAAGCGTCCATCGGCGATAGCGCTTCACGCACGTTAGAACACGTGTACCATCCCCGCGCCCTTTTCTGTCAAGATTATTACGGGATGAAAGCGAGGTTGACAAGTTCCTCGCTTTTAAAGGGATTCTTTGAATAAATTGTAGGATACGTTGAAATTTTTCAACGTTCGGAAACATACGAAAAAATGAATGGAACCCGACGTATAATTTGAACTCTTCAACTCGCACGATTAAACTGAAAGAAACAAGTTCCTATTAGTCACCAGCGACTCGGTATTAAATCGCGAGCGAGGTACCGTCGATTATGGTAAAGGGACGCGTCCCCCATCAAAATCAAGGAGTAACTATACGGACTCGTCAGGACAAGTTGGCAGCAATTTCTCCCCGGTTCCGGATGTGAATAATCGCGGGACCCGACCCGGCAAAAATAATTCCATCGCGTCCCTTCGCAAACGAGCCTCCATTATTCAACGCGATCTTTGATAAATTTCGTCGGACAGGCAGTCGGATGACGCGAGGGGTGGCGTACGGAAGGTGGTGGTAGGGGGTAGGAAACGGATGGAAAAATATCTCGTCCCCCGTCATCTGAAATGAAATAATTCTCCGCGATGTGAAATATCGTCATCCTCATAATTAAAAGTTGAGGTTGCAACTCGCGGGAGCCATTAGTCTCTCCGGGAAACCGGGGATGTAATGCCGGTCACCGTGAGTTCCTCGATTCCTGTAATTATTCCATAAAGCGGATATTTATATTCGCTCGTGGACCCCGGCCGCCGCACCGGTTGTCGCTATTTATATTCCATTTCCTTCGTGTTTTATGATCCGCTCGTACGGAAAACATAATGCCATTCGTACGTTTTCTACAAACCCGGCCAGCCTCTCACTATCGTCGCTCATTAGGCGAGTGACCATTCCAGGCACCAGCCTGTCGTAATGTCGAGGACGATTCCGGAAATCGTCTCTGCAATTAGCAATTTCGATGCACTTCAGATTGAGATTAATACTGGGGATCCAATTTGTCATCCTTGATTTAAGAGAGTGAAAGGAAATAGGGGTAATACGTTTTTCAAAATTTTGATACTTTAGATTCCTGGATTTTTGTAAAGAATTCTGTATTTGGACTTTGAGATTAAAAGAGAATGGGATGAACACTGTATATTGCGATTTCCTTTAATAAGGAAATAGAGGTAATACGTTTTCTAAAATTTTGATACTTTAAATTACTGGATTTTTATAAGGAATTCTGTATTTGGACTTTGAGATTAAAAGAGAATGGGATGAATACTGTATATTGCGATTTCCTTTAATAAGGAAATCCTAACCCTATCCTAACCCTATCCTGGATTTTTGTAAGGAATTCTGTATTTGGACTTTGAGATTAAAAGAGAATGCGATGAACACTGTATATTGCGATTTCCTTAAATCAGATGAAAAAAAAGAAGTGTAGCTCATTATTATCGAAACGAAGTTCATAAACTATCAAGGAAACTGTATGGTTCGGAGAGTCCATTAACCGCGTTAAATTAATCCCCCGTCGTCGACGCTTCGCGAAGCGCGGTAGGACGTGGCGAACGAAAGCGGCTAAACTGAAATTGGAGACTCGCGTAAGTGGAGAAGGCAAAGGGCTATACTACAGATTGCGACGTCGCTCGCAGACGTTTCCACAGTAAAAAGGGACTGCCCTAGTAAAAGGTCTAACGAGATTTTATGGAGGGCCTCGTTCTGCGACGTAATAACTCGCCTAGACGTCCTGCAATACGGCATGGCATCCAACTGGCTGCCAATACTACCGGTGAAAAAATAGAAATGGAACAAACTGTGTGGCACGTAGAAATCGTTCTCGATGATCCTGCGGCGATTAGCCGATAATTAACTTGGAAATCTATCCGTTGGATCGATAGATCTATAGGATTGGAAGATAAAAATTGGAAGAATTCACACTGAGAATTTTACATATTTATTAGGAAAACGAGTGAATTGTAAATTTACAGAAAAGTCTCGATTATTCCAGACCAGCATTTTCAGTTTCTATCAACCGAGGATCTGTTAGAAATTCTTAACACGTATTATTTTAATAACGGAGCTTTTAAGCGTCGCTGGGACATTACCGGTGAATTAATTCAATCTGGAAAGTGGAAGAGAGGGTGGCAGAGGGTTAGGAAGAAAAATTTGTGGAAGGGACTCGCAATTTTTCATGGGAAATTATCCCGAACGGCTGGGGGATGGGGGTGGTGGTATAGTTAAGGAGTTGGAACTCTCTCGTCGACTTCTCTCGCGGAGTTACGCTCTCGATTCCCTCGGAATCGAGTGACTCGGTGTACTCTGGACCGGAAATGTTCGTCGTGAATCGAAGGGAACGGCTCGAAAGGGCTGGATCGTGGCACGGGGATTCGCGAAAGGGTTCGGCGACGATAGTTCTTCGGCATTCGATCGAACCACGTCGGAACCCGTAGAACAAGTCCTATCGATGAAGAGACTCCCTGTTCGAGGATCTTTACGAGTCGAGGTTTACGAGCCACCCCCACGGACCGCCTGATATCGAACTGGTCGCGGTACACGTTAACGAGTGGGATCGAAACTTTCGGCGAACGGATTTACGATCCCCTCGAAAACACTTGGAGCGATGCTTTGATTCTTTCTCGCTGCAAAATCTGCCGCCCCGGTGTGATGACCGCAAGTATGGCAACGAGGATGGCCGCCCCCTGAAGTTTCACAGTTAAAGAGGTTGCGAAGTCCGACGATTCCCGGAGAACCGCTCGTTGGAGTTGAAGTTTCGAGGAGCACCGATTATGGAGACTTAGGATTCAAGGGAATAAAATTGTGGTGGGGTGGTGGGGAGCTTAATGGGGGTTGGAGGAATATATATGGAGCTTGATATATTTATTAGGGGGTTAGACGCTGGGGATGCTGCAACTCCGGGGAGCGTTGTTTATTCCGGTCATGGAAAATTGGTGTTTTCAGGGAAGTATTTCGAAAATAAAATTTAAGGTTAAAATTCAAGTATATATATTTAATTATAATTTTAATGAAGTTGTGTTACTTTAAAGTGCTACCAGATCATTACGAATTAATATACGAATGATATGTGTACGATATATAAGCGAAATATAAATATTTATTGATAGTAATTGCAATCAAAGTGCATATATTCGATACAAATTAATATACATTAAGCTAAGAAAAGTTAAAACTAGATGGACTACACACATATTCTATTAAAATCAGTATTGTGACACAAGTAATACTTCAATTTCCTTTAATTGAGAATGCTACTCCACATGCACGCCTGAAATATTTGATCGACTCATAAATAATTTCTGATACTGGCTGCGAATGACACGGATGCATATCATCATAGTGATCCATCATGCAGGAGCTGTGTGACAAATGTCAACAAACTATTGCAAGTAATGACGAATACATAATTGATCAAGATTTTATTGATGGGAAAACATCGATATATTAAAACAAAAGCATGACATGATCCAACCGAAATAGCAACAAAAATTAATTAAAAGATTGCTACTGATTGACACTAAATAAATTACTTTGAGTAATATCAAATTTTTGAAGTTGCTAGTACGGCGATCATAGGAGTCAATTTCATGCCAAGTCTCGCTTAAACGGTAACTTTGCTAAATAATGAATAAATAAATGCTTTCGACTGGCTAGTGGGTGGTCGAAGAGAAGTTTCCGGCTGAGTTAAAATTGAAAACCCGTGGAGAGTAAAAAGACGCGAAGAATAAAATGTTTGGAACAGAGGTTCTGCAACCGAAAAAGACAACCTGCAGGCTCTGTGCAATCTTGTTTGCCGCCGCAATGCAGGTGGCCTGAATAATAAACGTAGCCGGGCGCGGCAACAAGGAAAATGTAAACGCGCTAACAACAACGATCGGGTTAGGTATCGAGGTGTAAAAAGCCAGAAAACCGTGCGATGGTGGACGGTCGAAGTACGCACCCGAGAAGACGGGGGAAAGAAGTCAGTGAGCCGGATCCAATTAATCGAATATCGACCGTCCCCTCTGTTTCGCTTTTTCCTATTTTTCTCTCGCAGCCGCCGACGACGACGCCGTCGTCCCAATACCCGTTCATTACGGAAACAGTGACCCGCCTACCTGGACAAACCGTGCGAGCCCGGGGCTTTATGAAGCCTCGTATATCCTACCAGTTTCAGACCTCCCCTAAGTTCCCTTTTCCCCCACCACCCCAAACTCTCCCCGTCGCACCCTTATCGGACGCGAGTATCGCGACTAATAAACTTCCGACCAAGAAGAGAGAAAAACGCGCGGAAAATGCAGGGGCATTGTCGTTCGGTGTTGATGAATTATATATGCGACCCTCTCAAACCGATATTAAAAGCGATTCGGAGGGGACCAGGATCGAAGCAGATCTTTTTTTTCCACGTACACCAAACCACCCACTCCCGCATGTCGTCGGCTTTGTCCTGTGGATCGAACGCTTTTGTTCGTTCAACGAACCGCTCGATCGAGAACACTGTACCCAATCGCCGGGAAATTATGGATCGTTGACGCACACGTTTGTTTCTTCGCGAGCCGAAGTCGAGTGGAAAAATCGGGGATCGAAATAAACAATTATCTTCGACGAAGTTCTGTTCGAGTGTGCCTCGTTGAAATGTGCATTTGTTTTTATTTTCTCGGTAACCATTCAAGCTTTCGTTAACAGAAAAATATTAGCTGTCTTCGGAAACATTACGCGCAAACAGTGAGAGAAATGAATCGAAAAAGTATCGAGTAGAATAAGAGTATTTGTAGTCCGACCCTAGAATCAATATTTTCCAGTAGATGATTACTGATGGAAACCTGTTGAATTTCATTATTGAAAATGAAAAGAATATTGCTAATTGGCTTTGTTCCATTGCTTCGAAGAGTACGAGTTTTAAGCAAATAGATTCCAGCTCGAAGACGATTAGGTGAAAAAATAGGAAATGCAATTTTCTTAACGATTCGATTAGTCGACGTGCGTGTAACGTTCCCGCGTCCCGAGCTATGCATTTCCTACGGTAGTTTCGTCGGTAGCAACGTTTATGGTGGTAGCCGTTTGTATGTAAACGACACTCGGTTGGAAATAATTATGAACAGACAGTATGGAACCGTGCAATTTAAATAGACAGTCTCTTGTTCCGTCGACGTCGAGTGGAATTGCTCGATTTCGCTCGGGGAAACGAATCGAAAATGTTCGATATACCTTTGTCATCGTTCTGTTCTTCGTGGAGTGAAATTCAATCGATGACTCCCGTCATTCTTCCTGATTTTTCCTGAGACAATTACAGGTGACCAGATTGCCAATTTTTCTGCATTTAATTCTCGAAAATTGTTTCTACATTCACAGTTGAACGGACAGATCCTATTCGATTCCTGTTTCCCTACAAAACCATTCAAAAGCCAATACGAAGGAACAGCGGAGACAGGGGGATCGTTTTCATCTTCCCACCGAAATCCGCTATCAAAATATTCGATAGGAGCATAGAAAGCTTCGGGCTGATACGTCCATCGATATCAATTCCTTTGCAGGCCAATAAAAAATCACAGCGCCGTTGTCGATATTACGTCCAATATTTCCGCGGCCGAGGTTTTTAATCATTTTCCCGTCATCGATGGGAGATCGCGTCCCTGAACTCCGTCATGACAATGAAGAGGGTCGTGTGCTGAATTAAGAGAAGGATCGAGCGAAATCGGGAAACCGATCCGCACGAAATTAATTTCAAACTGTAAAACCAACAAATTTCAACTAGAAAATAGAAGTTGATTCGTCGTGGTTATTCTAAAATGTTGAAAATAGGAAATTTATGAAGACGGAGAAAACGAAATTGTTCGTAACGTTCCGAAACTGACTGCAGCAGGAAAATAAATTCTTATTGAACACGGAGATACGAACGTCCGCAGTCCGGCAATTAATTTCAATAAACCGGTGAATGAATGGGCATGGTCGCAATAATCTGTGGAACACGAGCAGAATAAACAAACCCATAAAAGCTTAAAAAGTTTTCTTGTTACTCGCGGTAAAGGGCGGCGTCGGCGAGCACGGCACGGGCGCGGCCTGTGGCGCTTGCCGCGGAAACGAACGCGGAAAAAATGCGGGCCGCGGGCGAAAGCTTATGTGCACAACCTCAGAAAGCTCGGAGCTTCCGTTTAATTAGTCTATTTGGAGCAGCTGCAGCTACTTAAGCAACGTGCCTCCGCCCACCTCCCACCCCCACGAATTTACCGGTACCGGGCACCAACGAAAAACAATTTCCCCCGGGCGAACTGTTTCGCGAATAATTTAGGATTAAGGGTTAAGAACGGCTATCGGGACCGAGGCAACAAAGTTTGCGGCGCCGTGCCGCGGGACTTGGCAAGCATAACCGCATCCTCTCCCAGGAAGCGACGCGTCCCACATTTTTCTCCTTCCACTTTTCCGGGGGAAAAGCTCGGAGGGGCAGGGCGGTGAGCTAACGAGCGACGCGTTCGCCCACCTGGTCATTACTCAACTTCTTATTGTAATTAAAAACGATAAAATCGCCAGGTAAATTCATTACCCGGAATTTGTAATTGAAAGGAAGCTTGATGTGGGTTAATAGGAACGCGACAGTGCGTCCCGACCGCGACAGGATTTGATTAATACCGCGGCTTCCGCGGTAGTCCACGACAAATGGATTTTCGATATGACCGCGTCGGGTTCTAAAGTATCTTGAAATTAATTCCTGCCCCGGGACTCGAGCATCATTAATGTCCCAATGAGGCCGTCGCTCCTGGTCCGACGAAAATTCGAATTTCCCGCGCGACATTCCTCTTCACAGGGTGAAAGGGATTTTTAAATGGTACGATATTACACCGAACCGCGAATGCGATTCCATTACCAACGCGTAATTTAGGTGGGCGACTGTGCTGTACGCAAATGAGTTTCATATTTAATTGTGGGCCGCAGGAAACTGACTGCACGTGGTCAGGCAGGATTGGAGAGGATTTGATCCTTTAAATATATTTACGAGTAGATTGATAAGTAATTTGCTGATTATAATCTTCAATTTTTTAATAATACTGGAAATAGGAAATTCGGCTCTGTGAATTATCGGAGAGCTATCATCTCCTCTGGACAGAAATAAATTAGATAGGGGAAACAATGAGTTTAATACGAGATGGTATATCGATAAGTGGAAACTGACGGTAGCCAGACAAGATCTGTGAAACATAATTACGTATATCTTGGAAACGTTATAGGTAGGAAAAGTGTCGTATTTAATTATCGGAAAGCAATCCGGTGATTCTTCCGCGGAAAATAAGATTGTCAGTGGAAACAGTTCATGTAATATCAGATAGACTTGACACCCAGGTATCAGATTCCTGATATCTGTTCGCCATCCAGTAACCGAATATCGCGGTTTCGTCGGCGTGTCAACGTCAACGCTCGTAAAAAGCTCGCGTTTTTCGAAAACGTGAACACGTAGCAGGCTATCCTCTTACCAATTATACCGAGGAAAAAAATCCTGATCCTTCTATTTCCGGGGAAAAACAGTCTCTCGGAAAAGGCAGGAAAAAAATTGGAACGGGACAAAAAGTACTCGCTACAATTCAATATCGAATAACAAATTCAAAGATAACATCTTTCTATACATTCTCGTATGATTTAAAAAAAGTTTTCGACAAACTTAGACTGCGAATCAAAAGGCACAAAGAATGAAACTACTGCGTACAGAGCATCCTGTTGTTTGTAATTTAGCATTACAGTGAAATTATTGTTCATTATTCATTAGCATTATAGTGATCAAAAGTTAAATACAGTATTAAATAGGATTACTCTTAATGGAACAAGCCAAACTAATGTTTCATTTCAAATTGAGCAAACCATGATTATTCTAAATGGGTAAATAAACGCTTGAGCATCAGTTAAATAGGTAACAAAGCTTCTGTTAATTACTTCGCAACAATCATTTGCATAGAAATACGCAGATTAATCAATCAATATTGACTATACCTAGAATATTCGATATTCAAACAATGTTTAGTGTTAAAACGTAGCTAATTAACGAACCAATTATCTCTAAAATATCTCAATGTATTTAACAAATCAGGTCTGAGATTTACCTTCGGAAGCCTTAGAAAAATGTGACAACGTTAATCTTGTTCTCGATTGAAAACATTTTAAGCTGATCGAGGCAAGTTTAATCATTTAATACTAAAGTTTGGCGAGGGAGAAATTGATTTGGCGAAATGTGGGCGGGAAGATGATTTAAGCAGGATGTTCGGTGTGGTGTTATTTGCGCACAGAGGTGGATTGACGGATGTTCAGAGGGGCATCGTCGCGTTATCGCCGCGCAGACACTGAATTATCATCGAGCGCGTGCCAGCCCCCGTCGTCTAATCCCGGGCATTCATCATGTTCCTTCTGTCGTCAGGTGGCAACAGCTCAGCGGGACGCAGCACGGCCTGGACTACAGCGACGACGGTGATTCTAGCGTTGATTGCGAACCTCGTGTTCCTGCTGTCGACCTCGATGACGATGTTCGCGGCGACGGTCAGCACATCCGAGGCTCTCATTGCCGGCAGCAGGTAGCTCGTGGGCGTCGACGAGGACACCCCTGCCACTGTCTGACCCGATTACATCGTCCATGTAAAACCTAGTAGTCTAGGGCTTCCAGTTATGTATGTTACTATGTATGGAGTAGATAGTCGAATAACAATGATTTTTATTCGAGTGGGCCTGGCCGAAATACCGAGAAAAACAAAACCGAGAGGAAGAGACGACAGACAAGACAAAACAGAGACAGTGAGGGAGAGCGAAAGCTGGAAAATTGGCGCGAGCTTTCTTCGAAGCGATTATATACTTCCATCGAGCGTGTTTATCCTTTTTCTGCACGGGCGAACAGACTGTTGAACCGAACAGGGACGATCGATCGATCGATCGTGTACACCGTCATAATTGTCCGATTCTCTGTGGCTACTAGGTGAACACGCGGGAATACCAGAACACATGGGTGTGATTGATAATTAAAGAAACAAAATAGTCTTTCGATGTGCTGAGAGAGATATGGAGAGGAGAGATGTAAACGGATGTAAAGCGAATTTTCAATTGTAACCTATTGTACGCAATATAACACTCCCTACGACACACGATATGCTTGCTCGTTCGATTCCGTTCGTCCGATTGTTTCGATTTTTCTGTGATTCGTTAGTGACCCCAGTGTTCACCGAGCGTCGAGAATAGATATACGATTACAGGGGTAATTAATATAAAAATGAACAAAACTGATATGGTTAAACGTTAGCGCAGCGACGGGCGGCGTTCTGCTCAATATCCGCTCCTTTTAAGACGTCTGACGAGGAACGCGACACCATAGGTACCGATTTGTAATCTGTACAAATTGTAATAAATTACCATTCGAAGTACGTTCGATCCACCTCTCGTCGGCCTCGTTCATTCCAACCCGTCAACCTTACATTTCCTGCGAACGTGAGACCAGAAAACTAATTCAGATGACACAAAAAAGAATGTTGCTGCATAACTGTTCGTTAAATGAATTATCTACGTTCCTGTCTTCATCAACATCTTATTTCTTGATCGAGCAAGTAGTCTTTCAATCAGGTAAGTACAATTGAAAAAATGTTCAACATTGTCTGTGGTGGAGCTTAGCAATTGGCCTGACAAGTAGAACAACCTTGCTATTGGTCAGACAAAGAGCCCGAATCGGTGAGCAACGAAACAGAGTCGCTTCGCAGGCGGGACGGATCATTTTAATTTCTCGTTGCACTTTCTTCCCGCTTTTGACTCATCGGAATTACTTAGCGTCGCCATAAATTCCAGCTTGGCAGCCAGCGGGTACACGGTCGCGCTCGCCGGGAAACTAATCTTGCTACTGAAGTATCAGTCGCTGAATTTATCCGCATCAGAGAGCCCTGCAATTAACTCGACGTTAAACGATTCTTCTCTCCACGTCGGCGCAAAAGGTAAGGATGCCGGTTTCCTTCTGGGGAACGTAATCTGAAACGTCACTCTACTATGACCCGAGTGGTGGAAACAGGGAGAGAGAGAGAGGGGAGGGCCGGGATTGATCCAATAAAGAACGCTCCCTGAAAATTGGCACGACCACTCGTAAATGTTGAAGTGCACTCGGGCTACGTGGATTGCGACGTCGAAATATTTCCGGGATATGAATTATATCGGTACGTGACTCTTTCCGGTGGCCGTAATTGCGCCGACAGAGTTTCGGCGGGAAGGTTTATCGGCTCCTTAAAGCGAATTATTAAATTTATCGTTTAATCCACAGTGCGCGTTCACTGATGCGGCCAGTCGTACGAAACGAAGGTCCTGTTTGCTGATTCCTCGCGGGTCCGAGGACTCACGTTTCCTATGTACGTCCCTGCGGTCGCAATTTCCTCGGTGCAAGGAGCGCAGAGTAATATCAGGATTTCACGTGGAACTGGTCTCTCGAGAGGCGGACACGCTTTATAGTAGACCAACAATCCTTTTTTACATATTTCGAAGGACGTTGCTTGTTTCTCCCATAGTACACAATTTCATTTTTTCTGCATGAATTTTTCTGTGTAAGATTCAAGAAAATCGATAAAAATTGACAACGAAAAACATAGGCGAAACGAAGATAGGGAGGTGCACAGGTAAGGGTCCGGTGGATCTAGAAATCCGGGAACGTCGGGGTGTCACGGACAAAGCCTGTTATTTCGCGTGGCCGTGTAATCAAGAGAAGCCTCGCGCAGAATTTAATGGCTCGGTCTAATACAGTCTCGGTTGGTCGGTAAATATTCGCATTAAAATTCAGTGGGGGTTATCGGGGGAGGGAGGGCGGCAGGAATTAGCATTGTGTACGTATAACGGGCTGGAGGCAACGTGACTCGTGGACGAGGCAGAGCGAGGCAGAGCGAGGCACGGGTACAGTGGGCCAGGTCTAAATCAAGCTTTAAACGTCCGCGCACGTCACGACGCCTCGTAGTAGAGGCCACGTGCCGGTTGCGCGAGACACGTGCGAGGCAGGATCAGGGGAACCCGAGGAGAACGACCAGAAAAGGTTAGACGGCCGTTTTAATTTCGCCGACAAGCCAGATGGACCGAATGGCGCTGTGTTCCTTTATACGGCCCTGAACGCTCTTGATTAACGTCGATTCCGCGGTGGCCGCCCCCTCTTACCTTTTCATTTTCTTTGCCAAGCCCCTCCCGGGCCGCGGAGAGAACCCGGATACCGGCGACCTAATTTTCTCGAAGTCCGAAATTCACCGACGTTGGAAAAAGAAATATTCTCCTCCGGGCTTTTGTCAGACGATTCTGATCATGCTTGATTAATGCTCGCCGCGTTAATCATGCGATTAAATAGGATACGATGCGTTGGACGATATCGAATGAGTAATTTGTTACAGGTGTTGGTAGACTGGGAATACGACTGTTGAAGCATTGTCATTCCTTGTCCTCAACCGTGTCTAAAGTATAATACCTCTGACTTAGAATGAATGTATCAATTTCTCTGTCGAATACAGTTCATAGTCAGCCATGGTGGTTAGGACAGAACAATTGTACTCGCCAAGCCGAAAAAAATCGTCCAGGGACCGTTTGGACACGCCATGCACCCTGAATAGATAAAAATCGCCATGAGAGCAGAGTCGACTACTGTTTTTATTTACCACGAACCAAACATCAATTCGAGAGTCACTTGATCCACGCTTGACAGATGAAGCAACGTCGGCATTGCACCAACGAACCTCCTCCTAATTTTCATTGGAATTTCGCGATCCGTAACACGCGGTGCAGTAAAGAAAAATACCGTGCCCTCCACCCTACGGTCTTTTGTCCTCGACTCCACCCCTGTTTTCTTCTCTGTAATTTCTTTCTGGCCTCGTGGTTCTGCTTACCGTTTTCTTCGACGTTGTTACGGCTGGTCGGTTCACTCGAACACAAGAGAGACCGGTCCAATTATTTTATTCGTTCCCCAGTTACACGGCGACAAAGCCTCCCGATGTCAATTAAAGCCTTAACGAATTCGTTGTTGTCGGACCGCGACTCTTCCACCTTTTTTTTATCCCTGTCGCCCTTCCTATTTTGCAGAATCGACCAATACTCGAATGCGGTCGTCTGCACTGTTACAGATCGTAAATTGGAAGAAATTGCTCGGTCGAGGACCAATTTCACATGACTTCGTTAAACTCGCTGCAAATCTATTTCAATCGTCAGATTAAGCTGAAGTTCTCACTGCGTTGTACCACAAAGAGGGATCTGTGAAAAATAATGTTTGAAGATTTAATAGTATAATATACATATAATGTAATATAATAAATATACTCTTTAACGAAGATTTATTTTCCTGTCCAGTGAAGCACATGCTTCCTAATTATCAAGATAAATCTTGTATCAAGATAAAGCAAGCATCTTCAGATCCACGAAACAATTTCGAATTTTGGTGATATCGAGCAACCAATGGGTCCTCGAAGGGATGTAGGGCGTATTTGTAGGAATCCAAGGGGTCGCATTTAAGCGATTCATTAGGGATGAAGGGCTCTAGTGTCCCGGCCGGTAATTGATTTTCACGAGAGATCGGAATAGGCCCGCTGCGCTCGCGTCTAATCTGCGTTGATAATCTAGACGAAGGGTTTATTACTCTTCTGGCATGGCCTCTCGATAATTGGCGAATTAATATCTCCTCGCCGGTATTAAGGGGATGAGTGGCCCGACTGCCTCGAACCAGGACTTATCGCGAGACCTCGTCTTAGACACCTTATCCCGGCGCAAAGTTTATTCCGAACTAGAACTATCAATTATTCTTAGAGCTCCGATCCATCGAAACCCGGAAACTGCGGGGAACTGCAGATACTTAATCTATAAATCGACCTGCCTTCGAAGAAAAATTTTTTCCCCGAATCACCAGTCTCTTTGAACTTGTTTGAATTTTTTAAATGAGATTCATTTTAAATTCAACTGAGAGAAATACCTAAGAACCTTCCGGTGGAACGAGGTGCGAAAAATTCGTTCAAAAAGTTTATTTTTCGCTTGAACTGGAAAAAATTGAATTCGCGAACCACTCGTTTCAAATTTCCGTAAGAATAAGTTTCTAGATTCTTCTAGCGAACTGTTTAAATTCCTGAATTTTGTGACGGGGCAGAAATAATGCCTGAGGGTGCAGGATAAAAATTTATTATAGCGATCATTGAGGTCGTCAAAGCAAATTTTAAAAGCGTGGAATCAAATAGAATCTTAAATTTAGCGATGACACTTCTTGCGGATTAAGAACAAATCAAAATTGCATTGAATGCACGCAACTGGACGTGTGCAGTACGCATTGTAGACAACCGCATTCGATCGCCGCCGTAAATTCCGGAATGAAGCCGGAGCCAAGAAAACTTCGCGGACGTCCGACGAATTGTATTGACAACGTGCAGGGGTGGGATGAAAATTTTCCATCGTGAAACTTGCCCGCCGAAAAAAACTTCGGTGGCGGAAGAAAAACGGTAGCAAGAGCGCGGAAAAGCGCGGAAACTTGAGACGACGGAAAGAAGTTTCTAGGAGTTACCGGCTGATAACTCGCGGCCTCCATAAACCGGAGGGAGTTACGACAAATATTTGTCTTCTCGCTTTATTCCCCCTCCACTCTGCTACCCGAACGCCTTCGTTTTACCCCGTTTCACTTCGATACTTCTCGGCGAGCTCAGTTTCCCTGAAGCTTTCGACGGATCACGGGAAAGACGAACCGCCGATTGGAAAAACCACCCCAACCCCCACCCACGCATCAACCCCCGACCATGTAACTTTTTTCTAGACTAGAAACTATTAGCGACGAACCTTTTAAATTACCGTTGATTGCTTTAGACGTGTGTCGATATCCAGACATCGATAACGCAAACAGTATTTCAACGCTATATTTGCAATTCTCGAAAAATTCGATTTTCAAAACCTGATTAGTTTGTAAAAAAAGAATAGTACGTCATAATCTTGGGCTAATTTTTTTAGCCAGAAATCTCTATTTTCGCAATACATTTTTCTCCCCATACGGCTTACTTTGTTGCAGGATACTACATTTTCCGTAAAATTTCTATGATCTCATACCGTGACATCAACTTTTCAAATTTACATACATTGAAATATGCGAACAGTGGGTTAATCCATTAAGCGACAATAACGCGTTAATTCAGTGCGTCGTTTATATTTTTTTCAGTCGATTTACATTGTTGAATTCCAGTTGCAATCACTCTGCCCGTAACACGGAATTCCCGAGATTTGCTTAACAAATGTTTGCCCTTTTTGATGTATGAAAACCGTGAACACGTTTTATTCTGGTGTATGAAAACATCGGTGGAACGAATCTGCGGATGTTTCGATTCAAATAACCGTGTGATTCACTCGGTCCCATGTTTAATAGATAGGAAATTTGTTTATTTTGATACAGGGTCGCTTCCGAAAGCGGCTTGCTGCGTCGAGAAAAAAAGCGAGCGATCAAAGTCGCCTTTACGAGATAAACGAGCGGCGTCACAACACGCGGTCGGCCTTTGATCTGCTTTTTCCCGGAAAAATTCGAAAAAATCTGTGGGGCCGACCCAGTTTCCCCCGTCAGAAGTCCCGGAATCGATCAAAAGAAGGATAATCCGGAGCTTTGCCAGAGCAGGCGGCCGCCACGATCACTCGAACCATTAATTCAGGTGATGATAAAACCTTGCCGAACTCTTCGCGAGTTCTAATTCAACGAGAAAATTCGATAAGCGGATCGACCCCGGGCGCTGATCGATTACAAACAATTTTCATGCGAAACGGAACAGAAGGTCTCCTAGTTCATTCGACGCAGATACGCGATCCGCATACAAAATAACCGCCGAACAGATCTACAACGAACAAAAGGCGGAATGGAGGCAGAAGATTGTAAATATTTTTACGAACGATAAATCTGCTTTTTCGCCTTTCCGATGGACACGGAACGAGAGACGGGAATAAACGAAATTGAACACTCCATTTTTGTCGACGGGGTACTTGCATTCTTTGCACTTCCGGCGCCACGAGCACAAGCTCACGAACAGATCATCCCCTCGATTTTTATTTCCGACCGCCATTATTGGGAGTAACTCTTCGGTCTCGCGCGGGATGGAAAATAAAGCTTGCGACCGCGTGATAAAAACGCTGCAACGCTTAGGAATATGTTGCGGTCGCTCGTAAATAATTATTCCCGACCCTTCGATGCAGTTTTCCGCCATGTCTGATCACTGCCGCCGCTTCTACTGCTGCTGTATTGTCTCTACACAGTGGTGCAATGTAAAATGTTACCCGATACCAAAATCTGCGAGAAAAACGATGGCAGATATTTTAAGGGGTAGAAATTTTTCGGTACTTGGAAAAAATACGAGCTTTATATAACTTTTGTTGAACATCCACTACGGGCACCTTAATTATACTCTATACGCAGTTTAGCCAAAAACAATCTTGCAGTACCGAAAGGAAAAAAATTATGCAACCCTAAAAGTAACACTAACTCTAAAATAAAAATATTATTTATCTTCGTTGCTATACGTGTCTTTTGAGCTTCGTGTATTTGCCATAAGTGAAGTTCGACAGTGTAACGATGAATCCAGAATCGTCTAGAAACTGTCAGAATTTTCAACAAGTAGAAATTGCCAATATTAATCAGACACTATGCTAGACGTAATTGGTGGTTTTCGTTGCCTGCAGTAATGGGGTAGAAATTGGTAACTGACACTGCTGTGACGATCCATGGAAAGTACAATACACGGAAAGACAATTCCGAAGGGTCATTATTGTAGATATCAAGTCGATTTCGCAAATAATGGCTATTATACACAATAGCTATTATAATTCACGTAATCACGCTTTCAGTGATCAGAATACAAGGTTACACAGTCTACGGGGAAAATGTAACTCGCGTATGTGTTCGGAAGAAAATATAAATAAACTGAAAACAGGAATAGACGAGAATGTATACATAATTTTTATGAACGTATAAACATAAATAAAATTTATTAGTACAATAATGATAACAAATACAGCAATAAATCTTGCGAACGTCCAGACTGTATGCTGTTCTAAATTATAAAATATTGGAAAAAGTTTTATTCCCTATTAAATAATTGAAATTTATTAGCAATGAAGAGACTTTTGTACTTACGTTTCGTAATTTTATTTAAAACGTCCATTAATAAATACTGCTCCTGTCGCTTTATAATAAATGTCAACGATATTTGAAAAATAACGTGATAAATCAATAAGTAATTTAATGACGCTGCAGTACCAAATACAGTAAAGAAAACCGTGGACAAAGACAGGAAACTGACAGGAAAAGTTGAAAAATGCTGCAGTAGTACACGCAGAAAGATAATATATAATAATACTAATAATCGTTTAATTTGATTTGATATCCGTGATATTAAAATGGCAAATAAAGTTCAGCGTAACTGAAGCAGTAATAAAAATAAACGGCAGCGAACCAGCGAAAATTGAGAACACCCGCTAAACTGCACAATTACCATGAATTCCCCGAGGCAGAGAAAAGAAAAAAGAAGGAGGAGAAAGAGTATGTGTAACGAGCAACCGGATCGAGGTTCATGAAATTCGAACGTGCTGGAACGAGGTCCAAATTTCTTTCGAGGATGGGTGACATAAAAATCTACCGACTCGGGGTATAAACCAATAAAAGGAACTGCGCGTTCAAGATATTTCGACGGTATTAGGAAACGCGATAGCGCGCGGTATGCTTTTGTGGTAGGCTTGGCAGGATCGACAGGCAGCGAGGCAGTTAAAATGCAAACACCCTCGGGATTCGCGATACGCGCTGCGCGGGTGAAAAAATACGAACGGGGCGAAAGAAAAGTGGGTATCGTTAATGCTCGTTTTTCACCGGCGCCCGCCGACAGAGGAATTTATCCGCGACCGTTTCCGCGCGTTCCCTTTTGTCTTCCTCCTTTCCGGCGGATTAATCGGTTTTTCGACGATTCGCACTCTCCGATGGAAAACCGGGGAAAACTGTTTCCCACCAAGGAGAGATGGAAAACCGGAGGGAAAAAGACAGGAGAAACGCGCGCAGGAACAACGGCCGAGACACTCTCGCGGAATTGTTCCAATTAGACAGGACTTTCTATCCTTCGACCCCGGGACACCCCTTCCGGAATCCATTAATTAATTACTCGGAGAGATTGAGTGGCCACCGATGGTGAAGCGAAAAAATATTTAAAAAAAGATCGTCAGAGAGAGAGAGAGAACTCGATCCCCGAAAAAAATGCAATCCGCGTTGCGAAAAGTGCGACGAACTCGTGTGCGGCCGGTGTCCTCGGCCAACCGCGCGTCGCTCGTTTGCACTTTTAATTAAACACCGCGACAGAGCGGTCGTAATTAATTGGCGGCGCGGACCGGCACGGCGCCTGCGGACCACCTCAAATTTCCGTCGAACTAATTTTTCGAAACGAAGGCCCGGCACTCGTAATCCCCGGGAAATGACCGATACCCGGCTCTTTCTTCGACACTGCGATCGGGTTCGCTGCTTTTCAACCTTTTGCTGGGTCTCCGGAACAATTATGTAACATGAAAACAAGCTCACGCGTGTCCTTTGAATTATTTTGTTTAACTACGTTCTTTGATGTTCGACACTCTCCGTTCGTACCATGGAACATTTATTTTACATGTTCGTGTAATTGAAAGACATCGTTTGAAATTTTCCAGTATGTACCTTTTAGCGAAACCGTACATTTTGGATTTCTATTTCCATTTTTAATCAACATATACATGATTAAAATCACTTCCAATGGTCCGCGCGCGAACACCGTTCTGTCTCTCCTAAAAATTGACTGAGCCGTGAGGCCATTTTTCGAGCGAATTATTCTCCACTTTTATTACTGTCTCTTCTATTTGGCTGGCATAATTTCGCGGGGAGTTTCGAAACCATTCGGATAATAAAGGAATGAAAAATTGGCGTGGCAGTTCGAGAGCAGAACAAACCCGAAAAAGGTGGCGAAGAAACACAAATAATGCCGGTAATTAAGAGCCGCCATCGAAATTAGTCAATGGTGCCGCGGACAATAACGAATGCTTGTTGACATCGCGAATTCGCGCGCGATAAACATCCCGGCCATCGAGCGCCGTGTTCTCTACGCGGCTGTTAAAAAACAAAAACGGAAAAGGAGAAGAAGAGAGAGAACAAAGGAGAGAGAACCCAAAAAATACAGTGATCTATGTTACAGCTGGACGGGACTGGAGGTAATTTATTATAAAGCGTTTCGATTCACGCGTGCGCGCCCCCAGTGAAACCCGGTAAAAGTAGAGGTTCATTTCGGCGGACTGTTATTTGTATTCATTCCACGCGGGACGCCGTTAAATTGCGAGTTTACAAATATTTTCTGGCAATTATAAATAATCGGGTTCGAATTCTTGACCGCTTAACGATTCCGGGACACAATTTTACCGCGGACGTTCCTCGCGTAAATATTCAACAACTTCGGCCGTGATGTTTGCGCTGATCAAAACCGACGACCATGTTGCGAGTCGCGTATTTTCTGCGAGGGCGAAATCGCCTTTCGAGTAAGCCAAATGCAAAAAATCATTTCAAAGGAACAATGTCCGTGTAGAATTTTTCGCGGACCGATATATTTACTCGGCGTCAACATAGACTATCAGAATTAAAGTGCTGGCAGCAGCGATTTAAATCCTGCGATTGCAGAGGGATAAGTGCTCCCGAAAAAATCGAGTCTCGATATGCTGACTCACGAGCAATTCTTGAAACAGACATTCCACGTGTGTCGGGGAACACGATCGATCTTCTATTACTAAGACATCGAGTGTAATTACGGTTACGAGGAAAGGCATCGATTAGGCAACAATTAAATAGAGCGATTTAATTAACGTCGCTATCGTACATGTTGTAAAATGTCCATCGGCGGATAAACAATCTAAAAGTCAGAAACGAACATTCTGCCGTGCGTTTTATCTCAGAATCGGGTCTGCTGAGCGTGCGCGATCGTTAATTAGCGAGACGGGTATGTTAATTAGCAAGTTATTCCAGTGATAATTAGCAGAATTACTTGGCATTCAACATGTCATTCTACCGGTCGCCGTTCTGAACAATCAGGCCACGGAGAAAAAATATCGCCCGTTTCGCCGAGATGACACGAATCTCGCGCGTTCGGGTAGCTGGATCAAGATCTACACAATATATGTTCGAAACTAACTTTACAGTTGATCGGGCGTGAACGCAGGATTTTTCCAGGGAGCTTGGGAATGGAGGACGTAGCTTGGGAAATCGAACGTCTGTCAAACTCACGTTCGCGATTATCCCGCCGATTTCGGGAATTCCGCGCCAAGCGGACAATCTGTCCGAATACACTTATCAAGCCAAGGCAATCAGTCGCAATTGGAGTTGCGGTCGCCAAACGCACAGCGGCCAGCCCCGGCGATGCATCTGCGCGTGAATCAGCGTCGCATTAATATCGGAATGCCTAGGCAGCTAGGACACAATTCCGCGACTACGCTCGCCGAAATTTACCGTCGACGTATCCGAAGCGTCCCCGCGGGCCCCTCCATGTGCCGATAGAAAGCCTCGATACACGATCCTCGGACAAGCTAGACAGCCCTCTCGCGCACACCGTTCGAATACCAGACCGCAGTCTGAAAATTATTCCGTAGGCGACGCGACGCGAGCACTTTCCGCTGGGATCCGCCCGCAATGAAGTGCTTGATGGACGCTCATTGCACGCTCGATTATCGTTGAAACCGCTCCGAACTCGCTCGCCGATCGAAAACAGGCTCCGCAGCGGTGTCTGACTTGCGGTCGATCTGTACTACTTGCTCCTTTTCAGATGGATCCGCGCGAATTGCCTAGCCAGATCCAGACTTCACTCCCCGAGCAGGAAACACTGGTTTGTACTACTTATCATGCTATACACTGGGTTACAATATTGGTCTGACTATTCACGGATTCTACTTGTCGAAATGTTTACAGATATTACTTGGATAGAGAAACGCACGTTCTTGCCAATAAATAAATTTTTGTCTGGTTACCGACAGACCCATTCCACTCGTCTGTTCACACATCAGTACCACTCCATCGTATTTCAACGCTAACAAGAGATAACATCCGCTGTCTGACCAAAGGGCCAGTGGTTCCATTGGCATATCTTCGCAGCGTCAAGGGAGCGAGTCGTCGCCGCTTAGCCGAGCTCGTTCATTGAAATCGAGCCTTAGAGACATTTAATGGCGGCCACCAAACAAGACGGCAATCTTACTCAGGCTAACGGCCGCTGTAATAACCGTTATCATTATCATTCCCGCGCGGAGCTGGGACGGACTATCTGAGCGGAAGCGAGCAACGCCGTAGCGCACGGTATCGGCAATTAAAATTCATGCCGACATCGTTAGACCTTCGTCCAGGGTCGCACGTAGCCGAGAACGCGGACGTGACACCTACAGTTCGCTTCATAACTGGCGCGAGGGGAAGAGGAGCACACGGTTTCTTTTTCGACGGTTCCTTACCGTTTCAGATAGCACGATGGCGATCTCTCCGAGGACGTTCTCAAGCAGTTTCTTCATTTTATCGAGCCACCGGTAAAGAGCGTAACGGAAGTTAACACGCGAAGTTCCAAGAGAGAAGTTTCGCCTCTCCAAGCACAGCCGAATCGCACCGCAGAGAGAATTGCGTAATTTTTCTGCTCGCTTGTGCAATTGATGGCGCATCGCATAATCGATTAAAAGGCACGTGCGCGACATCGCCGAGGAGAAAAGAAGGATAGGTAGGCGACACATATGGCCGCGATTCAGACCACGCCGCCAGAGAATCCCATTTTGCCCTTGTCCCCTTTGACTATATTCGGTTCGCCAAAGGGGTAATGAAACGTCGATCGAACACATCATCTGCGCGCGATAAATTCAATGCGCCCCGGCGTACATTGCCCCGGAACCATATGTATCCGACACGCTCGCATCGCGTCGGTGCACGTTGGATATACGCGGCCGCGGACCAGACACGCGCCGATAGAACCGTAAAACAATGACCCCGGCCTGCATTACGATTATTATTTATTTTACTACGCCCAGTCAGAAATTTCGGATATTCGTTTTTCTCCAGTATTCGCGCGATGCGTCGAGAGTGAACCGCGTCCCGTCACGATCAATAGTGTCAGATGCATCTGCTCGATCCAAACCGGTCTATTCTACTTACCCGACTAACCGACGACCTCCACTGCTTGGCTGAATAGAAACTGATTTGTATCTCGCTGACTAGATGTTAATTCAGACCACCTGCGTGATCCTGACGTCCCCTAGTCGATACCAGCTACCTCGTCTGATTGAACCTTCCGGAAAAATGTCGCCCTCTTCGTCGGATCCATGGTTGAGCTAACCTACTTATGAAAAGACTGCATGTGGTAGATCCGGTCAAAGATTATGATTTTATTGAGATCCTTGAGCGAGAACCTGGCTTCTACAATGCTGTACATGTTAATGTACATATTTAAAATGTCACTCTTATCATGTCTGATCAGTGGCTGGCACGTTCTACTTAAACGACTATTTTTCGATCGAATGCTTCTCAGCATGATTACAAGCACTGTTTTAAAAACTTGCCCGATGGAAAACGAACGTGTATCACTGATTTCAGTAGGGTATCTCCGAGAACCACTCGTCGGTGCAATTACAGGGCCGTATCACTGCGTTAAGCGAGTAGGTTGCGCGACGGTAATGGGTCAACCGACGCACTTGTGTGTACCCGCATACGGAGGACTCGAACGTGGCATTGTGCAACCGTGCGAATGTATTATCTGGCGGGCGTAAGCGAGCACATACGTTAATTGGCTATGGCGCAACAGTAATGCGCCGATTGATACGTAAATGGAGTGGGCAATTATGCGACGGAGTAAACAACAATCCCGGCATCGGTTCTCAGCACAGAACACACGACATATCCCGTGTACACCCCCCGTCCATCGAAATCGACGAAAACCACCAGTGCCCCGCTGATCGTCTGAAATCACCGGCTGATTGCAATCACGATCGCTCATCGCCTGATTGGCAAGAAGTTAGGCGAATCGAGCGCCGCGGGGACCTTTCGCCTAATTCGTGTGGCCCGCAAACGTGCTCGCCGTGGATTCGTGTCTTCCCGATCGAGCTCCTCCTAGGAGCTATATTAATTCTTGATTTTAATGTGATTTTAATACTACTAAAGGATTTGATTTTGTTCACTGATGCAGAATTTTTTTACTCGAATGATGTCACTGGAATTCGTGAAACGAATGTCTCACCTCTTTAACACGTCATCAAATACGCCATTATTCAAATTCCCTGAAAATTTCGAATCGTTTGGTCCAATTTTAGCAGAAGTATTCTCTGTTGGCGAACGTCCGAATGTCAGTGTGTGCCAGTTTGGTATTCGGATGCACAAAATTAGCGAGCGCAATTTCGAAAAATGGCAAGCGCAGGGGATCCCATTAGGCCTGATCCGGGATCCATCGTTCGTCGGATAACGCAAGCACGGGGTGTTCCGGGGAACAATGGCGGCAGAGCACGTGGCGTTGCGGGAACGAAGCCGGCGAACGAAAAATGTATTGGTAGCGTCATAAAATGCGACGCAAATTGAACACCGCCATTAAATAATTAGGGCGGAGAGCGAGCGAGCGCGCGGGCACGCGCTACCGAAGAATGAGGTAAAGTATTTCATCACTTTCAACATAATTCCTCTCCTCTTTTTCTTCCTCCCTCAGGCCCGTTGTTTTTTGTCTACCTTTCTTCTGCCCGCTTCCGCTCCCACTGGCACACTGAGCGCTCCTCTTTTTTCCCTCTGTTTCGATGGTCCCTTTAACGCGAAATTATATTTCTATTACGCACGGGACGTATTTAAGCCATTATGCGTGGTCGTCGCTGCAATTTTCGCTTGAAACGCGATTAACCCAAATACGGGCGACGCTCTATACACGTTTCTATTCAGCGCGATTAACGTTCCACTCCTCAGACGCACTTTAAACGTTCGCCATAATGATCCAGCCGTCTATCCGGACCCTCTCTCCCTCTCTCGAACGAACGAACGAGGTTTCTCTCCGCTCGAACCTCGCGATGATTCTTTTCATCTGTGGAAAATTATAATTTCTTTCATCCGCTTGGTGGCCGCAACTCGAGCAACGATTTCGGAGCCCTCTTCACGAATATTGATACATTTTCCGACGAAATCGCGATGACGATGACGCGGCATAATCATCCCACCAGCTTATGTACTGTTCATCTGCCAACGTGAAGCGTAATATTGAAAACGTGCGACTTCCCACGATCTCCAGCATCGTACAGTGTCATTGCGTTCCTCTTCGATTAACGCACATTATCGCTTCTCGCTTTGTTCGACAGCGTTCAACCGGAATTAACGAGGCCTTAATATCAATCTACTGCGTACTATTATCCATAAAAGAAACCTCCTTCTAGATGGTTTTCGATAATTAAATGAAAAAGATGGTTTTTAAGAATTAAAATAAAAAGATGTCTTGATGTTGGAGTTAAAACAGCTTCGAGTACAACCGATTAAATATGTTTTATACGTGTCTATGCTATTTTTCAATTCCATTAAGTCGCACGAAGCCCTGGAAAAAATTGCCGCCGATTATTTCCAGTTGAAAATCGCGTTCGTCGTCCGTGAATGACTTTTCCGCACGCAGAGCGTTCCGACACGTTTTTCCCGATTCGAGTGGAAAATCTGGTGTTTTCGTTAGGGGAGCGAGACCAGCCAGAGTGTTTTCGAAATGTCTTTTTCTGCAAAACAATCCCGTCAGACGCTTCGTAACAATTGAATGCACGCGTCACAGACCGGGTGCGGCCAGGTAGGGAAAAAATAAAATTGGAACGCACTCCGACCAGCCGAAACCGTTCGAATACCTCAACTATCTGATTTTGAAGTAGCATGAAAACATTTCAATCGATGCTTGCTCGAATCGGTCCCGGCACAATCGACAGACAGCAAGCTTCGAACTAGTCGGTACAATGCCGCAGCCGGGACGCGCCTCGATCGTTGATTTTCGATCGCGAGTGCCGAACAACATTCCTGCGCCACGATTGAGTGTCAATTTTTCATTTTCCACCGCTACAGTTTTATATATTAAACTGCGTTTCTCGTCGAATAATAGAATACAGCGTGTCCAACGAGATAACAATTTTGTTCTTTTAATAAGGACTGCGTTGAGGCTAAAGAAAAGTAAAAATCCGCTGAAATTCTATTCAATTTGTCTTATAATAAGTCCGCGTTCAGCGTGACTGCAATAAATTCATAAAATTCGTAGCCTATCATCCTTTGCGTTAAAATTGTTTTCCTTGCTCTATAGAAAAGTGTGTTTCCACTGGAACGACGTCTAATTGATAAAATTTCGTATGTATAAGTAGTACAATCATAACGCGATAACTCTCACTGTTTTGTGACGCCGACTTTCATCATTTCATAACCATTTTCAAATTTCTCTACAATACTTCCCGAAACTCCCACCGAGGCTTTCATACTCTTAGAAAATTTTTCGCGATCAGTATTGGGCGAAACCTCATTGGTAACAACAATAATGTCGCGTCGATGTTATAAACCCTATTAAAAATCAACGTTGGTCGTCGTTACGTCTGGATCCGGGGGATAATTAACGGCGTTACTAATTAATGTTGCTCCCGTAATTACGCGCGCCTTACAGTCGAACCGACTCGCGTTCTCTTCCCCGATGAAAGGGGCGCGTTATCCACTGTTTCATTAAACGCCACCGAAACTTTTCGAGCCGCGAGCATAGTTGCAGTAATCGTCGACGCGCGCCGCCGTCACGGACCAGAAGAATAACCCGTCCGACTATTAATTAATATCCGAACGCGCTCGGAACGTTCACGGAATATCGACATGCTCTTTGCGAACGTTGGAAAACAGATCAAACGCTCGGCTTCCTGCATATTTATCGACTGATTCGGAAAACAATAGACCAGATGATTTTGTTTATCTCACGATGCAGAATATTATCGTCTAATTTAGTGTCATTCACACATGTACAGAGACTAAGATTTTTCTGATCACATTAAAATATTCAAAATTTATTTCAGACTGTCTCAAACATTTTTAAACTTCCTCAAATCCTGTTGTAATCGTTTCGAACATGTCCGGGGTTTCAAGTAAAATGAAAACACAGTTAGTTAAAATATCGAAGGACGTGAATGAAAATACGAATGAAATAATATTCGTTGCAGTCCACTGTCTATTATGGTCCCTTCTCCTATTTTAGTAGGCGGTTTGACCAAAAACCGACCTTCTCCACTAGCTTAGCCTATTTTTCTTTGCTCGACAAGCACAGATGACGTCCAATTGCATTTGTCTGTCTAAGTCCATGTCCATTCTACTGTTTTGATGAGTATTCAACCCGCTTACTTTTACCGGAACAATAATTACGAATAAGCTGTTCCACTTGAGCAAACAATGAACGACTCTTGTTTGAGCAGAAAGCTATTCTGCATTCAACGACTCATCTTCAAGGACCAAGTAAACGAGTTTCACGCAAGACAAACACATCTAGGCATCAACGACGCAGGACAAACGACGTAAAACTTATCCAAACCTTGTCGAACCTGGCCGAATCTTTTGCGAGAACGTGCGAGTTCTCGAGGGAAACCAAAATAGTGTGGGTTTCGTCAAAATTCCGTGGAGTTCCAGGGAAAATACGAATGAAATAACATCGTAGGCAATCCGTTAGCTCTCGAGGCCCGTTCCACTATTTCAATAGGGAACGGCAGTTCCCTTGGCACGGATTAATCGCGCTCGCAACAGCTCGCGATCGAGGCCGAGAGTCAAACGACTGAGAGAAAGAGAAGGAGAGAGAGAGAGAAAATGCAGGGTGTTTGCCGAGACAATGGCAGGAAAGGAGGAAATAAATAAGAGAACACGGCACTTGGACGACATTTGGCCTCCCCGCGGGTTTGTCGTGCTCCGCCGGCAAACGGTAGTGGCTGCCATCCAAAAATATTCCTCCGGCGGAACGCTTATTTCGTCGCGGCACGGCGAGAGAGCGGTTGCGTCGAACGAGGAAGACAAACAAGCAAGAAGAGGAGTTTTCCGGCCTCGACGCCCCGCACTATGTACAAGACATAAGTATGCAGTTTTCGTCCGTGGACGAGACAGAGATTCCGTGAAAATTTATTCGCCGGACTGACTGCCTCGTTCCGCGACACACTCGTGACTCGATTTCCTTGCTGGACCGGCTTTGCGCCCCCGCTGTTAACGTTCTTCCGCCGTTTTAACCCGATTATTCAATTCAACGCCGACAACCGAGACGCTATTTTCATTCAAATCCTACCCTCCTTGAAAAACTACAGACACCCCCGCCTTAGAAAAATACTCCACGTTCGTGTCCGATCTGTTCACAAACACTCTAATTTTAAGAATTTTTCTCACCGTCTAATCCCCCAATTGAAGAAGAGTGTTTTCCTGTTCATCCTAAGGTCGATAAACATGCCTACAAGTTTTTACAATGATTGCGTTAAAGATAGAATTTCTAAAACATCCAGTGGTCGGAGGTGAGAGGTTGAAACAAAAAGACGGATGTAATATCAAGGTTTTCATTTATTTATAATATCGGAGACCGAGCGGAGATAATGAATAACATTTGGTTTGCCATAACTCGTTTGCTCGCTAGAGAATTCGTTCGAGTGTTCGGTTGAGGGACTCAGGCAACGATAGGCGAAATTGTCGGATAGAACTTACGCAGCCGGGGTGGTTCGTACACATTCTTCGAGCGCCTTTGGATTTTCTTGCGTTCATCAGGGTTCAGGAAACTTTCCAAGGATCCACGATTCGGTTAGCATCAGCCGCTGACTCAGAAACGGCCAGAAACATTCCCGCTTTCCAATATTTAACAAGCCTTTCCGCATTTCATCCTTAATTTCCTGCTGCTCATCGGAACCCGGGAACCTAGCGCCCGAAAGGAGTTTCGAGTACAACTTTTCCGCTTTCGCGTGGAACACAAACACCGGTGAGACTCGTCCAATTTGCGTGAACGAGGCCTGCTAATAAGTTTCATAAACGTGGACTCCGCCGGTTCATTATTAAACGAAAATACGTACATCGGCCGAGAAACTTTGCAAAAATTCAGAAGTTTCGCCGCGTAATGTTCTTTCACCTCAAGATAGCAGCAAAGATATCCTCAATAAAAATACAATCGTCAGAGGAGAGTGGAAGGTGATCAAGGATCAAGGATTAAAGATTTTCTAGTGCAGGAAAGAGTCATAATTTCAACGAACAGACGCTCACTAACTTTTCGATCAAACGAAACTACGAACGAATGGACAAAGAACTTTCGAAAATTTATGCGAAAGCAATTTTCGCCGGTTACCGAGTTTACTTTTATTCCGCGTATTCACAGTTTCAATTTGTCCATCAAGTCAGTTCTGATAAAAAAATCGTCTCTAGGATGTACGACATGAAAATCACCTAGAATTTGAATGTTTGACCACTGTCAGCTGCTTCAACTTGTTTTGATGTTTCGAAATACTATAGAAACTCATCCATGTTGCAAGAGTTCGTAAACTGTAGATAGGAATTGTGATACAAGGTAATCAAGTAGAAATGTCCAACAATGGTCAGACGCGGGTATTGCGGTATCGGCACTGTGTTGTTTCTGTGACTGAACAATAATTGACAAGGGACCGGGTGGTTGACATGAAGTAATCTTCAATGTCTTGAACCTGTACGATAAATAGAACTGGTCGACAATAGTCAGACGTTGCAGCAAGTATCCGGAAAGTCGCAATTCTTACGCATCAGTAGTTTCAGCTTCGTTTTTCTTTAGAGCTGACCTTTTTCGCATTTGATTTTATCAATGAATAACACGATGGTCTTAAATAAACGGGAAAATTAAGGAAGGCGTTGCAAGGATGGTTGATTTATCCAATTAAATCAATTTTATAAACGTTTCGAGTCATTGTCGAAGTAAAGTTAAGGGGCAATGAAATTGAAATGTACAGGGTGTTTGGTCCGGAAGGTAGTTAGAAATGATCGATACGAGGAACTTGAGTGAATCGAGGGGAACACGTCCCGGTCCCGAACTACTACAAATATCCTCGAGTTGCCAGGTAGACGATCCGCGATTAGAGAGTTGTGCAACGCGAACGGCTCGCTCATTAAAACTACATCAACGTCGGGTGTATAGAGGCAGCCAGCCGCCAACTTATCCCGGTGAAATGCGGTTAGGGATTTCCGACAGCCACTTCGCCGGTCCACGGCTGACCCGATGGATAAATGCGGGGGGTGGTGCGATAGCGGACCGCGGGAGAAAGTGCTCCCGCTGCAGTTCCCGACCTCGTGTCAAGGGAAACCTCCGACTTTCGCTAGATGGAAACGATATACCGATGCTCTGATACTGTGCTGCCTGTCTTTGGATACTTAGCGAGCCATTCGCTGACCATTTGCACCACCATTCTCCACGCCACGCTCCACTAACTCGATTTAACACCCTCGAAAAATGTAATCGACGGCTGACACCATTACTGTAGCTTTAATAATATAAAAAAGTTTCTCTTCGTGTCTCTACATTAAAAAATTACACCTTTCGCTGGAGCAGCGTTTTGCGTTTTCCTATTTGTACAGCGCCTTTTGAACCCTTCCCGAAGCGAAGGGTCAAGCATTTCTCAACGAGATCGTAGTTACAAGACAGGGAATTACCAGCGGGTACTTAAATTGGACGTACGACAGACGTATTTAGTTTCGAGAAATTGTTCGTGAGTTTATGTTTCACCGTTCTATCCAGTCTGCGTTCCTTCTCGCTAATGAAGTGTTCCAGGCAACGCATAGCAGTCTGCTGTCTATCTATTTGTCTATCCATCTCTCTGCACTATTCACGTCGGTGGAAAGTAATACCTGTGGTAACCGCGCTATATTTTCTCGCACCTTCGTTACTGCTCACGCAACCTTCCTAAGACAATTTTTCTAGATGATATTTCACAGCTTGTTTGAATCGTAGTGTTGTAATTTTCAGTGATGTCTTAGTGTTCCTTTGACATTCTGAAAATGAAAATAAATATTGCACATGGCAAGAAATTAGAGTCAAAAATGTTATTGTTGAGGTAGATTGAATTCTGCCAATCTTTATTGAATTAAGCTGTGTTACACTTGTTACACTTACCCCATTAAATTCACTGTTGCCAGACAGGACAGCAAAACGTAACGAAGTCTCGGATCAAGAGGAATCTTCACAAACCGAAGTACACCGCTAGCATTCGAATAATGCTCGGTTCCCAGGACATCCGCTAAGATTGATGAAGACGTAGCTCGCCTCCCCGAAGAAATGCCTCGGCGAATGCGTCAAAAGTACACCGAGAGGGCGCCGCGGCGAGGCGGAAGACTTCCCAGTGTATCCCGTACAGTCTGAAGGAAGATTCCGCGTGAATGGTCCTCGCGTGCGCCTCTTGTTTAATTTACGAACAAGAGAACGACTAGCATACGTAATTACAGTACAAGCGGATTTTATATTATCTCGTATCTCGCGGGCGCAAAACCGGGGCCCGCATAAAGTTACACCGCGTGGACGCGCGTTACTCACTCGGCCCCGTAATACAAAATTGCGCTCTTTATGAGAAGGATATTGCAATTTACATTTATACGAGACGTGGCCGCACGCGGCTTCGTGACGGAAATGACGGGGTGGCCGGCTAAAAATGTTGTCTTTCGTACGGCGAGCGGTATTAATTAAAATGTTAATAACACAATAGAACGAACGGCCGGCTTGCGCTAGCGCCGGTGACGTTTCCGCAATTAAAGGGATTCCGGCGGGCGGGGGAAACCCAGAGAGATAGAGAGAGAGTGGGTGGGGGAGGGTAGAGAGACAAAAGGAGAACGAGCCGCGGGGAGAAAAAGTTCGCCCGGGATTCCGCTTTGATGTTCCTAGCCGGCGGAACCGTTCGCTGTGCCGGGGATCGTTTCGTCGATGCCAAATTGGAATCCCTCTCTCTCTCTTTCTCTCTCTCTCCATCTCTCTCTCTTTCTCTCGCGAAGGAGAGGAGATCGGCCCCGCGAATTTCGAGGAAAGGGTTCCGGCCCGCTTCCTTTTCTGCTTACGGAGAGAAAAGAGCCTGCGGGAATTATTGTTCCCTCTGATATCCAATATCGAGGTAAGATAACTCTTTCCTTTGAAACCGGGAGACATCGAGTTATCGAGGTATGAAAGTCGATGGTTTCGTGGACCTTGCAATTACGTGCCCAACCCCGATCAACCCCCTGCCCCCGTCTACTTGACCCCTCTCACTCCCTCTAGCCGATCTCTGTTATAAGTCAGACACGATATTCCTCGTGTTTCAAGAAACCTTTTCTTGCCAGCCAGCATCGAGATCACAATCGCAGTAATTGAAACCTAATATCTGTAACGTCGGCCCGCATGCTTTGGTCTCGCTGCTCGACCCGACGGATTGCTTCGGTTTCTTGCTCAAGATGCACCTGATTCTATGGAAAATTGTGTACGGAACATTTTATATAGACGGAGGACGACGGATCTCTATCATTTGTAAGATTGCTGTTCTCCGGTGCTTTTGTCGAAGGCTGGGTTTCGTGAGCTTGATGCGAACGATTCTTGTTTCTATGTGTTTTAACGATGTACATTTGATCGAGATGAATCACATTGATCTTTTATGGAAGATAAATTTAATGGTGCTGCACTGCACGGATCAATTTTAAATATTTTTATACCGAACTAGCGCAAGGTTTCAAGACAGTACATAAAACAGCAACGCGAGGTAAGCTATGATGATAGAGGAGAGCTGATTTGCGCAGGAAATAATAAGGACAGTGACGAGACAAGTATGTAGGAAGACTAAAATGGCAACAAACGAATCGACAACAGTGTGCCTTATGGAAGACCGAGTACTGTAGGAATAATTACCGCAGCTGGCTTAGGCGGCGACGCGATGCAGCGAAATCGCGTTACGATCTCTTCAGAGGCAGGGGCAGAGTAAGGAAGCAAATCGATGGGCTTCAAGCCGAATTATCCGGTTAGCTGGGTCCCCGGTAAATCCGATTCAACCTCGAAAGTGTACGCAACCCGCAGCCCGTCTCCAGCAAAACGTAGTTACCGTCTGCCTGGGAATCGGGTTACGTCAATGTCATTGATAACAGGCCGCCGCGGGTTCCCGTCAAAATCTATCGCGGCTCGTTTAATACACCGAGGCCTGATTTTCTCACGATCGTCGACGCCTCTCCGTCGACGTACCGTCGTAGTCATCGTCGTCGTCTCGTTTCCCTTCGTAGAGATCGAGAGTTACCGAACGGGTGACCCAGCCCGTCTACGATCAAGGAAGACGGTAGAGAGAATTTTATGGGTTCCATCTAGCCCGCCGTCTTCCACCGTAAAATTCTCCCTTTTAGTCGAGTGACAAGAATTGCGATCGAGGTTCGCCTCCGGGGGAGGAACGTGCGAAATCCAAACACAGGCGGCCCCGGGTATCGATCAGCGGAAGTGACTTCGTGCTGCGAGGAAACCGACCAACCCGTCACTGGGGATAGGTAATACGTGACGAGGCGACGAGTCCCGTCGTCCTATTCGAAGAGAAAGCGAATTTTTTCATGCCAGGATGAACCCGAGGACCGGAAACCATTTTTATGCTAATTCAGACTGTGCTCTCAATCAATGCGTGATAGAAAAAATAGTGCAATACTGCTTCCGAAAGTTCTGTCTAGATAACAACCAAACGTATATACCTAAATGCGGGCCTAACTAACACCCACATCCAGGCACCATTCTGTTTTGAACCCAAGCTTAAATATGAACCAGAACTTAGGCTTGACTTGAGCCTGCATCCCGGCAGAACTTTGCTCCAGATCCAGAATCTACATAACTTGGACAGAAATCGTAATTTGAAAATGACCCTTCTAATTCAGACCTTATTTGGTGTAAAGTTCAATCTGTACGCTGATGATTCTGCAGTTGTTTATCTGTGAACGAGCCCTTGTGCCAAGACCTTGTGCCTCTGTAAAAATGGAGTATGCAGTTCCAGGGTTCCGGCAACGTACCGCGCGCGTTTCAAGTTTAATTTCTTAACGATTATTTGCTTAGCGCGTTGAACGTGGCGCGCGACAATCCCTGACGGGAGTTAAAAAATTCATCAGCCCGAAGAAAAAGCAAGGCCGGCAATTAGTCTAACTGGAATTTCCATCCCAGCCGGGTAAAACGGTGGCCGCGACACCGGTGGGACGCCAGAAATCCCTGCGCTGGATTTAACAATGTGCCGTATTCATAAATTTCTCAAGAACCGTGGGGAGAAAGAGTAAAGTGAGCGATGCTCGCTGAACTTCGAAATGAAAATGTCGTGCGCGATCTCCCGCTCCCGATCCTTGGGACACCGAGAATCAGTCTAAGTTCATCCTACTAATCTTTCCTTTTTCTTTTGGTACGGGAAAGAGCAAACTCTTCGAGAACTGTTTCGAATTATCTCGAAAATTCTGAAAGTAGACTCGGGCAAATTCAATAACTGTGAAATAATATCAGGGTAATGTAATTTTATCTCGGGAACGATTTTACTGTGAAATGGGATCTGTAATGTTTGGCGGGTTAAGGTCACCGTTTACTTGTTTATACTTCCCACCACGTGAATAAACTTTGCGATAGCCAACCGAGCAAAACGAATTTATTTGCATATAAAAAGAGGAGAGAAAGAGAAAGAGGGAGGGAGATAGAGAGAGAGCATGAGTAATACTATAACGTCGACTATGTACCGAATCTATACACGCATCCTCCTCAGATACATTATGTTACGGCAGTTCCTGTACATTAACCAATATCATAGTATTTACGACGTATATACTCACGCACGGGTCCATATCACGCGTATAACTGTATATTTATCTATCGTCGATCTGCATGTGCGTCTGCATGCCAGAAGCTTGTACCCTTCCATCCTCGATATCTGTCCAATATACTGGCGTGTTTACTCTATACAGGATGGTTCACAGAACGCGACCCTATTTCAATTACGGCACCCTTCGACTTGTGTCTGATCAGTTTCGATTGTAACTACTAGTATTTGTATCTCAAATGTCTAAAATGCGCCCGACCAACCCGAGTTCTTACTACTGATTTTAGTCTTCAGTAATTTCTCAGTCTGACAAACGCGGACCTTTTCCACTTGCCGCATCGTACAGTGTGATTCGTTCCCGATTCTGCAGTTTACTTCGCATAATAATATAAACAAGATGAAAACGGTTGATCCTGTGCATACGGTAGTCGCGTCGCGTCGCCCGCCAGTCATACCGGATACACCCCGTTTCCCAGTCACCACTAATTTACCGGGCCATCGGCAGATTTATATTTCCCCCGAAATCTATCGGCATCGACAAAAAACCAATAGCCCAGGGCATTCGGTTATTCCGGCTGATGTATTATTATCGTGCCCCAGCTCCAGGTTCACGGTTCGCCGAACCCTGAAAATTTTCCCTGAATCTTGTCCCTATTTTCCGAACGTGTACCCAGGCCCCCTTTGTCCCGCCTATCCCGCCGTCGGACTTCATGGAAACATCCCTCGACAATGGAGGCTCGCGATATCCGTCCCAGAACCGCGAAATTCTTCCTTTTCCGCTTTTGTTCCCGAGTTACGCCCAGCTGATCCTTGCGGTCCGGAGCGAAGTTAAATAACTACGCTCCTGCCAGGATTCTCTGCCCCCGTGGAGACTGTACAGCAGCCGACAATAGTTTAAGACCGACGAAAATTAATTGTTTCCCTGCTGCTCGATTCGCACAATCAGCCGCATCTACTTTATCGTTGTTTGATGGCCGATAAATAATTCGAGGATACTTGTGTTACGGCGTACAGTTACCGAGGGATAGAAGCCACGTTTAATATTCTGGATCCATGGTACAGCTACACAACTTGGAGATTTATGGTTGCTACTGTACAGTGGCCCCGAATCGGCCGGCCGAAAGACTTATCGTTGTCTCTACAATGTCTTTCTATTGTTGCGCTATGAATGCGAGGGTTGTTTACCTGGCTCGGCGTTACCCTAGGATGCTGCGGCTGCTGCTGATGCACAGTTTTATGCAGTTGTATTTAAAAGCCACAGGATTGCTGCCCCGAGACTTCTGACTCGGGAAGATTTGTTTCCAGGGTCTGAACTTTTCTTTGGAATTCGTGTTTATGTAAACGTGAACAGGAAGACAAATTTTATACGAAACCCGTGACTCTTAAATACGAGTAGATGCTGATTCGGTATGCATCAGGGCAATGTCAGGCCTCAGCTGTCTAAGAAAACTCTCCAAGTGCAAAGAATTAATGAATCCTTTGGGGAAGTCCAGCCAGGATCGATTGTCATGTTGTTCCTCTTTTAGGAGGAACTGTAGTCCAGAATAGCCACAGCTCTTGATTGAGTAATACCGCATCGAGGTCCGTGGGACCAGCAGGTTCAACCTGGATCGTCTCAAAATTTCATTTAGCCGGGGTCGTGATCGATATCGATGCGACTCGCGTCACCCACTAGCATAAGTTATTGAAACGCGGGCTGTGTACCCGACGTGGAACGTCGTGCGGCGCGAACGTCACCGGGTTCGATTGAACTGGAAGGGTCTCGGGTCGGATTATCGTGAGAGTTCGGTGGCTGCCGTCGGAAAGTCGACGTGCCCGTTCCCGAGGTTAGGCTCCCACGGAATTCCTCGGCGGCTCCGTCGGTTTGACGAGCCAGGAAACCGTTCGATACTTGGCGGTCCCTGTCGTCTGGGAACCACGATTGTCGCGTGTTCATGCTGTTCAAGTATTCGAACTCTCCGATCGCGGACGGAGGAGCAACAATTAGACGCGTTCCACCGTCGGCTGTCCTGCGGTCTTCTAATTTCCGGCGACCTACTACACCGACAACGAACCCTCGGATTCGAAAGACCTCGCACACAAACTTCCACCGAGAGAATCGTAATTCGGTTTAGCGTGATCAATGGGCAAAAAGTTTCGCGAAGACCTTCCGCCACCAACGAGGACTAACCTGGATACTTTAAAGTAGATCCGAAATTCATTCTACTGTTCATTCGTTAGCTATTCCCTCTTTTTCCGTTCCAGTATATCTTTTTGCTCTGGAATATTCATGGCTATCCTGAAAATTGTATATTCGCCATTCACTTTAATAAAATAAAAGATACCGATTCCAAATGGCATTGAAAATAAGAGACAATAAAATATTATTAAAGTTAATAATTACGTTTAATTATTCTAGGTCGGAAGAAATGTTTGATTTTCGAGTTAAAGTAGCTCCGACTGCAAAAGGTTAACGCTAAACCTACCACGGTCAAATGACCGATTGTTTCCAATTAGTGAAATTATGAAAATTGATTTATGGAAAGTAATGGAATAAATTTCCTTGTCCGAGTATCTAGTATATTGACAATTACAGACAATCTCAATAAATTTGGGTTTAGTGTTAATAACGATTGTCGAGCTTTGCTCCATACCGAAATTGGATTGGCAATCTCCATGAATCAAGTGTGAAACTGCCCACCAATTTTCACGTTAGAGCCAAGATCAGCTCGAGAGGAGCCGCAAGGATGGTTCCGCAGGCGGATCACTATACCCATATGACATCCTCGTGCCAGCACGCAAATGGTACCACCCAGTATCCATCGAGAAGGCCGCAGTGTGCAAACGTCGGTGGCCATAATCCGGTCGCACGTGGGCATTACACGGGTACGCATGGTGCCAGCACGTGTGCCCGCGTACAACATGTTAATGCGTTTAAATATTGAGACAACGGGACCGCGAAACCATGGTCTCGGTCGCAAGGTGTCATGATAGTCTGCTAACAACGTTCCGAAGACACCAGCGTCTGAACAATATGCATCCTCATGCGAGATAAACATGACTGATGGAAATGGGAAACAGCGAAGAAACAGAAATTTCACAAATGGACAAGAATCGAAGTCCGCGAAATTTCACGGAGACGTTGACATTGCTTGACCAAGGATGACGGAACATCCGGACGTTTCCCAACGTCGAACGATGGCTTCGATCCCCGGGAAAACAGCGAGCAAAAAAAGCATCAGACGTACACACTGAAAGAGGAACGACGCGCCAGTGGCAAATTTTCTCCGCGCAAACCAGACTGATGGAAGTTTACGATGGCTCGCCCGTGGAATTTACTGTGCGCATAAATCGACGGGAAAAGGAACGAGAGAAAGTGCCGGCCGACAGAAAAAGAATAGTTATGAGCGCGTTCCCGATATATCTGAACCGTTTGTCGGGCCACCGGACCCGATATCGATTGCGAAACTTTCCGTTGAATGAACGGGACGATGCTTCGATTGCGAGCAGACTTTCACACCTCGACAACCGTGCGTCGACTCGTTTCCGACGCGTCTTTGTGACCGTGAAAATTATTGACGCCGAATGCGATTGTCGGCGGACGTCAAAAGTTTTTGGAAATAAATCCTAAATAATGCGTTCACTAAGATTTTGCGCAAATAGTGTTCTAATATGTATCCGAAGACATTTATTTATTCGTTTAATAATTTATATAAGTCCGTGCCGGCGTCGATTCGCCAAAACGCAATGATAACACAGCCGAGTAAACGGTCGAATCAGCTTCACAAATTTCCGGCGCGGCGCAGCACTGATTTTTCAATTCCACTCTGTGTTTGATCGTTCACAAATCTCGATCACTCGTCGACGCATAGATGATGAATGCCCATTTTTCAACCATTATTCCGTGATAGCCGCGCACGCTCGAGCTCGTATTGTTATCAGTTCTATACTACGATCAAAGGTACATGGTAATTCGTGGTCGACGTCATCAATGAGCGCTCTCGCAAAATCAATTCGTCCACGTGGATCTTTATTTCGAATTGGATTGGTGGGCGTTGCCATTGGACTGCAAGAAATTCGTATACAACTCGAACGATTGTACTAATCTAATTACTTATAAATTCTTACCGATTGAACGAAATCGAACGACCTACTAACCCAAAAGCCACCTACACGTTCGAAACCGTGGAACGAGCTTTCGCAAACTTAAAGAACGAAACGCAGCCGCCCCATTATTCTCCCTGTCCGGAGGGAAAAAAATCGCACGACCAACAAGCAATTTGCGTTGGAACGGTACTGAAACAGCGCGCAAATCTCCGCGGCAAACATTCGAAGGCGTAGTCGGAGGCTGCGGCCAGAAAACAGCGTCGATGGTCGCAAAACACGGAGCTCGCGCAATTATTCGAGCCCGGGGATCCAGCTAGAATCGTGAGCGTCGTAATATTCCTCTGGGCTTTCACGGACCGTGATCCTATTTATACGAGACCGGATATACTCGAGTCTCGTGTCCGTTTCCATTATGCCCTCCGATAATCCTAATTCATTGTCGATGAAAATCCCGGTGCAGGCTGGGCGCGGAGGGGAATGGAAGGAAGGACACAGTCGACGGTCGCGTTTTGATAGAGAGTCTCGCGTAGAATGGGGGCTCGAAGTGTTGAACGATCTTTTTCCCAGTCGAGGATCGATCTGTCGAGTGCGTATCGGTAGCCGGGGTCCTCTTGGCTACGGTATTTGCCATTCTGAAGGGTCTCGCGGGTTCCTTAATAACGGGACGGTAGGCCCTCTTCATTGAATACGCCCTGATACTTTTATCCCCCAGTGAATCCGCGTCGCGTTCACCGCGTCGAATAAATTCCACTTTTTCTCCTGCGACTATCGACCCCCCTCCCCGAAGACCCATAATCCCCCGCAACACCACGTTATTCGGATTCAATTCGGATACGGGCGTCACCGCGATCCTCGGATCGATACGGAGGAAATTAAGCGGGATTTCTAGCACGACAGCTCCGAAACATGGATTCTTCTGTGTGCGTATCGCAAATAGAGTATTTCGAACGAATGCTCGCAACATTTTGTCGTGCAGCGTAACACATCATATTGTAGTTTGGTCTTGGAAATTGACAACATGATTAAAAAAGAGTTTGTACTGTTGATTTCAGCAGTGAACATTTTTCGATTATTTACGCTGCGCTTTAAACGATGCCCCAGTTGAATAACGTGTTCGCTGAAAGCTTTCCGAATTTAATTTCGTCGATCACGCCAATCAGAACCGGACAACGCGATATAGTTGTTTCTATCAAAGCTCGATAAGCGGTTCATTTGATACTCCACTAAATGACGGTGGCGCGCGCCACTGAACACCGGGGCAAATAATTTGTATTAATTATCTGTTGGATGAACGACGCTAAGATACGCGGTGGTATCGGCGCAGTTCGCGTAACCCGAGAGTTATTCGATCAACAAATTTTCATGATTTACCGAATTATACAGATTTATGGTACACAGTGTGTCTCGAATGTGAAATTTTCCGCGGGAAGTAGAATCGACGCACGATGGCCAGACACGACGAATATTCAAATGAATTTTTCTTTTGAAAGCAGAATCGCTGACGAATGTGTACACGACGGTTTCGGACGCAGTTTTTCACCAGGGATTTTCTCGCGTTTGCCGGAGCGAGTCGTCGCTAATGGAGCACCTTGTACACGGGGGCTCAATTAGTCGTTCGGCGGATCTACGTTCGTCAACGTCCGCGTTTCATCTTCGGCATACGGGCGTTCGCGTATTCTCCACCTCCTCTTCCTCCTCCACCCCGTTATTAATCCTTGTCACAAACGATCGCGCGTCACCGTGACGGACGATATCCCGGTTTATCGAGTTTCCAGAGAGCGTTTAACGAGAGCCCTGATGCCGTTCGAGACGAGCATCTTCACCCCCGTTTAAATAATCAAGCCCCGGGGATCAAACCGGTTGACGTTCGCCCCGCTATGCCAGCCGAATATATCGAGACGATAGAATTTTCGACTCTGTCACGGACGTCGCCTCGCTGACGTTAAGCCCGACGATGCCGGATTAATTTCAGATTACAGTTTTAATCCACGAACTCGCGGGCTGGGGACCACCTGCCAGATTTTAAAAGCTGTCTTGCCGGGAATTAATTCTCCGACGCGCGATCCCCAGTCGGTGGCGTTCGACCGCGTTCCTGGCAAATCTGTTTCCAGAAAATATCGATTGCTTCCCCAAATTAAGAACCGGTGTAACAGAATATGAAAACCAAGGAGTACAGACTATTTGTCAGAGGAGTGGTAAAACCAGCCACTGATAATGCTGTAAACAAGTGACGTGCCTCGAGCGTTGATCAGACGAGTGGCGGAAGCCACGCATCAGCTGGACAAGTGGTGTAAGCCAGGATTTAACCAACCAAGTGATATAAACTTAGAATCCAGTAGACGAGTGGTATACCAGTGAAAGCTGCTCGGTCAAGTAGCGCGAACTGACCACAGGTAGGATAACGTCCACTGGCCAGGAAAGTGACGTAAGTCAGCCTTCCATCAAACTAGTAAGCTAGATATTAACTAGGCAAATGAAACCTATAATTAGACGTCGGGTTGAAACTGAAAATCGGTTTCCGTGGCCCGTCAATTATTTTGCCTCTCCCGCGGTAAATAATAAAACGCATGGGAGGCTTGTCACTCTGACTGGCTACCATTGTAGAATCACATCGCGGACGATTCGAGAGCACATACGTGCGGGCGTCCATGTCGTTTTAATCGTGTCGGCGGCGGGAGACATCTTTATCCCGCGTCACGCCTCTAACGAGACGGGCTAAGAAGGATGGTCGTGTGCTACCCAGGTAGACGGCTTCGGGGTGGAAGCAGAAGAAGAAGAAGAAGAGGAGCAGAAGGAGGTGGAGGTTCGTTCTCCTCGAGGGTTTTCGGGCGGAGCGTGAACGAGCGTTTGCGAGGATGGCCCATTATCAGGGCCAATATCCAGGATGCTCGACAATCCCCTAACGACCCCGAACGAACCCATCCTCTGCGTATCTCTTTTTCCTCTTTTCGCCCTCGCTTTCTCCCCTTCCCTCTTCCTTAGGAAACGGTTCGAATACTCTCCAGAACGTTCAATTCTCCGGTGACTTTCAGGCTGGGTCACCGGAGACCCGAATCCCACGGGACACTCGCGGAAAGCTTGGGATCCTGGTTGGATGAGGTGCAAACACTGACGAGTAGTTCATTTACAGCATATTCCAAAGTGTATTGATTCTTCGAATATTTTTAAGAATTTGTTGTGTATACTGTTTCTGTATACACATACATATTTGTTCCGTATATGTTGTGTGAATCAGGGACCAGTAGAACAGGTTGTGTATTAAGCAGACATAGTACAAGCTGTGAATTATACACAGAAGTAGCACAAGTTGAATATAAGCAGACTAATTGATTTCCATTTACCGATTGAGTGAAACTGAATGTCGCTGCATTTTCCAAGACTATTATACAAATCCTACGTACATGCACTTTAGAAAATAATAATCTAGCAATAAATAAATGTTCGTGGCAGCACGACGATTAACCGCATGACCCGAATCGATCCCTCGCAGGGTTCTCCTACGACAAGGACGAAGGGAGCAGAACGGCGGGATGGATCTGTCTGTCGAATTCTTCCGACTCACCGTTGTTTCCCGAGCGCAAATTCGCGAGACGCTGAGGGCCGGATATAACGAAGAAGAATTAAACAATGAAGCACGAGTTCATTGGAAGGCGGTCGCGGGAAAAAGCAAACACCGCGTCGATGAAGAAAGAAAGAAACGGAGCGAGTCGAGACGTCCGGGAGGGGGTGGATGGAAAATGGAACACAGGGCGGGAAGAGAATGAAGAAGACAATGGGAAGGGTACCCATCGACGGAACCGCGATAAGCGGGGGGAGGAAGCTGAGTCGCGCACCGCTTATAATTAACGTTAGTTTATTCGGCAGCCTCGGCGTTACGGGGCACGGAACTCGGCAAACTCGACTGCGATTGTTTAACGAGGAATTTCGACTGATGAAACGCGAGTTTTCGGCGACGAACATTGCGCAGACCCTGTCTGTCACGGATTTGCTTGTACTTACTTCTACCGACGTGTTGTGCCGATTTTTTTCGCATCGCCCATTCCCGTCACCGAGTCAATTCGAGGAGAAATTGGGTCGATATTGTAAATGCTACCTGTATCGCTACTGTGTCGCACGAATGCAGAACTCGTTCCGGAAGTATCGAAGAGGGGGCAGAACAATGGGACACAATGTCCTCGTCGTAATTCAGTCGGAAACAGATCCGCGAAGCTACGCGGCTCCCTTAATAATTATTTTTCACGTTGGAGCTTCTTGAACGCGGGCCACGGAATTAATTCCGACTCCGCCGCGAAACGTTGCACGCATAAATATGCGATTAAAGGTAACGGGCCACCGACATTCTGTTCCGGACAGTTTTATGTCAGGCCGCGCCTGGCCAGTAGCACCGGCAACGGAAAAAAACCAGGCCGCCATCGTTGGCGCTTCGTATCGTCCCCTTTTTCGAACCATAAACCGAGGAATTCGCAGCACACGTACACATTCGCACGGGCAAAGATTAAACGGTATCAATTGCCTACGATACCCGGAACGAAAATTTGTACCTCCGAACCGATCCGCGTAACTTCTGCAGCTTACGATAAGTACTTCTTAACATACGTACTAGCATTTTTATTCTCTGTTCTAGGATAACGAATTGAAAAGATTTTTTAAATACGTGCTTTAATAAAAATACCTTCAAATATTGCCTAATTTTCAATGTGTCTCGCTAACAGTCTTGTGGAATCCTAGGCCATCGAATCGCATATTCATAAGAGCAAGATTTCTTCCAGAATTTAATGTCGACGCTGCTCCAATTAAAACGTTCGCCGGAATACAAACTCCGGCTCTAACGAATGGAAACTGCTACGCGGGGAACGAAGATGCTCGTTGTCAAACCTAAACTTTCTCAGTGGCAGTTCCTCCTGCGGCTTTATTATTGTTCCGCGTCTTTATCGAGAGCTATTCGCAGTTACGGTCGACACATTACCAAAGCTTATCGCCAGGACGCTTCCAAGGAGAATATGTAATTCGCCTGTTAATGGATTCGACACGGCGGGAACCGGTTCCCAAACACGTTCGTTGCCTCTTAACAACAGTCCTGTCTTGGTCGCCCGTGCAACCAAGGAATCTGTCGCAAATTCGTTCGCTCCAACACCTTCTCACGCAATAGCGAAACGCGTAACTCATCGTGCGAACAGCGTTCAATGTTGACGAGAGTTCATTCCGTCGGTTCGCGTGTTCCACAAGGAAAGCATCTTATAGAGCTTCGAAAGCGAAGCAAGCACAACGTTTCCGTTAAAACGATAAAGTTCTTTGTCGCCAAGTGGAAACAGTTTAACCTGTAAATTCGTGGGAAAAAATTGCTATTATTATTATAATCTGCTATGAATATAAAAAGTTTTTAACAACTTTCGACAACATTGAAGTTAATTAATTAATAATTATTAAGGAAGTAAAAATTTATAACCATTTTTGGTTTTTGTCATCAGGTACAGATTAGATTCTAAGTACCCATTATTATTGGCGTAAGGGTTAGATAATTCAAAGTGGGCGCTCACGAGAAATTCAGAGGACACGTGGACGCGAGATTGCGGGCGATTATAGGAAGCGATCGATATAGACCCGAACATCGCGGTAACGAGGAATAATTAACAGAATTATTAACGTTATTGTAGGATGTTATTACATTTAGGCGTTCACTTATCAGAATCGTCCGGTCGTCGCTATTATACCGTCGTTAATAAACCAATCGACAGATTTCGAATAGACTAGCCGCGGCTCCGTTGATAATGGCTGATTTAACGACGACGGGCGGAGGCGGAGGTGTGACGCGCCGATTTACGGCACCGCCGCGTATTTTGCGACTCGTTCCGACCAATTGCGATATATCACCGGTCCCAGTCGAGTCAGAGAACCGTTGACTCGCCGAGAATTGACCAGCAGTGTCGATTCTCACCACTGTCTGTTATTGCCAGCCAACTATGAACACAAGAGATGGAACGGCGATCGAATTACATAAAACTTCTCGATCTATTTTTCATTTGGCTGATCTGCCTCGTCTTTCGTCCCTTTTGCGACTAGACAATTACTAGAACGTGTACAGAACGTCGAAAAATGTATCAAAGATCTATGATTTTTCAAGTTGTTTCACCGACCCGTTGTAAGAGTCCGCGAAACAAGAATGCGTTGGATCGAGTGCGGAAAGGTGTTGAATGGAACACTCGGGAATCAGGGGTAAAGAACACGGTAGTCACCGAATTGGGTCTTCAACCGTGTGTCACGTCTCACAAACTGTTTTTATTGAATAATAGTTCTGCCACAGACGCGTACGAACACGCGTGGTCAGCTACAATGTACTCGCGATCCCGTTTATCCTCGCAGAGAAGAGATTTCTCGTAAACACTGGTTTCTCGCAGAGGAGATGATACCGGTCGGTTTTAAAGATTAGCTAAGACGCTTGACAATAGAGAATTCGCGTGTACTCGCAGAGGAGGTTACAACGAAACCGTTTAATTTCGACTGGAGGGGCCTATTCACAGGAATCGGTGGGTACCCCACCGTACATGCATACATGGGAGCTCGTTTCGAGGTGTCTACTCGCCGCGTTACTGTCGGGACGACGAGGGGGAGTTTGCGCGGCGCGAAATATCGCGAACGACCGTTGACGTGTCTAGCACAAGCTAAATATAAAAATAGGAGACAAATATTTACGTCCATAAATCAATGAAACAATAGCAAAAAATAAACACAAAAAATGTGTAATTTGAGTAATTGAGTAATTATTCGAACAAGTAGAAAAGGAAGCCACAGGTCAGAATAATAGCCCTCAGACGTTAGGAAGACACTTGCAGCATCTTTCAAGAACGAACGTGCCTGTTCCTGGCCGATGTTATTATTTATGATGAAGAAACGTGGAATTCGAGATTGTTCAGTCAAGGCTAAATAATAATTTTTTTATATAAAATTCGGTCGCGTGCGATCGCGAGGAGGAAACTCGAGGGTTCTTTTTATTAATGAGACGCTCGGCTATTCCAAATGCGCTTCACGGAGGCACAGCCCAAAACTGTCGAAACCAGTCTGGATTATTTATTGAGAATTTCTTGGTTTTTTTCTTCTCTTCCTCCTCGGAGCCTCGTCGCTATTTCCGGCGGCTTAAACTGCAACCGAATCGTGTGAGTCGAGTCTGGCGTGCGAAAGAAAAATATTTCTTCGAGAGCGGCAACATCTCGAATTTTCCCCGTTTCCGTTGGAGGAGACGCAAATGCTTTCAATTACGCAAACTTTTGTAAGCCTTCTCTAAAAAGTGTACTTGGGAACAGATTAAATCTCGTTAAAAATTGCTAAGGACGTTTCTTATGCATTTTGCATACTTATATAAATTGTCGAACCAATAGCAGCTCTGTGTTATTAATCTTCTCAATAATATATCCACACCAATCATCTCGAAGATACCTCAAATAGCGGTGAAACACACTATTGAATCCAACAACGTTCTAAGCTACTTCATCGAGTATCTCTGGATGGGCCCACTCGACTGACCAATGGTAGACTTATATCACTTGTTCGGTTAATTCCTGGCTTATAGCACATGCCTAGCCGATTTCCGGCTTCTAGCAGTGGTTTGATCAATGATTGTATAATGTCACTTGCCTACAGATCAATAATTGATTCTACCATTCGCCTGACAAATGACCGATCTAAACTACTTGTTTGGCATATAATGGAAAACGCATCGGAATCGTATCAAGTAAGAACAATGTAGATATTTCCGAGTTTACAACACTTCTCTCTATCCTTTCAGATCAGACTGAAGCTGCACGAGCCCCTTATTTCGCAAAATTGCGAACTCTTCTTTCAACGGGAGTAACCATAAATAATCGAATTAATTTGCGAGGGCCAAGAGTTGAGATCTATCGGAAGAAAGTTCGAAGATCGAAAGGTGCTCGGAAACTTCCAGTTGGTGGCGCGTAACGAAGATATTAGCACGTGAACAGCAATAATTATCAGGGCCGTGCGCTCGCGCGCTCCGGTAATGCATACACTAAAATCGGAGCGAACTTATTGGACATAATCGCGTTAACAGTGCCCATAAAACGTGCATTACTCGAATAAAATGGAACCGAGCTGAATAATAGCTCTTCGACACCGGGGGGAGACTAAATGGAGGACCGGTGTATTGAGATTAGTGTGCAGTGAAAAGCGCGCGATGCACGGCCGAAGAAAGTACAAAGCATAAACAGTAAATATTCAGGAGATTAAAACTTTACTCCGCTTTTAGTCGCGAGTGCTGCGAGCAGCCTTGGCCGTGGGCCGATTGTTACGTCTGAAAAAGGCACCGCGTCGCTTAAACTTTTTTTAATAAAGTGGAAAAAACTTTAATGAGTCGCGATCTGCTCGACAAAAATTTTTCGTTGTCAGCTTTGTCGTCGATCGTGACACAGTCGCCCCCTCGATACTAATTGGACAACTCCGCACGATGAGCCGACGGATTTTCCAGTGCGCTAGTTCATCGGTGGTCTATTTTAATTTATGCGATCCGCGGAGTCGTTCTTCGCCGTGGAGTCGCGGGGAAATTTCTAGCGGAAATTCTGTTTCATCGCCGGGACGATCGTTAATTATAACACCGTGGAAATATAATTGCCAGCGCGGATTCCTAGTCCATACAGCCTCCTTGTAATGCTCCGCGTTCCCCTGCGCGCCTCTTTTTTCGTTATAGTTGCGTCGTTAAAATAATTGAAATTTCGAACGACAGAAAATGCGCAGTGAGTTTCGATAATTAGCAACTTGCTGGATTGTCGCTTTTTCCCCGACGCTTCCGGCCGCTACACTTGCGAGCCATTTTTTTTAATTTTTTACGTCAACAACAAATTGCGATTATAACCGAGGATTTCAGCTGCAACTCGGCCGTGTGTCGCCTATCAACGATAATTGGACCTGTCCTCGCAGCGATATCATTTTGCACAGCCCGGTGCGTAACAAGCCCAGAAAATCACCAAAGCGATACGCGTCGCTCGCACCTTGCGATTAGAACATGACCCTATCACAAAGCACCATCCTCCACCTTCAGTTTAAGCCTTCAACAACTCGCAAATTCCCACGGAAATATATTCTAAAATTGACTACAATGGTCCCTTAAAACCATATGAATTTTGTCCAAACTAAGGGTCGATTTTGATCACGTTTCGACACGATATCTTTCTTATTTTTAAACCTACATTCCCCTATCTCAAAGTTCCTTCTTCCACCTTCAATTCGAGCCTTCGAACATGCCAAAATTCCCACGGGAATAAATTCTACAATTGGCAGTGTTAAAGTCTACGAAGCGAGACCCCTTTTGAAGCTGCAACTTAAAATGGATTTGGCTGGTCTGGGTTAGGTCGCTTAAAAATTCGAAACATACTCGACCACCCTTCGACAAGAGAGCCCGCCCTTCGTATTCGCAAGCTCCCATAATATCGTGGCCCTTCGATTCCACCGTAAAGTTTCCATGGATCGCGAACGCCAAGTGAATTGAGGGAAATTTGGTTACAAGGCGAGCGCCGTCGAAAAGGCACGATGCACTCCAATGTTTGCGGAATTGTAACGAACGGTCCACGATACGCCCCCGCTCGGCTCCTCTCAATTTCCAGACAGAATCGCCAATGGACCTTCGAGAAAATTTTGACCCTTCTCATCCAAACATGAATGCATAAAAATGTTATCCATATTCTTTGATTAAACCATGTATTCCTTCTAAATATTCTTATCATATTCATCCTTCTACAAGATTTTGCACGGCTTGAAAAATTTATGCTTCGTGAATGAGGATTAAAAATTATATTGGACGACCTGCATTCACAGTGAACTACAATTAACCATTGAACTGAATGACTCAAAAATTATGAACATTTAGGGAGACATACAAACATTAGACAGGGTGTCCCAAAAATGTCGTCCAACCTTTAAAGGGGTTATCGACTTGTATGAAGAGTTCAAAAGGAATGCGCATATACAAACCAAAAAGATTATTATAATAGTTTTCAACCACTATTATACGGGAAACATCTTTGTTTCGGGTAGGAATTGTTAGTGACCCGAAGTGTGCGTGTGGTCACAGCAGTCAGGACATCAATCATATTGTTTGGCAATGTAGTCGATTCGATTTGCAACGAGTTAAATTAACTCAACAACTGCAAAGAATTCAACTTCAGTTAGCCTTATGTTTAGAAATGATAGTTGCCCGACCCAATATTAAGGTTTGTTTTCTCATTTTCAATTTCCTAAAAAAAATGTAAACTGCGAATTTAATTTGATTCAATAATGTCTATGTACGTTTGAATATGAATTTACTGTAATGTACCTTTGTGCAGCAGAAATAGATCTCGGTTGATGTCTGAAATGCTTAATAAAAAGAAAACCTTTAAAGGGGAGGTTGCTAAGGTTAGTCGAAGTGACATTTTCATTTGCAAAAATGAAATCTGAAGATCGATCAATGTGAGAGGATTCTGATTCAAGACGAACAAGTCGAAAACGCTCAGCCGCCCCAGCAGGGTTCCAAGACCTCCTCCGTCCAATCGTTCGCTTAGAACCCATCCTCGAAGCTCACTATATCTGACACCAGAGTTTCCCGCGTAAAGTCGCAGTACGATCCCACCGCACGCGGTCGTATCGTCACTGGGATCCGAAAATTTATTAGGGAATCGTTGTCGAAGGATCGGGCCGCGGTACGTGCGCGCGCGTATAAAGTTCGCGAGAAGTGCCGAGGGAAAATACGGGGGCGTGTGGATGGAGGTGACAGAAGGTTGGCGATCGGCGCCGTGGAAGAGCCCTCTCGAAAAGCTGAAACGCTCTGCTCCCCTCGCCTCCTCCTTTCTCCGCCTCATCCAACCCACAAACCCACGTCGAGCTACTTCTCCACGGGCCACGGGTGCGCTTTCTTCCTCCTCTTCGCACGTTCAACGACGTTCCCGTTCCGCGTCGAATGCGAATCGCTTGCTAAAGCGAAACGTTTGTCGAATGATGAACCGATTCCGTTGCCGCGAAGCACATCGTTGAACCTCGGCCCGAAATAAAATTGAGAAGTTCCCGCCGGTGATGAACCGTGGCACCAACGGGAAGGAGGGGATGAACCGAGGGGGGCTAAAAATGAATTTCTCGTCTGCGCCATCGTCTTCGTCGCCCTCCTCCTTCTTCGACTCCAATGCTTTCCTCCGCGCCTTTTTCCCCGTCCGGCCTTCCTTCTTCCTCTCGCGTTCAAGAGTGGGAGAAGGAACACGTTGGATGCGCGAAATGTTTCTGCGAGGCGGTACGGGAATTTAATAGAACGTTATCCGCTGCTCGATGCGTCGTCGATGCGAGCTTTAACGCCGCCAGACGCGACGCGGACGCTTTATCTCCAGTTTATGAACGCACCGCCGCTACGCTCGTTCGTTTTATCATGTCGCCAGTGTTTATTAGACGCCTGGAACTTATACGGCTTTTCTAGGCGGCCGGATTACTTGCAGCGCGACGTCGCGACCGGAACGCTCCGATCGGAAGCCGGCGACGAATTAAACGTCTGACCAACGACCGTTGCGAACGAGAAATTGTCTGTCTTGTCCGGTTAGTCTTGTTGTATTGTACGAACGATGGCAGACCTGGTCCTGTATCTAGTTTAATCTTTCAGAATTGCAATATAAAAATCGTTGCAGACAAGTCGCTTTAGAAAACTCATGCTATTTGCGCTTGCGAGTAATACAGATCAAGATAAATTAGCCACTCTTGAAAATCTTTATCTCACCACCAAATTACCACTCCACAATCAATTTACCAAATTATAAAAAGAAGTTGGTATTCTAGTTAGAATAACACATCTGTAATTTTAAGTAGTAGAGATCGACGATAACGGAGCCATTCTCGAAACCCCCATCCCGCGTCTAAACGCAACGCTCTGCGACCAGTTTAACATTTTAATAACACTTTGCAGAGCATCGTGGACACTATCATGCTACACGAAATGGCTTTTAAATTTCGTTGCACAAATTACTGAATTTGATACAGGGTCGTGTAGCAGAGACGACTAAAGTTCTCGGCAGTGTGTAATTCCTACTCGCGTCTCACGAAGCGCTATCCTGCGACGGATAGCAGCCAGAAGAGAGACGCGAGAACGAGCAAGAGAGAAGGAAGGAAGGGTCGTGTAATCGCGCGCGTGCTGGGGAACAAAAAAAATTGATACTAACGCGATTACGTATTTCGTCGGGGAAAAATTCGTTCGCGTGCCGGTCACGCGCGAATTTAATTCTGGCACAGTTTCCGAGCAGCGGAATTTTTGGAAAAATAAAATGAAATAAAGCCGGTCCGCTGCGCCAGAAAGCCGGGCACAAGTAGGACCGTGTGCGACGGGGGCCCTGACCATCGAGGAGAGAACGTCGACAACCCTAATTGCGCGACGTGTTCCCTGGCCCCCCGCGGCGAACCATTTAAGTCGTCGACCGTCGGCTGATTCCAATCGGCAACTTTTCGAATTAGCCCGTGGCGACAACGTGCTGCCCAGCCAGGTCCCGCGACGCTGACTCGTCTGAAATTTCATTTCGGGGGTGTAAGCAGCCGCTTTGAATGTAAAACGGCTAATCCCGAAAGTATAGCTTGCTGGCAACCCGATGTTTCTCTACGCCGCCCCACAATTTCATAACGAGTCACTTGACTTTCGCTGTTTAACCGTTCGCGAATTCGGTGCCCCGCCCGGCCTTTGAACATTATGATTAATTCTTGGAGTGATGAGCAATCAATATCATCGCGCTTTGCCGAAGTTCCATTAGCGGTTGACTCTTACCACCCAACCTTCTGTCAAACACAATTTTCTTCGTATCGATGTACTTCGTATATTTGTAATTAATTGGAATCGATACAGTTATCGAAATATCGCGAGCTTTGGATTGCTTTTTGTTCGAAAGGCAATTACAAAGCTTTTATTAACACTGACAATATTCCAATGATTTATTTGTACATTATACGGTTTTGATGCTGCCCCGAGGGTCAACGAGAATGTTTTTTTAATACTTGACCCTTGCTGCTAATAAATTCTGCCGAATGTAGTTATTTAATTACATGGAGCGGTTCACGCACAGGATACGTTAGTTATGGATATAAACCCTTGTATTCTGAGCTGGTCCAGTGGCTAACCTGTACCACCTAAAATGTAATTTAGTTGTTCGGCCAACCAGAGTGCGTCGAAAATTGTTTTAGATTTTGTTGAAAACACTGTGGAGTATACCGCAGTGCAGTTACTTAGTATAATTTTATAAATCCAATGGATGACAGGAAATTAAATTGAAATTAGGAATAACGCTGGCGAATTTGAAGGGAAGTAACGCCATTATGGAAAGCGGCTTATGCAAAATTCGGAACAGCTGCCGGGCGCAAGGAGACGCCATTTTAAAGTCGCTGGATAGATCTACGCGAGGTTGGCATAGGCGGTTTAATAAATATGCGTGATTTTTTTAATCACCTGCAGTTTGATTTTCCCTCAGATTTCGAGGGAGATATTCTTCCGAGTATCGAACAGGTTGCGGTGCGAGGGCAATGAAAATTCTCACCGGTACGACCAAAAATATTAACAGAATTGTTATAGAAAGAAGACGAGGATGGATTCCAAGAACGAGAGTCTCTTCCGCGCGAAGCAGTTCCAGAGCTTCTCCATCTCCAGAGGCTGTGGAATCCACCGTGCATCCATACACCTATTTCAATACCCTTCCCCGTCTCGACGGAGCTTTGCACACGCTGTGTCTCGTTTCACCTGACCACTCGAACCTTTCAGATTCTTCACGATCCCAAAAAAATCCTCCGAGAAAAACAAAAGAAAAGACATTGCAAATCGTTGAGAACGATCCTCGAGTATAAAATATTTTCGGTAACTCCGATATTTTCGAGTATAAAATATCTCTGGCATCTGAATGGCGTTCCTGGATATTGCTTGAAGGAATATTCCGCGTAATCAAGTGAACGGCGACACCCGGTATAGGGGAAAACGCGCGCCAGCTTCTTTCGAGCCGACTTTGATCCCTCCGTAAATTTCCAGCGGCGCGAGATGAAGAAACCAATGGAAAGGAATTGAGGCGAGCCTGTTGAAATTTCTGCCTGCCGGATAAGTAACCATTTCCGACGGATTTTAGATCTGGGACGACCCCGCGTACTCGCGTCTGCGTCTGGCAGTCCAGGTTCATTGACAAATATCTCTAAACGCGTATAGTGAAAAGTATCGTCAAATGACAATCCGCGAAGTTCACACAATTATCAAATTTTTGAATACCATGGTCAACCTAAGTCGAAAGAACAACTATTTTTACACTAGCATTTTTTAATCGGTGAACTAGTATTTTCGGTACATGTAATTGTTGATATTATGAGTAAAGCAGACTTCCCAAAAATGATCTGGAGAAACGGTATAATCTAGAAAGGCAGAATAGTGATCTTCACAGAAAGGCAAGCGTCCTGTTTGGGAATTTCGCCGGAATATAGCGTTTAACTGGTAAGGAGAACAGTATAAATCGTTCTACGACGACGGACGACTTAGTCGAAAGATTATTACGGCATGATTGAGCACCATAAACTCAGCGCGGAATATCGTAATCGAGCAGCTTGCGGTTCGCCCGCATCCCCCTGGCTAGGTTAAAGTGCAGCTTCCGTTAAACGTGTGTCAATGAGTACGGAGAATCCGCTCGGTTATCAGAGAAACATGGTCGGCGGAGCCGTTGATCTATACCACTGATACAGGCTGCTCGACGATACGGGTCGAGAATGGCAGGTTCTATATTGATTACAAACGAATCGACCGTACCTTTCTGTCAAAGAACACGCCCAAATCTTTCCTGTTACTCCTGTTAAGTCAATAGACTTCAACTCTCGCCAATTAAACCCTGCTTCATCCTTCGGAACGTTTTTATCCTCTTCGTCAATTTATTTGAATATGGTTGTCCCATAAATGTGAGACTATTAATTTTGTTTAGTCATTTCTGATTGTAGTACCTCTATAATTTCAACGATTTTACAATGAAAATTGCAGATTTTGTGACACGAATTAATAACAGGTAAAGGATTTTATATAGACTATGATCCACTCAAAAGCGCCGACATGGAAGGTACGTGCGTCTGGCCAGGAACGTAGAAAACGCATTATGGTGAACCACTCTCGACACAGTGAGTTGCTAACAGTGGCCGTGCACCAGATTCGAGGATTCGTTCGAATGGATTTACATTACCCGTTCCAGGGGCCTCCTGATGACGAGCGACGCTGAACAGGCATCAACAAGTCACCAACCGATTCGATTATTAATGAACTAAATTGAATTTATACCGGGCGGCACGCCGATACCGGATTCGATTAAATTAATCCTGTTGCATAATAGAAGAAACGATTGGTTTGTCGGGAAATCGTCGTTGATCCCTTTAAATCCTTTAGTTACGCCTCCGGCCACCTGCGTGTACCGTGACATCCACACAAGCGAGTCGTTCCGTGGAAAATGTATTTCGTTATCTGACCACTGGTAGTCTCTCATCTTTAACGGTCTTTCACCGATTGCCTGAAAAATTTGTACTTGGTTGAAATGTGGAAAATCAATTTATTTATTCGCCATAGGATTTCTAAATATTAAGAGCCGGGAGAGATATTCGTTGAGCTAGAAATTTTTTAGAGCAAATGGAACAGAAGAACCAGTGGTCAGACAAGCAGAAACAAACGGGAAGTGCAGAGATTATTTGGTAGAGCATTTATGAATAAAAGGAGAAAGGAAAGTGATTCTCTGAGCCAGAAAATTGCTGTTTAAAACCTGCAGCGATACGAAGCACAGCGCAATCGGGCCATCGATTGGAACGGTAGAAAAAGTGCTGTCCGGGACGATAGCGATTTCTCTTAAATCAGCGTCCCCGGATAGAGGCGGATTCGACGGTATCGAGTGACGTATCTCGGGGACGGTCTTCCCCCAAGAATCTTGCAGCGATCGCGGGAAGAGGATTCCACGATTTCTACCGGTGCAGGAAGTCAGTCATACCATCGATAGATCACTGACCGGAACAAAGTCGCCCGATGAACAATCGCCCGGTCTTTGTCGCCGGGGCATTCTTCCGCGGATCCGAATCTCGAGGCTCGAAACGGAATCGATTCGCGCAGGCCGGAAGACGGACAATAATGAGGTAATAACACCGTCGAAAGTCCCGCCGGAAAATATTTTATGGATTTTCATGGAGGATCGCGGCGACGGCAATTTCGCTGTCGAGCGAAGACACTTTCGGCCTCTCCCCCGTCCCCTCCCTCCTCTCCTCCCATGCCACTATTCTCTTCGATTCCGGAATCGAACCTATCGCTATAAGGTGGCAATCGCATGATAATCAGTGTCGCGTCGTTATTGGAAATCCGATTTCCTTACCAAATTGTGCTTCCGAATCGATTTGCCGGCACCGATGGGAATTTTCTTCACGTACCGGCGCGACCCACGCACTCACACTCTCGCAGGATGCGTTCACACTTGCGCACGAGCACCTGCACACGCGCGTACAGCTTCGGGATTCAGCTTTCGATCGTACGTGAGTGTTTACGAACGAGCAGCGTCGCGCACGTCCGCGCGCGAATGCAAAAATTCGCCACGACAAAGCCCCCTCCGAACCCTTGAATACCTGAAACGCTGTTCACAGGTCGTCGCGAACCTTGTTGCTTCGTTTGTCATGCGACAAGTCGCTACAATTCCGGCTGAAGCCTGTTACGGCGCGTATACATACCGACGAAAAGTGTCGCGCGGATGAGACGCGTGGATTATTGTGATTTTATGCTGTGAGTTTACGCGAAGGGCGTAGAACATAATTTTACAGTTCTCGGGGACGTGCGGTGGATCTGCTCGGGTCTCGCTACAGTCGTACCTGAACATTATACTGTTAATCGTTGAAATTTGAAAATTTCATAAGCACTCGTAATATTTGTTGTTTAACATAAAACAAACGGAGAATTTCATTTCATTTTATTTTTGATAATAATTACCCGTATATTCTTTCATCAATCCTGAACCGAAATCTAGGAGCCAGAGGGCAACTTCCAGAGCGCGGTTCTACCGTTTCCAGAGAAACTTCTCAGAGATTGGTCGGACAACAACGCAAGCTGGAACAACAGCGCGTGTATTTGTTTACGAAATTGTTGTTGAGAGTATACGAGAGTTCGGTAGCCGGTTATTGTTCGGAAAGAAATAAGTTTCTCAGTTTCAAGGTAACCTGATTTCCATAAATAGTAAATACGTATATCCGGTCTAGTTTCGTTAATACCAACTGACCCGTGGTTGACCTATACCACTGACACTCCATTTAGAATGTCAATAAGTGTAAAATGAAAGGAAGAACGTGCATGAAATTTTGCTGACACATTTTGCCTGCAGTATAAGATAAATACCCGAAAGTACATTGTAGTTTGACCAATGACCGAGCTACACTGCTGGTCTATTTCAGACGGCACATTCATTTGACGGCAAAGAGCGACGTTTCTATAAAATCCATTCCCGCCACAGGAATCCGGTATCCCAGAAGACCGTATGCGCCGAGAAAACACTCCTATGGCAAAGCGGTGAAAAATAACAAGCCCGATAACACCGTAGCAACGGCAGACGTGGCGGTGCGCGAACAGAAAGCATTATTCAAGAATGCTCCGGCCTAAAGGGCGGCCAGGGCACCAAGGAAAACAGTGCACATTGAAAAGTTGAAAGCTCTCGGCGCGCACGAGGCTCTCTCTTTCTCTCTCTATTTCTGTTTCCGCATCTCCTTCTCTTCCCCACCCCTCTCTCTCTCTTTCTCTCTCTCTGCGAGAGTATGTGTCCCCGTCGCAGCTTCCGGTGCTATCCGACGGGTTCACAACCCCCCGCGGCACACAACAAGCACGAATCGACGTTCGCGGCGTTTCCACGTAAACACGAGACCTCTCGAAGTGGCTTTGAGGCCGCGCCCGGGGAGCGGTCGAGCGCGTATCTGCATAAAGGGGCGCGTACATAGGCGCACACTCGCCCGACCTCTAGAAGGTTTGAAATGTATCCATGTATCCATGTTTGTGTACGTTTATACTGGGTGAGTCTGCTCGATTCTTCGCCTCGCGTCACTTTTCGATTGCGTTTTAAGCTCACTGTGGTCGTCGACACGAATCTATTAATAATCTGTTAAGCGATATTAACACGTCATAGAGGCTGACACAATTGTTCGTCTATCTTCAAAAATTAATTTTGTTCGCAACACAGTTGGTTCAACCGAACTTCATTAAGATTCGTACGATCTAGAAGAGTTCAAGAAGTAATCTTCTGTGGTAATTTTTCGGGGCTGGTTTGAGCGACGAGCCACCCAGTATGCGCACGCATAGAAGAGAATGTCGTCGGCTATGTATCACGAAGTTACGTGTCTGGGTTTTCGCGGAATCGAGTTTGTGTACATGTCAACGTAATAATACATTTTCGTGTACGGCAACCACGACGTACGACGCTGGGGGCTGAATGGAAAAGGGGTGGTCGAGGGATGCAGTGGGAAGGGTCGAGGCAGAAGAACAACCTAGTCGTACCGACGCAAGAAGAGAGAGAGAAAGAGTGAACGAAAGAGAAGCGGAGAAGGACGAGACGCGCGGTCGAAGCGACTACTTGTAGCAGTCAAAGCGAGGTAAACTATCGGTTTGTATCAGCGCATGAACCGGCCCCCATAACTTTATTTTATCCTCCGGGGTTATATCTAGATTTATTGGGCGGACGTTGGACACGCTATTTCGGCGTTATTTATGACCACGTCACGCCGGTGCGCGGCGCAGTAAAGTTGCAGCGTTGGACCGCGCCGAATCGCGGTGAATCGCGTCGAATCGCTAGCCGCGCGCATAGACCAACCATCGCGAAAGGTTCGCCGATTTATCTGGCCTGATTCGCTCGATTGCTGACTCGCGAGCCATCCCTTGCACCCCCCAGCACCCTCCCTTCCTCACTTCCTCCAAAAGTCCCCTCACTTCGCGATCATGGCCACAAACCGACGGAAATAAGCATCCACTCGCGCCGATAAACGCGGTCGATCGAGACGACCAGATTCCCATTTGTTTTTCGACCATCTCGTACCTTGTTCTTCATCGTTGTTGCGTCTCTCCACTCTTCGCACATTCACTGGGTATATTGTACAAGTACAATTAATGTGACTGTTCGTGGAGTAATTCGGGGAAAATCACCATTGACGTGGGAATGAATTATTAGAAATTCTTGCATTCACATAATTTTAACATAGGCTATTGTTCATGAGTTATGGGGTAGATCAAGGAAACCCGTATTTCCTTAGGAAAGTCCACTTTGTAGAACAAAAATTTCTCGAAGCATACCAGCCCATTATGTTGAGCAACTTTCCCCTACCTTCTTTCAGGTAGTTTCATTGTTCCGCCCTTGAAAAAGTTCCCATTGTTTTTAGCGAAAAGCTTTCCTCACACCTCGAAGAAAAATGGAGCAAGTTTTTGATCAGACCGATACTTGCATCCGCGTGTTCAACGAGGGAATTCGATCATCGTATAATGTTGTACAATGTTTGAGGAAATATTCTGACACGTTCTCCGGCAGTTCTGGATTCTAAAATTCATTACTTCCCCGTTGTGAAACGCGAGGAAAAATGTAACAAAGAAAATTCATGAATCCCTGCCTATTCTGCTATACGTTATGAATTTAAACGACAACGTGCGTATAGTTAATTGGACTCTCGTGGTCGTCAAATAATAATAGTGGTTGGTACACATTTATAAATATTAATGTCTCCTTCCAGACAAAAGAATATGTTGTGGGGACGACGTAACGCTCGAGGTTTATAGACTCATCTGCACCATAAAGACTCGCAGAACAATTCGTTTCGTTTTTAATTAATGAAAATGATTGATCAAGCAAATGTATCTCGTGCTATCTAACAAATATTAAACTTGCACATTGCGGAAGGAATGTTTTCGGATCACATAATAAATCTTTGAAGTAAATGACACAAGCAACCATGCACTCTTGCCCTAATCTGTGGTGATCCGTAATTTAAACCAGCATAATCCACAGCAAAGAAGTCAAGATCGAAATAATTATACCAGCCACTTGAATTCATGAATTTAAAAAGCTGATGAGGTTCTCGAGGGCAAGAGCAGTATCAAGTGTACCGCTGCATATTCTTAATTAAGTGTAACGGTGTAGGACAGATCCCCGGGCCACGGGGTTAGATAAATTTTCCACGAAACGCGGATACCTCTAACCTCGCATTAACGTATCACCCGAGGATTAGGTGTGTCCTCTTAATTCGAGAGAGCAGCTTTAAGCTTGCCAGTTTGCGGTTAATAATAAACCTCCTGGCATTATGCCAACTGTTACGATACTGTGGGATGCACGCACCTTCGTCGTAAAGTGCACCGTTACACGTACACCCGGCAACTTTACGGTCTTCCGGGATGTTTGTTATTAAATGCGCCCGCGTAAACGCGATAGAAATTGAACGGATCCTTACCTCGGTTGCCTTCTTTACCGATCAGGACCAATTTGTCTCCCAAACAAGGTCCTGCGATCACCGATACAAAGGATTCGACCCCTAGAAATTGTTTGATCAACCCCAGTATACTAGAGAAGTTCATTTCGCTTTGTCACACGTTTGTCTGACCATAGCCAACCAGTTCTACTTTCAAAAATGTTTACCTGCCTTCTCTACGTTTTCCGATGTGGCTTACAGGAAGTCTATGGGATAGGGATGATATGGTCAATGGGAAATAACCAATACCGTATCGACGGATGCATCAATTCCACGTAGAAACGGTCTGCAGTGGTCAGACATGTCGGTCAGTTATAGAGCAAAGCATTCCACCACCCTCCCTAACTTTGTTATCTGTTACTAATCCATTTTGGGCCGATCTATTCCTATATACACAGTTAATTAGTCGATCCGCTCCTCTATACTATCCTCTATACGTCCGAAGTTACGGTTGATATTAATGCTCCTGATCCGTTGCCAAATCTGGTAACTTTGCGTTAGTATTTAGATCCTGCGTAACTAGTTCAGCCGGCTCGCGAACTGATTTGTGGCCGTGCTCGAGAAACGACGCAGTGATTCAGAGAAAATGTTCTTACAATCTTCATTAATCACAGAATATACAAAGTATCGAATTTCACAAATCTTATCGTTCCGTTTCGCAATTTTTATCAGAATCCCTTTCTTATTCTATGTTATAAATTTTTAGAAAATTCTTCTTCAGGTCTTTTTGCAATCATTTCTGTAGATATGTCTATTTTGTTCTAAAATTTTTTAAAAAGTCCCTTGTTTATTTCCTCTGAAATCTTTTGGGAAATTCTGCCGGGTGATTTTTGTTCTTCCTTTAGATTCGCAATAAAGTTGTACCGCTGCGTTCGTTTACTTTTGCCAAAGAAACGCGTGGATGCAAATTCCGCAGGCAGAACAAAGCGAGAGACCGATGCAACGAGTGCATCACCGCCGCAAACGGTGATTAAAAGGAAGTCGCTCGCGCATCGGTTGGTACTTCGCAATCGTTCGATGTTGATTTTGGCAAACACCTCGAGACTGAATCAACGCCCTTTGTGAGCTCTGTTCATGAAAAGCACGCGGGTCCTCTAATTATAATGCCGATCGACGCACGCAATATTACGCGGCCGTCCTATTCACTGCGCGATGTAATAATTGCGACGCGTGGTATCAGTTGCGCGTTAATAATCCATCCCTCAAACGAGCTCCCACTGCAATCGTCCTCATAATTAACCACGCAATACATCTTAATCTTCTCCTCGAAATAAATTTTATCGATCACAAAATAAGAACATTTGTGACCCTTCTAACCATTAATAACGGAACAGTACTGCACGAATGCTTCTGCGATGCATCGGTTCTTCAATCGAGCACCATCGGATTCTGTAAGATGCAGCATTAAATAATTAATCGCATCTCGCAAGGACGCGAAGATCATTGTAAAAAAAATACTGGACTGTTTATTAACCTTAATTTCTGTCGAAAATAAATTGTTTACAGAGGTCCATGCAAATTCTGTTTATCCCATTTGTTGACCGTTCTATGTGACGGTATTCCCTTCGTCGTAAGTGCGCTTCCAAACAAACACGGTCTCGGTATCCGTCGAGTGTTCTTCGCCTGGGTCCTTTTTGATTTCCCTCCGATTGCATCGATCACCGGTTTGTTTATTCAGACCAAACACTCGTCGCAACCAGATATACTCGGGGCTCGTGATTCGAATGTCCCTTCTCTCCGTCCTCTCTTTCCGAATAATTCTCGGGCCCGGGCGTTCGTTAGTTACACCATCCCCTAACGACCTCCGTTTGTTCCGTTTCATCGGAGAAAGAGAGAGAGAGAGAGAGAAAGAGAGAGAGACAGAGAGAGAGGAAGGGATCGGGGAGAGAAAGTTGACTAGAAACGGCGGACTGTTTCCGTGAAGTGACGGCCTAAGAGGTAGCCGACGGCGTTACGGCCGCCACTAATTATGCTGGCTGGCGTGGCCGCGCGCGCTTTCACCCTGGCCAGATGAAGGGAAAAGTGGAGGACGAAGAAGGGCCGGGGAAAAATTTAATTACAACGACCTTGTTTAGTGCTCCGGGGAACTCGGTCGTCGGAAAGTGAAACGACCGACGTCGACGTCGCTCGGGTCTCGGAATTCTTCCGGTACGAATGCCACTAATTTTTTCAAATTTTCCTTAACCCAGAAACAACTGCCACTACTCGCTGTGCGAAAATAATACCGCGGCTCCATCGTCGTTACAATCGCACGTATTTCGAACGTAAACACACCTTCTTGATTCTTCCAAAGGATAAATATCGTTTAAAATATTGCGTGGCTGAGTCATACTACTTGGATGATCAATGCCTGATTTGTATTACTTGGATGGTCGGTGGCAGATTGCTACTACTTGTCTGATCAGTAATCCTATTATTCCATTTATCTCATGACTGACAATGTTATGAAGTACGATTTCTAGAGTCCCTACCGCGTACAAATAATTGCTAACAATTTTATATTATAATTATATATTATAACAAGAAATTAATAGAACAGAATAGTTAATTCCGTATTCGTCGAAACCAATGGTAATATCACTGTCGAGCGGAAAATTGTTTAGGAGTCGATATTTGCAGGCACTGTTTCGAACGAGGTTCGTTTTCGAAGTCCCTGGTTAAATTCGTTGTCCTCCGGGCGAGAAAAGTCGGCCGGCTGCTTAAAATTCTGTTACGAGCCTCGGGAAAAAGGGTAGGGAACTGGGATGGCGTGCGAGAAAGTCGAATACAAAATAATGAACTTTCCGGCGCTATTAAAATTAAACAGGGGCTCGATTCTGAATAACCACGGGGCCCCGAAGTTACGAGAGGGGTTCAGGAACGCGTGAAGTTTTCCTGGGTGTTATTCCGGCTCGCGGGAGATCGGAGATTCTGGTAATTAAAAATAGCGGAGGAAAAGAAGAGAAAGAGAGTGAAAGGGTGGAAGGGTGAAGAGAGAAGCGTTGATAGAGGGAGTGTAGAGCCACAAGAATTACTTTATCCTTGACGCGAGAACGGCGTTGTTTACGGAGAGCTCGGAACAATGAACAGCGTGGCTAACAAGGCGGGTAACTTGATAACTGCACCGGAGAAACCGCGTTGTTCCTCGTGACCCACAACTGTCGAATACATACAGACAAACCGTGCGTTTCACTGACGTCAGCAGACTCAAGAAATCATTTTTGCAACTCGCCAAGTGGATCGCTCTTCCGTTACGTTTAACTTAAATCCTGTTCTGCAAAGATTTCTCTGCAGGAAGTTGTCCCGCGAAAAGACTAGGAGAAGTTTTAATTCGTCCAGGATACTCGATTAGGCGAGTTAACGCCTTCGTGATGTTGTCACGTGTACGAACGCGTGCGGTGGTTTGTTCGCTTGTTTTGGATTTCATGATAACTAAACGCAGCTTTCATTGTGGGTATGATGAATCTATAATTCAGTAGTAAAAGTCAATGATTAGAGAATGTGATGATTGGGGAAACCATTACGGACAGATTTGTGTTCCATAAAAAAGAACGCTATTTTCCAGTAATACAAGTCGACAACTTAAAACTACATCTTATTCAGACTCGACTGTATATGCATTATATTTTTCAGTAGTGCAGATCAATGATTAGGGAAGCCTTTCAGCACAGATTGGTATTCTAACGGAGTCCCATTTCCCAGTTGCAGATAGCAACGACGAAGAAAACATTCAATGTCGATACCGCGTCTGGTTTCCCAACAGCTTCGGTTGAAATCGATTTCCCAGTAGTAAGAGTCAATCATTGAGCTCATCGCTTTCGAATAAATGGAATCTACAAACGGTGCGGGGTTCGGTTTTGAAAAATACTGACACTTATCGACGTATTTCCAAGTAGAGACGGGAACTGTCGCGGAAATACAGTCCCATGAAAGAAATTTCGATCATCCGCAGTCCTTTCTGATGGCCATCAACTGGGACAAGAACTGTGGACTCCCGGGACTCGCCACCGACAGATTGTTCAACCAGAAAGACCGAGTGGAACTCTGTCCGATAATTTGACGTTTTACGGCCACGCTCTCCCGAAGGAAGAGGAGCTCGTCCTCTCTCCTCCCACCTTCTCCTCCTATCTAGGAATTCCCGGTTACTCGAAATCGCTCGGCAGAAACGAATATGTAGCAAAGAATTCCTCCTCCACGTTTCCGGTATTCTTTCCCGTTCAAAACCGATCCCGCCTCGATCTATCCTCTAGTGGCCGGGTCACACGTAATCGACGTTATCGCGGTTTTATCGACGACGGAAATGATTCCCCGTACAAGCAAATATCCCACTCGCTGTGTTTTATCGCCGCGGATACTTACGACCCTGTTCGAACGACGGGGGAGCATGATAGTCGAGAAAAACTGCAGGGGAGGCGTCGCTTTCCGCAGAAACGAAGAGGACAGAGATTAGAATAGTAGACTGGGAATTATCGACTCGTTCCTACTGCATCTTCCACGTTAAATGCAGCGCGTTCCAAGAGTGAAAGAGAGAGAAGAAACGAGTAATCTTGCAATCTCTACTCGCGTCAATACAAAATTACACGTAGAATTGGCAAAGTAAAACATGTTCTTGATGCTGCTTTCTTTCAGACATTTGAAAATGTTTTTTTACCAGCCCGATACTTCAAACACAAGATAACGATGGTTTTTCATGCGGTACGCTTGTTCGTAAGATAGCGGAAAACCGTGTTGCAGTGCACGAGCGAGCCGCCTATGAATCCCATGCAAATCAGAACGCATAAACTGTCGCCTTCACAAGTACTGTTTACGGTGCGGGTTGCGTGGAAACTCGGGAACGCGACCCCAGTCCATTCGCGTTCAAAAGGACGCGGATACCGGCGGAACGAATTCGTCGCAGATGTTTCGTAATTAATTGAAGGCGACTCGTTACTCTGCGACGCGTTCCCCGTGTTTGCCGGAAGTAACGGGAACCGCTCCCCATGAGAAATAAAATCTGTACGGGTTCACCATAGATGAGGCAAATCAGAAACTATGTATTTCTACATAAATGTTAAATGAATTACAAACAATATCGTGAATCTTGAATTCTGTTAAAACAAAATTGTCTCCTATTAGGAAATCCGAAATTTGAAAACTAAATGTTCAAACGCCCGAAGCAGTTGTCCATTAATCCCTCAGTTGTTCGACTGAAATGCACCAGTTTTTCGTTGCCTATTCAGCGCGGGGACGTCGAGCGAAACGAACGTTCGCCTCGATAATGCAAGGGTGAGGTTATTTCGCGAGCGGAAACGAGGCCGCGCGGTATCGCCGCCAAACAGGGTCGTGTCAACGACGCACCGTCAAAGTGTATTCCGCGGCGAAACCGTCGTAGAAGAGCGGGGATCCACGAATTTATCTTTTCTGTCGCGGCGGAACGAGCGCGCGCTCCCTCGCGACAACGTTTTCACGAAAACTCCGGGCGCCGATGGGGTCCGCGCTTGAAACCCGGCAATTAACACCATTTTCGACGGAACGTGAAGTCGGGTTCGCAAGCGGCTCAATGGAACGGGGTGGGGGCATGGGAGGACTGCAGCATTGAGCAACATTGAAACACGACGGGCTGACAGTCTCGCTCGTCGCTTAAGATACGCGTTAAATCGACGTGTACCAGCCTTCCAGCGTTCCTTCCCATCCCCTCGGCCCCTTTCAGGTGACTAACACTGGCCGGGCTGCATCGTTAGCAACCGGCACAGAAAACCCCGTCGAAAGACGCGGCCGGATCCCGCGAACAATCGTGTCGAAAATGCAATTGTTTTAACCCGCGAGATACATTTCACGTTGCACTGACGTTGTGCCTCTGACCCCCCCCCCCCCCTCTCGGTTGACCTATCAATCTGCTAACAAAAAATTAAAATATTACACGTACGAATTAATTCTCCAGATTCATTAATTGCAAGTGTAATTTTGGTTAGAGTCTCTTATGCGCTACATTGGCAGCTGGACTGATAAAATAATGTACTACGTGCACTTCGAAGAAAATTGGCATCGTTTACAATATCGTTAACCATGTAAACAGCCTATTTCCCAGTCATAAATAGCTATTGGTTCATATATTATCAGCCAGTAGTATAAGTAAATAACATGTCGGACTCCGATAACGACGGTCCAGCGTTCACTGATGTGCTGAATATTTGAATGGATCGTGACTAAGGCTCAAGAGAACCACCGTGGTGTAAATCAAGTCTTGAGCAAAACCGATACCACCAGGAACAAGTACATATCTCGGGCAAACTGGTCGACGAGCGTCAGTAGTATAAGCCATTAGTGGTCGGACGCAGCTCGCGATCACTGCCGGGCCCTTAGATCGCGGATGTCGGATCGATAGCTGGAGTGTTTGGCAGATGGGTTTCGGATCTGGGTCGGTCTAACCGCGACTGACCTAATCTAAAACCTCCTGGGAAACTTTATAAGATTAATCCCAAAGAAGGAGAACCAAACAATTTACCTCTCAACTATTTTTTTGAGAGAGATACTTTGTGGAAACTTCCTGGAGTCGAACTGCAGTGAAATACAATTGTTCAAAATGTAATAATTTTTTTTTTTTAATTGAAATGCACCAGACTAATTTCGTATGCATTCGGCTGCTGAACGCGTGTGCACGATTGGATTCAGTTAAATGAGAGAGCCGGCGGCGTCGCGAACATTGCAAGGTGGTGCGGCGAAACACCGTTCCCGCCGACGTTTATAAAGGGTAGACCGTTAGCAGGGGGGTTGGAAAAAGCACGGTGTTACGAGGCGAAGTTTCCGGGTCGGAAGGAGCGCAAGCATCGAGTCGACTTTATCGAGTCTGTCGTAAGCAAATTTATAACGAGATTCCAGGTGGCCATTAACGAGCTTCAAAGTCGACGGGGCAAATGCGGAATAATCGTGTTCCACGGGACAACTTTCGTAACGAGAGGGACTATTTATAAACGATTCCGCGGCTCGCAACGATTCTTTTGAGCGACGACGAATTTCTCGCTATTTTTCGGTACACTTCAAACCGGTCGGTCGGTGAGTTCTGTTGGCGACCGGCGGCATACGGAGACTTTCCTTTCGCATGACTTCTGCTCACGAACCTGTTGTTGACTCCGGCACTGAGCAAGTCTGCATGCAATTAATTACACTCGCGCAGCGAACGTGGTCCCCGGTCGTCGCCAGACAGATAATTGTGTCCTTTGATCAGCGTTTCTTACATTTTAGATGAAATTGCGAATAGATTCCCCGGACAGAAGGACCGCACCTTTTATACCGAACACAGAAAACGACGAAAACACGAGTCACCGTCAGGCTATTGTTTGCAAAAACTTTGTCAAACGTACAGATGTCTTTAAAAAATCGCGGATCAATTTTGAAGGGATCATCGCAAAGGTAAAAGCTTCATTTGCAAGATCACGATGAAGCGAGCTTCGTCAAAAAGACAGTATAAATTAATCCTTTAGCGTAGACGTAAGTGGATGAAGATTAACATAATCTTTTGAAAGACCCCCATAAAGCAGAGACGTTTCTTTACAAGATCAGGTTGACATGAAACTGGAAAAAATTTTTCCATCAGTGCTACTTAATTATTTAACGAGTGTAGTTGCAAGTGAATAAAGATTTGGGTAATCCGCGAGCTATGTATATAAATGAAGTCGTTTACACAAGTCAGCCATGTGCAACAAGACAAAAAGAACATCGTGGAGAGGACGGAACAAGGATTTGTTTAAAATGTGCAGGGATAGTGGGATAGTAAAAGATGGCGGTATAATTGAAGACGGGAGCAATTAAACGAAAATTGCGAATCCGGCAATAAGTCCTGGACGGTAGCAATCGATTTACGATCCAGCATTGATGAACAGACGCGAGCACTCGACGAGATGACCGGATTCGCCGGTTGAGATAAATTGCCAGGGTATCGCTAAGGGAATTAAAGAGGAGCTAACGTCGGTTCCGAGGAGGAACGGACGCGGAAAAGACAAGGAGACGGAAGTCCAGATGGGAACCAGCCCTGGGGAAAAATAAGCCTGGAACCCCCACAGGGAGGACACGCGAATTACAAAGCCACCCCCCTCAGTCCCATCTCTTTTCTATTCCTGTCCCCTGCCCTACCCCCTAAGTGCCTTTCCGCCGTTTCGAGAACCGCTTCGTTGTTCTTCATAGATAAAGAAACGACGAAAGGAATTTTCTGCTGGTCGAACACGGCCGCGATTTACAAGCCCCGGGAAACAAAGGGCGGGAAGATAGAGTACGTGGATTGGGGACGATTCGAGATATCGGGGGACACGGATTTACCATGCTATTCCCCGTTCCCGGACAAAAAATTTATAGGACCGATCCGTTCGCATTTGAATGCGCGTTCGATATTTAACGTCGGAGACGGTCGAAATGAGGATTTCTCGTTTCACGATTATCGAAGATGGGACACCGCTCCCACTGGTGTCCGTTTAGTACTTTCATTCATTTACGTATGAATAGACATATATTTATATCAATGTGAAGTGGTGACAGTCTGAAATGGGTCAGACGACAGCCCCGTCAGAACAAAATCGATCGAAATTGCAGCCGTAATAAATTTACGTGCAAAACGCAAATGCAAAACAGTAGAAACATTTTTTTTAATATTTCTAACCGATTAAAAATGATTAAAACAGAAAGTGAAGTCTATGTATCTTCTGTATCTCGCAATTCGTGCAAAAGATTTCTACCTAGCTCAAAACTCCGCAGGGTAGTGATAACGTTACTACCTACTATTCATATCATTAATTAACAGGTACATGCATTTTGGTCAGCTTCTGCGATTCTAGCCTACAGTGCGAGGTGGGTGTCGGTAGAGTCGACGAATGGGGTCCACGTTTGATCACGTTGCCCGGGCCAAGTGATCAATAAATCGTCGGAATCTGAGCATCGAGTGCTCAGACAGAGATCGCGAGTATAAAAGCTCGACTGACAGGGCTTGGTGAATGGGTGCTCGCGCGACGGATGATCACAGGCAGCCCGACCGAGGAGAGGGTGTCTGTATTATAGCGTTCGCGACGACGACGACGACGATGGTGGTGGTTTTCTGGACAAAACCGGGACGAGGACGCACACGCGTTAACGAGCGTTGGCGAGGATTCGAGCAGGGAGGCGAGAAGAGCGTGGCACATCGCGAGACAGCTGTGTCTCGCACGCATCGAGGTTCGCTTTTCAACGCAACGCCAATGATAGAAGGACGAGAGACCGGGGTCTCCCTGTTCGCATTCTACGGTCGACGTCGGCGTCGACGTCGACGGAGCAGCCTAGGCTCGCCTTTCTACGCGGAGGAACAGAAAACAGAACGGTAGCTCATTAGCGGTAACAGGCAGCCGAGCAAGAGAGGAAGCTCGTTATCCATGGATACACAAACCCCTATCATCCGCCCCTCCCCCTTCACCGCTCCTTCTACAGCGCAGAGCGGACCTCCTTCGTGGATACGTGTGGCATACACAGGCCTGTCTGCATCGTTCCCCGGCCGTCTGTTTCATTCCACCAGCTTCCTGTTAGTTCTCTCTCTCTCTCTGTTTCTCCAGCCCTCCCTCCTTCCGCGACCTCTTCATTCGCCCTCGCGATCTTTTCGACACGCCGCTATTCTTCATCCCTCGATCCCTCGCACCAGCATTTGATCCTCGAAATATCCTCCCTTGCCCTTCAACGCACGCATCGCTCAGATCTCTGCGCGATTCTTTCGTTTGAACGGTTTCGGTGCTCGTTGCGGACAAGCGGACGAGAATGACTAGAGCATAATTTCTTTGTCACTCAACACTTCCTGCACCGGGTACCTAGGTATCTACTTTCAAGATCTTTTAAAAATGATTGTAGATTATCGCGTTCTTCGGTGGTCACTTTGGACACGGGTCAAAGTGGACCCGTGCGTCGGATGCTTAACTAGGGAAGCTTCTTAGTCTACGAGCGTCACTTTAGCTCAGCTCCTCGGCCCTTAACGAAGTTAGGTGTGCCCCGTCTAGCAAGCCCGATGCAGCAAGAACGTTTTCGTGGTGTATTTAACAGAGAAACCACTGCACCGGTCGGATCGGTTGCAGTTGGCCGCCGACGTCGCGTGAAGCGACTGCAACCCGAGGAATGCTCGTTCCCAGTAATGCAATAACTGTGGCATCACAACGCCAGGATACCGCGAACGGCTGGCATTCAGATTGGTCGCCAACTCCGACCAGCAAACTTGGAAGCGTTTCGCGTCAATCGATCGTGATTCATTGGCAGAAAAACCGGGCGTCAATTAGAAATACTTCGTTACACACTTACCCATCGCCCGATGTATTCGAGGGAAAAAGAAGTACCCGTGAAACGTAATGAGAAACGTGAACCAGGTAACGAAGCTTCGGTTATCCGAGGTTCCGAGTAGAATCGTGTTTCCTTCGTTAATCACTTGTGTAGTCTGCCTCGTGCAAATATGCTAATCGTGTAGGATCGTTCTGCTAGATTAATACCTTTTTTGCGCGTATTTTGCTTGACTTGTCTGACTATACGTTGCCCGCTACAATACTTACAAGCTGTGTACATTGAGTTGCATTCTCTGCATTACATTGGGGATGCTTTTATAAGAAGTCTTGCAAGAATTACTTTGAAAACGTGTGGAATATTTTTATTCATTCCATCATTCCATATTTCTGCTACAGCAAATAAAACAATTCTCAAAATGTTTGACACAACTCCTCATTTTAGATTGTGTGTTAAATTCAATTTAAAATCGAATTCGAGGAAGAATAAGCATCTAGAACCAGCTGTGTGACTGCTTCCGTTCGTCCTGGGGAATTAAAATCGTTCGGAAGCCTTGAAATGTTTCGCAAAATTCATGCTGGCGTGATTCTGAAATATTGAACGTGCCGAACAGAAAACAGTTCCACGGGAATTCGAACGGCCCTGAAACTTTCCTGTTTGAATAATCGCGGGCTCATTCCACTGGCAGGAAGAACGGGTAGGTTCGATGGTGGGAAGAGGGCACGAACGCGTTCATCGGCGGAGAGGCTCCAATTATTTATCGAGCGGACCACGACCGATTTTAATGGCCCATTGCGGGACAAATCGAACGACCTGCACTTCGACCCACATTCTTTTTAACCTTGTTACCCCGACACCGGGGCTAACTACGGTAAAAGCGAATTGGAGGGCCGAAAGTGCTCCGAGGACTTCGTTAGGCTCCCAGGTATGCGGCACCGGTGAATAAAATTTAACGAAACCCTCCAATGTTAAAAAAGAATTGGATTCCGTTTGCGTTTCGTTCTAATCTCTGTTAATTCTCACAGAAACTCGATCGTTGAGTTGCTGAATTCGATCACGTGACACTTGTTTCTCGATAATTGTAAAATACTTTCTTTTCGAAGAAAAGTCTATATTCTCCTTTATTTTATCGATGAATTCAGATTGGGACTTTCGACTTGAACTTCGTATATAAGATGTTTCAATGCTGATGGAAGATTAGAATGTATTCGAATAATCGAGGACCCGTCAAATTAATTTAAATATGCATTGATCGCCGCATGGTCGAACATGCTCGAATGTAGTGTTCATCGATACGTGGCGTGTTCACGGTGACTTCACGGTATTCAGTCGAACTCCGAATCGTTTCACTCGCCGCTGAACCTCTTAACTCCTCGCGACATTTCTTTATCGTCGGCACGCAGGATTTAACTCGGTCGAATCATGACCAGCGAAACAACTCGTGCGTGTGATCGTTGATATAGAGGCTGGCTCGCTGCACAGAATACTTTGTTTCAATGCCCGATGCGCACGGAGACGAAAATATAAATGGAGTCGCGATAAATTAATTTATCTGCGCCAAGTATAAAAGGAAATGAAACGCTGAGAGACGAGAAACGAGACACCGGGAAGACTGAGACCGTTTTAAAATACAGCTCGCTGCGGACGACGCTTAAATCATGTTTACTTTCTTTTAAAAATTAATTCCGACATCTATTAATTAAGCGGACAGAAAGCACACGAAAAGGTACAGTTACTTTGTCATGAATGCATAAAATGTACAATCTAGTCATAAACTCTGCAATTTCAACGACTGAATTATATACTCGATTTGGTAAGCTCTTTTTGGAGGGATCGTTGAGCAGTCGACGCGTTAATCTCTCTATTCTATTTTACCGTAACCTGAAACGTGAAATATCTATATCACAGAGCATAATCAATGTGTTATGGTTCAACGCTGCAACCAACCCCTGCAGGGGAAAGTGCTCCAACCCGTTTCATAAATAATTCTTAGACCACCAGGTCCAAACACGTTAATTAAGAACCGGAAACCGATAGAATCGATTAATAGAGAAGGAGCGGTCTAGCTGAAATATTTACGAAGGAGTATCGAAGTCCTAATTCCCCGACGGATTCGTGTTGATTTTTACCCGTGGAAAGTTGGTGTTCGCGTTAATCCTCGCGGGTCAAACCATACCGCACTGTCTTCGTCTTCGAACCGGGGCTTCTACCGGACTTCCGTTGACCTCGCTCGAGCGTAAAACGTAAATGGCCGCCGTCCCGTTCTCACGGAGTTTACGCGCGAACGGATTTTATATCAAGGTGTTCGACGAATTAATTCTCTTTTCTCCGGGAATAAAACGGCTCGCGTGACTGCCGCTGTCAAAGAGTGTTGCGTTGCAGGATCCTGGATGGTGTCGGGTAATCTCGTTGACAAAAAACACGCTCGGAACACCAATTTGAAAATCGCGACGCGAAATACAAACCAAATTCATTAGGGAACGGTACACAGTTGCGAAATGTGTCAGACCGGTTACATGACCATATACGCCGCTCGGAACCCTAACGACGAAACCTTAGAACTTCCTAAAGAATTTCCTAGTGGATTAATCATGTCGAAAAGTCACTATTATTGCCACAGATTCGACGCTAATAAAAGTCAGCCTGAAAATCGACAACATACAAGTCCCCTGTCATATTTTCCGATTATTTCTTTTTGGGAACAGAGCTGGTAGTACATCGACAGTCCGAAAAAAATAGATCCAGCTCAGTATCGCGATTTCGATTGCGTCGTATAGCGAAGGATCGGCCCATAACTTTTTATTTGAAATTTTATTCGGCCGGCTTTTACGAGAAATATGCTGTTTTATTGAGAATCGTTTCTCTTCCGATAGAAACTGCGATCTGGACGATCTATGTGCTCCCCCTCCCCTATCGACGACGATCGAGAGATCAGCGTGAAGTTTAGCGCGCGTTTAAAGTCGGTCCTCGATGTGCGAATCGTAAAGGACACAGACCGCCGGAGGAACAACCGCGTTTATTATTGGCATATAAATTTTCGGGGACAGTGAAACCTCGAATGGTGTCCGATGGTTAAGGGGATCGATTGAATTACGTTAGCTCGGACCACCATGGTCTCCACTTAAGGACCCCAGAGCTATCCTTCAGCGATCTTGCGCGTATTGACGTGCGGTTAATCAAAGCTGGTCGGTCGCCATTGTACCAGTAGACACCAGGATTACGTCGCGTTTCGATAATTGCTGTCTTAGGTTATATCGCTACTAATTATCCTAATACCACGTTATATTGGCCCAGCGCTCGACGGGCCACTTCCGCCGGTGCATGACTAATAAGTCCGACAATTAACCGAGCCATGGTCCGGCGCCTGGGTTAACTGGATGACAATGTCGGGGACTTATTACGGAGTCCAAGATTGTCTTCACCGTACGGAAGAATCAACGTAATTTATATTCTTCAATTCCTGAATATGATTTTTCGTGAATTACTTTCCTCTACGCTAATTTATTTTGTGAATCATCGCTGGACACTCTAAGTGTGCTTAAACGGCATGAAATTTTTTTATATATTGCGTGGATTGATTTTTCTACGGTAATGAAAGATTGAAACCAGCGTCTGATAATTGATTGACCTATACTATTTGCAAACTGGTTATAAAATAGCGTTTAGAGACGTATCACGTAAAAGTTAGTAGCAGCACAGGGAGGTACGAAAACGAGAGAGAAGCGGAAGGTTTTTCCGAAAAGATAGGGAGAGATCGGAATTAGTTTCCACCGATGGAATCCTAGCAATTTACCGAGGAGCTCGACAGCTTTGTCGTGTGTATTTGTACCGAGAAATGTAGCAGGACTGTGGGATCAACTGTTTCGAGCATGCAGCGCCCTCGGTCGCGATCAAAAACCGTCGAGGCAATGGTCCAAACGCTTGTAAACCGAGTGCCGACGAATGGGAAAATATATGCGCCATTGACGGATCGATCGGTCTGGGTTGATCGTAATCTGTTTGCGAACGGTGTATATCGAATTACCGGTTCCCCGATCCGGTTACCGTTGCGCGTGTAATCGGCATAATGGCGAGTTTACGTCGATCAAGTATTGTTCGGGAGCATTGTTCGCCGTTGGTAACGCGATCCGGCCGATTCGCGCGGTCTTCGTTCCCCTGATCTGATATTAACGTCGCCGTACGCAAACGGGAGAACTCGCCGATGATGTTCGACCCTGTTACGCCCAGATGATTCCCGTTGAATGCGCCTACTAATTTCACGATCGATCGGAACCGCGCAATCGGGTATACCGATCGTCCACGGGGTTATTCGATCAATGGAAATATTATTCTGACATCCGTGAGCTCTAACCTCTATAATCCGAATTATTTATATTATTGTTTGCGTACATAGTGGTCCGCCGGATATCATCATTTCGATTTCGTGACAATGAATTTGCGACGATATTGGAATTATAACACCTAAATTAACGACCCTTGTAAATAGGTTCACTCTCTACCCTAAATCGGAATGCAGCAACTGGAACAATCAAATAAATATATACTCGAGTTTGTATGTCCTCCACCCATCCACACACAAAAGAAAATATTAACATCAGGATGTGCCTCGGCTGGAACCATTGAACTCTACGGGAAACATTTTCCATCGTTCAATGGAACAACATTTACCATTGATTTTTAGCAAGTTATATTTTTATGAGTCAAGCGAGAAGCTACGAAATGTTCTAGCTCGAGAAAAGTTGAAACCAAGGGGACACACAGCGACCATAAATCCGTTTGGACACATCCGATTATTGGTACGCGAAACAGGCGATATTTGCGAGATGACGCGTCGACTCCTTACCAAGGATTTATGAAGCAATACTAAGTCTGGCGCTGACCCAACCGGCCAACAAGTCCTCGACACGTCGAATAAACAAATGCGGAAGGAACGTGCACCACCGGTGAATTCCGTTCCCCGCCGCGTCGAAACGAGTAATTTCCGCTGCGCCTGTCGTCCCTGGGATAATCTATGCGGCCTGCCTCGCGAATTGCGGAGCCCTGCGCTGTAAGCACCGTCTTCCATTCTTTTATACCCCCTGGACTTGGTCTATGTGATCGGAAAGGTAAATAATAGTCGTCTTAGACGTTGCTTGTTGGCGTGCTGGTCGAGACGATGAATTCATCAGCCAAGAATTTCTTGGCCTTTGGAATCCCTTCTCTTGGAATGGGCCCAAAACTCCTTTAAAAGGATCTCACTGTTTCCATTTTCTTTTTCAGGACAGATCGCTCTTTTTTCTTGTAGTACTTTCCAATTCTTGAAAGATATTGAGCTATAACTCGATTTATCACCATTTAAGAAAGTTCAAGTTCGAATTGATCAAGGATCTTTATCATTTTTCGGAACTCTTCAAACAACGCCCTTCATACATTGTGACTCCAAGACAAAGTCGAACAAATACGGAGAATTGTTTAACTGGATAAAAAATCAGTTCTTTCGCTGCACCTAGATTCAAATCTAGATCCACGCGGTGGTAGTCAAACTAGCTAATCACTGAGCCAAGGGAACTTACGCGTCCACGATTCTATTTTACGTATATCTTCTACCTGACTCTGTCGTATCTTCAAGATTGCATGACTTTTGGATTATATTTTCGTGCTCACTGGCCTGTCAAGTTGTTTAGATTAAATGACGAATATCCTAGACGATGGACCCCACAAACTCGTCTTAAAAAATTTCTACAAATCGTCTAAGCTCCACACATGCCACAGGCAGAAGAACCACGCAATTCTCCCGCAAGAACCTCCACTGTTTCTTCATTCCAACTCCCAATTGGAGCCAACAGAAGCGAACTTCCCGAGCGGAAAGCGGAACACAGAAGAACTTTTCTCTTCGGATTGGGACACTCGTGTCCCACACACTCGGCCAGATAATTGCAACGGAATAAAACGCAGCGAGAAACAGTCTTTAATCAGGAGTAAGTGGTGCGGCATTAGTGGCGGCTGTTTACCGGGGCCAAGTTCCGGCGTTAATTAGACTTGATTAAATTTGGGATCAGTGGATCTAATTTGTAAGAAAAATACGGCGCTCGGCCTCTCTCGCCAGTGGGTTAATTAACTGACATAACGCAGCCGAGCGCCAAATTACACGCGTCCAGCCCCACGCGTCAGCTCGGAAAACGTTCACAGAAAGCTCAGCAAAGATTTCAATTTTTTAATTACCCGCCTCTCGACTGGCTAGCTGGACGTGCGGCGTTAAAAGTCGCTCGAAACTGTTTGACCACGATTTTAGCCCTTCGCGCTTTGTTTTCCGCGAGGCTCGCGAATCTGAACAATGCTGGAGGGCGCGTACGCTTTTGGGAGTGGCTCCATCTTTCGCAAAAATCGCTCAGCTTAATTTTATCGCAGCCTGGCGGCGGAGAAGGGGGTCTCGACCCTCTAAAAGGGCCAGGCTAAATTAAAAGAAAGGATCCGAATAAGACCGCGGCCGCAGAAAGTAATCACTTTATCTGTGCCCGCCACTCCGGCACGCTCGCTAATCTCAAACCTCCGCTTTAAGGGTGAATTGTCTGCTCGAACCAACCCTCATCCCCACACCCCCGAACACCTCATTTCCATACACGCTTTTCGACCGTTCCCAGTCGTCTCGACCCTGCGACCCATGGACCCTGCAACGGGTGGCTGCATCTGATAAGACTGCAGCCATTATTTGCTCCAATAATGAGCATTTCGTCAGGAGCAGCTCTAAAATTCCGGTTCAAAGAGGATTGAGGACGCCTGAAAAATCTGGGCGTAGTCGTGCCATTTAGATTAGACCATTTAGATCCTCCGTACTTATAGAGAATATTTGGATTCTCTCTTTTGCTGAAATAGCGGCTGTACGAGGGGATGAAATTTTAGTTGGATCACGATCCGCCGGTAATAGAATGAATCAGCTCGGACGGGGAAGTTTCGAATAAATTTTCGATCGGATGCGCCTTCGCCTATTCATCGTAGGCTAAACTAGGCCCGGCGTGTCGCTATTACGTGTTCGGTGGCCCCCCTCTAACATGTGCGTCGCCACTAACCCCGGGGATAATAATGTTAGAGGCACGCCAGGGATCACCGTTAAAATTTCAAGCATTATAACCGGTTTATCGATCGTTACCGTCGCGGCGCGGCGCGCGGCGTGCCGTTCGCGAAATTTACTGGAAATTTATCCCGTCGCGTATCGAAGTCACGTAATATTTGCTTAGAATACGCTTCCCCAAGTATCGACGCATTCGCCGAGCCAATCCGCCGTCCAATATTGCCCAATTAAACTTTCAGATCGTCGATTTTACCAGCATAAAAGCAAATTGCTCGGGGAAATATGACGGCGAGCTGCTCGAAAGTTTAAAGGGCGATCGCGATACCGGCTACGAATATTATTCGACAACAATACAACTGAATGGCGTTTGGTACTTCGATGCCGTGAACACTCGGCTGGTTCGACTACCATTTCCGATCATTAGCCCGCCGATTTTTGCACGAATTTAACGCACACGCGTTGCTTCGCGTGAATCGGAACCGCAGACAAATTTGAAATTGGGGATGAAGATTTGCTAAAAATTGTCCACGAAATTAAGAGAGTTTAATCGATGAAATCAAAACTGGAAAGACAAAATGCTTCCTTCCTCTACAAACACGATAAACGTTGAAATTTTCTTAGCATCGCTGTGCGTTCAGAAATCTCCGTAACAATCCAAGGAAAATTATCTCGCCGTCAAATAAAACTTGAAACATTTCCCGACATTTGAAGAATCAGCTTCCACGAGACCAGCGAAGAAGAATTTCTTCATGGATTCGCGAATGAAATTTGCAATAAAAACTTTCCTCCTTTGAAAAGTGAAAATATACTACGGAACAAAGAATTCCGTAACGCGATCTGGTGAAACTGTCAACGTCACTTACAGAGACTTCCTTTTTGTTCGAAAAAAGCAAAAGAGGAACAAAGGTCTGCTCATTTATCTCGCGGCCGGTTGATCGCCGATTTCGTTCGTCCGGCGGCGAACAAAACACCCGTTCTCGCTCGACAAATCGACACACAAGGAATTCCAATTACTCTTTAAACGGGGCAGCGGCATCGTTCCATAAAATCCTAAATTGCTGATTCACGATGCTGCACGATGGGATCCCGTTTCGATAGCTGCTAGCCACGCTGGGCTCGGTTAGCTTTACGAGCACCCCGTACAAAGAATGGATCAATAGGTAACACGCAATCGCGACCGGAAGGAACGAACTAAGAATTACGGTGGAAGAGGGAGAGAGAGACTGCAGCCGGTGTGTTATGAATGGGCCCGGGCTACCGACTTTCCGGAAACATAAAGAAATTTTTCCGATACTCGTAGGAACTGGCCGGTGCCGCCCTGAATCAACCCAGGGCTAATTCGTATGTGAAATTAGAGCCCCGCGCTGTTGCAGCTCATTTTTCACCGAACTTCCTAATCCCTTCACCAAAAATTACCACCCATTGTGGTCAACAGTTTTCTATTCTATTTTTACCTTCTATTGTGTCTGGGAACATCCGAGTAGATTGGATGTACAGTTTAATTTTTTGTCTTGGACAATTTGTATTTTGCATAAAAGTCTACAGTCTACTTATAAAAGAGTAAACCTCTTCACAAATCAGAGTGTTTTTTACATTTTTGGCAGTGATTCATCAAGTTCGAAGGGTTCGAACAAAGTTCAGATTTTGAAAGGAAAGTTGATGAACGTAACGAAGCTGTTCCGTCCACAAACGTCTATCAGTGCCCGGTAATTAGTATTCTTCTAAAAAGCGCCGATTTCTCGTCTGTCCTCGCGATGATTCCCACCGAGTCCCGATACTTCCCCGCCAATTATTAAATTACTTTTCAGCCGGGTATCTCGCGAGAGGTTAGCTCGAGCAGCACGCCGAAGACCCGGATCCCTGCGTTAATTGGAGTTTTAAGTTGTTCGAGAACTATTGACACTTCGCGACGTCATATTGCGACGACGAAGCCGAGCTGTTTACTGGGTCGCCTGGACGAGAATAGACGGTAATAATAGGCTCGGATTAATGTTGTTGTGATTAAACACGCCGGAACGCCGCCAGAGACTCCGCGTAATTAAAACTCGAAACGCGCTAGACGCAATTTTACGAGCCCACTGGGACGGACCGCTTTTATTTTTCTCGGAAATTTCCTTCTACCGAGTCTGAAACGATGTTTAACCCCTTACTGTACTTCATAAACAGAGACTGGAATTTAAAAACATTATCAGTTCGTTTCTCTTGAAGAATCGAACAAAAATATTGTGTTCGTTTAAAGAAACATTTTAATGGGAGAAGGAAAATGCTTCGTGAGTTTCGAGAAGGAGGAAAGAACATGGAATTTTGCATAAATAAACGCTCCAATCAACACAGCTTAGTACGCGAAGTATTATATCCGCAAAATGTTCATTTCATGTTTCAAGAAGAAGTCAGGTTTCTTAATGACTTAATGATTTAATAAAATCTTCATCTTAGAAGAGACAGAAATGTTTCCGAATATACTGGACAAGATAATAAAAACGTGCAAATTAATTCTACTTTCCGAACAGATTTTCAAACTGCGAAAAGATTGAAAAGCACTTGGTCTCATATGATAGCTGAGTTCTCTTGGAAACGAATCTATCCAGGATCTGGTAATCTTTGAAATGAAATGGACGTTTTATGACTGGTGGTTGTATTGCTCGGTTAAATCGAAATGCTTTCGGCTTCCGCTGGAATTAGTTTGGTTCCCGGGCTATAAATATTTCACTCGATTGACGATACACATCGAGCCCCGTTGATGGATGGGTAAAGTGTGCTAAGACCGTGTTAACTCCGCGAGGAATTAAGCTATCCCGGCTACCCCGAGGAGAGAACGCGAGGAACCATTTATATGCGTTAAGACGTCTTAGCTTTCTTAGGAGAAGTTTTAACGACCGCGGACAGGAAGTTTCACCGACCGTGGGGAGACCTCGTGAAAGTTTTAATCTTAGCCAACCGCAACCACGATTGAGCCTGCCGCCGTTTTCGCCCACGCACACCTCCACCTCGAACTCCTCGGAAAATCACGTGTCGACGACTGCGGAGTACCAATGAATTAACGTGCATTAGAAAACGAGCTGTCACCCCTGTTCGCACTCTCGTGAATTTCATTTGCTTGTCACGGAAATTCATATTTTACTCATATTCATCGAAGAGAGCGCAATTAAGTGGTATTTGTTGTTAAAGATCTCGAGCTATTTATTTTGCAAACTTCTTGTCTTTCATTGGTACAATCTGAAGCTTGTTAGAGAATCACATTGAACAGTGCAGGAAATTTTCGATCCCTCGCTGCGAATGCAACCTGCTCCACCGTGGCGATTCAGTGGTGCTGCTCTAATTTTGCCTAATGAGTTTAGAGGCGGCGGTTCGTGTAGATTAATCTCGCTTCATTACGCGGGATCTTGCCCCGTGGATCGGCAAACAGCGACGAGCCGGTGCGATCAACCTGCTCGCCTCTCGCGATTGTGTTAATTAATACGCGTGTAAGCGGAAAAATGGCCCAGTGTTGAAGCATATCGTGCCACCCAGGAATGGAAGTATGTTATATTATTCACCGATGTGAAATTATAGTCGTCTTTGACGGGGAAACGTGTGGAAACAAGATTGACATACTTTGAACTCGGATAAATCTTTGCTGTGTGTCATTAATCGAATTCCTGATTTTAGTCTCGACATGCATTGACTTATTTTACTAAAAAATAAATAGCTTGGCTCTGATTCTTCTAGAATTTATTTTAAATCGTCCACGAGACAGTATTATTTTAATTCGTGGTTTGAAATCGTTCTTTCTATCGTCCCTTGACAGAGGGAACAATTTTTTAGCGCCGCTTTGACCGAATACAAGCCCACAGAAGGATTTCAAACCCTGAGCAATATTCAACCGGGAGGAATTTGTTTAACATTTATCATTGAACGTGGACCGTGAAAGCGGCTCAAAGACCTCAAACGTCTTATTTCAACCAGCTCCAAGAAAAATCCCCGACGGGAAAAAATGTGTTCCCGCGCACAGGATGCCGTTTGAAATAATCACGCTGAGTTGTAACTACAGTTCGCTCCCATTCACCGGGCCGAGGAAATTCGTTGCTCCGGCCGCTCTCTCTGCTTATAAGGAATATTCCCTGTTTCTCGTCAGTGAAATTTGTTATGATTCGAGTCGGAAAAATTCTTAAAGTTGAAAGTTTGACGAAAGGTGTGATGGAGATCAGGATAGAGAGAAATTACTTTCAGATTCGCGTTTGGGGTCCGAAACGCGTAAGAATCAGTTTAAATGTTCGTTGCGATAAAATTCGGGTTGATCAGTGTTATTCTCGTTTCCACCGTTCAACAATTTTAGGTTACCCTTCGTGCGAAACGAGTTCTCTGGAGAGAATATTCCGCGACAAAGAAGTTAATCGAGGATATCCAACGCGAAATCGGCTATTCCCGCGGCTTGTTGAAAAATTCCGTTTGCAAACACAGGCAGCGGCCATTTGCGTGGGGCGAGTGGCGAAGAATATTCTGGTAAAATCGAAATAATCTACATTAATCTGAAAGTCACGGTGAATCGAAACGAGCGTCCGGTCCAGGCCGCGTTTTAATATCGCAGATATAAAATGTACCCGTGGCTACGGGGGGGAGAGGGGATGTATCAATACCAGGCCGAACCTCGGCGTTTCATTAGCCGTGAAAGGATCATTTCCAAACAGGCCAGTGTATTTCATCTGGAAAAATATTCGACGCTTTAATCAAGGGTGATCATTCGTTCCTCGTTTGATTTCAACCCCTGTCCCCTTGTTATTATTTTCCGATCGAGGAGAAAGAACCCGTGCGCTTATCTGTTTCCCTCAACGCAACAATCGAAAATTATCTCTCTCTCTTTCTTTCTTTCTGTATGTGTGTGTATGTTCTCTCGTGGATTTCTCTAATTGGCCGGCACTGTTCCGACACGTCACACGTCAAGAACCATTAAAGAATGTTCGGGGGCCGAGAGTATCATGAAAATTTCTCCGGCAACGCCGGAGTCATTTAAAAACTAATCTCCCGTCCATTAAAAAGTTGTAACGAGTCGTCCAACTTTCCTTCGCGCTGCCCGTCCGCACTTGCCGACCAAAAAATATCTCTCCGCCCTCTTTCAACGTCAAACGTACGCGAAATTTCCACCCTTCATCCGCCAGCCTTCCCGCCCCGCACTATCCCCGCGACGAAGATTCACGCTCATCCTTCGCGAGCGCGCGAAAAACGAACGCGACGAGATATTTACGGGGAAAGCGGTTTTTAATACACTTTCGCCAGAAGAGAACGCGTCGTTCGCTCGCGTGTTCCGCGAACCTGGAACACTCTTGTTTCGGAAAACCCAACTTCGCGGGTTTACGAGCGTTCACCTGAAAACTTGGCAAAGGCGGATTATCACGGAATCTATTAGTTTTTTCGCGCGTCTGTTCTTTACGCTGCCTGTCAACGCGAGCGCGGAATACGACGGGCCAACATTTATCGAACAACCAACGACCCTACGAGATCGTCCGACCATGGGCAAACTCGTTTCACTTGCTTTTTGGGCATTTGGCTTTCAGCGGATTTCAGGGTTCGATTGTAGGTTTCCGAGTTAACGGACGGCTATGTGGAGTTTGCTTCCACTTACTAGCCTCGTCTGACTGTGCACTGACATTTGCTACTGAATTTTCTGATCCTTCATTAGTCGATGCTTCGTACACTTTCGTGCGATGTTTCTAAGTCTGATTAAATATGGAGCTTGTTCTCTATCTGGCTCTAGTTTCCAGGCCATGACGGACGAAATAAGATCTGTTTCTATTTGCCGACTCGACCCAACTCTGCAGACCGTCCTATTCGACTAATTTTTCTTGTTCACGTGGCTCCGTTAATTAATTGAAATCCCGCAGGGTTGTTTCTTCGCGGACATTTTGAATTATGACGGGTATAAAGTTTCGTTTATGAAGTTCCCAGAATTTATCTCGCGCGGACGAGTCATAGCACTGGGTAAATAAACGAATACGCACTCGGCCGACGCCGTTCCCCTCGCACGCTAATAAAATTCTGCGGTCATTGTTCGCGGACTCTCGAACCCGCCGGTTCAAACTGCTCCCGGCGATAGAACAAAACGCCGTCGGACGTATCCGGATGGCATTGTTGCGTCCGAGCGACGCGTAATCTCGATTCGACCACCATTAAGTCGAAAATGTCGCGGGATCACTACGATGACAACTACGAGGACGACATCGACGACGGTAGGAGGGCGAGTCAATAAAGTAACGGGAGACAAAAGAGCGCGAATAACAAAAGAGTTGCCTGCAGGACAAATAAGTTTCGTTATAAAGCAGCTGCTCTCGCGGTATAAAAGACGGCAGTTAAGACGCTGCCGATGGGTTTGTGTGCGTGTAAACGACGACAGAGGTATACAGAGCCAAAGTGGACTGGAAAACAGAAGTGCAGAGAGATGGAGAAAGAACGAGAGACGGTCCACGTGATACAACGGAGCTATCGAAGTCGCGAAAAGCGAAGAGTTAAAACGGAACAAGGGAAAACACCATTGTGGAATATTACATTTCTACCCTTTGCCCGGCCGTTTGTCGCGGCAGCTTCGCCGGGGTTAGTCGTTGAACAAACTCATCTTCTCCAGAATGGGAATAAATGAAGCGGAACTCCGGAGACCCGGAGACCCGCTGGAAACGTATAAATGTTTCACGAATTTTTCACGGCGACCCGGCTGCCGGACTTGTAGCCGAATAATCTTTGAATGCTGTAATTCCTCTAATATCGAAAGCCGTGATAGTATTTGCGCTACAGCAAAACTAACTGCTCCCGCGTAATTCTTTCCGTAAAAAGTTGCACATAGTCTAGAAAAAATAATTCACGTCTGACCAAAGGCATACTTTGATCACTAGTTCGCAGATTTTGTGCACTTATAGCGAATGAGCACTATAACACATTCTCTTATTATTTTCCCAGTATTGTGTCCATGAAGCAGCAAATGACGGGGAGACGACGGCGAAATCCAAATAATTGCGCGTGCTAGGTCTAACGACACAGCAATTGCACCGATAATACAGTGGCCGGCAATCTCGCGGACAAGTGGTCGCGAGCCCCGCTGCATGATTTATCGGTCAGGAAATTGACAATTAGCCGGGCTGGATCGATGCGACCAGAGCTTTTGGCAAGAAGCGTGTGTCGGACGGTGACTGTAATTTAATACCACGCCGAGTCGAACCAGATTGAGACTGACAACTGAGGAACACCGGGACAAATCGAAGTGTACCTCCGAATCTGTCTGTTGTCTGGATCAATTTGTTTCGTCCGCGGACAGGTCGAATAATGAATAAAACAAGACACAAATGTGCAATTAACGAAACACTGAATTAGAGCCACGGATAATAATACCAATCGAAATGTTCATAAAAAATTCATCGGACAAGTAGTACAACTCCGTAATTACACCGACAGGTAGCACACGTATACTGTAAATTGTCAAACAAGTAGTGCAGACTATCTGGTCCGCATCTACGATGTATCAGGCGAGTAGTACAGTTTCACAATTTCTAAAACTAGTAGTACATGTCTACATATAATCAGACAGGTGGTACAAGCCCACAAGTAATCAAATATGAGTAGTACAGATTTAACACAGATCAGACAAATGGAATAGATCGTTCACATTTCGAATAAGTCCTGTGATCAATCACTGGGTTAGGGGAATAATTTTGTAGAGTGCTTTAACAATTCACTTGAATGTTTCAATTCACAAAAGAATTCTCTTTTTAATAATGGTACTCACTCTTTTAGCCAGATAAGTTCTTTCGGTTGCAGCCTCGTTTAAAAAACATAACCCAGGATCCTCGTCAGCTGTCCCCACCTAACGATAGTTCCGCTAACGATCGCGATCTCTACGGGAAATAAGGAAACACCGGGTCCTCCCTAATCGCGAGATTGAAGCGGTCTAATGAACACTTCCGGTCTCGCTTGGCTGCGGAAAACTCGCCTCGGAAAAAGACGTTCCCCGTGGGCTCCGCGTGTGTCTTACCGCCTCGTGGCGATTACCGTCGTTATCCTCGCGCGCTCGGTTTACGGTCTCTCCGCGCGAACAATGCCATGCCCCAGCTTAAGTGCCGATGTATATCATGGTATCTCGGCCCCATTAGAACGATCCGCGCGTGTGCTTCGAATGTGCGTTAAATATTCCCCGCCCGCAACTGCTCCGAATTACTCCGGCGTTTTGCTATCGCGATGTAACAATAATAGTTCGCCGCCTAATCGCGTCTAATAGCTCGGCGAACAAACAAAGTAATTAGCCGGAACGGTGAATCCAAACTGAGGGCAATTCTTGAACAAAAGAACCGAGATTTTCGTACCTTTTACGATGGTGGTCGACCTATTCCACCGCTGCCGCAAGATAACTAGCTATGCCCTATGATTACACTGGTTTGACCCATGGTTGGCCTGGACTCCTTGTCTGATCAGTGCTTGACCTACACTACTTGTTCGAGCACTGTTTAGTTCATACTACTTGCTCTAATATAGAAAAGTATTTTTACGCTGGCTGGTACGGTCAGATATGGACTTACAACGTATGCCTGACTGATGGTTGATTTGAATGACTGTACTCTACGAAAAAGCCTTCTATCGTTCTTCTTTCAGTAACATGATTCAAAATATGGTATGACAAATTGATCTAATTTATTCTCACAATACAGAGGCTGTCTTATTTTGTCTCGAACAAAAGGAGGTAGAGAGTACTGTGGGTATCTTTCGTCGAAAGGGCACAAACAAAGCGGAGAGAGCTCGAATTTGTATAACCGACGTTACATCTGTCGAAGGATCTGAGCTTACGAGCTGATCCCGGCGCTCGGTAAAGTGATTTTCGACTGTCTCGACTGGAATAAAACACAACGACGGGATCCCGGCTAGGCGAGGAATCCCGAAGAAGAAGAAGAGAAGAGGGTTGTCCATCATTCTCGTTATTACAGCAACGAATCTCGTAAAACGCGGTATTTCATCGGTGGCCCCGTAGAAATTTTTAGTGCGTCCCGACGGAGCCTGGTTCGCAGAGAGCGAGAGAGAGAGAGAGGGTTTGGACAGAAATTTGCAAAGTATGCGTCAGAGGACGAAACGAGAACGCGAAGGACCATGGGTCCTCTTGTTCGGGACAAAACGCAAGGACAAAGGCTGAAAAAGGGGAGCAGGAAGACGGAACAGGGTTTTCGTAGATGCAGTAAGTGGCGACTCTATTATTCCACTTACATTCCATTACGAAGGAGTGCTCGAGAGCAGGGACGGTCTGGTCTCGCAGCTCCTCGTGCACGGACACGGCCACCCTATTCCAAAGTTAAACTCCACCTCCCGCCATTACGAGTCGAGTAAAGCTGTTTATAGCGTTTAGCAGCAGATGCTACACTCGTAACAGCTTGCAAATGAAAACGATCCTGCTCTACCACCCCGCCTCTCCTCTCTCAGCCGAGTGCGAGCCCCGAAAACCTGGCCATCCCTGAAACTGCGCGAAAGAGCGCCACGCCTTTTCACCGAATCCAGAATAATTCGTTTTGTTTACCATAGCTCCGGCTACGCTTCCCCCACGGGGACCACCATCCATCCCTGCCTCCACTTTCGGAGCCGAACCTTCGGCAATTAACTCGTTCTGTAGTGTTAGTCGGGTGATTATCTGCTGCCGTCTTCTCAACCCCCGCGGGAGCTCATTTACACGCTCCCCTGCGGCGACATCGTTGTAAAAGCAGCTCGAAGAACCTGAAAATTACTGGCCTTTTAAGCGAAGCTTCATTGCCGCCTCATACAGCGTACTCGTCCACGAAAATCTAATGAATCGTTGTTTAAATATTGATTGAGACCAGCTCGCATAAAATCGTTTGCTGATTGTAGACTGTACTCCCTAAGAACAACCGACGAAATAGACAAATTAATTAATCTCCAAACACGCGACAACGACGAAGAACCGCAGAACAGTCTGTAAATGCAAATGTTATCAGAGACACAGTAGATTCCAAGTAGAGTAAACCCAGTTTAGTCGGGCACGAATAATTAAACGCTCAACCGAATGCTGTCTCTCTGTCTCTAGAAAATATTTCAACTAAAAATACTCAACGCTCACTCGGTCCATGGTTCAAACAATCACAGTGTCTATCAAGTCCCTAGCAAAAAATGTCTCGTTTTAATTGCAATTAGTCTAATGAAAGAATAGCGGACGATTTTCGACCAAGTTCCACTGGGAACGTCGGTGGAACCGTGCAGCGCTCCCGACTCCTCGCAATTATAAATAACCGCAACACGAACCCTATGTAGAAAAGAAACGTACGAGCTTACGGCGAGGCACATGATGAATAAATGACGCCTATAAAAATAATTTATTGGCTCGCAGCGAGCGCGGTTTTCGCAGACAGTAATTCATCATACAGGAGCTCGGCTTACATCTGCCTCGCGTATAGTTCGTTGGATCGCTGGGAGCTCGAATGCTGTCCTCGAACATTCGTTTCCCTTGTAAAGAGTAGAACGTCATTGCAGGGAGACAGTATTTTCGAAGGGACATATAAATGCCTGGCCGTTAGCCGGGCTCCCGGAGCCGAGAGCACATTTTCCGCAGTAACGTGAAATGGCGCTCGTGAGAACCGAGCAGATGACGCGAACACACCGTTTTGCAAAGAGAAAGTGATAACGTTTGCTTTTTGCCATCGCGGCGCGGTGGCCGGAAATGACACGGCCAAGTTCAGCCGCACAAGATAACGTCATTAAACTCGCGATCAGTCGTGACGAATCGCTTTTGTCGACTCTCTCCTTGATTCCCACGTTAGAATCAATACTATCCTGTCTGACCAGTGGCCGGACTATTCTACTGCTTATGCAGCGCTTGACGTCTGATTACGGGCCGACCTAATTTGTTGACCTGCTCAAAACAACATGCATTCTACCTGTCCGACTAATAGCGATGCTGCTCTACTTGCACGATGAAGTTATACAACGGGAACGAAACTTTCCGGGATATTTCTGCCAGGAGAATTTAAGTATTGCGGTCTCTTCGAAAGTTGATTGAACATTAATATTTATATATATTTACATATAGAAAATGTTATAGAAGTTACGAAAGAAGTAGAAGAGGGTACCCGATTGTTGACATGAGGGTTAACTCATCTGTTATTCTAATATAATTTAATCGGCACCACAGTTAAATTGGTAGAATACTAAAAATTGATATGATCGATATAGACGAGCGATTATATTTGTAATTTCTTCCTCAAAATTGGAGAACTGTAGAATACTGTTTATTTCGATCCTCGGATAAAATAAAACGGGAATTACGTGTCGAATTGAGATGGGAGAGGTTAATGAAAAAGCATTGTGGAGATACAGAACGAAATGAACACAGTAAAACGCGATGTATCACCCATATCAGGGTAAAAACCATTCCGGACGCAGCTTAGCAAGAAACGGCAGCGGCAACATGATTTCCAATATGAACGCGCGGGTCTATCGGGCAAAAAGCGAGGCGCTGTTCTGCGTTTATCGTCCTGCCAATACCATTCTTCCCTAGAGGTTGGTCGTAAATAAGGAGACTGTCTTCCGGAAAACGAGAGAATTCGACGGTTCGTCTTGCAAGCGTCCTTCTCATGCGTGGGCGGAGAAAATTACGCGTTTAATTCCGCGAAGTGGTTCCGCAGACTATAAATAGCGCGAGGGAAGACCGGATCGAGACTTCGGAGAGATCGTTAACGAGTGTCGGCGCAAAGTTCCAGCACGAAGTCACGGGAAGAGAAGATTAAAGCTATTGACCCTTTAGCATGTTAGAAATATAACGTCTTCGAAACTTTGCGAGCCTCTCGAAGCTGTACGTCACGTTTCACCGAATTAAAGAAGAAAAATATTAGCGCGTCTGGTAACGAAAGAGATGGACCGTAGGGAAAGTCTAATCAAGATTGACAGTGTCGTTTTCGGTAGGGTCGCGAAGAGGCGATAGGCGTCGAAAGGCAGGCCGCGAGAGTTTCCCCAGGACAAGCGAAACAAATTTTTCGCAGGACAATCAAGGCGAAGGGGATTCGAGCACGAGAGCGGTTGTTGCAGGTCCGCAGTTTCCAGCCGGGCGGAGAAAAAATTACAATGGCTCAATCACACCGAGGCGAGCGGGAAAGAAAGAGAGACAGAAAGAGAGAGCGAGAGAGAGAGTTTATCGCGCCGTCCGCGCCCGGGCAGGAACAGGAAATTAACCGTGATTTAATACCGAGAATTTTCGGATCCGCGGCAACCCCCGGTGTAACTGCCGACCAAGCTAGCGCTTTCCGTATCAAATTCAACGTGTCGCCGGCGCTCGCCGAGTGAAACGCCGGCGCAGCTTGATTCTCCTGATGAGTTCAGACGCCGTAACGGTGGAATTAATTTCGCTTCATTTCGCGCCGCCTCGAAATTCGACGAGCGACGAACCGGGAGGGGAAAAAACCGAGAAATTCCGAGACAGGGGAACCGGCGACGACTCTCCGCCAATCAGTTATTCCGGGGCTTTTTCTTCCGAGGCTTTTGTACGTGGAAACGGCGCGGGAAATCGGTGGAACGTAATTTCTATCGATTCCAGCGAATTTTTCATTCCTAGCGGTCGCACGATCGTCTAGCGAGTGGTGCAGATCCGACATTCGTCAGACAGCCACAATAAAGAGTCTTCGGCCATCGGTAAATCAGACTTGTGGTAAACAGACTATTGATTAAAGAAATAGAATCAGTCCATCAATGTTCAGACAAGGAAAGTAACAGTTTTTTCCAGGTTGAACGTGTATACAGCTGACTATGGAAGTAAACTTCTGCCAGATTTAGCCTAGATAGGAACAGGCGTGCAAGTAGTTGCTAAGCAGATAAGTAGATTAGAACTCTCACTGATTGGACACACAAAATGGTGTTTTTGCAAACATCCATCTGGCTGGCGCCTGTGGATGATCGAATAAGTAAAACATGCGTCTTCAATGTCACTGAACTACTTATAACACAGTCAGATGGAAGCAAAAACAATGAATAAAACCTTGAAAGCAGACATTAAGTAAAACCGAACTGTTTGATTGAAAGTACCAGTTCATTTTTCTGTGAGTCGGAGGTATGTTCGAATGTTCGCGAAATATTCTCCTTCCGAGAACGTCTCCGCGAAACGAATGATCCAACGTCACCGGCGAAGAGTTATTGTATTCGGCAGAGTAACCGTGAGTGCAGGAATTGATCCAGTCAGTTTGGCAAGTCGACCGGCATAGATCTCGAGCGGCAAAGTACCGAGCGACACAGCACTTTCGTTACCGCCTATTTCTTATCGGCGAAGCATAAATTCGTCGGTTAGGGAGAGGGGGTTAGGATAATAGAAGTCTGTTGGTCGCGTCACCATTTCCCGCAGACGCTCTAAACAGATTCGTATCCGCCACTAAAAACGCAAACAGTCATCCCTCATCCGAAAAAGTATTCCGCGGGGCAGGCTTCTTGTTCGCAGTTCCGCTCGGAGTACACCGTTACAATCTTAGCCGTCGTATATTTTCACTGCGACGTCGTCGTCGTCGTCGTAGTCGGAGTCTGGAATCGATGATCTAGTTCCACGGTACAAGCCGGTTCGGTGCTCTCATTTAAATCTTATTTGCTTTTCTGATTCTCGAGTCGATGTCGATACCCACCCTCAAACCCCGCGGCCATCCTCATATTAACAAACTCAAGGGATTAACATCCGACCAACTGCCGAACGATCATCTTTCTTTCATGCTGAACTTCCCACAGTCAAATGATCGGTTTATCAACATACGATCACTGAAAATTTTCAAAACATATTCGTGGAAAATGATGCATGCTTTCCCTTGTTTATGCTTCTATTCCCAATTCAAAGTGCAAAATTAACAAAGAAACAAGATTCACAGTTTCGTCGATTATTTTTCACTCGAAATACCCGATTACCGTTTTGCCGGATGCGACCCACCAATACTCTCGTTTCTACAACTGTATCGACTCTCTCCTACAGATGAGTCACCTTCAGCGGAATTCCCAATGAGACTCGCGAGCGCCGGACGGGATTTAGCTATGCGACTAAGTAGTTGCTTAAGAAAACACCCTTCCACCTCCGTTCCTTGAGCCTTTCCACGACTGAGAAGAATGTAATCGGGAGCGCTTACGCGACTCGTGGATTAACGACGGAAAGAACTATCGGGACTCGATACTAAAATCGCGAGATTAACCCTGCAATGGTGCTCCAGGATCTCGCAGATCCCCAACAAAATTTCTGTGCACCAACTTTTATTATTCTACTGCAAAACAGTTGTAAATATTCAATCCCTCCAGACTCTTTCGGGTAATTAAACTCCATCGACTTAAACTGCATAGGTAGCAGAATTTTAGGGAATTTTTTCGACTGAAGTAAGAAACGGCTCAACTAACATGACCTAATACATATTAAGGCACTCGACAGTCATTGGTGTTTCATATACGAGAAGTTAATAGAGGTCTTAAACACCTCCGTTTACGGTTTGATGGCCCCTTACAGTTCTCGAACGAGGTCCAATACTTTTTTACGAGGGTATCGACATATCGGAACGTCGGTCGTCTTCTATCGTAGCTCTCTCTCTCTTTCTTATTTTTGTATCGTCGTAAAATCGTCGAACGAACCAGGCGGCGCAGGGTTTTATGCGTTACCGACGTTGTACGTATTCAATGATCACCGTGCAATCTCGGCGGAACACGTGGATCGCCGAGCGGAACAGCTTGAACCGTTGGAGAAGCAAGTTTCTCTCTTGCTCACTCTGTTCGTACGAGGCGGAGCGAGGCGGAGCAAGACTGGGCGGAGGGGAAATTTTATGCGGTTTCGTTCGCGAGGCGCACCGTGCTTCATGACTTAAATCGCGTGCAACCCCGTCGAGACAACGAAAGCAGGCGCGTTTGTAAACAGAAGTTCGTACGCCGGAACATCGGCGAAGCATAGAACCTGAGACCCGGAGAGAGACAGAGAAAGAGAGAGAGAGAGAGGCGAGCTTCGAGGGCCGGGAAATTTATTTCCGAGCAACCGCGTCGTTTCCCATCCCACGACCTTGTTCCCAGGCAGAAAGCATTCGTTAGAATACGGCCGAGTCCCTGAATGGAGCGCCGCATTCCGAAACTATTGAATTAACATTAGGAAAATGCTTCTCGAAACCGAAACAGACAACGAAGCAAGCAGTGTAGGTGTAGGCTAGTATGTAGTCGGGCAGTTTGGAAAATGTATGACTGACAAAGCTGTAGATTTTAATGGAAACCAGTGAGAATAATTTATTCTAAAGAAAAGTGCGTGCGTGTGAGCGAAATGAAGATAAACTTTAACGTCAGAAGTAGAATTTCATCCGTCTCGTATGGAAGAAAAAGTACGACTCGTTTCTGGTCAGACGAAATAAAAGTAAAAGATAGACGTCTCCATCACCGTATATATCACAGCCACAGGGCGCTCCCCTAATGGTATAAAAACGAAGGGAGGCGCGCGTTTCGCTTGAATGGAGGGAAACATCAATTCGCGCTGACAGTGACGGGACGAGGCGAGTCATAGTCGATGTTGGGAATAGAATTGTCTGCCTGGTTAGAAGATTACATCATCCCCTTGCGCTCTCTGCTCCGCCCTTCGTCTGACTTTAATATACAGAATGGGATAACATCTCAAAGATATAATTCCATCAGAGTTGATAAAAATCGGTGCAATTTTATAATCTGCATTCTAATAATAATAATCTAAGGAATTTTGTTAATCAGAGTTGTGGTACTCGGGGAATATTCCCTCTTAAAACTTTAGCCATACACACTACCCCTCGCAAGGAACATTAGCTTGACTTCTTCCTCGACTTTTCTCCCTGCCTCATCGCGTCTTGGATATTCCGCTGATCGAAACAGGCGTGGCTCACTTTTTTGGGGGGTTTATGCTCTTTCAGAACTTGGTATTGCTTCACGCTCCGTATAACGATTCTCATCTCGTTCCTTGGATCCCAAATGATAGCTTGTCTCGAGTTTCGCCCTCCCCTGGGCTGGGGATAGAAATTGACACAGATAAAACTCTGCAGACACTATCAGTGACAAACTTCTGAAACGTTGCGTAAACGAGAACGTGGTACAAACCGAACACAATTCATCCAAGTGGTACAGGTCAACGATCAGTCGAACAAATCTAAATATTACTGCCCATATGTAATCCTGCAAATTCCAACTTTCCCCAGAATTATGGCGAACGTTGCTAAGGGTCATGAGAATTGTCTGTTCGCCTCGTCCCCGTCGAAATAATCCGCTTCGGAGATTCAGCGCCGAAGTCAGCCGCCGCCTAGCGATTTCTCGCCCTTCAAGGCAGCCGGGAATATAAATTCTTGACGGTTGCCAGTCCCAACGGCGGTCTAGTCGTCCGTAGAAAATTCGAAGGCAAGCCACTGTTGGCTTCGTCACTCGGTCGTTCGAACGCGATTTTAAAAGCGGCGCTGTCGGGGCACGCGGGCTTCGAGCGCCGACGGTTCTCGCGCGCCCGTGATTTCTGCGGGGAAATCATGAATATATTCAAGAGGCGCGAAAATTTCCAGCGAAAACTGGAGGGGACATGAGGAAGAAGGGGGAACGGGGAGGGACGAAGGGGGAAACGAAGCCCGGGGGCGACAACCCGCCGCGGTAAACAATTTACGTTCGCCCGCTCGGAAACGCTCGTTTAATGTCGTCACCAGCCTAGCTCGCACCCTCTTTCTCTCTCTTGCTCCCTTATTTCCTCTCTCTCTCTCTCTCTCTCTCTCTCTCTCTCCGCCTCCGAGAACTGAATCTTTAAACTTCATTCCGGTTGTTTGTCACTCGGTGATTTGTTGACTTTTTTCCACAACGCGGCGACCGGCCGTTCATTTGCGAACGACAACACTGAAATATTCAGATTAATTAAAATTACTATTCTGATCGCTGGGCGACAGCCGATTCTATTGATTTTGACGAATCAATAATTCCCGGATCGCGACACACGAGAAATTTAGGATCGTATATTTTTTTCGACGAAATACCGCCGATTCCGGGCTGAGTGTTCTATTGATCCGTTCGTTATACGTTGACGTATTATTATTTTTAATGGGTGAAGTACTAGCTCGAATGCGATGGAACCAGCTCAATGTTTTAGTCGTATTATGATTTTCTACGTGTAAAATGTCAGTGTGAACATGTTGGAATTCTTTCAATTTTCGTGGAAGATGCCTTTGGTGAGTCTAGGTCGTCTGAGCTGAGTAAATCTAACCGAATAGACCAGACAAACACTATTTTAGAAAACAAATACCTGAGACGAAGGGACACGAAATTGACGACGTTCGCGCCGGATAAAATAGTGTACAGACCACACAATTAATTCCAAATAAATGCAGAATGCGTCAAATTGAGATGAGGGTGGATTATTGGCGACGTTCGTCGAGCAGAAATTCATCGCGACTGCGGGATTGTTTGCGTAGCTCTAATCATCGACTTGGTAGGTAGAGCTCCATACTCGCGGCGAGGCGGCAGGCAAAGAAACCACCTGGAACAATATTCCCGAGGAGGCTCGTGTACGCGTGTTCGACTAACCCGGCATTAATCACCGAGTAGTTCGCGGAGAAACCGCATTAATTACACACAATACGCAGCTACGCGGGAATTTGCATGGGACGTGCTAGCCCTCTAATTAATAGTATGTAAATTGCGGTCTCTTCGCGCGTGCCTTCCACCAGTCCCGCGATTCCTGGAGCGTTCACGTCGTTCGAAGCGATTAATCGACTCCCCTTCGTTTCGCTCTGCTCTGCACCGCTCCGCTCTGCTCCAAAAATAAGCGTCGAAACCGAGCGGAAACCCTCGCGGAACCGCAGGCCCTTTGTGGCGGCCGTACGCCACGCGATCCGCCGTCGCGACGTTAATTAATCGGCCGTGTGAAATGTTAATTAAAACGGAAATTAGTGTCACCAGCGTGCGTGTGCCCGCGCGCGTGCGCGTTCTTGCGGTGTTCCGCCGATGCGAGCGCGTTCCCACCGAATTTATGCCATCCTGCGAAACACCGCCGAAAGCGTATTACAACGTTCAGTCGCGCAGCGTTTTATCGTTAAACATAATACCGACTATACCAGGGCGTGCTCCTTCGACCCTGTGATTGCCGAAATTCTCGCAACGATGAGGAACGCTGCCTCGTCTCCCAAAAATCATTTTTATTAGAATAAGATACGTTTCGAACAAAATTGACAAACTTCAAGAACGTTATGAATTGACAGCGAATCTTTATCCACTAAAGTTTCTATTTGACGTGCAACAAACTGAAGCGAAATGGAAATTTATTTTCTTTCTTAATGTGTTCAATAGGTTGAACATGATATAGCAGTATTTTTAAATTCCTCTAATGTTTTTACTGTTTGAAATTGCACCTATTCATTTTTGTCATAATCTATACAATTCGCTGTCTAATTATGAGAAATGAGCGAAAAGGAGATAAAATTAAGCAAAATTAAAAGACGTAAAATACAAGTTTCGAAACCGATTACTTGACCGACGGTACTGTGTATACCGCTAACAAAACGCATTTTCCTGTCGAGGAGCTGCGGACGTTCCATCGACATCTGAAGAACAGTGGAGCACGTCTCGTCAGACGATGGCTGGCGCAGATATCGTCCAAGTCGCGACAGAAATTAGCTGGCTTCTTGTTATTTCGATAGTGGATGCGTCGGCAGCCATTCGCCAGTCGAAATGCAAGGGGGTTGCTTTGCGACGGAGAATCGAGTTTCGCCGGAGTTGCGTGTCGACAATCCGTAATACCGTCGACGACGTCGACGTATCCTTGTCGGCTACTAGAGCGCCGGGTACACTCGACGTCTGGCGTCGTCGTCCGCGAGCGGGACATGGCGCGGCGTTCCTCTACTACTACTACTCGACCCCGGCAAGTTTTCACCCTTTATAAAGCGCGACGGAGGTGAAAACAGCCGTATTGACGTGCGCTTTCGAATTTGCTCGCGCGATAATGGCTCGCGCGCTGAGACGAGATCTCCATTGGCGTGGCGGCCACCCTCTTTTCCATTACGCGGTTCGTTCTTGAGCGGTATTGTCGCGGCCAGCCGGCTACCCTCTTCTAGATAAATGAGTTTTGAGACAATAGGCTCGACGTTTAAGCCTGACAATGTGAGCCGCGACGTGCACCCCCCTCCCGAACCAAGATTTACCTGTTCAGAAGTCGTCCGAGTCACACTTTTTCCTAATCGCAACTTCACTTACAATTGTCGTTTGCACTGGACCGTGGAACTCTCTGCGAAATAAAAAAGTGTTCTAACTAATAGAACAACGATATTCGATTACTTCGATGTTTGTAACGTGTTTCTTATAAATGCATAAAATCCGCGATCTGTACTTGACTAGAACACGATGTATTATTAAGAACCATTTGCCTGGTTCTTGTGTACAAATGAAATCCCTGAACTGTGCTCGGATAGCGACGAATTGCCCCAATCAACGAGTTCTCTATAACGGTTTCACGATTTCACCGTTCGAAGCTTTTCTTTGCCGGGCAACTTCGTAAATTGGGAATAGTTTCGACGTTGTTCCACTACGACCAGGATATCGCGCTTTTAAAGCCATGGCGCTGAGTAATTTGTCGATTAATTAACCCGCGTGCCTTTCTTTCCGACGTAGTCATCCAACTTGCGCCCAACCTCGAACTATACGGCCAACCCAAACGGAGAAGCACAATCAAGCACATAAGCTAGCCTACACCAAATTTCAATGAAATTTCTAATATGTAGAACCGTGAAGCAATAAATAAACGAAAAAATATTCTACGGATCACATTTGCGGCTTCGCGCGACGTTTCAGCGAGTGCTCGACACTTCTTTCTCGCGGTTTTTTAATATCCTCGAAAGATTCTCGGACCTCCGTTACACAGGCGAAGATTAAAACCAGCGATGATTCATTCGACGAAATGAGGAGGCGAAAGTTCAGGGGCTCATTACGATTCAACGCCTACCGTTCTCTTCGCGCGCGCGTTAAGTTGCCCGAACGATCCATAAACGCTTCCCGGCCAAGATACTCCGGCGTACACTTCCCGGTTCCTTAATTAACTGGTAACGGATATTGCGACGAATATCCCCCACCACCCCCTCTGCAGCTGGCCGCCTCTTCTTTCCACCGATATCGTCGAATTAACAGCTGCCGTGTCGTGGAATTTCTGACGATCACGATCCCTGCCAACAACTGTGCAAATAGTTTTTCGACTGCGGATTTTTCAACTTTCGTAGCGCGTGCTAATTTTAAAGTGCTGTGAGTTGACAGAGTTTTTAGTCTACTTTTGCCGCAGCGAATTTTAGCCAATTTTCTACGTGAACGGATTTTGAGGAAAATTCGTGAAAACTGAAGTCGGTTAGAATGCATTCGGTTAATCTAGGTCCTACTGTACTTGATTAAAACTCGATCAATAGACAATTATTACGAGCTTCGACTATCCGCCTCAGTAAACCTCGTTCTTGCTTGTTCGTAGAGGACGTTCGGCAGCGTCGGGCCGGTGGTTTCCTGCAGCGTATTTTCCGCGGATAATATCCGTCGAAGAATCCGAAAAACGCGCCACTTAAACGTCTCGCGGGCCCCGCCGGGAGCGGGAGGCACGCGCCCAGCAACGAGGAAACAAAAAGGCCAATAAAAACTTCGGAGAATGTTTAATGACGCGCGGCCGGGAGACCCAGGCATTCGTTTAATTTGTTCGGAAGTTCGGCTAAGTGTTTAATTAGTTAACTTCACATACTGTGAACTACGGCGCCGTCTCTCCTCTCTCCAACCCTTCACCGTCCCCCACCGACTAGGTACGCAAACACTTAGTAGGTAAATTACAGGGCCTAGCCATTCCATAACTTTCCAGCATCCGCGGGAGCAAGTGTGTACTGCATAGCAATATCACCGTCTACCGACGAGCCGCCTAATAATACCGGAGAAGCTCCGACCCCGTAGACACTTTGAATTCCCACGGCGAACTTTCGCGTTTGTGCTTTCGCCCGCTTTTTAACACCTCCGCGACGATAGTTCGAACCGAATGTTAACTCTAAATCTACACTGAACTAAGCCAGCGAAATAGCCAGGAAGAAATAATTCCGGACATCTCGGGCGGAAAGTAAACACGTTCGCAAACAGTTCATTTTTTACGTCTGCTCGGGCAGAACCGTGCTTTAAACCAATGTTCGCTCTCAGCATCATTTGTCAGTTAGATCGAGCGTGAACGGGGGGACGAAAATCGACGCTGACCCACCCTTCTATGTAACTCATCCCCTACGATGCCTTTCATCCAGGATAAAGAGGAAAAACAAGACAAAGGAATCGCTTGAATAATAATTTGACGGCGAAGCGAGCCCGGAGAAAGAGCGAGGCTGGAAAAATTAATCTCCGTTGAATTTTCGGCAGTGTCGACGAGTCGGGGGGAATGGGGGTTGAAACAGGAGCGGAAAACGGGGGAGAGGAGGCGAGTGACATCGTTTATGAAGGATAGAGTCACATTGTAGGGTCGGGGGTTCCATAGAAACGCTCGGCGAACGAGCGGAGCTGTTGACACGCCGGCCTATTATGGCCTGGCAGCTTTTATCCGACGAAAGAGGGCATTTAGGGGGTGAAATTGTAAATTCAATTTCCTGGGAAGATCTACCCCTTTCCCACCCGTGGCCCGGCCTCTTCGTTTTCCATTAGCAACCCCTAGGCTTTTGTGCCACCCGCGGGCCGGCACTTCAAAAAGAAATTTGTCGGTTTTTGTCGGCGGACACCGGCCTGCTGCGTCATTTATTAAACACATTTAAATAATCGTAAATAAATGGCATCCTTATGTTATACGACAGTCATTCCTCTGTTCATTCGCGAAAACTCGCTCTAGCATTGGATAGATCTAAAGAATAATAATAGTAAATAATAAATAAATTCGAGCATGGTTATTTTGTGTTCCATGGACATCAGCCACACAAATTACCCCGACACGGTTTTCATCGATAACATTTCACCGACTCCAATTTCACCGACAATAACTTTGACCGACAACACCTGTAACCGATAACGAATTTGACCGAAACCAGATTTGACCGACAACGACTTGAGATGACCACCTCAGTTAGCGAAATTCGTTGTCGATCAAAGTCGTTATCGGTTAAAGGTGTTGTCGGCCAAAATAATTGTCAGTGAAATCTGGAGTCGGTGAAAACCGTGTCGGGGAAATTTGTGTCGGCGATTTCCATGGGACCCGTTCAATTTATACATTTTCAAAATGGCACCGCTTAATCGAATCCTCCAAGCTCTAGAGCCAGTCAAATTATTAAAATTGATGACAAGAAGAAATATATTCTGCAGAAAGCGACGCACTAGAATTCGTGCAGCGAGTCCGTGAAATTTTATCAAACCGTTAAAAAATACTATTTCGTTTCATTAATCCTAAATCTCGGTCACAAGCTTCTGACGAGTGTACAGTGTTCCAAATCGTTGACAATGCGAACGAAGCATCCGTGAGCGTAATTTGCAGGATTCTTCGGGATTTGTTTCCTCGTTTATTCGGATTTGTATGACGCTCGCTTGAATTGCCTTCGCGAGCGACGAACTCGGTGCTTGTAACTTTTAATTCGACTAAACCCTGTTCCATATTAGCGGAAATTTGTCAACTGCAAATTCTGACGGTCTAAGCCCTGACGATTTAAGCTCTGACGATACGAGCTCTTACATAGAATCACAACTAAATTTACCATCTTCAAAGCTAAACTGGATACTCTGCGAGGTTCATATGAAAACATACCACACAGTTCTATCTCTATTATGGCATAATAGACTCATATTTTGTTTACAGTACCGTGGGGAAACCATACAAGGCTGTTCTAAATTTTGCACTGGGTAAACGCACATTATCATTCATAATCCGCTAGTTTACACTAACCCGAATGTTGAGCACACTGTCTATACTAATTTGAAGAATTCGAAACAACAGAATGATAACGTGTGACACGTACAGAGTAACTGTAACTCGCCACGATGGTGTATACAATTCTACAACACGTGGCAAGCAGAGAGAGAGAGAGAGGCATTGTGTGGCGTTGTGTCGTGCGTAGACCGCAAGAATCCGAAGAATTCTTCATTTCGGGAGAGGTATGAAGGTCGGTGGTGATTATAGAACCGCGGGTCAGCGCGTTCGATTCGAATGAAATGTTAATTAAAAGAGGAATCAGCGAGCACGGTCGAGTCTCTCGCGTTCTCGTCGCATCGGAGCTGATACACGCGGTCCGCGAGCGGATTTATGAGGCGGTAGAACCGCCGGCAATTTCGTCGGGGTCATTTTTAACAATCAAACTCGGGGCTTGGATCTCGCTAGAAGCGAGGATAATGCAAACGATGTGTTCTCTCGCATACGAACACTCCCCTCTCTCTCTCGCGAGTTGCTCTCTGAAACAATTGAAATGATTCCGGCAGTGCTGCTATGGCTGTATGGCGAACTCGATATCGCGTGACCGGCGAAAACATCGAATATTTTATTCGAAATCAGCAACGCGATATTTCCGGGCTCGTTCATCGACACCGAATTCGCATGATGCACACTTATCAGCGGGTAAACACGCACGCGTATAATCCGCTACCGTGTAACGCGACGCTTCGCAGAGAGAGAGAGGGAATCTGGAAATTGTTACAATTAGATCATTCTATTCATAACCTGCTCGGACCACTGAATCTACTATAATTCGCAAGGGTAATGATTAGACTGCAGATTTGTACGCGAAATAACAATTGGGTACTATTTCGACCCAGAAAATAACTTCGTTCTTGTTGGAAATGGTTCGTTCTTAATAATTTGGTGTAGTCGATCGTTTATCGTTTTCTGGAGAGCCGCATTAAGATCTTTCGGGGTATCGTGACCCACATTTGCACGGGGGCGAGGGGCACAATGAAAAGTAAACGGACGAAAGCGCGGATGAGCCGTGTCGAGAGGGTGCACTGACGCAGAAGAACGACCGGCGAAGTATGTTAAGTGATGCTCTCGACAGGTGTGGATAACGGCCGGCGAGGCCTCGCGCATTCAGAACCGTAACCGCGAAACTACAATTGATGCGCGACTCTCGGGCGCAAGTTCTGCGGGATGGCTGAGAGAAAGGGAGAACAGTGGTTGCTGAGCGCGAGTTAAACAGACGGAGATAGAGACAATGAAAAAGCGAGAGACACTGTGAGAGTTACAGAATACGAAGGTTGAAGAGATAGAGATAGAAATAGTGGGGGTTGCTGAATGCGGAGGTTGGAGAGATAGAGATAGAAAGACTGTGGGGATTGCATAATAAGGGGGTTGAAGAGATCAAGGTAAAAAAACTGTGAGGGTTACAGAATAAGGGGGTTCAAGAGGTATAGATAGAAGGATAGTGGGGATTACATAATAAGGGGGTTGAAGACATAGAGGTAGAAACACTGTGGGAGTTACAGAATAAGGGTGTTGAAAAAATAGAGGCGTAGAAGATACAGACAGGAATAGAGATATAGAAAGAGCACGTGATAAACTCGCCCTGTGCCTATATTGCGGACGCTCTCTTCCCACGGAACGTAAATAGAGTCTGTTTCGACTCGCACGGAAATATGTATACGCTCGAACAAGGAATGTCAGCCGCGAATTCAACGGAAATTACGGAGACCCGAGCTACAGCGGTGAGTTAACAATCATCTCGATTCGAAATTTGTTTATTTTCACGTTTATTCTAACGGAAGATCTGTGGACAAATCATTATGTTTTATTTCGGGTTTCGCGTATGTGTACAGATCTAACGTTTACATATTTACTGAAGAGGATTCTAAATATTTGACGTTACTATTAACAATCCATAGAAAATTAATGAAATAGTATACATGTAAATATTATATTGCAGAATATACAGGGTGTCACGCGTAACAACGCAAACGAATTCGTAAAAAAAGTCACATCAAATGTTCGATTGAAATCAGTTTAGTTATAGGCAAACTTCCGTTGTTCAGTTCATTTTTGTTCATTCAGAGATTAGTTCATATAGCCGATCGAAAAACTGATCAACTTTTGTTGAAAATATTCTTCGTCAGATTGTCGCAAGTGCATAAAAAATCGTGAAAACTGTTACGTGGGACACCCTGTATACCCTGTATAATTCCAATCAAGCGAAGAGCCGCAGTCTGACGTTTCACGTTACCTTTATACAATAAAATGCACAATGTTCTAGCGCTGATAAAAGAGCAATGGTAAAGCTACATGGCTTCTTCGATAGAAACCCACGTCAGACACTGTACAATCGCGAGCACGATCGTGGCTTCCTTAACGCGTTATGCACGTGTTCAATTCCCTTCCGATATCTGACCACGTTCCCTCGAATGTGCCCTTAATTTCAACCGGATTCCACAAAGGACGCATCCACGATATTATCGATGTGTGTTCTCACGCTGATGTGAACTCGACAACGTTCGCGGTCTGTTTACGCGGTTCGAAGGTCGCTTTAGCCTTTGAATATTTCCGAATCTTTTGTGTGTCCCATCCAAATAATAATACGATAGTGGCGCAGTTTTCCTTCGGCCGTCGGTAACGACAGTGTATGCGTCTGTCTGTTACAAGCAGTAAAGAATATTGCTTATCCTATTAACCACTCTATTTGCTATCTCCAAGTATCAAATTAGCACGCAGCCCCCTTCCGCACAAAGAATCGCTCTATCGAGTCCTGGAAGCAAAAGAATGAATGCAGAAAGGCAAGAAACGAACACCAGAGGAAGCACGGGCGAGACAAAACATCGCAACGGTGAAAGAATACGAAATATTCGATTATGAAAGTTTCATGGGGCGGACGTGACACACAGTGTACGTCCCCTTTAAACGCTGATACGTCGGTCGGACGTTTCCCGGCGTGAAGCGTGCTGCCTCCGGAACTCCCGCTAGCCCCGGGAGGGTGTTTTAATTAACCTCTGAGCAAATATTTATTTGTTTACCGAGGTTAGAAGCCAGAACGTGAGGTAACACGACAAGTTACAAAAGTTACATGGGGATTGGAGGTCACTGGAGATACTGTCGTCAAAGGGAACCGAGGGGTGGAAAGAAGAAAAAGAAAAATACAGAACAAAGGGTGGAGGAAAAAAACGATGGGGTCGCGATAATCCTTCCGCCGTTCAATTATCTCGGACGACAGTTTAATTAATCGACATTCAACAACGCGTGCCGGCGAGTTAGCCAGAGTTTATGAGTCCGTCGATAGCCGGAAGGAGGACGCGGGGGTGCGATGGGGGAGCTGGTTAAGCGACCGAGAGCAAGGGCGCTGCGCTCAACTATCGGCAAATCGCTCGTTGACTTAACCCCTTTGACCGGTAAACCGATTACTCGACAAAACACCGAGTATTTAACTTGGCCCGCTGGCCCCGACAATTAGACTGGAAACGTATCAAATTTGTGCTCGGTTAATTGAATCATACCATCGACGCATTACCTTACTGCTCTCATGCGGGTCGGAATATATTTTATGCTGACCGATCTTTTGGACATTATTTAGACGTCTTTCGTCGAGTGAAGAATTTTCACTCTCCTTCTCCTTTTCCTGGTCACTCTCTCTCTCTCTCTCTCTCTTTCAGTAGAACACTCACTCAGTCTCTCTTTACTCTCGTTCTCTCTCGAAGGCAATACCATTAGATCCGGGTAATTTCGCGACCGGACGACGACGGTGGAACGTTTAACGACGTAGCTAACAGTTGTTCGATAGTCTCCTGGACGGAATCAATTTTTTATTTTTAAGTACGTCCTTCCCGGAAGGGTCCGTGTCTTCCAGTCAAGATAAATGGATCCGACGACGTGAAAAATCTACGGGTACAGAATGAAACGAGCCAGGCGGGGAAATAGGGCGCACAGAAGAGAAAGGAAGGAGGGAGAAAGATAGGGAGAGGAGCACAGAGAGAAACATGCTTAGGTAACGCAAATATTTGGTCCTGTTACTTCGGTAATCCCGAGGGACGAACGGATCGGTATCGATCGATCCTCGAGCAAGGTTTTAAAACCTGCCCTGTCCCGTCGCGGTTGTTTCGCCAGGGGCGAACGGGTCCACGGCGAAAATTTGCACCTCAATTGCATACCGTCTTTTATTCATTGGCTGCCCGGACCTCCGGATACCCGGACTTGTGTGCCGCGAGCGCCAAAAAGAATTATTTCGCTCAGAGAATTTGTTAAAATCATTTTTCAACGTGGGAAAGTCGCCTTTTCTGATCGGACTTGCTGATGAAAATTAATGGATTATACGCGAAAGTTAATTGCACTGCAATTTCTGAATTGCGAAAAGTATTTGATGCGACGCGATGATCTCGAGCCAAAAATTCGCCACGCTAATTTAGACCCGTCCAGCGCCCCTCAAGCGCGATTAATTCATCATAGGGAAGTCGCAGGGTTTTCGCAAAAACCCAGAAGACCCCTTAATCCACCATATCTCCGATCCCAAATTGAACACTGCGGATTTTAGTTTCGCCGGACAAAAAATCCGCGTTCCTCCCTACCGGAACGGCAACGTGGCGCGCGCCGCGATTTTTGCGCGCGTCCCAGCTGCGTCCTGTCAAGGTGGATCATGTCGGATAATATTGGATTATCCTAAACGGCTATATTGCGCGGCCTGAAATCCTTGCCAAGGCCACCTTCAACGGTCCAGCTGAAATAGTTCGAAGTGTGCGCTGCCCACCGTTTCAACCCCCGACCGCGCTCGCCAGCGTTTAAATACTGTGTGCAGGATAAACCGAAGGAAAAAGCAGTATAAAAAAGTGGAGGATAACAATGGCGGATAAACTCGTGATCAATCTAAACTCTCGGTTTATTGGTTAGAAACAGAATGAAATTGTTTTGGAAATAATTCCGTCGAGATGAGACACTATCCTTCTGTGCTCTTTACGATCAGACACGATTCTTTTGATGTTTTCGATGTTCTTTTAGAGACGCTTTGTGATCCGACACGATTCCTTTGTGGTTTCTTCATTCTTTATGATGCTTTTGTTGTTTCTATGTTCGTTATAAATTGTTTTTCATTGGACATGTTTCCTTTGTGGTTTTCATATTTTTCTTTATTTCGTTTGTTTATTGTCAGCTGGTGTATCAATTTTTTAACAATTTCTCTCATCCGGCTAATCGAATTTTCATGATTTTTCGTTGATCGATCGAAAGCGATGTCGGTTTGTAAAAAGCCGACTGCACAAAAACAACGGTTGTTAAACTCTCCGGTTACAGTCCGGGGTTGAAATGTTCTCCGCTGTAAAAGCAACGACAATTCCCGGTTGCGGGAAGTTCCATGCATTTCCCCGTTGTAATGCGAAAACGATTTCCTCGGCCGCGTGTGCACCGAGTTCCTCGCGTTCCAGCTCATTCCGTTCGGGCTCGTGTCGGCATGCGACAGAAGGGTCCCTCGTCTTTTTAACTCTCGCCAGAAGCACAATATTAACTTTCCCCCCGAGGGTACGAATGACGCTCCTAACCCCGAGAGAACGACCATTGCGACGGTACAATGATTTTCAAACTATCCCATCTGGAACGAGAACCTTTTGTTATGCTGTAAACCTTTGAAAGAAAAATAAATTTGTCCCGTTAAAATCAGCAGCTAATTTTTAAATTGTTTGACATACTTGTTATCTTTTATTCTAATGTTACAGTAACTATTGAACAACTTCACCCCCAATTTACAATCCCTTGGGTGGAAGTGAAAATCCTAGGTTGTGAATGAACTTCCTATTTTTAAATTGTTTAGGGTAGATTAATCGTTAAACTAAGAGAAATGAATAATTTAAAATTCTATTTTAAGACAATAAAATTGAAAGAATTAATGAAAAAAGTGATTTGTGTCCAGACGCGTGGAGGAGATCACACCTTTAGAAATAGCTCGCGGAATAAATCGCGAAGACAGGGTGTAAAGTAGATTTAAAGAGGCGGGATGTCGCGTTTCGTTAAAACTTGCAATAAAATAGAGGCTCCGGCCGGCCTTATATAATCCCGAGGGTCGTTAATATAAAACACAGGGAAGATATCAATGGTCTAAAGAGTTAATCAAACAGAAAAATCGCGCGCGAGAGTTTTGTAGTTTTCCGTGTGCGGAGGGCGTCCTCGATCGCGTTAACAGTAGTTTATCGGAGGAAAAAGTATTCACTGATTTCACTGAACAGCGGACTTCAAGTCGTGAATCACATTCCGCGTCTGGGGCCGACGTACGCGCGACGTTTCCACATTTTATGACGATCGATCGCGTTGCTGGAGAGAGCTCGGGCGAAACTCCGCGTCCAAGCCTCTAGCCAAGGTCTTATTTCATTCCCGAGGATGCAGTTAACTTTTAACGGTCGCTTAATGCGACGGCGCATCCCGCAGAAAGTCGACGAGCGTCTAACGATCATGCTGCCAACGACAATCGACTGTTCACGCATACGGGAACGTACGTCGACAGTATCGCCGATAATCTTCAGGCTGCGTGCCCAGTGGATCCGATATCGGCCGATTCACTGAACACGGGGCTAACGTCTCGATCCGTCACTGGTACCTTCCCGAAAGGGCCGATTTTTAATTTATTTTTTAAGCGTATTTTTATGCTAGTGCATCCGACTGTGAGGCAATTTTTCGGAATTTTTTGAAGCGCGGTTGTTGGGTATCGTTATTTCGAATTTGATGAATTTGTTGAGTGACATTTGAGGAGCGTACCTACTCGATTTTTTTGGGTGACGATAATCCTTTTTCAAGGACAATAGCGCTAGCTTAAAAATATAGGAATTTTGTAAACAAATACAGTGCCAGTGAAATGATGGAATAACGAAGCCAGTAGTAGTCCCAGAACTTTCTTGATTTTCTGCACCCCAGGGATCCATTTCCCATAAAAACATCAATCTAATTCACCCGTGGTTCCTCCCACGAAGATCGCAAAACGCGTGACTCGCAATTAGCAGTTTAATCCCTGGCAAGATGAGGGGCGCGCGCGCAAGCAAGCAAGCGCGTTCCACATGAATAAATTCGCCGGCGAATTACGCGGTGCTGCTGACACACCTAACAATTCCCATTGTGCCGGACGCCCTCCAATAATCATAAAGAACAGCATTACGTCGACGGGAACCGTGCAACTACAATCTCCCTCTCACTCTTTGCGAAAGTAGCGAAATATCGTATCACACCTATTTCTAGTTAGCGTAAATCGCACGAGCTCGAATTTCAGAGGATTTCTGCAATGATTGATCCATCCTGGCCTCCTGGGCTCATACATAGAGAATATACAGAGTGCCGAGGTAGAGGGCACGGGGGGACACGAGGTCAAAGCTTAGGGTAAAAGTTTTATTCGGCCCTTTGACACCTGCGGATCCCTATTTTCGCGAATCTTTGCACCACTACGCTCTGTTCGCGGAGGCGGGCGCTCTTTAACGCGGTTATTGTTTCCCCGGCCGCGTTTTCGCCCGGCAATTAATTTCCTTCGCGTGTCGACCACCGTCAGCTTTGAGAACTGAAATTAACCGGCGGACAAAAGGGCGCGCATAATTAGAGTACTAGTTTCACTCGCGTGCTCGTCTCGGCAGAATGGAGTGCCGCCCTTTTCCCGAATGCTCTAACCGTGTTCCATATAGAACCGACATATTTTCGACGGTGTTTAAACGAGATACCGTTCGCCAGCGTTTCTCACCAGGAATCAACGGTGCCGTTTATCGATCACGCGTTTATTAAAAACGTTTTAGCAAAATGTTCCGATTTTTCAACAGGCTCGCTCGCTGTTAGTTCAGCTTTATGCTGAGAGTCCACGTAATTTCCGGTTGGACGTAATCAACAAGATACGCACGGTTCGGTCAAATAACATTAAGCGGAAAAATGGCCGCGCGATATTTATACGACTCTGCGACCCTCTGTTTTGATTCTTTTTCGACAAATTTTAGGGTCGCCTATCGGATCGCGGAAAAACGGTTTAGGGGGATTTTTTTATTTACTCGTTTAACGTCGCTTACAACTCTTAGCTAAGGTTATTTAACGATGGGACCTACACAGTTTATAAAAGGTGAACTCCGAACTACCCTAGGAGGATACCACAGCCGGCAACAGGACGCGAACCCGGAACCGCTGATTAGCAGACGCGCGCTCTACCCACCAAACCACTGCCCCCCTTCAGGAGATTTAGTGAACGGTAAATATTTGTGTATGGAGTTGAATCGTGTAGGAATATGTTGTAAAAGAATGTTTAGCTGTATATTGTACAATTCTTCTGCAAAAATTCTCGAAAATTCTGAATTAAATTTTCATAAGAAATATAACACCGGAGGACTACATTACCACCCCTTTCTCTATTTATTGCACGTCGTTTTCCGTTCACGAGAGACCGTAGCGAGGGGAAATTATCTCGAGCAATGATCCGGCGCATCGATACCGCGGCGTTTAGAACCGTTCTCTCATTATTTTTACATTCCGATGGGTACCGTCTGACGTCGGAATTGATACGGTCCTCTCAGTTCTCCATAACGAACTGTCTAAGAAACTCCGTGGCGATTCCCTTTTCCACGGTCCGCAGGCAGTTGAACTTTTTATCATCGCCGAGCAGAATGGAACGGTAACCAACCTCCCCATTGGCCCCCCGATGCGTACTTTTTCTTCTGATTAATTAACGCTTATCTATCGTCGCGCCGGAAATTCTGGATGAAACGGAAGAAATAACTGATTTCTGATTAAGACTGCCGAGGAAAATGCTTCTCCGCGCTGCATCCTCGGCATCTTTTGCTGTTCGTTGAAGGAAAAGAACGTTCGAGGTGACAATAGCTATCAAAGAATTCAATTTGACGTTTATCTGTTGATGGTACTGTCGCTGAAGCGACTATCGACATGAATCATTCGACTTTTGAAGATCTCCAATTATAAATCGTTATAATTTCGTAAAAACATATCGTAGGACCATAGATCTTGACGCACTTTCTCCTTCCATAAAATTGATTTGAAGAAGTTGAATTTCAACTTCTCTATGAGATCGTCAGCGTAAATATTACGCGACGAAGCAAGGCGCGAGGACTCAGAGTCGACAAATGCGCTCTTTAGCAGCGAGTGCAAGGGTATCGTGCCAATTATCCCGTAGGAAGAGGGTGGAAGAGAGGGTGCCACACCCCCTTCATCACGAGACACGCGTGGCGTGGCGGAAATTTCTGGCACGCGGTTTACCTTTCGAAGATTAGCCGGCTTTCGGGGTGGCTCGGGCCGTCGGTGAACCGGCGTACGACTGCGAGCCCGCAATTGCGCCATAGGCTGCTGATGAAATAGGGCGTCGGGAGTGGATGTGGGTGACAACTGTGCTGTTCGTGGTTTGATGAAGCATCGCCGTTCATCCGCGCTCGTTACGCCGCTTCTATTGCTGTTACCCTTGCCGCGTTACCGTTTACACGATACACTCCAACATTTACATAATGTTACAAAGCGTTCCGTCTGTAACGCAAATTCTCTGTCCGCGCACTTCGTTATGATAAACGTCTTCCTCTATTCTTGATTCCTTAAAAACGATACTGGATCGTGACGTGTGTTCGTTTCGTCATCTTCGTTATCTCCTTCTCATTTGTTAATCCAACCTTGTTGTATAATAACGAGTCACGATCGTGGCGAATAAAACAAAAGTATCCTGAATTCATCGGCTCATTTATTTACCCAGCCCTAAATTGACTCGGTAGACGATTGCTCGGGTATTCTGAAGGACCGCCGCCATCTTGGTACCAGAGTGGAGGACGTAGACAAGAACACCGGAGATAAAAGATCGCGTAGACTTCGCAGAGCAATGACGCGGCGTTATGGAGCGGGAAAGGAGGCTCGGAAAAAATTCGATGGAGCAAAAAGATAGAAAACCGAGAGACCGAAGACGGGAGAGGAAAGGAGGAAAGAACGAGTGAGAGAGAGAGAGAGAGAGAATAGTACACCGACCACGACCAGGGGGTTCCGCCGCGGCTGAAGTGGCATTAAGTTGACACACAAAGAGGGGCGAGCTTAACGTCTGATAAAGCTGACGAGCAAACACGCTTTTTGTCCTCGCGTGCACGCCCCGGTATAATATGTTAATGTGTCGTGAAATATGTCGGCTGTAATAAACGGCAGCGCGCGCCATGCTGGGCGCAATTGTCGTCGGAAGACGACGGTGAACCTTAAAAATAGAGGAGGCTCGGGTTCCTCGACGTCTGCGGACGTCGACGACGATGACGAAGAGATGGGATGGTGAGAATGACGCTTCAGAACAAACCCGACATATTTCAAGACACCTTTGGTTGCGCAACAATTCCGTTCTTGCTTTCATTTATTCGTTGATGATTTTGGAAGAGTGTCTGAATCATGGATAGGATCTACGGTATTATTACTGATCTCTGCTGGTGTTCTTAAGGCATTATTTTTATAGGTAATAAAATAATTCTCTTTCTGTTTCCAAGTATCGATGTCTTAACCACACGTATTTGACAAATTTTTACTTGTAAATAAAATTATTAATTGTTCGTTTTTTACACATTTGGTAGTTTTTCAGAAAATTTAAATCACCTTTACGTCAGATAACAAAATTCTGCGTTCAGACGCGCAAAGGAAATCGCACCTTTATATCACCCGTTGAAACGCAGTCGGGGCATATCATTATCCTTCATCAATGGAGCAGCACGCGTTCACTGGAATGGAATAGGCCCATATTAAGCTCTAGCACTGTTCTCTGTACGATTACGCCGGTCTGTTTCGGAATCAATGTGCAAGAGCTACAGATATAGTGTAACCTAGGCCTAGGAAACATGCACCGTTGCATACTGCAATTGAATTTAAGTACCTCTACTTTTACGAGTTGATTAGCTGCGCCGAACATTACTCTTGGCACCCTATAACAAGATAATATATTGTCTCGGGTCGAAATTGCCTCGGAATTAGCTTCAAATTAGCCCTGACTCTTTTTACTGGTTAAGTTACTATCAAGTTAATCGGTAGTCTATAATTAAGTCATTTTTAGGTCTACTTGTCAGCACCATTTAACTATGACGGGCTACTTACCAATTAAGGCTGGATCGAATCATGGTTCAATCACTGGTCTAAGACTGTTCGGACTTAATTAATTTCAGTTGGTGTTTCAGCAATGGCTTGATATGAGCCTCGATTGTCGAGATTTTCGAAATCAAACATCGATGGTATAAATCTCTCCGAAGAGATAGGCTGTCTCGAAACTCAACTAACATTTTATCTTTGATCGCCAGAAAAGGACACTAGGTGATCAGTACTTGAACCTAACATTACCCTAAAGTAAGAGAACACCAGATCACGATAAATCCTGGCTCCCGGGGACCCAGTTTCGAAATAATCGCGTGTAGCTTCGAAGGGGTACGGAAGAATATTAAAAGCTGCACGTTCCCTCGAACAACAGAACCACGTAAGCCGTTGTTCGAGCATAACCGCAGGAATATTCAACGTTATCCTAGCCGTGCTCGTGGGTTCTGAAGTATAAACTGCTTTCATTATTTTTGAACTGACGCCTCTGGGCCGTTTTTGTTGGCTCCATCAGGCTCCGGGGGCAAGAACGTCGCCGACTAAGCTGGTACTGACACTGTGGCGTCAATGTTAGACCGACACTCGTAAATAATGAAGCTTTCGCTGGGCTGCCGCTTCGTTCGCGGAGGCAACGATTTCTCATACTTAAACGGATATTTATGGTGTCCTTTAGAGCATTACAAACGCTTGGAGAGCGCGCTGAAAAAAGGCAGCACGCGCAAAGATAACTCGAGATTATGAGACGTTAGTCTGCCCTGGGCAATTATTTTCTGCGAGTGTACACGGAAAATATCTCACGGGGAGACAACGAGAACGAAATCACAAATGAATCTACTGTGTGCTCGTTCATTTTTTGCACCACGATTTTCAGCATAGTATCAATTTAATATCAAGAAAGGAATTCATTTAGCAAGACGACGAAAGGGTTAACGGAATGTAGGGCAAGGGGTTGAGACAATTTCTAAGGGTCTCGAGACAAGATTGGCCACTTCAGGGCGCGTTTTACGTCCAAAGAATATTCTCTCACTCTGTCTCTTTGTTGCAGCGACTCGAACGACCGACGATGAATTACGTCCCCGCCTTTATTTGAAACGCCTCTTTCCGAGCGTCGAATTGGTCACCTTCAACGGGTAGAATCGTTCCATTAACCCGTCCCACTGTATCCCGGATGCTGCCGTCCAATTTCACCGGTTTTTTCTCCCGTTATCTGGGGCCCCGTCCTGCTCTCGTAGAAATTTGTCCTGTTCCCCCCTGTGCTTCTGTTCGCGAGGCTCGCAAATAAAACGCGCGCGTGAATCGCGCCCGTTTGAAATACGGCCGCGACAAGGCAAGAAGAAATTCCGGCCCGCGGTAAATCAGACGTCTCTTGTTTACGACAATGAGCCATAAAGCCGTATCCCGTTCTTTTTTTCTCTCCCTCTCTCTCACCACCCACGCGCCCCCGGCATATTTGTCGTTCAAGAAACGGGACTGTCTGTCCGACTGTCGGCGGCGGCGGCCCCGCGAATATCTCCGTCGATTCGACGTTCAGACGTAAAACACCGCCAATAAAACCGTCGAGCATCGAGCACGGCCGTCGGGCGGAATGGTCACGACGATAGTCGAGGGCTTTAGTAGGCAAACTTCATCATCGACAATGCTTTTTATCGCGACGCAGAACGGCTGTCTGCGAGCCAGGCGTCTTTCGCGATTTAAAGTATCTGCCAGGCTTTGTTTTCGGCAAGAGTAAGATGTCTGCGGGAGGGAATCCAGTTGCTCGTAGTCATCTTGGTGGCTCGGTAACGAAAATAAAGAGGAAAATTACGTACGAGCTGGTCTGAGTGCTTGCGTCTCTATGAGAACGGTGGTTGAGATAACAGAGATCTGTGGACGTAATTTAGTGATTGCCGGTTTTATGCATTTACAACAAAAACGAGCAGGTGAATGAAGGTGATGGATGGAAATAATTTTTACTTTGCATAAAGATCCGCAGTATGGTGATTGCATGGAATTATGCATGGACGATTGAAAAAGACAAACTTTCGCATGCGTCCGACGCATTCAATTAGATGTCCTAACATTCGTGGACACAACTCCAGTCGTTTTTGCGGTAAATTGGATTTCACGGACGCCGGTGGTGCTCGAAAAACGTGGCCAACCATACCGTCGACTTCTGTAATGGCGGGCAGCACGCGTTATTCCGAATGCGGCCCTTAGAACGCGCGATTCCCGTGTGGATTCTTGTTTCTTGTTGGCCCACGGCGTCCATTAGTTTGCTGGTGGCGCTACTTTCGACTGTTTTGCGCGTCGGTGGCGCATAGTTTCGCGGCTGCGTTTATGCATATCCGTATTTCGGACCCGGAAATAAAGTCCGGTTAGCGGTTGGCGGTAGAAATTCGTGGTACCGGATAGATCGAGAGGAATCGCGCCATTTCCAGGAGAGTCGGGACGCCATTTTGCGGGATCGAAAGTATCACGATCCCGTCCCCGCCTCCTTCACGGATTTATTGTTATGGTAACGCAAGCTGGAAGCCGCTTGGCATCAGGCTTCCGGGCCGGGCTTCCGATTTCCGTAACAAACTGCGAATTCTTTCCCGCAAGTTGTCCCGGGAATTTACCGTTGCCCACGGGGGCCTCGATGGCTCGCAAATTCATCCTGATTTAGACGCGTTTTACCGAATGAAGGCTCCCGTCGCATTACTCTTCCATCGTAGACTTGATTCTCCAATGCGCCACACCCAAGACACCGAGAATCCTTGTCTCGACTTTTCCAAAATTCAATGTTACTTGCACTAGCAGATTTTTCTCTGACCACCTCTCTGTAACACGGAATTCATTATTCCATTTAATATTGGCAAGGCGAATGCTTTTGTCGATTGTATGTTGGCTAGGTCCAGATCCATTCAAATGCTTTCGCATCAATTTTTGTTACGTACAGTGTGATTCCAGAATGCTAACTTGCAACTTGAAAGCGTTTGCTATTAAAGATTTAAAAGCGTCCAACATTGGTTTCTGGACAGGCAGCGGGCCCTAGCAATTAGCAATGTACCGAATCGCTCTACTAATTAACGTCGGAGTACACACACTAGTACAGTAACGAGTGGAGTATGTATTTCCGAAAAGATTCCGGCTCGTTTGAAGCGTAAATTTAAAAGGTTTTTTCATTCCACCGGTCGAATCGAGCAGAAACATTCGCTGGCTACGTCAAAGCAGATGGACCGCGAGACCCAACAACCCTTTATCTACGAGGGGGTGGTGGTGGTGGTTGGCTTCTTAAATCAGGCTATCCTGATTTCTGGAAAACTGGATGCTACCTAAATTACTACCACCCCCGCCGCGTCGGTTAATCTCGGGCCACTTCGTATGCAGGACGAGTGTACGACCCCCTTCTCCACGCCACTGGCCAGCTACCCAATTAGCGTTGTCTGCAGAAAAAAGTTACAAGCGAGCCCCTTTTTTCTGCAGTTCGCCTTGCAAATTTTCGCGGTAGAAATGGCCGGGAATAAGCCCCGCAACGAGATAAAGGGCCGACCGTGTTTGTCGACGGTCGAGTTGTTTCCATGATAATGATTGGCGAAACTGCGGAAGTAGAGGATCACGAAACGGAAACGTTTCACAACGTGTATCAAACTGTTCGACGTCTAACGATGATTACCATCATATACGTGCACTTGTCCGATTAAAGTGATACCCAACATGTGGAATGTCTATTAACCGAACTGGTCGGTGAAACTTCAGTGTTTGGATCGTGGACCTAGCGAACATAGAAGGTTTGACGGTTTCAACGATATCGAACGTCGCCGAGAAGAATCATGGAATTGTCGATTAAAAACGGGGAGGGATCGAGAAGGCTTGGCACGGGAAAAGTCTCGGTGAGACAGTTCTCCAACCAGCCGAAGACACCGAAGTGGCTGTTTCTTTGCAGTAACTTTCGAACGATAGGGATTGTGTGCGAGAGAGGAGCACTAGAAACGAGAGACCGGTATAAGAGGGGTTGTTGCGCGACTGCATTCGTCTCGCATACGTAAGTTTGCCCCGGTGATTTATAGCGAGCATTGCTACCCCGTCGGAGAAGATAAGACTCGGAGCCGAGGCGAGCATCGAACGGAGAAAGGAGAGACCGTCTGAGAGATCGTGTAGCCACCGGGTACCGGATTACCCGGTTTATTTACCCGGGATGTTTGTTGCGAGAAACTTGAAACCTGTTTGACGATCGACGGGAACTTTTCAGTTCGTCGATGTAGGACACACCTAGAGAGCCTGGAGCGTGGTTTTCATAGAGATCGACTGACCCCGAGGAACCCCGAAAAATTGCCTAACAACCCCAATGACGGGCACAGTGACCTACGAATTGCACCGGTGACACGGTAATGGACCAAAAGTTTAAACTTCTCGACCTACTTCGGAAATACAGTTTTCGTTCTGTGACTTGTCTCGATCCTCTGGACATGGTGCTGTCTCATCGAGCACTTCAGGCGCTGTGGCTAGGATCTATGAACATTCCGCGAAATTTCTCAAATGAAGTGACACAGTTGAAGAATATGCACGAAGAGAATTCGATCCTGAGACTCTTAACCTGAAGTGACACGAACTTTCATTTGAATTTGATCGTCTCTGTGATACAGAACACGCAATTTCACCCGATACATTTAATTAGCTGGCAGCTTGGCAGAGTTACCCCGGGATCGGTTAATCACGACTGTTCAACCCGGTTTGAAAATCAATTAATTCGCAGCGCGGCAATTATGGAGGGTGAATGCTGGCGATTAGCGAGTTCGAAAAGTCGGGGTTCGTTCGCCGGTGACTTCTTTAACTCGATAAAAAGCTGCCGGAGTTTGTTGTCGGCGAACAAGGTTAGCTGCGGAGACAAAAGAGACGAGAGCGTTAATCTCCGAGAAGATACGGCGAAACACGAGTTTTACACCATTAAATCGACGCCCGAGCAATCCGTCCACTCTTTCAACTCTTCGCTCCGAACCTGTTTCATAACTTATTCATGGATCCAGAAAAAATTATACTTTCCTGCATGAAAATAGATGGAGAGAGGTGAAAGGGAAAAATTTATCGAGATTAAGAATCAGAAATTAAAAATTTTAAGAAGATGTAGGAATGGAGAATAGCGTTTTCAGAGAAGACAGTCGTCGCTTCCAAATATTAGGAGACGAATCTTGTAAACGATACTCCGACGGCGTCGTAATTCTCTCGACGGGCAACAAAACCCCTGGCGCTGCCAGTGCGAAATTACATTAACCTTGTTTCTCCGTGCTAGCCCTGTATTACGTCCCGGCGTGCCTTGACCAGGCAGCCATGAAAAAATTAAATTAGACCTGCCTTAAAGAACGGATTCCCCGCAGAATTGCCTGACTGCCGTGATCTTCCGGACGGACGAACGGGAAACAAAGGCAACCTGACGATTATTATATGAACTTCCCTCCACGTGCAGCTCGAGTAAGACACGTAGACGATCAAAAATGTAATGGGAGAGACAAGACTGTCAAAACTATCAAAATGTATTTGGAAACTGAAATCTGAATGATGATTGCAAGCAATTGAAAATCGCAACAGCACCCTAACTTGCTTTTAAAATCGTGCAGTAAAAAAGCATCTACAAACACTCGCCGTGAGGAAGTGAATTTCCGCATCGGTGAGAAGATACAAAAAGTTTCTCCGAAATGGTTCCACACACGACACAGCGGAACGGATCAGAAGAGAGGTTGTAAGGGAGTGAGGAACAGAGGGAGAAATACAGAAATGGAGAGAGGAAGACAGAGCAATAGAGAGACGGAGAGAGAGAGAGGGTCAAGAGAAGTCCGGAGCGCGGGAGGAAGGGCGTAGGGACGGTGGATGCGTCTGTGAAATTCAACCAAGCTGTTCCGTTGGTAATAATGGACGAGAGGCAAGCGTTGAAATGCAAATTAGAGAGCGGGTCGCGGACAGCTTGATACATGTGCAGGGATTGTGGTTTCGCGTGGTGCGGCGCGGCCCGCCGCCTATATTCGCGGAATAAAGGAGTTTGTTTTGGAGTTTTGCGCGGCACGGGGCCATTATATAACGTCACGCAACGCCCGTTACCGTCACACGTCCCGTGCCCCGGTCGGCCCACACCCCCTTTTCCGGCTTGCAGTCTCACCTGAGCCGCGCGTGGCCGCGGACCGCGGCCCACAGACCGGCGTCATCCTCTTTCGTTTCCCCGCGGCTTTTCTGGAAATGACCGTTGATCGCGGCTCCGCAAACCGTCCTTTATCCACACGCGCTCTCTCTGAGAGCTGACAAAACGCGCGCAATTTCCACAGGACGACTGATAACGCGACGGTATCGCGTAAATGAAACGCGCGTTTCTGCCGAGTTGTTTCGCGATTCGATGTATCCCTCGGTCACAACTTTCTCGAGAAAATATTTCTATAACTTCACGAATTGTAAAAGACAAAACCTGGAATCCGTCATTTTGACAGGCTCCGCAATGCCAATGTTAAACTTCACCATTTCTATTAATTATAATATATTATTTATATTATTTGTTAACTCTCCTACGCACGACGATCTATCCTACAACGATGTATCCTATCCTACAACGATGTATCCTATCCTACAACGATGTATCCTATCCTACAACTCTTCACAAGTACTATCTAAAAAAACGAATATACTATCTGCTCTTTATCTCCATCCCAAAAAAAGTAATTCCATCTTCAACGGAATAATTCACAAATACACAACTTCACACAAACATCCGTGTCCATTCATTACTTCCTAGACACAGGACACATTCAACGTAAGATCTCCATATCGGGTTATCAATAGCTCGAACAGCAATTCACGGAGCACGATCAGTTAAAAATCCCGCGGAACTCTTTCAAAAGACTGTAATGGCTCCGCGATCTTATCTGTGGAGAAGCACACTTTCAATTTCCCCGAAAAGGAAATCCCCCGTCACAAAAAGAAAAACTAGAAAGAGTCCGGTTTTCGGGGATAGCAGAAAATGGTGGTACAGGACACAAGCGCCGACATCGTCGAACAGTAACGAGCTAAGGAGAGAAAAAAAGCTTGCCGGATCCGCATCAGCAGCAGTCGTGCCCGGGACTGGGTCTTTTTCACCTGGCCGTTCGTTATCAATCACAAAAGGTCCCATAGAAACCGTGGGGACGAGAGAGCGAGCGAGTCCGGCGGAACCGAATGAATGCGTTAGCCTCTATCGCGGCGGAATCTCGCGGGCAGCGTCCCCATTCAGCCCGAGCTGCCATATAAACCACCCCATCAGCGATATCCAAAGTTTCGAAGCGGCAACCGGGCACATCGAATCATTTTCCTCGACGCGAACGCAGCGTCCTCGTGTTCCATCACTCTTCTTCATCCCCCTCCACCCTCTCTTCTAGACCATCTAGGTACAATATCAGGTGGTCGAAGAGGGTGGAGGCACAGGGTGCCGTGGGAAAACGTTTGCTTCTTGCACGTTTACACCTAGACTGTTCATTTAATGCATGCACGCCGGCGGGAGCTCGAATATATCCCGCTAATGGTCCGCATCGTGGACACTGCTCCCATTGTGCACCCTTTTGCACTCCCTGTATCTCTACTTCACCCTCTGTTTCTCTGTCTTCCTCGCTTTCACCCCCGTCCTTCCCCACCGTTCTTTTCTTGGATAGCTTTCCGCTGGAAGCAACCACCAAGACAACCCTGAATACACCCTTTGACGAGTGTTGCCCTTCCGACGACAAAAGCCAACACCCCGAGCCTCCCCATAGGGCGACACAGGCTTGCGGACCCGTCTTATGTCTGTTTGACCCCCCTTGAATGAACCTCTCGCCACAGATATATGAGAGATGAGAATGATGGTAGAGCTCGAGGATTGCGTTTCAGGAGAGCTGTGTCCTGTCTTTGATTATGATGCTGGGGAGATTGAAGCTTTTGTTGGTGGGACAACTGTTTGGACGGCTTTGAGAAAACTGTCCAAAAATGGGTAGCTCACGATAATAAACAGTAAGAGCGAAACGATGAAAGTTGCTAAAACTATGTATAATATCAGTTCGTGTAGGTCTGATACATTCCTCGTAATCGAGATGCTAAAACTTGTAAGAATTCTAGTACCTTATGAAGGGGATAGCAGCTCGTAAACGTCGCTATTTTGCACGCAACCCATAAACGCCGGTGTAGCGATATCCTCGGAGTAAAATCTTTTCGCGTGATCCTCGATGTCTCCATTCCAGGGGCTAGGTATCGAAGTCGATCTTTTTATCGGCGTGGGTGTGAAATAAACGCGATATAGCGTGGTTGCCAGGGGATAGGTACGCGTAACGAGCTTCCCTCGATGCTTCGCCGAATGCAAATCGCCGTCGGGGGAAGTTCGTTTTATCGTTCGTCGTGGCGTGCAGCGCGCCCCTAAAAATTGCATTAACCGTTCCCCTTCTACATCCTCGCAGTACCCTTGTGCACCCCGTCGAACACGCGTTCCGGCTACAAGGGCGTCGACTAATCTGATTAGAATCCGATCTCTCGGCGACGGACGACGAAATCAGTAGGCGGCTCGTGTCACCTCCATCCACAGGTGGCCAATTAATTTACAAGCGCACACACTTTACGTGACATCGATTGATATCCTCGGCATGAAGTCAAGCTGCCCCCAGTTACACCCCCGCGTACCGCTTTCGCCCTTGTCTGGCTTGCTACGACGATGGAGGCCCTCCAACCCTTTACCCGGTGTACCTACAAGAGTACAAGCCACCTAGATCGACGAAGCTGATGAGTGTTCTGGGACGGACTTACCGGCCTATCGGCCCCTCGTGTTCGACTAATTGCTAATCCATCTCCAATCACTTTGCACACCTTTCGTTCAAATGGTTGTACGAATTTTTCAGGATTCTTCCTGTTCAACAATTTTTCAGAGGCCTTCTGTGTTCAATGAACTCCTTGTAGAGTGCACCTAATTGGTCGAGAGAAATTTTCAGCGGAAAACCGTTCGAAATAGGATCGAATTAGACTTCGGGGGTTAAATAAGCAGAGACTGAACAACAATTGCGAGTTCCTTAGTTTATGGCTGCGTGCTCGACTCGATATGCTTCTTTTCATTCCAGCGGAGGGTTCGTCGGGATTGTGTTGTCCGGCTTCGGGGACGCAATTTCGGTCGAATTCTCGGCGACCTCGCGGGCCAACGATCACGTAACTCGACCGAGAGATTATCCCGAAAAAGCGGAAACGGCCTCGCTTGTTCGAGGAAGTTCGAGATCGCGGTCCGGTTTCGGTGAAAAAGAGAAGGAGAGGGTATAGTATTGTTCGTAACGAAGCTACGGGGGAGAGTTCTGGAAAATCGTTGCCGGAACCCCTTGTCTCTGGATATCGGCCCCGCTGAAATCGATTTCACGCCCACGATGCCGTGCAACAAGTGTTCAACGGCTCGGCAAAAAAAGAATCTCACGTAGGAGCTTGTATAACAACGTCGCATTCCTAGCCCGCCCTACTTGTCCGTCTAGACGGTCGTTAGACGATATTTCTACCTGATCCTGCAACGACGTGACTCGAAATACATTTGTCGCGAAGGTCCGACACAAATGTCTACCGAATCAACGAAACCATCTTCATTCCCAACATCGATCTTCATCCCGCACGAATGTCTCGGAAATGTCCTAAAACTTTGTAGGCGATGCAGCGAGGAACTTATTCGGTAGCTGGGGTGCAACTATGGCATAGTGTATGCAGGACGAGCGAACACGTCGCCTGGTGTGTGCACGACCGGGGGGTACGTGGCCGCGTCTCAACAGGAGCATACCGGGGACAATAATCGTCCCGGCGAGGACGGGCAAACATCGTGCATATATGCGCCGCATCACAATGCAGAGGCCGCAAGCATCACCAGCACCAGACCTGTGCAGGCAGAGCAGGCAGCAGCCAGGCAACAGAGTATGTACCAGCAATAGCACTAGTAGCAAGAGAGAACGACGCGACGGCCACGTTTCTCGCGCCAGCAGGAAAATCGTCACGGTGGAGCGGTCGCGCGCCACGATCCGTCAAAGCAAATCCCCCTGCGGCCCGAGGGGGATCTAAATAGTTAAACCAGTCGGCTGCCGGCCCGAATCAGAACCGGATCCCGCTCGATTGGATCAAAGTTCGAAACCCACGCGGCCATCCTCATTCTATAACCGGTAAACGAAGGGGGTGGAGCAGCACAGGCTATGGGGATGGGGTTCGAGGTGGTTTTAGAGGTGGTTTCGGGGATGAAGGGAACCGCGGCCGGCCATCGCCCCTGGCACAGATTATGTCCAGCGCTCCGGGATCGAATGGCTCCGGGTAAATAGATCGTCGACGGACAATCACGGACCAAGCGTAAACGGCTATGTCCTCTGCGCTATTGACTCGGGACGACTTTAATCTCCGAGAAACGTACAAAGTTCGCCGATTATGTTTGCGCCGCGAGCTAAAAGTACTCCCCAACCGAAAGACCTCTTATGACTGGACAACTTCGGTCGCATTAAGCTTTTTTACGAATCCTGTTGCCACACAAAATGGTAAACAACTTCTTAAGAATATCGCAAAGTTTTGTTCTACCTAGTGACCGAAACGCGACCGTATTTCTCGGCTCGTTCTCCCCGCGATTTACCGGAAATATACAAGACAGAACAGTTCCGTGAAAATAATCCTCGGCTCGTAGACAGTCGTTTAGTTGCGTTAGGGAAAAGTTTACGCGACTCGGGGTCTGGAAGTGGATACGGCAAGTTACCCTGGAAAAGAAACCACGGCCCGGTGAACCGGCCAATGATGGAAACCAGTGGGTAAAAAGTTTTCCTAGACACTTATATATCCCCGGCGAGATAACAAATGTCAAGCGGGGACTCTCGACTCAGACTTTCTCGCTTCGACCTCTGTTGCGTCGCGTGATATCCCAGCTACTCTCTCCGTAGCATCCTCTTGCTTTTTTCCGATACCGTTCTTCTGACCGATGCTGACCCACAGTACGCCTTCTACCCCAACTTCGATACGGATATTCCCGGAGCTGGAACCGCATAAATCAGAAGACGTCTGCCGCGTACTTTCTGCCGGCGGATCTGATAAATCGGTTAGAAGTTGAAAATGGTACCGGCAACGGCTCCGAGGGATGGCTGCGAAACCGACAACGACGGCACTCGTTACACCACGCCGTCGCGAAAGTGTAAATTTTTCACAGGGAAGTGATAAATTTTTTGACTCCTTTAACCCCCGTAAAAGACGGAAGAGATTCTTCCCGTTCGCATATGTCGTTTCAACATGTTGGCCACCGACAATTTAGTTTCCTGCTTTCAATTTATTTGTTAATTTCTTGTTGACAAACAGAAAGAGGTTTATCTAAGTTGAAATTTGCTGGAGCGCAGTATTTGCGAATTTAATCCGCCGAGCTAGTTTCGATTCGTGTAATTGAGACAATTGTGAATCGCCGAAGAAACAAACAGAGTAACAAGGATTACGGGATCGAACGTTTTAATCGATTCAAAACATGACGGGGAGTGAGGCTCGTGCGTGTGGATCTATTGGCCGTTGGCATAATTTACATAGAGCAACCATTCCCTACGCGGATTTCAACGTGTTGCCATTCAATTTCGAGTCCGCTTACAGGTCCTGCTTACAGGAAGACTAATTTGAAAATCACCATCGTCGTCTTAGGCTAACGCCGCTGTAGCTCGTCCGTTATTGCTAACGACGACAATACACCGTCGCGGTCCTAAGCCAGGATTACGGACACCGTTTCCGCGACACAATATCAATCATGTTCAGTTAGTTAAAGTTCCTTCACGGTCGCCCCGGAGGCGTTGCACAGAAACGCGGAGAACCGTCCCCGAGCTAAGTGAAATTAATATTCCGCGCGACGAGACCGACGACAGTTCTTGTCGACTGCGATTCCTATCAAATATAATTTATATGCGCGCCAACACTGTTTAATAAGAGGTGACACGATACAGGAAGTGGCAGTGTTGTGCATGTGTCTACAGATAGACGAGGGAAAGCACATGTGACGCTATGGTGGAAACTGTAAATCCTTCACTTTTCGACCAAACGAAGAACGTCCTATGGAACACGTCGATACTGTAACGCGGTGGGATGGAAATGTGCTTCGCGTTCATCACGGTGCCTTACAAAAAAATACCGGAGACTCGAAACCAAAGATTTATGGACGCCGAGGTATAAAGAGAACGAAGTAAGCTAGAGATTCAAGGAGGCAGAGAGGCTTCAAAAATTCGGAGAATCGGGGTCTCGAGAATTCTAAGATTTCTGGCTTCGAGGATTCTAAGATTCAAGGATCCGAAGCCCCAAAGGTTTCTAGCTCAAAAGATTCGGACATTCAAAGATTTCTAGCTTAAAAAATTCGAAAATTGAAAAATTAAAAGAGTGCAACAAATGCAATTAATAAACAATTCGAAGAGTGCAACTAGCACAGAGGCCAAACGACGCTATATAATCGTCCTTCCTTGACAGTCCAAGACGGAAGTTGTTAGGTTACAGGTTCTTACAACGCAATCAATTTCCAGTTGAAAGTACCAGGGGTTGGCTGAAGATCGATACGCCGTGTGCACACAACAGCAAGATATTTTAGGCAACAAAAGCAATTCAGACAATTCCCCGTGGCAAATGAGGCGGTCCCTGATTAACACACATTGGCTCAATTACACGGGTTATCCGAGGGAACACGAAATTGCCTGCTATTAACGGAGGCGCGAGGGTGGATAGAGAGGAGAGAATGTATCGAGCGAATAACGCGACGATACACGGAAAACCGTTGACCGCAATCACTTTCTCGTAGAATAAAAGAGTATTCCCAATTAACGCCATTTATTCGCGCAATTCTGCCGTCCGCCGAAATGTTCGAATTTAAATGACTACAGTAGAGTGCATTCTAAAATATCGCTGTCCGATACCAATTCGGCGTTCCGATATCCAGTGGGCGGTTCTTATAGATTTTTATGCTCTAAATTCGAATTCGAAAACCGTTTTTTATCCATCACCCTCAGATCTTCAAAAATTTAATTTTTAAATAAAGAGAATAATTTTAAACTGTAAAACTTTCTTGTACCCTAACCATAATAGATCAAATACAGCGATATATTTTTTTATGTCATTATGAATATTTGAAATTGTTTAGACAATGTTTAAACGGATCGATCGCCTCCGAAAGCTATTAAAAAAAGATTGAACGTGAATTTGAAATTTGCATAACCATGCGTGAATTGTAAATGCAATTGATATTGGTAAGGAAAGTATGATGCAAGAAAGTGTAGTGTACAAGTAAGACCAACGCGAGAAACTTGGAATTAGCTTATTAATTCGCCGCAAAACTACTTGCCACTTTGCCGCGGTGGAGTATCCGCTGCAACTGCAAATTACGATGCGGATAGTAATATCATCTTTTACATCGTCGCCGTAAATATGAACGCAAGTACCATTTCTCGCGTCTCTTCATCCTCATCTCGCAGTTATTTAAGCTTGCTTTTTCGCTGGATCTTAATCAACCATAAATTCACGGAACACCCGCCGAAATGTAATACAGAAGTGCGAAATTCGAGGAAACCAGTAGAGTCTGCTCGGTTTCACCGGTCATATAAAATAGCGGACGTCTTGTGCGTCAACGAAAAAGTTTGTTCTAGACACTAATTGTCTAAAAATTTCGTTAAATAACCCGATAAAAATCTATTTATTACGTAGTAATTTTAGAAAGGGACTGCTAGCGCCATCCGTGAAAATTTGCGGTTCTCGAAGTAGATACTTACCAGATGGTGATAAAACAGCTCATCAATAGTTCATTCAATGGAACACAACTTAAATGAGAATTTGAATATATTCATTCGTGATTTCTAACTATTTAATGTCACACAATAAAGCGGCGCCGCGTAGAACCCAAAATTCAGGAGGTCTGATCGTCTGCAGCCATAGGGGTGTAATTAATTGGATGTAGGTCCTCTGTGGCTTCTTGTAAACTGGACACTAACATTAACAATATTATTAGATTTTATAGTATACTATGGAATCAAAAATACTTATTGTGTTCTTTTACTTACTTGATATAACTTATGATCTTTATCAGGCATGTTGTAAAGTGCGTAGATATGAATTACAGGCATTAATACAAACAGTACTTTGTTTGCAGATTCGCAAAGCCTGTTGTTCCTCTTGTCCCAGCCTGCTCCTTCTAAGAACAATCCGTACACGTATACTCCTTCCTAATAATACAAAGATATTGGTTAAAAATTAAACTATTATTTATATATAATATATTGGTAAATTAACGTACTGGAGGAGGAGTTCTAATTTCTTCGGCTGTGTATTTTAGAACTTCGTTGTGAAGTGTAACATTGTCCAGAGCCCATCCTTTGTGAGCTCTGGTTACCTCTTGTCTCATAGCAGTTAAAAATCCTAAGATATTAAGATATTAGTGCCACAAAAAAGGAATTGATAAGATTTATTGCTGTATGTATAAATAAATAACGTGCCTTGAGGATTAAAAAACCCAGTCATCCAGAACTTAGCTGGTCTACCAGAGAACAACCAGGTTGAAAACTGCTTATTTCTATCCAACAATTCTGTGAACCAGAATCCAAGGGATGAAGACTCCCATGATCTTGCCTTCCACAACTTCGGTATCCTAGCATCATATATACTATCGAGAGCATCCCTCAATTCCTAAATAAATTTACATACATTAATTTGTGCTATAATGCAAATCAAATTTATAGTGAAGATGCAAATAAAATTACTTCGCTCATTATAATGACACCCTCTATAGCAAGAAGAAGGTCTTTGAGAACAACATTGACTAATCTAATGACTACTTGTATCCTGTCGATTTCCTGCTTCAGGAAAATACTCATTGGTGCTGTTGGGCCCAGTACCTGTAACCTGCGGAATTTTTCGTTTCATTGAAGAAAATCATTTATTGTATTGAAATATTTTTGGTACTCACCTATGTTTCACTTCGAAGGGATCGTACATGAGAGGCACTTTCTTCAACATATCTGTTGCCTGTCTCGCTACTACCACTTCTCTAGATTCACCACCACCAGCTCCTGCTTCTTTTGGCTGCACAGACATAATTGTATCTAATACTGTTTGCGTAGTATTGCTCTGATATCTGAAATTAAATTTTACATACCATCAATAGTTAAGAAATGATACAATCACAATTTCTGAGAATATAATTACGTGATGTCTGCGTTACGATGTAAGCCATAAACTTGAGGAGGATCCACAGTAGGCATTTCATCTACCACTTTCAAGTAATCTGTAACTTGTTTAAGCACAAGTACAGGATACCCCTTAAAAAACACAAAATCTTCGGTAAAAAGTGCCTCCGAAAACCAAAGTTTAGCGAACGTGTTCAACAATCTTTTATCATAGTCATCAGTCACGCGTCCGCCATATTGGACTTCGCCTATCATGTACCTGACAGTCAAATCATTGTATTTATTAAAATATACGTTTGATCTAATAAAAAGTTGTACGATTAATAAAAGGAATTAATTATCCATGTACCGAATGGTTGGCCAGCTAATCCCTTGTTTTACATCGACGTCATTAAGATGATTATTGATGAACAAGCAAGACGCCAGCCAGTCAGCCATATTGAATTCGTATGGGATATTCCATCCAAGGGGACCAAATTTTCGTCGTTCTTGAACAACAGTATGCAGAAACGATACTGTATAAATAATTGGTATATATTGTACAGCGTCACATTGGTCTAACATTTCTTGATTCATTCCACTGTATGTGGCAAGCAAACCTGCTCTCACTCCTGTAGTAAATTAAAAATTGTTTACAAAAATGTGTAAGGGAATTCAAATTATTTATAAGACAGTCTGATAAAACATTAAACCAGTACAAAAGTTCATGCCCGATTTAATATTAAAATACAACAAGGAATCAGGCACAAACTTTTGCACTCACCTAACATAAAAATGTGAAATTGCATGTTTATACCTTGCGGAGGTTCGTAGGTAAATTTTATAGACATTTGCAGAAGAGAGATCGGGAAATCTTTATGAGGCTCAGTGGTGATCCATATACGGAAATCAGGATGGGGTGCTTCCATCTCCAAGAGAAAACTGACTAATTCTACCATGTACTCTAATCCCAGATGGCAGTTTTGGCACAAGGCCCAGAAACCCTTTGAATCAATTATACATTATTAGAATCCCAGTATATACTTTATAATCTACTTTCATTTGAACACACTTCAGTCTTTGCACTTTGAAGCAATCTCCTCGCATGAACTTCCTGTCCCTGTCCCATAGAAATGCTCTTACAAATAAGCTCCTTTCTTCTCGCAAGTTGTTGGATGCTTGTTGTGGGATCAGACCCCATACTTAAGAAGCATATCATAGGTGTATTTGGCCTTGATTCACCATGCATTCCATCTAACAAAGTGAGCACAGGTTCTGCATATCTTTCACCTAACGCACTCGCTATATACTTTCTTGACTGGGACAGTGTTCTGTCCATGCACCATGCCCTAAATTTTAATCAATTGTATTAGGACAATACAAAAGTCCGTGCTCGATTCCGTGTAGATTTCAATACAATTATAGTCGTTATATTTAATTGCCAACCTTATTAACAACAAACGCCGGAAGCTGTCCAAAGTGTTGTATCCATTAGGTATAACTTCCTCCTCGGGAGCTTCTTTATCGAACCACTGTTTCCACTGTTTCTCAGAATTTGTCACTTGAGAAATAATGTACTGGTACTGTCTTAACGAAGATATGGCAACTAAATTGAGCCAAGTAACATCAGAGATCCATTTACAAGGCTTCGGTTGAACAGTGTTCAAGTCCAGAGCCGCGCCTCCTTTGATGAAGTACTGGAACTCATCATGGGTGATGACCTCGCGTTGAAGATCAATCTTCAAAGTCATCAACAAGATGAACATGTATTTGTGGATCTCGTAAAGCCCACGTGCTTTGTACCTAAATATTTCGTAGGTGAGATACTCGATAATGAAGTTTATTCTTCGTTGATTGACTGGGCTCTTTTCAGATCTGAAAATAATTAATCATCTGTGAGTTTTATAACCGAAAATAATGTTTGCATCGTGCATACCTCTCCATGGAGATGTCGAAACGCTCCAAAAATTGAACAAGCGAGGTCTGGTACATGCAGTTTACCAGAGCCATGTCGCAAATTAAGAAATAAAGAACACTGCCTCGAGTCGCGACTGGCCTAAATTCTTCACGAGCTGTGTCGATTCTTAATTCTGTATCCTTCGCGACGCTCAGCTTCTCAGTTATCTCAGCTGCAGTTTGTTTTGTAGTGTTTAGTACAGACATTAGTTCTACGTCTTCTATCAAAGGACCCTGTACGCCAAAAAATTAGGAAATATACTAATGAAACAGTATGGCTTCGCAGGACTAAATTATGTACCTCTACGGTAGTTAATTTATGTAACAGATTCGCTTCTAATTCTTTGATTTTCCTATTGTTTGCAGTCACATCTGCAATCAATTGTGTCTTCTCTCTCTCAAGCTCATTCCTTTCTGTTAAGATAACTCTTCCCAAAAGCTGATCTTCTAAACCTAATAATTCAATAATTAATTAGAAGTGCATATACGATCGATATAATTAAAACTAACTTAATTACCTTTTATGGTGACGGTAAAATCAATTATTGCAGTGCGAGCAAACACTTCTGGAGTATAAGACGGATTGGGCAATTTTGTGGTGATATATAATCTGAAATCTGGATGGATATCTACTTCTTTATCACCTAGCTTGACCTGTAAGATTATTTAAAAATGAAGATTAATTAATTGATTGTTTGTACAATATAGACATTCACCTTCAACGAAGTTCCGATTTTAATGAAATTTTTCTCCAACAAATTATCTAGCACAGGATCCAATTCTTCTGCCACATCTTCGATCAGTAAAGGGCGACCAAGGGAGACACAATCCTCCAAATGATTTCGGAAATACTTATTTGTGAGAAGCGTCGGCTGTAAATTGAAGTCCTCCTCTTTTTTTCTGATCCATGCTTTCCCTTGTAACTGAGGATCAATTAAAAGCGGGTATCTAGCTGCCTTGGTGACTATGATACCATTTTGAATGGACAGATCGTCTGTCGGTAGTCCTTGCAAACTCCATTCTCCAATCTGAAAAATGTAAATACAACAATTTATTCAAAGAAGTTACAAATTTCACTTTAACATCTTACTCACCGTAGCAGTGTCGGTCAACGAGGCCGAAATATTAATTACAACAGATATAGGGATTTTTTTGCCTTGGACAAAGTCGAACCATTTACGCTGCAAAAGATTTCTGAATTCCTGATTAAATGGTCCACAGTAGGACAAGAACCCCATTAAAATTAGCACGTCTCCGACAAGACGGTCTGTTTCTGATTTAAAGGTAGCTAATTGTTCCGTCCATCTGATCCTTTCTCCAGCGAGTCCGTCGATCATCGCTGTCGCCGTGTCTGTCTTTGCCTGGCAAGCTTCAGCTAGATCGACTATTCCCTAACATAACATTTAATTCTCGTTTAGTTACAGAACTATTAGATCTAACGTCATAACACGTTTCGCAAATTACTTGACGCTCTGCCATGACAGCATCAAACTCCTTCTGCACCACTTTCAAATCCTCGTCTTTGGCTCTGAGAAGACCTTCAGCTGCATTCAAATTCGCGTTCGCCTTTTGATACTTGTTCTCTTGCACTGCCAAATTTGCCTGTGAATCAAGGTACGCTAAGTACGATGTATAACCCAGCGAAACATTTTATTAGGTCAGTCCATAAGGAACCAACTTTCAGAGGAAGAACGTCTTTATTTATCTCGTAGAACGTGACCATGGAAATGGTCCATTGAATGAGACCAGCAACGTTGCCGCAAGCTTGCTTAGCAGCCTCGTAGGTGTATAGATGGTAAGTCACATAGGGTTGCATCAAATCAACAGTCTCCGCGTTAATATTGTCCTTGGGGAAGTTTTGCAGATTGAAGAGAAACCTGGTGTCAGCCATCATCTGTAAGAATCGTTAAATTTTTCTAATGTCTTTACGATTTTGCATTTGACTAATCCATTGTTGTCATAAACGCATAAAACCCACAGTCTAATAATAAACTTTATAATAAACCTTCAGTGCTTCACCCCAGGATGGTACCAAAAATTGTCGTTCAAAATCAGGTCTAACCGGCTCCAATCGCCTTCCGAAGAGTATCAGTACACAATCCATGATAAGCGTGATGAGATATGGTGGTTTTCCTAACTTACGGACTGTGGCAATGTCAGCTGCTTTGATAGTCTAACAACGGGATTGAAATAAATTATAATAATCAATTCGCAATTGTTATATTAGGTCAGTGTAAAAGTTCGTGTACGATTTCTTGTTGTATTTTAATACGAAATCGGACATGAATTTTTTGCACTGACCTAATGCAATGAAGTCTAACTTGTAGAGCAGCTTCAGCAGCCAACAGAGCTGGTTCTGCAACTTTCAGTTTCTTTTCTGCCACTCCTTTCTCCTTCGCTATCACTTTCAAAAGAGCTTCTGCCTCATCTTTGGAAACTTGCACTTGAGCCTTGACTGTCTCTGCCTCTTTTTTCTTTTGGTTGACGGTGGTCAAGATCTATAGCACAAGGTACTCAATTAATCTCTGATCTTTAAATAATAATGAGCTCTGTGGAATGGTGAATACTAACAGCATCCACTTGCACGTTCATCACAGCAATCTCCTGCTGATTCTTCTCTAATACTTTTCGCAATTCATCGACCTGAACTGCGGCATCTACTAATTTGCTCAAACCATTGCTCATGCGAAAAGCTAGATTATTAATATTATCCAAACGTTGTTTGTAAAGAGCCTTGTAGCCGCTCAAGAAAGTTAAAAATGATTTTGGAGTGACGTATACTTGTCTCCTGAACCTATAAAAAAGAAGTAATATCAAGTCTGTTTATCAAGAACTAACAGTGTGCAAGTTCTACTACCAAAAACTGGCAGTATACAATTCCTACCTATCAAAGTAGTCAACGCAAACATTGTTAACATCATCCTGAATGTCTCCCATCACTTCTACCAGGCTTTGCTTCACCTCTGGCGTGGAAATAACTTTGAACTTCTTTAAGAAGTGATCGCCAACCTCGTATAAGGCATCTCGAGGCCACTTCCAGAACCAGTTGATAGTGCAACCAGAAATCAAACCAGGGAACTTCAGTGATCGGGATCTAAATTTCTCACCGACCTACGGTTCAATTAAATGTTAACCCTCAGCACTCGAGTGGCTACTTCGGGTGCCACTTAAATCATTAAGTAATTTGTTTACCGGTGAGAAACACAAAACTACATGAAGATTGTTTCTAGCACGCGAGATAAAGAAATCATAAAGATTGTCTGGCGTAGGTGGACGTCTCGGTTCCTCGGCTTTCATTATAGGTGTGACTGTTGACAGAATATCATCAAGCTCATCGGCTGGAAAAAGATTCGCGACTTCTCCTACACTGAGAATATTGTTAATGTATTCTAAAAATCCTTCTTCTTTTATCTCGTTGTCAGTGAAGATAAAGGTGTGCCCCTTGCTGCCTGTACCGGAAGTACGATAAAGCAGCCGGAGATCCTCCATTAAACTTCCAACATTATAACTCCTATAAATCGTTAGAATATATAAAAAAACATGCTCTACATTTATGATTAATAGACTACGAATTTATGCATTTATGGAAAAATATGAGTAGCTGTAATTTTGCATAAAGACCTGCAGTCTAATAACTAATTTAGCATCATCACCTAGTGAGCGTTATTTGGAAGAAGCTGAAGCCCGCAATAAAAGATGCCAATCGAGTCAAACTTTGTTTTCCTGAACCTCCGATTCCCACAAGCATGGCGTTGCTCCTAGGAACTCCCAGAATCCTTGATATGCGAATCAAATGCACCAGAGCATCTTGGAAGAATACTAAATCAAGATATATGCCTCGAATGTATTCATTAAATTGGGCCATGTTCTGTTGGACTTTCGCTATCACAACTTCATAACTGAGAAACGAAATACTTTAATGTATTATGATTCTAAATTAAAATATGCTTAACAACTTAGCAGCCTTTTCCCTGTCTGACCTTGGCATCTCTTCATAGATCTTCGGCGCTTCGAATACAAAGTCCTCTGGCTCGTCTCCAGTGGGTTCAGGAGGTTCACGTAAGAAGTCCACGAAATATGTTTCTTTTGAGACATAGAACTTGAAATCAGGACCCAACATTTTTTCAGCAGTGCGTCTCATGGTACTCTCAAACCAACTGGTGTCCTCGTCATTGGTAAATCTAACAAAAGCAAGTCCTCAGTATATATTAATAGATAATTGATTTTAATAAAAATTGCAAACCTATCTGCGATGACGCGAAGGCACTCATGTTGCCAGAGCTTCAGCAGGACAGTTACGGTCTTGCATTCTTCTCTTTCTATCCTAAGTATCCCTTGCCAAATCCGGGACAAGTCCCTCAAATTGAAAACATAATGAAACTTTGCTGGTGTTGGTAACATCTTCATCTTCGTTTGCTGCCAGAGGACTCTGGTCAGAGGTATTAACTTAGGCAGGAACTGAACTATATCATCGTCGAACCTGGTATCGCAGAAGTAGCCTTGACCAATGCTTTCTGCAAAGAGCAACAAATGTTACATCTATAGCAATAATTGAGAAATCAAAATTTTGGTTATTAACATATGTAAAGTTGGTCTTACTAAATATAGTATCCATGGACTTGTTCGATGGCAGAGTGCAATTGAAAATATTGAATTGCCTCTTCAGCCTCGGAGGAATGTCGTTTCTACCTCCACCTGGATGAATCATTGCAGCAAGCAGCTGAATGTCCTGTATGAAGGAGAAGTCACCTGGCTTATCCAAGGAATAGAAGCCTTTATACTCCATCAGTTGCCGAACAATCTCATTGGTAATCTGGTCGCCCCATTCGTTTATGGTTGGCATATTTATATCGTCGATGAAGATGGACATCTGTCGACCACCGGGTGGCCCATAGGTTGTACCAACCCTTTTCTCCACGTAACTTTCGAATATGCGCTGCAATTTGATCTCATAGTTTATTAATAGCTCTTAATCATCATTAGAATGCGGATTTTATGCATTTATGATAAAAATTAGTAAATGCAATTGAAAACTGTTACAACATTCATTTACCTGAACCATGTTAGGCGTCGACGCCGATGAGAAACTGAAAGACTTATGCAGATGTTTTTCAGGATCGTATTGAGACATGTAGCTTTTGATCATTACAGTTTTTGCGGTACCCTGTTCTCCTACAAAAAGAAAATTTTAATTTTATCTTCTTAAAAAATACAAGAATTGTTATCTGAAGTCTTCTACCTATAAGCAGCACTGCCTTCCTTTGCTTTGCGATAGTATCAATCAAGAACATCGTTCTCGCATTATCTATATTTGGAACTAAAATCGAATAATATGGTAAAACTTCATCAGGAGGGTAAACGAACTCTGGTACCATAGCAGACCAATGCAGCCAGTCACCATGTTCAGACACCAAGTACTCAAATATGGTTTCATCTTCCTAAGAGAAATAGACTGAAATAAATTTTTTTTTCCACCATTGAATGCATTAACACGTTTGCTGCAAGTTTTTATTTCATCAGCAGCCTTCGTGGCGAACATGTTAATTATTACAAACTCACCTGAATGCGTGGCCAATTGCATTTCGATTCATGATTAAGCAGGAAATCCTGCAAAATAGTGCGCTCTCCGAGCTCCAACACAGCTCCCAGACTCCACATCAGGGAAAACAGGAATATCTTCTCAATATGGTGTGCCGGTAATATATCTGCATAGCATACGATACTTTCAATAATAACACTGTCCAACAAATTTCAACTTTTTTCATGTTTTCAAATAAGTATGGATGGGTTTATACACGCACTCCTACACGCACAGTTTTTTAGAAACATGACTTAAAAAAAACGTATTTTTAATCAGCTCAAAAACTCTATAAGATCCACCCAGCAGTTATATGGAAATATTTGTGGTGTTGGACAGTGCAATCTATGCACCAAAGTAAAGAAAACTTCACCTTGTCCAAGTAAGCCTTCCAACAAGTCAATGCATTGTCTTATATAAATTGCTTCCAGCAACTTCATCTTTACTGGAAGTTTTGTCTGAACAAAAGTGTGAGCATCGTTGTATATTTTAGTGAACAAAGTACGCAATGCTGATACTTCTGTGGCCGATCGTTTCCTGAACCATCCCTAAACAGATAGAAATTAATGTAATAAATATTAATTGCTGTGTATCGATAGGCTGCTGATTTTGTGCATATTATGAAACCTCTAGGATAGGGCGCCATTTTAGTACAGAAGCGCTCATGAACACCATCCCCATTCTTGATACCGTTGCTGGAGATGCATTATCGACATTATCTGGTTCGAAAACCAGCTTGGAATTTGGTACCATTATTATACGATCGCCATTGGCTAGAGTCAAAGTTTTATTATCATCTAAGACAGAATTCAAATTCTCAATCCAAACTGCATCCACAGGACCGTCCAAAACGATCCATAAATTGTCTGTCTTCTTTATTTGCGTTGATCTTCTCCATAGGATAGAGAAGATTCCATCCGTCCAATCATTTGTTGCAACATCCAGTCTTCCAAACATTTGGGAAGCAGTGATAGCCTGCAATAAAATTCCAGTTAGAATGCACAACAGATAGTTCCAGTAAAAAATATTAAAGACCGGGCTAGATTACTTTTGGATTCATTCTGACTTCTTTGTGTGGCATGCCCATCTCTGTTAGGGCCCTCATTAGCACCCACATGCATTGAGTCTTCCCAGCACCAGTTGGTCCAAGAACCATAAGGCCATGGCGTACGAGAGAAGTCTCGTACAACTAACAATACATACAATCAGTCACATAATTGATAGCATACACTTTAAATCATAATTTCTATTTCATGTACTGATTGTAGAAGTATGATTATTTTTCTCAGCAATCGGTGATACAGATTTACAAAGAAATCGTACTTGAACTACTTTTAAATTCCACTCGGGATGATTCATGATACCAAGCGCATCAGTTGCATTTGCTATAGCTTTTTGCAAGTCCTTGTACGTTTGGACCCTAAGTTTAATTCCTGGGAACATGTCCTCGATAAGAGACATGAACAACGGCTCGTCCTCATCCACCAGTTTTGATAAATTCATATCTCTGCAAGTTTACAATATATTGAATATATTTTCCTTGAGAAGAGAACTTCCTTTACCTTAGCACCCTCATAAGAGTAGTTTCTTCCGAGTCCGTAGGATTAGCTCGCTTTTGTGCACCAAGAGTCCTCAAACAGGATAATATATTTCTTAAACCGAAGTCGTAATGTACTTGCTTGCTGAGTTGTTCTTCGCACAATTTATACAACGTGAAAAACTTCCGTGATAACAAAACGTTTTCTTTGAAACCACAGGCTGCCAGTTTTACACGCATGATGATCTAAATAAAAAATTTAAAAATTGAAGAATTACAATTTTTTCAAACACTCTTTATTTTACATAAAGATCTATTCATGATTAGTTTTACTTGTCTATCGGGAACCATCATAGCCACACTTCGGAACTGTATTTTCAGATTCTCTGGCAACTCCTGCCGACCAGCGTAGCCAGGATTCATCGTGATGAACAGACCAAATTCATAATTTAATTTGTATGTCTCGCCATCGCTGAAGATTATATATTTTGTCAATTCAAAAATACACGGGATCTAGTAAATCTGTGTACCTAAATACGAAAGACGTTCTCCTTTCCTTTCGCGTAGTGAGTACGATTGCTATTTGCTGAGCAGCCACGGACAGAACGGGCAAGTCAATGCGATTAAATTCGTCAAAGCATCCCCATGAACCCGACATAGCTAATCCCTTGAATATTCTACCGAGACCACGGAAATCCATCTGGTCGGAGCAATTGAACACGACAACGTACTTTCCAAGTGCTTTTCCCATGTCTTTTGTGGTCTCTGTTTTTCCAGTGCCGGCGGGACCAGCGGGTGCACCGCCGAAATTCATTCCTAGAAATACAATCACAAAAATTTGTCAACACTTTGACTGTATTATGACACCCGAAAATATATTAAAATAATTATCTTACCCACAGCCTGAGCTAACGTTATGTAACATCTGTCTGTAAGTGGTGTAATAGCAAGACGGTCATTGCAACCTAGAAACTCATTTTGATACATGAAATCAATATCAGTAATTTTTATAGGTATATCTTCAGTCTCAGTATTGTAATAAAATCTTATCTGCTTCAGCCATTCGAAATCTTGCGAATTGCGAACTCTGGACCGACATAGTTCATCGAATATGTCTCTAAAAAATTAAGAACATTATTCCCTGCAACATTAATCGACTGCAGATCTTAATGCAGATATGAATATTTAGAACCTTTGATGCACGTGTATAGTGATTAAAGCCTCATATTTAGCTCTCGCATATTTGGACAGATCTTTCACGGTTACTTCAATAAGAAGGTTCAGTAGATCAAGAAACCATTGATTCGTCTTCTTCATTACTAGCCTATCTCGTTTCGCTGTGTTCAACGCTAGTTCAGAATCGCGAGTCCACAGAACTTGTAAGCCAACCAATCCCACCTATGCCATAACAATTTTATATACATTTCCATAAAGAAGAAAGGAAAATTGGACCATTACCTGCAAGACAGAATTGTCAATCAGATTTATCAAATCAAATTCTTCAGAGCCCATAGTTTGCAGTCCTTGAGAAATCACGTAGCCCACGGACTGTTGATGGACTATCAACAAAGTGTTCAACCAGCTCTCAACACCTCCTGTACAAATGACTTCCTTCTCTAATTCTATGCGCTCATTTTCACGGGAATGCATCGCCACAATTTTCTCATATTCCTTTTCATGAAATGTCAACTGTAAAAAAAAGAAATCTGAACTGTAAAAGGATGGTCATTTATGAGAAGACTGAGGATACACTGAGGATCACCTTTCCTATGTTGTCGAAGAAACCATCGAGGTACTTCTGTATAGTGTGGCAATCAGCAGCCTGCCCTAGTATCTCTAGCAATGTAGGATCAGATATAAAGCAAAACCTTGGGAATACACTTCGTTTCGTCTCCAAGTATCTATGGAAATTTAACATTAAATTTTATTGTTACTAACTAAAGTTCAACACTATTCAACACTCTATCAATTTTGTTACCCGCTGAGAGACTTCTGACAAGATTCCAGCTGTTCCAACAAATGCGGCAAAAATTGCCCCATTGTTTCATCTCCGGTACATGTTTCTACAGCCTTCAGTCTCTCGCGAGCCCTGTACATGATCTTGACCCAAGCTTTATCAATGTTCTAACATAATTAAACGTAAATATAGAACAATGCAAAAATGTAGGATATAATTTCAACTATCTAGTTCCTATCTATAGAGTTCCACTGCTTTCTCACATTAAAACGTTTTGCTTCCGCTGGAAGTTGTTTAGATATATCACCACCAATGAACACAGCCTCTAAATAAGCCCATAAGTTCTGCACAGTCAGCCACCTTGCTAATATCTCAGAGGTATTGCTTAGTTTATATTGCCATAGTTGTATATCTTTTTTAAACGGTGCATTGTACCTTAGAAAAATATTCGAAAGCAGTAAATAACGAGGATGGTAAAGCGAATAATCCTGCATTGATGATTAGTAGACTACAGATTTTTATACAAAATATAAATGTTCTGTGTCAACTAAGAAAGATATTTGATACCGATTAGCCAAGAGCGAACTGATCACCATCAGACTATCTTCCAACTGAGATATAATCTCAAGTGTCTCTACGCCTTTTAGAAGCAGTTCTCCTCTTTGCTTGAATGTAGAGAATTGTAAATCCACAGTGGCCCATTCGGCGACAATTTGCTTTAGTTTGCTGTCTATGTCCTGCTCCTTTCCTGCACTGATGCATATATCCTGCCAGGAAATTAAAGTTTAATTCTAACAGTTCAGAACTAACATGTTTCGCTCAAATCGTACCTCAACATCGTCCTTGTATTTTAACAAGGGTGCCTGCATGACGTTTGCCAGTGTAAAGCTCTCGGACTCGACGTCGAAATGATATTTACACAACTTGGACATCCTGTTCCAGTGTCTTTCCTGCATCGCTTTATTCGCCATCCGCTCTAACAGAGGACAAGTCTCGTTGAAGTCGTCAATCTTCTTCTTCAAGTCAATGTAAGCTGGCCAGTCCCTCATGGCAGTTGGGAGTCTTCGACATCTGAAAACAAACGCAGAATATATTATTTTTAATTATAGCGTATAACGCGCGCGCGCGAAGACTATTGCTAATATTACAGCCGGTCATGAACGTGTTAACATAAAAGAAGCAGATATTTTCATTACTTATTTTGGAAGTCGGCTAATTCCGTGACTATGGACTCAATGTCAATCTCCGACCAAGGAATCTCGTAGTAACTATCAATAGTTCGATTGACTTGTAAATAAAGGGAATACAATTTCTGTAACAAGTTTATTTCTCTTTTGCGTTGATGAAGAGCTGGATAATCTGTCACTTCCAAACCAAATAAACTTTCACCGCTGCTGTAAGTTAAATACTTTTCCCACAGCTCGTCGAAACGTGCTTGAAACAGGAGTAGCCTAGAAAAAATGATATTAACTTTCAGATAGAAAATATTTATTTTGTATTGAAGATCCGCTGAATAATATCAGTGGACATTAGTCATTAATGATTCATTTATTTGTACCGGTCACTGGCTTCTTTAGCTGGTAAGCCCTCCACCATCGGACCATTCACTTCAAAATCGCGATCAAAGATCAAAACATCCTCCTTAAAAACTGCAACACCATCGGTCAGTTCATTCTTCAGTGGCTCTTGCATCTCGCATATTTTTGCTTGCACTTGCTTCGCCTTAAATAAATCGATATTTCATTAAAGACATTATAAAAACAAGTGAGAATTTAATGGAATGTAATCTTTACCATGTTCAACATATTGGTAAAATTGTATCGAAGACTGTCGACAATATCTTGCTCCTCCTTGGAAACTGGGATTTCGAATCTTCCCATCAATGTATACGTTTCTTCTATCAGTATCAATTCCATATCCAAGGATATAAAATCATCTCGTATCTCGCTCAAGCATTTCATAGCAACTCTGACGTCTTCCAAGTCCTTTATCTCTCTCGCTAAAGTTTTATTCTTCTCATTAATATACTCCATGATTTTTCGAAGCTTCTCTTTGTACAGGGTGGACAACGTTTGACCTAAAACTGTCTTCCATGTACGAGCTTCAACTAGCAGTGCTAATTTCAATTTATCTGAAAATATTGTGTTGATTAGAAAACTTGTTCATCAACGAACTTACGATTTTAATACCCATTCCAATTTCTATAGGTCCAACAACATGTACATTCGGCAGATTCTCTATTTCTCTGACTAAATCATCATATTCTACAAACTTCTCTTTGATCTCTTGAGTAATGGGCTCGCAATCAACGAAATCTTCAATGATATTGTTCCTATCTTCTGACCATATGTACGAGTACTTTAAATACGTCTAAAAAATATTTATGCAGTGTTAAATAAATATATATGCAGAACAGTGGTTTAAGAAAAGTAGAAATTATGATTATAACGTGCATTCCCAAGTTGTATAATATCGTCTTTATAAGCAGAAATTGCACCCTGCAAGCTCATCACGCTACGCACTATCTCCTTGTGATCGGATATTATTTGATAATAGTTCTTCATTGATGTTTTAGGACTTTCTTCGCGAAAAGAAATTTTTTTAATAATGTACGATTTCTATTGTTGTTGAGAAATACTAACTTGTACCGCTATCGCTACCACCGGACATTCTTATCTCCGTATAACGATGCCCCCACATAAAAATGTGCTTATGAGTTTCTAGTATACTAATAATTAACTTCCCGAAATAATGTTGTAAATCTTCTATCGGCGGTATTGTTATGATATTTGGAATTTGCAGCACAAATGTAGTAATCATTGTGGGGGTCACTTGGTGCTCGTGATTGTTATCTCTGACTAGAGGACTGTGGTAATTGAAATGAAGAAAATTGAAGATTACTTTTAACGGGTATCATTTATGCAACCACCCGATTTTTAATACTAATTTTACAATATTCTGGGAAAAAATTAATTAAAAATTCATTTAGAGGCCTTATTATACATATCTTGAAGAATTCTACTTTCTTTCTCTACTTAACTCTCGAAAAATTCTGCAATGTGGGTTAAAAATCGGGTGATTGCATTAGGTGTTAAAAATTCCAAAAACCTTATATCGGCGACTTGTTTCTTTAATAAATCAAGAGAATTCTTTGTGCACTTTACTAAAGCTTCCACGAGTTTATTATTAAAGTATGCAAACAGTTCCATGCAATCGTTATGCACTTTATTTATCTGAACTTTATGAGTCCTTTCAATGGGAGCAAAACCTACAAACATAGAAAAAGACGTATTACAAGAATACTATGAAAACAACAAGATCAATATACCAGGTTCATATTTCTCCTTCGTTAATTTCGTTTGCGAAACATGCTTGTTCACTTTATCCAAATCCATCCAATTATACTTGATATCTTCAACAGTTTCGTCGACTATGAAGTCTATGAATTTGTTGATGATCGTCACGACAGCTTTCTCCGCTGACAACGACTTTATTTCGAGTTCGTGGCCGACCGCATTCACATGGACCACATTGTCATCCAGAAGTTCATGTGGTTTTTTAGGGTAACTATCGAGTTTACATAAGACAACTTCCGAAATAGATTCGAACACTTCGTCGACTCTCGCTTCCTTCATATCTGTTATCTCTTTAATAAAAATGTGCATTTTAGTTAATGCCTCTTGTATTGTATCGCATATTTCGTTGATGTTCAACGACGTCCATGTTATCACTGATAAGCAGGGTTGAAACGCGATCTCGAGATCAGCGAGAACAATTTTGATCAAATTTAGAAACAATATCGGTATTCTCCGCCTGCAATTTATAATAAAATCTATAGTCTTTTTAAAGTATTTTCTCCATCGATGATTTACCTCAAAGCATTGTTCTCATCTACCAATTTCTTCACTCTCTGATAAGAGGAGAAAATTCTGTTTTTGCAAAATGTAATGATTTGTATAAAATCTGGCACTTCTAGATCGAATCTGGCCATATGTTCAGATTCGCGTATGACTTCTATAATGTACGAATCAAAGTTTAAATGATACTTGTTGGTCGTCAGGTGTCGTATGAGCAAAGGTGACGCTAATGCCAATCGAACCTTCAAGTTAAAACGATTAGTGAAGCTAATAATTAATGTTTACACGCAACCATTAATGTTTCTGCAGGTACAACAATTATACTGGACGTACAATTTCGGAGGAATCATACCATGCTCTATGGTATATTAATTCGTAGTGTATGAAGACGCTGATTAGAGCATTGTAAATTTTTATAGACCTTTGCATGTAGTCGTGGCTAAGCACTCTTATGCATTGTTTATATATTTCCATAGGATTTTCAATGCGTCTATAGAGTTGCCTGATCCACATAATGCGACCAGAAATAGGTGGAACATTTCTAGGTATTGGTGGATCCGATCTATCTTCATTGTATCGATCTCGCACATCTTCAATCTCTTTTTGAAACAGTGTTGTGAGTTCTAGGTACTTCCTATCGATTCGTAGATGTTTGAACTTCAATTTCTGAAACCTATGAACAATAAATGATCGATTTATTCATTATATTAAGTCCGGCATGAACTTTTGCACTGACCCAATATTATATAATTTAATATAAAACAATCACCTTGCCACTAGTCTCAACGCCTCGGTTATAGTCGGAGTTTCAGAAACGCACTTATAAAAGAAACTTCGTAGCTCCGTTTCTGTTTGCGCAACATTTTTCTTAAACGTATCATAGTCTCCGTCGAAATACGGTTTTCTATGATCCAGAGGATCATAGATCTTAGACGAGATATCCTGGAAGAAACTTGTAAATTTATTTGCAAATACATCGATTCCTTGTATAGTTGAACTATGAAGAACTGAATAAGTTAACGTTGTCTGGAGAACATCCATAATCTGCAATGAAAGTTATTTTTATATTTATTATCTTTAACATATCTTCATGTCTGTTGTAGTATATAGTTGCTAACTTTTATTATTCTTGTTTTGAAGGTATTAAACTTTCCGAAAACGTACATCTCAGATACTTCGAACGGCTTTTCGTCGGCAGACGCCCTTACTTGCTTACACATTAAAATGTAGTAATCGTAATACTGTTCACACAATTTTTTACAGTCCTGTAACCGAATGAATTATGTAACAAAAATTGTCATATTTATGTGCATTATAAATAATGTACTAATATTAATAAAGATTAATACCATTATTTTAGATATCATAACGCATTTAGCTTCATTCCAAACTGTTACTTTGCCATCGTCAGTGAGATAAGCTTTGCATGCTAAGATCATTTGATTTGTCATCTAAAAATTCAATAAATCTATCAAATTGTTCAAAGTGGAGATTAAGATTACAATTTACAGTACTTTTACAAAAACTGCCGTGACCATTCGCCTTGTATTGAAGAATCGCGAAGTAGCATATATCATGCGTATAGCATACATCAACGGCGGTAAGTATTCTCCGATTTTTGTTGGATCAAACCTGTACAAGGGCTGAGTGAATTTTTCCAATGCATATAAATATTTTACATTGTCTTGCGCGAGAATTTGTATAGTTTTAACGTGATTCTCTAGCATTTTCCATTTCTAAATACAAATGCAAAATGTATATTCCCTTATTTGCATTACTACTTAATTAATAAAGAATACAATATGTATGTTAAAGTCTACCTTCATATGCTTCGATCTTACTCGCGTTAAAAACTCTATGTGTTTCTGAGTAACGGGAGACTTAATGTGTTCAATTATCGATGAAAATCTAACCAAAAGTCGTCTCCAATAAAACAGTTCTACATTCGGCCCCATTTCTTCAGTCTCTCTACGTAATTGTTGACTCTCTACAACAGCCTGAGAGCATCAATTAACTTAGCAATTAACGCATTTATTGATAACAAAATATAATTGAATAAGCATCTAGTAAAATGGTGCATGTTGCATTTTGTAAAACTATTATACTGGCACTCATTGCATGGAGAAGTTGAAGTAATTATTAATTTTACCCTTTCTATACACTTCATCCATTTCCTGACAACATTTTCTACTCCGTGGATAGCTGATAGATTAGTAGCATTCTTTTCTATATCATCTGGCATAGATAAGTAAAGATCAAATACATGTTGATCAATATCGAACTTCACTGTGCTCTCCAAGTCTATCTTGGTCACTTGATACAAAGCAGATAATTTAATTATACAGAATTAAAAAGAATAATATCCAGCTTTGAGTTTAAACAACCTACTGCTCAGAAATTCACAGAAGTCTCTAAAATCGCAGATGAAGTTGTTCTTCACTTTTTCACCTGCCTCATTCTTTGACAATTCACCCCATACTGTGTTAGCAGTGATTGCTGGCAAATTTAATCGTAGAATTAACTCAGATATAGCTGCCAGTGCGCTCTTAGATATAGGATCAACTTCTGCGTAGGCATAGAAAGTGTCCTAATAAAATATTTAAAATTTAGTAAAGATTACGCGATATCCCACACAAATTTTTTACTTTACAACGGTTTAAAGTTACAGAGAAACATACTTCTATTAAATGTTTAGTCTCAAACTCAACATCTGCCTTCAATCTATAGACTATTACGCATTTCCCAGAGAGTTCTGCAGTGGAACCATCGGTCACACAGCAGCGTATCATTTCCCTAATCTCTTCATACTGTGGAATCCACCTTCCAGATTCTATTGCAATGTATTTCATCAGTTAAATAAATATAGAACACCAATAAAACCAATCTAACTATAATAATATAATTTATAATACCGTATGTGGGGGGTTCCATAGACTGATAATGTATAAGTATTGCACGTTTGCCATCCTTAGCAAGGAAACTATCGAAAACAGCAATGTATTCATCTTTATCAAGAATCCCTTCTTCCAAAACATCCGGATCGACATTCAAAATGAAGGCTATAACTTCCACGAGCTGACGATGCGTTGCTTTCAGCAATCCTTGTCTAGCATATCGTTGTTCCTTAAATTTGGCCTACAGAAACGCAGCGACATAATATAAATATAACATAACATAATATAAACTGTACTCTTGTACGGGTCACGTACAAGACGATCTTTCAATGATTCTGTGGGCACAGATTCCAAAGCAACTCTTCTTTTCAATAATTCCTCGATCCGGCGATCGATCGCAGGTTTCGTGTAATCTCGACCTGCAAAATATGCAGATACGTGTGCCATTATGCTAAAACATAACTGACAAATAAATCACGTTCGCATTCTATTCAAAGTGAACATCAATGAACGCGGGAAAGTTTGAAGGTGATAATGCAAACAGTTACTGTTTTGGCCGCGTTTGCGTGTGAAATGTTGCACCATATCGGAGCACAGCATGCAAACAATTCTTATGGAATGGTTCAAGAATTGTACACAATAATAAGTACATACATAATTCATATATGTATTTTTCTATTTACGATTGATTAATAACTGTTACTGGTTTTAAGCGATGCAACAATACGTGTTGTATTCAAGCACGTGTTCCGGCTATTTGAAATTTCATTCATAAATTTACCAACGCGCTGCGCATGCGAAGTAAGGCGGTCTTGCACATGCAGCTGAAGTACACGTCAAATTGCAAAGGTTAAGACAGACAGCACAAAATAACACTACATTTACAACCAGCAAAGCCGTAATCGAAAGAAAAGTTTCTACTAAATCAATCAAAGTGATACCGATCCTATTCTTTGATTTCATGTCCCGTTGTGAAGCATACAAAATCGCATTTTTTAAATATGTTCTTACAGCCCGTCTCAATGCGTAATTGCCTCCCGATGCCTCGTTTAAGGTTAATATGTGTTTTTTAAATCTTTTCTAGCTGATTGTATGAAACTACGTTATTATAGTTATAAGGATAATAAATATTATTGACCCTACACGAAAATAGAACTGAAATAAAATAGATTTGTCAAGTGCCCGACGATTCTGTTTATCCCTATTTCACTTCCCTTTTAACAATATTGAACGTATTTATCCTAAAAATTAATAAATTAAAGAATTGTTTTTATTTTTATACGTATTACGATTTAAATACTCTCCATATTTAGTTTCTGATTCTTTTCATTTCAATTGGATCTATTCTATTTCATGAAAGTCAATTGTGCCAAATTCAGTAGCAATGTTTAAACAACTTCGTCATTTTCAGATAAAGGTGAACATTTTTTAGTTCACAATTACATTGACCATTTCTGCAACAAATACATTTGGAACATGTACTCTATGAACCAAAACTAATAATCAAATTGTCAAGAAAGTTTTAAACAATTACACAAATTTATTAAACCTGTAAGAGCATGTGGAATGCATTGAATTACCAGACATCATGTTCAAATTGGAATCATACATAACACCTGTAATTCTTAGTTACGTGGAAAAGTATGTGAAGAATTTTAAACCAGAACAATCCCAGGTATGTTCTTCTATAGCTGTTGCAATTAATTAAACCACAAAGATATTCAATAATTAGCTTTCCTGTAAATGTTACGGTTTCTGTGTCTCAGGTTTCTTTATGGGGCGGAGATGCATCATTTCAAAATCTTGATTTACGACTAGAAGTTCTGGAAGAGCAACTTAATCTTCCTTTTGTCTTCGTTAGTGGCCATATACATGAACTACTCATTCATGTTCCTTGGGTAAAAATTACTTCAGAACCAATTGTTATTACAATAAATACAATAGGTAAGAAAAACAATATGAGGTGAAATTATGCTATCAGTAAACATATGAAAATCTCTTCCTTTCTTGCAGAGTGTATCTTAAAATTGAAAGATGATACTAAAGTGGAAACCAGCCCTTCGGGACTACAGAAAAGACAAGAAATACCACAGTAAGCAAGACAATTATCCTTTAATCGTAATTATACTGCGAATTGTTATGCAAAATAAAAATGATCTCTATCAATTGTAAGAAACAGAAATTAAATAAAAATATACTTTATTCATAGTTTTGTTATAAATGCATAAAATTTGCAGTACAATTATAATTCTGTGCAGCAGTGCAATTTAAATATTAATCTCTTCACAGAGAAGAAGCCCCTCCTGGGTACATAAGAAGTATAGTAACAAAAGTTGTAAATAATATAACAATAAATTGTAATAATTTAATTCTAAAATACGTGGAAGAAGATATTGTCCTTAGCGTAAATGTTCGATTTTTAAGTATGCAGACTGTTGATAATAAATGGGAGCCAGCATTTACTGGTAAGCATTTTATATATCATTAACTGATTACTAGACAACAGATCTTTATCCAAAATGAACATTTTCCACCTGAATTACAACAAACCTGAGTGACATAAAAATGTATTTTCTTTCTTAATATGTTCAATAGGTTGAAATTGTTTTATAATGTTTTAAATTACACCTTCTCATTCTTGTCATGAATGCATAAAATCCATGCCTACTGATTACATATGTTGTAACCATACTTACTTTCAGATGTTAATGGGTATGAAGTTATGCTTAGGAAAGTCATTACAATTCAAGACCTAACATTATGTTTAGACAAAATGGACGCTTCTGGAAAGATAGAAATATATCAGGTACTTTTACTCTCAGTACTTTATGTTTAGAATTCTGGGAAGCTACAAACTTTTTATTAAAGGACATACAATTCTTTGATTCAGGATCCGGTTCTATACCGATGTTCTGTTATAATACGCTTGATCATAAACTATCACAGCAATACCGCAAGAAGGGCTTCAGTCACACGTCTGGACCTTCATTGCCAGAAAATGGAGTTTAGTATAACGGAACAGCAAATACCAATGCTTTTGAGACTAGCTGCACTGATCATGGCATTGCAGACGAAACAGTTCCCAATAAATAAAGAGAAGTCTTTAGTCTCTGTTGAAGAGAGAGACGACAACATACAAGGTCTCGGAAAGGAACTTTCTAGCTACTGTTTCTTGCAATAGAGGCAGACAATTTTTATTTTGTATACAATTTCGCAATCTAGTAATTATAATCATGCTCACTGTTACTGAATGTTATAGATGACATTATTGATCACGTAAGCAGTGTTGCTGATGAAATCACAGGCTGGGGTGGATGGGCTTGGAACATGGTATCATCTGTGCTACCAATTGACTGGGACAATGACTGGTCCACGGAACAGCAAATGGCTTACTCTGGACACACTATTCATCTTGGTGTATACATACAGGATGCTACCTTGACTTTTAAAGTACAGACTTCAGAAATACTCGAGGATAATTTAGATATTAAATATTATAAAACCGTGTAACGAGAAAATAATTTTTTTAGACAGTAGAAAATATTAAGGAACATTTATTTTATAAGTCACGGAAGCTCAGGTATAAATCATTTCTGACCCTAAGATTGAACGGTGTGGTGGTAGACACGTTACTTCAAGGAATTGCTATGACCATTTTTCAAATTGGAATGGGTTGTATACGTATATACCCCAGGGGAACCTGTAAATGTGGATATTTGGAAGTAGTTGATGGAGCACAAGTAATATTCTCTAAAATTCTATTATTATTTTATTTATTGAACACTATGTCTAACTTGACAAATTCTCTGTAGCCACCCCTGTATTTGATAGCAGGGAAGTTGAATACTGATTACTTGAGAGATTCATTGTTTGACGATAATTCTGTGGAGAATAAAGGGAAAAAGAGAGACTACAAGCTTTATTATCATCTGAACAGTGTTTCAGGTAGTCATAGTTTAATGTACTATTTCATTACTGGTTTCATTGTGAGTAGACTGTGAAAATATGCATATAATTTTTTATTTCAATTAACTTTTAGAGGAAAGATTAATAGAATGGTGTCCAGCATTCGTTATGGAATATGTGCACTGCATTGAGCTACCGGACGACATTACCCCCGAGAAACTAGCAGAATTTGGGTCTAATTTTGAATATAGGTAACCCTGAGTACTTTTAAAACTTTTCAGAAGAAGTAAAGATACAAAAATTAAATGTATACATTTCTGTAGTAACTTTCACGAGCGCAGAGTTATGAGATACATCATAGGCGATTTAACTATCCGATTATGTTCTGGCGTCTTTCATCGCATTGAAACGATAAAGCAAGCTGCCGCAAATTATGATTACAACCCGTATCTCGTTTCTAAGCCAGGTATTTTTATATTATTCATATTTTTAATTCACTTGTTATTCACATGCAAATATAATATTCTCGCTCTAATAGTATATTATTATTGATAGACCCATTGGTGGACGAGCTTCCACCAGTTACCCTAGAAGAGTATGAATCTTTACGAGAGAACGTCTCTATGGTTGAAACAAAGGTAACGATACTGAAGGCGTCTCTTCAATTGCAATTGGCCGATCATGCAATAACCGGATTACCACGGCAAAGAAAAATAGTTGAAAATAGAGTATGTATTAGATCATATATTGAAAATCTGCAGTCTAATTATGTATTACTCACGTGTGAAATTAATTTGTTCATTGCTCACTCTTTTATTCCTTTGTTAGACGACACCGCTAACGCCTGCTCTTACAGACGATCCTTTCGTGAGCATCGAATGCGACAAAGTAATATTAAATATGCTGCAGCCGTTGTATCCGTTTAGGCTCGCTGCATGTGCATCGAAACAGACTGACGTCTCCACAGAAATGTTTGATCAGTGCCATAAAGTTATTACGCTTGAGGTAATAAAAAAAAAGAATATCATATATGTACAGAATATTATAAATACTCTGCTTAATTAGGTGAACGGAGCAAGAAGTCAACTTTATTTAACGAAGAATTGCCATACATCAATAATAATGCCTTATTCAGTCGAATGCAAAGCAAAGCAATTATTATACCCTCAGTATTGGAGAAACGTTGATCTGATACATGAAACATATTCTGTGCATATAGACAGTATTACGATCACTGGAACAAAAGCAAAATTAATGATTGCTATATTTATATTGACTTCTATTTACGATCCAACTGATACAACAAATCCTATCGTGTGTTCTTCGTTGTTTAACGATGCTTGTCAAGAAATAGGTATATATATATAATAAAAATCATGAAACACAGTCATGAATAAAACTTAATAAAGCAGATTCAAGATTAATTATTTATTTCAGACCCAGTATACCTGGAGTTGTTATTGGAAAGTGTGAACTGCAAACAATTTTCATCCCTGGTTACAGTCTCCAATGAGATAAGTATTAATTCAATGAAAATGTTTGCTCTGAATGAATCTCAGCAGGCCTTCATTTTCTCGGGTCCAGAAAGTAATATTCATGGGTTAGTATAGAATAGTATAGATCATAAATAGACCGTAGATTTTATATATTTATACATGAAGTTATGATAAAATCATTCGCTGTATTGTAAATAATAATTTTAGCGAAGCAGAAAGTAAATTGCTGTTAACAGCTGTGATACAGTTCCCAAAGGATGTCGAAAAACAAACGCATCCACCACTTCTATCGCTTCAAATGGCAGACATCAGAGCTTCTCTTGACCCATTATTATTTAAATGGCTAGAGTATCGTGTATCATATTATAATTTAGGTACCCTGTGCACCACAAAGGCTGAAACGCAACAGCATTTCGAAGGTACATCCTCCGACACAGGCACCAAGAAAAAGACATTCCCGAGTTTACACGAGAGTGTGCATAGTTCTTCCGATAAGGAAAAGAGAAAATCAGTCGTGACGACTGAGAAATCAAAGACTGTACAGAATGATGATACTAAGAGGAAGCACGATTCCAAAGCTGATAGCGAGCGACAGGTATATTATTCATATATCCATACAATCTTAGATATATTAACACTTTCGCTACCACCGTCACACGTATGTAACGTAAAGTAATGTAAAATAGTATATTAGTGCAGTTTTACTGCAAAACCTAGCGTTAACCCTTAACACTCGAATGGTGACTCTGAGGCGACACTAAAAGTTACTGTACCATTATTAAATATAATGATATTTAATAAATTACTAAACATTTAGATATCGTGCGAGGTATCATACCAATGTATCATATTCATAAAATTTTTTAAATCACAGGAAATTACAATATCATAGGTCGGAAGAAATATTTAAGTTTCGAAATAAAATAGCTCTGAATGCAAAGTGTTAATAAACGATTTTGACATTGAATGTATACAGTGAAGCAGATGGTGGTGGAGAATGTATTAAAACATTTTTTTAGTAGCCTTAGTATGGAATTATTAATTATAAAGAAGTAATGAATGGTAGAACTTACAGAATTTGGGAATATTGGCCAGATTAGCAGAACTATATCCATGGTGGTGTGGACTTGTGCTAAGTGGGTGTGTTGGACATATTGTTATATACATACCATCGAGTACAATGAGTGGTATTGGTGCATTTGGTACGTTGATACATTGAATCAACAATATATTTATTTTTAACATCATACAATATACTTGAAAATATTTCAGGCATCGAAGAGGCAAAAGATAGAGCACTGAATGCCGACCATAACTTACAAATGTTGATAGTAAAATTACCCACTCTTATCGTTCATTCTTCTAATATAAACATCGAGATGCTGACACCACATCTTCAAGTGTTACCAGTTAAACTACCAAAATCTATGTGGACAAACAGTAAGTTACCAAAGAGCAGAAGATATTAACTCTATTAAAATTCGTATAATTCATATCGTAATGCCTTTCAGAATTGGAAAGTTTCCCATGGACGTTGAGTCTCGTCGAATTTCATTGCTACATGTTGCAACAACACACGCAAAAGAATTTCATTAAAAAGGTATCGTTGAATGCTACAGTTGCTCTCACAACTAAATTTACAACACTTCCAGCTGGAGGGAGTGCATTGTCCTCTTTAGGCGTTTGTGTTCACATAGACAATTCCCCTATCATAATTTCAGTCTCCGAGGAACAGGTATTGCAGTAAAAATATTTTTGTAACGTATAAACAATATTCACAGAATAATTGTGTAATTGTATAATTTTTTGCTGCAGATAGTTTTCATGAACAAAATCATTTCGAGTATCTTTCTCGTACTGCGAATATCAGATGCCACTGACAATAGCGTTCGACCTAGCACTCTGATGAATACTGAAACACAAGTGGTTCTTCCTATCATTCCACAAACTCCTTCAACGCCAACGCAATTGCTATACCCTGAAGACGCAACGACAACTTCGACTGTTTCTACATCAAAGGACGATATCACGCAAGGTGCAATTATGCATTTACGATAAAAATGGATAAATCAAATGCAAACAGTAAAAACATTTAAAGAATTTAAGAACATCTTTCAACTGTGCAATTAATCCAAACAGCTTTTATTTTACATAACAATCTGTAGTCTGCTGACAACTGTATTAACACTATATAAAATTTATTCTTTTCAGAATCTGATGAACTGGTCTTAACTGCATGGATTCAGTGGACTATAACAAAGATTGCATTCAAGCTGTACGTGACGGAGACAGAAAGTACATCTTCGTTGAAATTGGTCCTCGAATTGGAGGACATAATCACTTCTTTGGATCTGCAACCAGTTTACTTGAAATTAAAAAGCAAAATTACTACTGCTACTATATTTCATTACACCAGGTATACAACTACATCAGTCAATGATTCGAATAGATGTCTAGAAGAAGGTTACATTTTATGAAATTTACGTAAACTTCATAAAATTTATCTTCTCATTAATTTCACGAAGTGTAGCATACTAGTCATTTTACTCGTTTTATTCATTCGTTTATGGAATTGCACTTTTAGAGACACTAGAGATTTTATTTTTTTAGAGCTCCGGATTCTCCAACTTGGGACATCGGTGAGTATGTAGGTGCAATACTCTGTGGCAGGGAGGACAGTTTAGAAAAAGGCGACGACTCTGGATTTTTGAGTTTTACTTTGACCAGAGCAAAGTCCGGGAACGTTCACACCCGATGGGGCACCAACAAACGCTATAGAACTCAGAAGGTACTTGAGTTAGTTCCCATAAGAGATGCACCACTCTTCAAGTGACTAATTACAATTTTAGAAAGACATAACGGAGGATCCGCTATCCTCGAATGTTTATATCTCCGAAGTGGTTATAAAAATGCAAATGGTGGACATCATTTTGCCACTTACTACCATTAGCAAGTATATACAGCTGTTGAAACCGTTTACCTGCGTATATCAAACCATTGAGAAAGATTGTGGTGAAACCTTCGAGCAAACCGCAACAACAGGCTTTAGTATTATTAATCTGGACAACGAATTTTTGCCATTGATATACTTGGACTTCAAGGGGCTTAGGCTGATGTTACCAGCCTCGAACATAATTAAACTGAAGCCGCAGCATGATCTGTTAATGCTCCAAGTAGGAATGTTTTACAATTAGAATATTTTTTAAATAATGTATATATTTTTTTTAATAATATATTTGCAGTTTCAATGATCATGAATTACAGATATTAGAACACATCCCGTAAACTTAGTGTTAAAGATCAAATATTCTTTTACATTTTACAGTTAGATGGAATTCGCATCACTCCACACGCGGAGAATCCGATTTGCAGAACGCCTTTGCGTATGGACATATATCAGCTTGCGGCTCAGGCGAATATTTTAAGTATACCTGGCTCGATTGTAGAGGATCGGCAATATCAAATTAATATAAAGGGCATCTGTGCTCATACAACCACCTGGAAAAATTATCAAATGAGTATAAACAAGAAAATGTCTCAGTCCTATCTATACACAATGAACGAAAATCCTGCGTTAGAGTGGAACAAACTGGGACATGGAAGCAGTTTAGAACAACAATTTTCAACACTACCCTTAGTATCAAAATTTGACTTGTGCTTGATCATTGCACCGCCGGTATTCTTCAAACCGGATGTACTAGTCTGTGGCAGTGCAGTTGAAGTTAACTGCATCACGGACATCGAAGTGACCATAAATTTAGAGCAAATTCAACTGATTTCCATACTAAATAATGAATTAAATAATTTATTAATGGGAAACTTTAAATTGCGTAAAACAGTAACGGTGACTAATAACATATCTCAGAAAATTTCAACTGTTGGAGGTATTAAACAAATTGCTTGGACAAAACAGTCCTCCGACGATGTAGATGTTGATTTTACTAAAGACAGTGGAATAGACTTCGAAACATCAAGCGTGAATTCAACAATTGTTGGTAAACCGCCGCTCCCAGGGACTCCTGTACTATTACCATTCGAATTTTTGGTAAATTGTGGTAAAATAACACTGGTGCTTTATGATATTCAAAAAGCTAGTTCAGAGTATCAGGTCGACATAAATGAAATCGAAGAAGACGACGGTGAAAGTCAGAAACGACCATTGTTCTACGTTATGGTCAATCAGCCGAATATTTATTTCTCAAGGCAACACCCAACGGAGAAAATACAGATATCCTGTTTCGACATGACTATGTCGTTAGGAGAAAAGGAGTATGAATTGAATTCAATACCGACAGAGAAAGATTTCACGATGTTCATGATCGAGACGAAAAATGGCGATTTACATCCTGATACAGGCATTCCACCATCTTTTGTGACAATGAAGTATGAGAAAACAATAGGAAAAAATCCACAGTTTTCGGTAGATATGGGTAGACCAACAAAAGTTTATTTCTCTTTGTCGAGGCTGAGTCAGATTCATGTTATGCAAAACAAGATACTACCGTATTTTATAAATCAGTATGAAACAACATGGACAGATCAGTTCGACGATATAAAAGTAATTTCACCAGTGAAACCAAAGAAATTAAATTGGCCTGATTTGAGCGTGTGCACCAAGCAGGTTGTACTGTCCTTAAAAACAGATTCCGGCGCTGAGATAATAATCAGTTTAGCTTCATTGTCTGGGAGCATCACGTCTCTTCTTCGGCCTGATAGAATATACTCTAATACGTCCATAGATTCATTCATTGTGTCAGCAATTCTTAACAAGAATATCAAGGTACTGTTGAATCCATGGTGTTGCAACATCACTGTCTGTTTGCTCTGGGAGTCATGGCAGCACGCTGACTCCATTCCCCAAATACAAGTACAAGCGGACAGTGATAGTCTTTACTTAGATTTCGGGCCGGAACAGATAAAGATCATAAAGAGTGTTATAGAAGATTGTCTGTTGTTGGTGAACGAACTAACAAAGACTTCTTCAGAGGGCACGAGTAGCGATAAACAAATTGTATTGTCTACTGAACAGCATTATAAAGATGATCTCAAAGCAGGCGCATTCCAGTTCGTCAATGGCAATGCTGACGAACTACCATTCTCGTACCAAGTGAGTTTGTTGACTCAAATATTATGATAATTACTAGACTGCGGATCTTTATGCATTTATGAAGAAATTGATTGGGTAAAATATAACAGTAAAGAATTAGAAAAATTTAAGAATATTGTAATATCGTTTGTAATGTAACAAAGTCATTAAGGGATGAAATCAATCTTTATTTTATCCCTGCTCCCTACACAATCAATGTAGAACATTTTTATTTTGCATAAAGATCCGTAGTCTAATAATTACATCGCGGATTTTAAAATAAACATTTTCTGCATCAAGTATATTGGCATGAACTTATTGTTAATCGCAGGTTGTATTTTTCGCTTATCCCCAACAATCAATGGCTTGGAGATACCCACAACCGAGAACGCTTACTAGAATCCATGTGTCGCCAGTCCCATTTGAAGTTAGTACAATAAGTATATTATAATTAATAAATTATAGTAACACTGTCCAACACCAATTTTGTGAACCTTACTATTTTATATTAAAAATAATCTGTCCTTTTAGACTCTGGATTCTGACAGCAGTTACATCGACAAAGTGCCCTGCGTTCTCGAATACTGGAGCGACTGTCACATGTCCTACCAACGCTACGTTGACTTCTACCTATCAGAGACCGACTCGTACCGTTTAGAACTGCCAGAGAAGGCCCCAGCCCGAGCAGTGGCATGCATATGGCGAGTAGTGTTGTTGTCAAGTAACAACAGCTTACTATCCAAAACAATAATCTCTGCGCGCGTTCTTGCTGCCTGTTTACGCATCGATTCCTACTTTAACTCCTCCATCATACCTAACATACAAGCCGCTTTGAACATTGGCGCTGTACACGTATCAATGTACAATCATGTGAACTCAAATATGTACAGTAATTTGCAGCCACCATTGAAAAATTACACCTTGAAAGGTACCATACCCGAAACCCAATGTTTCATGACATTGGAGCACAAGGAAGCCATTTTGGTACTCAACAGATGGATAGATGGCTCAACGTTGATCGATGTCAGCGGTACATTCAGCGTGCACATTTTAGATTATGCTCATTTGACTATGCAAGAGATGTTGGATCCTTTAGAAGCCAGATTTCAACTCTCATTGTCAGACAAAACAGATATGTCATTATCATGCAGTCCATTCTCGCTGAAGCTGGGACCGACGATAGCACACACGCTTGCTGTCTCGGCGCATTTGTGGTTCGCATTCCTGGAAGAAGAGAACAGGAACATGATCCTGTTCACTCGTTACGTGGTAGCGAACGACACTAATGCCCCTATCCTCTTCGGTCAAAGCGGTACTGGGGACAACACTCTACTTGAAAGCAGACAGTGTACTTTTTACTCGTGGAAGAACTTTGGCAACAAGACGATAAGAATAGCGATAGAGGAAAATATCTGGCTGTGGAGCAAACCGTTCTCCGTAGCCACCGACGGTGTCCAAGCTATTGAGTTCCACAATTCCTTAACCAAAGCAGCTACTTTCGTCAGCGTCACGTCTCTCTCTGCTACTCAGAAATTAGTCACCTTCTCTGGCCAATTAGTAATCTCTAATCAATTGGTCGATAATTTCGAGATGAAATTGGTCAAGTACGAAGCCGACATTGGCTCAAAAGTGACAGTATTAAAGGACGTACATCCTGTTCCTGGTAAAAGCAGTCCACCGTCAGTCATTCTCGACGGAAATAAGAAAATGGCTATACGATTACGCTTCACCACCATGCCCAACTTGTCCTGGACAGGGGACATCCCTCTCCAGCCAAATGCTAAATGGGGTCAGCCCTGGCTAGTTAAAGTACCCTTACAGGAACGCGGACAGTTCCTAAGTATCTGGGTACGAGTGGTCACTCAGGTGATCCAAGACAAAACCAAGATTCTAGCCGTGCTCAGTCCACTGTACATGATCAGATCGCATTTACCAGTTCCGGCCAGAGTGCAGATGGACACGCCTTCGTTGAAGATCTCGCTAAGCACCATGGTGCACGGCCGTGGCGAGCGGCAACAATTGTACTGCCCTGGGACCTTCGAGCATTTCCATCAACTAACATTCCAACTAGAATCTGGTGTATCCACATCCAATCCCTATGTCCCACTGTCTTATAGCTCCGTCGACCAACGGAAATTTTTCCGAAGACCGGATATTGAAGATATAGATAGTATTATAAAAGATCTAGACAACAGAAAGGAAGAAGAAGAATGGCCCTTCCAAGGAGACATGACGGAAGAATGGCTGTCTGCTGAACAACCTCAGACGCACGTCCAAGTCAAATACCAGGATGCAGGTCTGGTTTCTAGTACTTTATTGTTGGAGCTGCAACCGTGGTGTTTCATGCTAAATTCTATGGGCTGTCACCTGTCTCTTGTATCAGAGGATACAGAACTATGTCAGATACCTCATTATGGTATTGTGACTCCTCCTAAGCTGGAGGGTACGTTTCATTTATGTGTTGGAGTCGGTGATACATTTTACACCTCCCAAGCTCTCCAACTAGCTCGGCCTGATTGGAGTCAGAGCTTCTATATGCCAAGGATCGGGGGATTGATTCCGGTCGATGGGAACATCAAAACGTGCGTGGATTGTTGCTCTAGCGTATCTATTATGAGCATCAACTCGAGCATGCACGAGGACATGCGTCTGATTCGCGTAACAAGTAGTCATGTCATCAGTAACTTAACTTCTCAAGAGTTGTGCATTGCCACGTTGGCAGTGCACGAAGAGGAGACTGGTCTGAATTTGCCTAACGATCTCACTTTGTACAGTCTCAATATCTCACCTACCGAGGACCAGAAACAGGGTATACCTATTACACAATGGTACACGTTGTATATGGAGGACATCATGGAACCCCTCGTGCTTTATATATCATTGAGCTTGGGGCACAAGTGGTCTTGTCCTGTGAGAGTCGACCAAGGCATGAGTCGCAAATGCGTTGCCATTCCGAATGGCTCTGTGACTATGCCAGTAGTTATCACGACTCAGGAAGACAAGGGGACGACGTACATAATGATTCACGTTGATTACCACCCTCAGCTATTAATCGAAAACACCTGTGCTTTTAAAATTCTACTGGGTCAATCGAATGAAACTGGAGAAGCAACACTCTCGGACACTGCTCACTTTACGTGGACCTGCGAGGTAGACAGTGGCGCATCCTGTCACTATTCTATTCCATCGGTCAGTAACAGATTGCCTGATGCACCAATCTCAACTGCGTCCAATGTACTCTTGTTCTCTGCAGTGACGAATCATGGTGATCAAACAGCAGAGAACAAGGAACTACGGTGGTCGAGAGGTATAAATCTATCCTCGATATCAAGTGTACTGGTAGATCAGTATGTGAGATTGCCATTTTATGGAGACGTGAAGCTGATCATGCAAAACCGTTGTTACACCACGTACATTAGTGTTGTACCAATCTCGCAGGAGGAGGTGTCTGCGAGGGACATTAGAAGTCGTCTCCTACGTAAAGAAGTTGAAATTCTGCATACCAAATATACTGAAACGACAGAGGATGATACATTGATAAACGTGCAGAGCTCCGATAGCTCTACGTCGGTGACAACGTTCTTCTCTGCTCAGGACGAAACTCTGAACACAGAAGCTGCGCCGCATATAAATTTGCAGCAGTCGATTACAAGTTTGGATAATAGTAAAAGCAGCGATGATGCAAAGATCACAGAAGAGAGTGCATCCAAAGAAGGATCTGCCACTGTATGTCTTCGCGGAATTACTATCATCATTATGCACGACATGAATGAAAATGCACAGAGGATCGAAGTCGCCAGTTTGTCTATGACTGATATTATAGTTACTGTTGCCGCGAGATCCAGAATGATCAATCTGAGTGCTTTTATTGGCGACTTGCAATTAGATAATCAGATGTTCGATCAAGGAGGTTTCGATTTCCCTGTGGTATTAATTAGTCAAAGTCCTCTTGTTACGAAAGGGATAGGGTATTACACGCAGAATTGCTTGCTGAATAAAATAGAACAAATCAGGGAGAATTCTCTGATAACTATTGATTATGTCATGGAGATTCAGGGACATATTACAGGTAAGTAATATTTGGTGGATTTTATGCATTTACGAGGTTTTCGAAATTGTACTAATTTATATTCATTAATTTCAGCGTTAAAGGAGCTTTATTTGAAGATCGCACCCATTAGTGCCTACATCGAAGACACATACATAACACAGTTATTGAATTATGCATCTTCAATGGTCCCCCCTAGATTTTTCGTACCTGATGATGCAAAGAAGATGAGACCACTGGTTGCAACCACTGGAGTATGCATGTCCGACTACATAATCGTCGATGCAAAAATACTGAGCGATCCTTTGAGGCTGCAGAATTTTAAAATCGAACCTCTGTCGATCCTGCTGAGTGTACACACTTCTGTGCGATTATACGTAGCTTTGGATCATTCACCCTTGTACTTTGGTACTTTTGAGAAGAAAAATGTTTTAACCACACCGTACAGACTCGGCAATGCACTTACGATGCATTACTTGTCTGGAGCTATATTTGGAGCAGGTGCATACATTGCTTGCTTTCTATTTGCATTATCAATACAATACTTATTCGTTTAAAATCGTAAAAATTTCAGGATGGATGGTAGGATCTTTGGAAATACTTGGTTCACCTGGAAGCTTAGCGCAAGCTCTCGGTTCGGGGCTCAGAGACTTTATATCTCTTCCGTTCCAAGGCTTGCTACAAGGACCATGGGGTTTCATTGTGGGAATAACGCATGGTTCAGCTAGCTTGATGAGACACGTTACCGCGGGTAATTTCTTTAATTCGTATTATAGCGTTTTGTTAATAATCTTAAGGAGATGAAAATAATGCAAAGGTGTTTTTACATCCTATAAATGTCTTTACTGTTTTGCATTTGAAAATTCGGACAGGTACCCTGAATTCTGTGACAAAACTGGCATCCAGCGTAGCACGAAATCTAGATCGTCTAACCCTGGATGAAGAGCATTTGCAAAGGCAAGAAGAATCTAGAAGGATGAGGCCTCAAGGCATGGCTCAAGGGCTCTATCAAGGCTTAACTGGATTAGGCATGAGTGTTCTAGGTATGTCATCGAATAGTTTTACATTTCAATTTTTACGAAAACCAACAACTTTCGTTTCAATTTAAATTATTTAGGCGCAGTTGCTGGTCTTGCTCATCATCCTCTGCAACAAGTTCTGTCGGGTGAAATAACAACTAAAAGTCTCGTGACTGGTGTTGGTCTGGGACTAGTTGGAGTAGTCACAAAACCTCTGAGTGGAGCTGCAGAGTTAGTTGCTCTGACAGGGCAGGGGCTACTTCAGGGTGCAGGCTGGAATTCTTTGCCCTCTGTAAATTGTCGATAATTTATACTGTTTCTAAGCATTATTGGCAAGATAGGATAATACTAGATTTTCCTTCACAGCCTCGACAACGACCAGTGGTTCAATATACAACGGGAAGTAATAATACATCCATTAGATATGCTTGGTGGTTGCTACCTCTGCTGGAGCACAATCATGGCAATATTCTACACGTTACCAATGCAGACTATGTGATCCAACAAGGCAGCAATCGTGCTGTTACCTTGGTTCTAACAAGACATGCACTGTTACTGGTTAACACGGTCGAAGACACTGTGGAAAGGATACTTTTGTTGAAAGAGTTAACGAGTGTTGATCATCATCTTGATTCTACTATAAGCTTGTACTGTGTTCCCGAAACGACACAGAACAATAGGCCTGTGTCACCTACTCCATACGAGGTATGATGTACAAGGTGGTAAGGTTGCCATACTATTGTCAAATGATAGTATTATTGATAAAATATTTTACAGATGGATCAAGAAATGAGAGCACGCGTAGCAGAATACGTGAGAACCAGCAGCACTGGTTTAGCCAGTGTTTCAACAAACAGTGATGGTCAGTCCGACATTTTTGAGAATGTTACCCCTCATTCTGACCGTACTTTGACCTTCTACGTTTCCCCTGATTCGCGCAATTATTTATTATCATTGTTCAACATCGCCAAACGGCAAAGTCAAGGCAGCGGATTCAGAGTATTATGAAGAATAGATAGAACGTACTATATTATTTTTATCAGACCACTGACAGAGTGGATAAATAATATTTTTGAAAAATGGAAAGTGATAAATCAGTATTACGCTTCAGGATTAAAAATTCTTTGTTAACTGTAATACGTGAAAAACACGTATCAAGATTACACGAGATCCATATTTGTACATACATATCCGCCATGAGATTTGTCATTTTATTTTCGAAGAATATCCTGATATGTTGCAATTCATAGGATTAACGATAATATACGCAATTCGGGGCTCGTTCATATAAAGGAAATGTTTTTGCAATATTTATAGAAAAATGATTGTAAAGTATTTAAAAAAATTCCCCATGCCTTCTATTGACTAAGCTACGATATAATATAATGTACATATCCTCGAGCAATCACATTGTCTTTATATAAATCGAAACGCGACGAATATAATTCTGTAATTCGGTTTCAAGCAATTTTATGCATATTTTTCATATATGTGACTATAAATATTTGCAACATGCAATTTGTTGGTAACAGGGAAATTTTTGTGACTTGAAAATATATTGTAACATTATCCGATTGTTATATGTTATTTACACCACGACTGAAAGTAGACGAGTAGTGTGCAATGAAGTGTAAAAAAATTTTATACATTTATTAAAAATTATTACATTTTATTTACAATAATCGGTGTAACAGATTTATGGAAAATATAAGGATGTGATCAATGCGAGAAACTACTGTTCTTGTTTCTTGCGTGTGCGCGAATTGTTTATTCGAAAATGCGTTTTATTTCATTGTTCTTATAAGCCGCGCCGCATAGTGTACATCGATTGTCTTGGATAGATAACAATAATTTTCTGCACAGAACATGTTTGCATGGAAGATCATAAAAAATTCTGTTAGTACAGCAGGTACAATTGAACTTAGAACTTGCATCATTTTTCTCTGATCTATTGCCAAAGTGTGGTGCTATTAAATCAACATCATAGCTTGCACTGTTAGTGGCATTACTCTTTATCTCAGAAGATTCGATAGTCTTTCGTTTCTTTTGTGGCTTAGGTAAAGTTATAGCACTTCTTTTGTGAGATATTACAGCGACTGGCAGTTTGTGGCAGAACTTCTTATTTGCTTGTGTGTCTGTTGAAGAACAATGGAACTTTGGTTTAGGATTGTTTGAACACTTGTTTAATACGTTCTCTCCTAATAAATATTTTGGAATTTCGGCTGTTTTAGTCTCCGGTGCATTTGAGGATACTGCACGACCTAAAACCCTTGGCAATTTCTTAATCTCCTCTGCATTGCTATTCTCAAGCAGAAACTTATCTATTCTCATCTTCAGTGCAGTTGCTATTACAGGCTTACGATCTTCACTAAAGGGTATGCCCGTGAAAGGATCAGTCAGTCTTCTACCCCATAATGCCTCAGTTTCTTCGTGCTTTTCCAAAGTAGTTTGATCAATCATTTTTCCACTGGGCAACAAGATAGGCTGTGTCATGATTTCCCATGTGATGGTGTCTAAGAAAGCTTCTGGCACTTCTAAGGGTGATTCTAATACTTCCTTCAAACTAAAATATATTTACAAAACGAATAATTTTATTTTAGAGAACTATACACAAAATACCTGTTTCTTTCGCATATAATCCTTTAATGATATTTACCTGCTACTTGGAATAGTAATTTTAGATTGATCTACAGACTTGAGCTCACTGAACTGCTCTTTAGACTGTTCCTTTTCTGTAGACTCATGCAATTCAGTTTTATACCACAAAGTGGAGATACTGGCTATAGTATCCTTCCCGCATTGTGACGCAACGCTTCCCCACACCTCGATCTTCCCTAATGCAGGTACAGAATTGTCTGTCTTGCATATGCATATCCTTAAGTTGTTTACGTAAGTTGCTAAATGTCCCAGAGACGGTTTTATGTAACGTTTCAGAAAATTTGCAGGAACTGGGAGTGTTTCATGATTAATATTAAAAGGATAAAGTACCAGTCCAGCGTTTGAGTGGTTTAAATATCCACTAGCCAGTGAAGTGTACGGTATGCTGTGATCACTGCTCGTTTTAGCGTATATTTGAAAGCCAGATGATTTTTGCGAACCGACGAATGGCCAAATAACGATGTAACTGACGGATACATTACAAAGAAAAGTGATGTCAATGTTAACAGGGGGTTTGATACTTGCGTACGCTAGAAAACCTTTATCGGAATCGTTTATTAAGTTGGAGACTTCATATCCTTCCGTGCTGACAGTGCTGCACTCGATTTCTGGCCTCAGTCGTGGATCGCAAAAATTAAAAAGCATTTCTTCGCTGTGAAGAGACGAGCAACAACATTCTCAAATGAAAGTTTGTTGTTTCGAATTGGTACACGAGTCACACGAGCAACATTTTTCATTCAAACTATTTCAAACAACCACAACCCATTTTATTGTTAATGTAGGTTCAAATCAGCTGTCAGATCAGATTAGGTCACGTTAAAGTTAGGTTTTTTAAATTTACACTCAGCGTCATTCTTGATAGCGGAAAATGTTCAAACTGATATTAAAATATTACCGACAGTTATCAACTGATGGTAATATTGATTTAATAATTTCCAAAAATTATTTCTATAGCAGAAAATATATTAAAATTAAAATACATTAAATATTTCTATTCTCTGGTGTCACTTTTATTGTAAATGAATTTACTTAGTCTTCTGTAATAATACTGTAATTTCAGCAATAATGACAAGTTTGATCTAGCATTACAAATAATGCTTAATGAGGAAAAGCTCTTATACATATTCGTTTTGAGCCGTAAATAATGAATTTCCCGCATTTGCGAACAATAGATTCCCGTTATTAATAGAACTAGTCCGATGGGCGCCAAAGGAAATTAAAAATCTATATATCAAGCCGTCCGGGGATGACGGTTCTCCATGACGTCATCGGTCCGGACAACATCCCCGTTCCAAGAATGCAAGTTCGACCCGAGACCCGAGTGTCATTTATTGTTTAACAGCTTCGCGAAGTAGTTCGGTTTCGCGATAGTAGTCACGGTGATTTAGCATAATATTGGCATTAAATAAAATGAAGTTCGCGCTATAACAATTCCGTGCCGGTAGAGTGAAATCGATTGAAAGATATAAAGCACACACATATCTCATGGAAACGCAACAAGCGTCGATGCACGAGGCACGCATCGATTTCACCGGGAAAACATGAGTGGCAGAAATAACGGACAAAGCAACGCGAGCCCCGTGGTTGTGGCTAATAGCGAGTTTCAAGTGCAATGCGAATATTTTACTGGAACGGGTGAGTGATAAAATTATCGTGAACATCTTTCTCGGGCTCGGAACGCGAACACGGAACCGTGTTCGCAAAAACCGTGCAAAAACTGTTTCTCTCTTCCGATAATCATATATTCCCACTAACGAAATTACATTTTCTTTTCGACTCCAGAGTAAGTAAACGATTTTTCACGTTTTTTGCGTTCTTTTGCATTCGTTTTCCCGTGCTGTTTGTAGCGGATAGACGATCATATATTTCTGTATATACATATTCAAGTTCATGTAACACCTGAAGCTCACCACCTGTTAACCATTCTGTAATATAATTTCCTACATGATATTCATAGCATTATTCAAACAGACCCGACAGAAACGATCGCGAGTCTTTATTCATACTTACCGTGCTTTGTATAATACAACCATGCTAAATTAGTAGCTTCGAAAGTATAAGTATGTAATACTAGGCCATGTCCTTTTCCACTGTCTAACCAATTCGTACGTAATACTACTTACGCATATTATCGTTGTTACGTTTTTCGAAATGAAATACACGAAAATTTCAAGCAAACCTTTTTTCAAGTATTTTCGTTACCACATTGTTTACACAATCCCTATCCTACTACCATATACAATTAGAAATTACGTGCCATTCAATATAAATGGTATTATCATTGCAAAGATGTACGTCGGAAAGCAAAGGACATGGCACACCTGTAGATACGAAATGCCGGACTAGTGGAAGTTGAAGAGTAGAGAGTTATAAGCAGAGAGCTGTAGTGCAGAAGATAGAGAAAAGAATCGATTTGGTACATAGTCGCAGAGCCTGCTGTGGGAGCAAGTAAGGATAATGCGTCACGCTCAGCAGCATGTACTTGCCATTGCAATAGTCCTTGCTCTGATAGTGGTTTTCGGCATCCATGTCTTCCTGTTTCCTATGTACACATCCAACCCACCAGACCGCCACATTAAGATCTCCACGTATGAACAAGCTCTTTGTCGTACTACATTAAAGAATATCAGAATACCACCGGAATGGAGAAATCCTTGTCCAAAATATGGAATAGTATCTGCGGTCCAAGGTGGTAGACTTGGCAATCAAATTTGGGAGTATGCCTCAGTATGGGCAACAGCTAGACGGACTGGACTAGAACCATTCATGCCACGCTGCATACTGAAGACTCTGGAGGAGTATTTTGAAAATCTTAGCATTCCTCCACTCAGTTACATCGGAAGATGCAGTCTAGATGTTGGCCAAGTCGTTAATTCTCTTGCACAATGGAACAGCACAGAACAGAACATTATAATACCAAGGTAAATCACTGTAGTCTGTCTGCAATACAGTAGGTGCTCGCTCATTGCACTCCTGATCAAATGCCTATTCTTTACACGAACCTCATTTGTTGCATTTTGTTTGTGCTAAGTGGGGAACATGGAAATCATTTTGGTTCATTGCTCAAACTTTGGATCTTGCATGAAATTCCAGTCCCATTTTCGTGCAATAAGCGAGTATCTATTGTAATCAATTGCTCCACATTTTAATGCTTTTAATGCGATTGTAGACATGCAGCTTACTGGTCCCTCATTTTGGTGTGGTTGGATGATGTACGAAGAGAATTTACGTTTAAGCTGAATTTGAGAATGTATGCAGAAAGTGTACTGAAAGAGGTAGCCAAGGAGTACAAGATGCTCGAACCAACGTTTGTGAGCATACACGTAAGAAGGACAGATTATATAGATTATCTGTGGCAGAAATTGAAAATTAGACCTGCTCCCGTTAGTTATTACTTTGCAGCAATGGATTACTTTGCTGACAAATATAGTAATGTAGTTTTCGTAGTAACTAGCGATAATATAGTTTGGTGCAAGTATAATTTGCATAGTAAAAGACATAGAATCAAATTCGTGTCTGATGTGGACGCGAAAGGTCCTGGCAAAGACTTGGCAGTTTTATCAGCATGTAATCACAGTATTATAGATTATGGTACGTACGGTTCTTTCGGCGCAATTTTGGCTGCCGGCGAAACTGTCGTATACAATGTAACAACATACTTTTCTACACTGATTGCCGAAGTTTTGCCAAACTGGAAGATAATGAGTTGAACAAAAATCAAAAGGATACTTTCCATGGATCTCATATTAGAAATAACGCATGTACAAATACTTTGTTAAGAATACTTTTTATACGGAGTATTAATTGTTCATTTTGTTTAACATTATAATAATAGAGAGGACAGTTTCTCTGTTGTCTACATCAACATTTTAAATGCTCAAGAACAATATTTTATAGACAATTTGTTAGTTGTTTGTAATTTCTTGCATTTGTCATTTCAAATTTGTGAATAGCAGCATTCGTTTTCAATAGTAATACATGTGCAGGCAACATTCAATTATTTACACAGAACATTAAAATTTAAAGAATTGTGAGTTTAATAGAATTGTTCTTATATTTGCTGTAAGAATTTAAAACTCTGTTTACATAATTCCTAATGAAGCAACCAAATGAAAGTGTAACGTTATATTTCAAAAAATTTTATCAAAATGATATTGTATATATATACATATAATATATACATTATGTATGTATGTATGTATGTATATGTATATATAGATATATATATATATATATCTATTCTGCTGATATAAATTGCTTAGGAGATAATGTGCATAGTTTTTCACTTGATTATGGCACTATTAGATAAATATTAGAAAACTGTGCACCCTTAATGGTAGTAAAGAAATTTACATATTTTAAAGAATTTGTAAAACTAACATAGAAGAGGGATACAACGGAACAATGGACCACTAATGTCTAAAATTAAAACAGATACTTATTTTTTTTACTACTGAGATTATTCATACTCTCGCGGCCCTGAACAATTAAATAGACTCGATATTCTTTTGATGACATGTTGAACCAATATCAACTGAGCCTAATCGAAAAATCTACACAGCAAAAAAAATGAAGTCAAGCAAGCTTTACAGTGGTCGGAAATTAGGTGCAGTGATTTTTGAATATATTTGTATTATTGTTTTCGGAATCAGAAACTTTTGACTAGTATAGAGTTGTTTCGTGATATGATGTAACAATCGGAGATCAGGAGAAAGCATAGTTAAATGTATTTGCATTATGCGTTAAGTCTATCATACAAAGACAAATTTGCAGATATAGATAACAAAAGAAGTATTGATGATCTATGACTCTTATAATGTACAATGATTTCAACTGTGATTCTATTTCTTATTGTGCCAAAATTCGTAATGTACATACACATATATAAAGAAATATACGTATACACATAAATATCTATATGGATATATAAAATATAAGTTCATATGTGTGTACAAAATAACATATGCGTTCGCTGGTGCACGTACTTATTCATGTACACACATATACAATGGAGTTATATCTATACAAGGTATTATATAATGTTTACAAATGTGTAAAAACAAGAAAATGATAAATTATTTCTTCACTTGACAATTAAATATTTCTGAAACGGACAAAAAAATCAATAGATCGAAGGAGGAGGTATTTTACATAAGCCCAGTATATAAGTGTTTGAAATTTATTAACCACGTGACCTGATATATTCGATTTATAATATTTTATAAATTAGTCTAGTCGATGTGTCTATGTCTATATATACTAATATATATCTATACAAATATATAGATAAATACCCAGTAGGCAAAATGCTCGATTTTTGACGGGCATCTGTGTCAGCAGAAGTATTACTTTATACTGGTAGGGTGTGCCCGGCAGAGTCGAGCAGATTCCGAGCATCCTATACTTCGAGCAGCATCGTTCTGACAGCATAATGCTCGCCATCTGCTCGCCAGGCTATGCTCGATATCTGCTCGGGGCAGGTCTGGCTGACTGGGTACTTACATAAAGCGTCTTCAATGTATTCAATGCCTGTTAGTTGTTGATTAGGGAGAAAGAAGATGATACAACAATTGTATCATAATTTAGAATTTATGGAAGTGTTAAAACAGGCATAATTTCAAATATGTACAACTTTCAGGCACTGATATGATCTGCTCTGTACATTCTCTGTGATAACTTTACGTAATTTATAAAAACAAAAGTAAGACAGATGTGTTGAAACGTATTTGTTTTAAGAAATAAAAATAGTATACGTTGAAAACCATTTATACTCTTTTTATCGATGTTCTTTTCTGCCTCGAAAGCTTCACTGATGATGATCGTTTCAATGATCAGTTCGGAAGAAATATTGCAAAGTAAATTACAGCTAATTTTAATAAATTTTAACGAAATTTTAATAAATTAGCTGTAATTTATTTTGCTAGTGCATAGACTAGCGATTTACAGTAACAAGTCCAGCAGGACCGAGACCTAATTTCGAACTTACTGATTTTATTTTTAAAGGCTGAAAACCAAGCTCGCTTTTTGGGATACCATACTCTTGTAACTTTGTTTCGTACGTTCTTAATAAATCATCGTGCGCTTTACAAACTTTTGCTAATTCAAACTGAAGATCTTGTATTGCAGTGTTCTTTCTAGTCAGCATGTTCTGTAAAAAAAAAACTGTCATACTAGCACAACAGTGATGACAATCAATTAATATGCAGACCTCCAATTTTTTATTAGCATGGATAACAGCCTCCGGGTCTAATTGAGCAGCAGCAAGCACTTCGCTGATCTGTGCTTCTCGTTGTTCTAACAAATCAGATAATTTTTCAAGTTTCTTTTCCAAAAGTACATTCTTCAGACCTGTCTTTTGCTGAAGTTCAAGTATAGACGAGACAAATCTCGAGTGTAATTCGTCTCTTTCGGACTGGCACTGATAAATAAAACATACTCATATATCAAAGTAAAAACAATCTCTATTAAAAGAAAAATAATGTTATACCTTCTCGAATCGTAACTCCAGTATTTCGTTTTCCCATTTCAGATTTTCGGAATCTTTCTGAATAATTGCCAGCCTCTTCTTGGTAGACTGAAACAAATGAAATTAAGATATAATATACAATTAAGTCGTACAAATAGAAAGTGACAAATAGAAAACGCTAACAGTTAATGCTTGTTTATCTTTCTCATAATTTTGGAGTTGATGAGCAAATTGTGCTACAGACTCTTCGAGCGTTTTCAAGTCTATAGAATATTTCTTATTCTCTGCAGTCAATTCTCGTACTTGTTTCTTCATCCGCTCTTCGTTATTTCTCATTACTTCCATTTGATCCTGTAACGTTAATAATAAAGTAATATTGATAGTCTACATTTTATCTTAATCATACCTTCATGCTTTTAATTAAGGACAAGTTGTTCAGATTAATGTCGTTGAAGTAAGTTTTCATTTCTGAGAATGCTATTTCGTGATTTTTTATTAAATTATTGATCTGTATGTTCTTCCGCTCTTCTACTTCGGTTATTTCCATACGATGTTTCAGAGTAAGGGACTCATACTGATTCGCTAATTTCTGCTCATACTTTTGCTCTATTTCCGCGGCTTCGGTTTCAAATTGTTTCGTTATCTTATCTATTTCCTCTGCATTTTGCTAAATAATAAAGATCAGTTGCTGTAAGTCCATTGCATAACACTAGAAAATTCATCCAATCCTTCTTTCTCTCATACCAGTTTTAATGCACGTATCTCGTTCAAATGTGCTGAATCTTGTTCTCTTATCGTCTTCTTTAAATCCTTTTTGTCTTTATATAATTCATTCTCTTGGGCTACATGATCGTCTTGGGCTAATTTTAATGCGACCATGTGTTCAGCTTTGGTTTCCGATAGATTCGTTTGATGTTCATACATCAAGTGTTTCACTTTCTGCTTGTACAATTTCAGTTCTGTCTCGTGCTTCTCAATTACTTCTTCCTTCTCACGTTCTTTATTTCTTCGCAGACAATATCAGTTAAATATAAGGTTAAATACTCAAGTTAAAAGAGACATACCGGATGGTTGCTTGAGCCTCTTCCAATTGATGTCTTGTGATTTCCCAAAATGTCCTAAGCTTATCTCTTTCGAGCTGGAAATAATTTCTTTCTTCCCTTTCTCGTTCCAATTCTTCAAGTATTTTATGAGCGTACACCTCCAGCTGTTCTCTATTCATTTTTGATGTATCTGCCCCATCCACATTGTCCGGTGTCTTTGCCTTCTTTGGACCCTAAAAGGTGTGTGCAGAAAATGAGAAATCATACTACTCAGGTATGAATATAATTACTACTGTCAAGTGAATCTATAACAGAAAAATTAACACTAGATTTGCGAGACGCGTTCTAATATCTTTAATTTACGAATTATTCGACACATTTATTACTTGGGGTACATATTATTGAAAAAATAACTCAAAGTTTGGTAACATATTCTCGTTATTTTTATAAAGTAATGTAAAATAGTCGCTTTTAGTACTTTGCAAACCTAGCGTTAAGAACTTACCATTTTGGATAAAAAATTTCTATCAAAAGAAGAGACAATCAGAATACGCGACACAAATCACAGATTTAGGATGAACATATAAATAATATCCTAATAAAATAAATTGTAGACCAGCGCAAACATGTTAGCTATCACAAAATACTTATAATGGGATGGAAACGTCACAATGCCTGACTTCTTAGCATGAATGACCATCTGTTTTGACTGAATAGTTGCTAGGCAACTGAAACTCAAAAGATATGTAAAACACACTAAATGATAACACTCTGTTTGTCATTATTTGCATCGTTTTATTGAAAATCATGTCGATACAAAATGCGAGGATTTAGAGATGCATGCAAATCTAATGATTTGTACCATCGAAAAAAAGTACTTTTAGTTTTGCAATAACGATGTCAAACCGTTTTAACATCTCATGCCAAATGTTGAATTATTTATTAATATAAGACAGTACATTTGTTCTTGTTTCGTAAAAAGAAACACAGTAACAAATCTAGTTCTGTTATATTTTTAAATTCATACAAATATTAGCTATAACATCAAACATATCATAAAATATGTATATCAAAAGCATTTTTTTTTGTTTTCATAGTGCTATAGTACAAATATTCATGTGATATTTCTCCGTTCTATTATTTACCGTGTTGTAAATTAATCTATAAAAAATGCCTAACAATATATTATGAGTCTACATCTTGAGGCACCTGATGCATAATATGTTAAAAATTCTGTAATAATAAATATAATAACTTCTAAATCTGGCCACCGACCATTACATACGTACATTCTATTATTTGTAACAATTGCTATAACATAACGTTGATCTTACTATTCTACGAACTTACGTTTATAAAAAGAGGTATTAATATAACAATAATTATACTAGTAACAGATAGTTAAAATAGATTGTTCTCAAATTATTGCTCGTCCTCTACGATTGTGAATGATAAAAAATTTTATAAAAATGACGAATCACGAAGAATCGAAGAATGTATTTATAAAACATGTTTGGAAAGTAAAGTATGAGGTAGACCTATGTTATTCGTACAAAGAATGTTCAGCTGAGTTTTATGCGTTCGACTTTTTGGTCCATTATAATTTCTTATGTAAACTCGTGCAAAGTTTGTGCCCACATTAGGTCTTTTTACAATGATCGTATAATACGTTTCGAAACAATAACTTTTCATACTGTGCTTACTTGTTAAAATTGTAATAAATATAATGATAATACAATCCTGATTTCAGGCCTCCGCCATTGTTAAAATTTCATGTAGGATCATTAATTGCATATACAACATATACGACAATTCCTGAGGAATTAAATAATATATATATATACAACAATATATACAACTGCCTTCTTTAAAAAAGATTCACTTGAACTGGAGTATCAAATGGAATGCTATATATTATGCAATTTTTCACCAATTTATTCGCTATTGAATTGGAGTAAACATCCTACTGCACCAAAGTAGCCCTGTAAACGAAAGTAAAGAGACAAATGTAACATCATTTTTGGTAATACAGAATCTTTTTACAATTAAGGGGATATTCTGGTTTTTCATCTTCCAATCTTGCAAAAACGACCTCGAATACCTCCTTAAAGACATTTTAATGTAGTTTACCTCGTGCTCTAAGAACACAGCTTTCATTGTTCCTTTAGACCAATAGTCCATTGCATAGGCCAAAAGTTTCATCGATATATGATTTACCCTGAGGAAATTACCCACAAATACTACCTGAAATTTCCAAGTGAAATGATTACCATGATATCGAAACGGTTCTCCATAAAATTATATGTAGTGATTTTCTACTCATTTCTTACCCTTTCGATTTTCTCTTTTACAGCGCACATACGCGCAATGGAGCCGATATTATTCGTAATGGTAACAAGCGTAGCGTGCGCAAGGTCTTCCTTGCTGACTGCATTGCGACGTTCTTTAGAATTCATCTGACCAAAACTGTATACGTGATCAAAACATGCAAGTAAATGTCTTCAATAAAAAATTAATTAGACAACCGAAAAATAATGTCCAATATACTGTGCTATTGATAACTGTACCTGCTTGCGACAAGGTCTCCGGCGAGACCAAACTTTTCGTAACCTCCGCCATAAATGTCTTTAACCAACCTATCCACTCTGTTATTATCACCTCTTGTTGCTAGTTCGATCGCCTCTTCGAAAGTATTGCATCCAGTTAATAAACAACATAATCCTAAGAATGTACCGCCGCCTAGACTAAATACGAAATTAATCAATTAATATAAAAGTGCCTCATTGTTATCTATAATCGTTGTTAAAGAAATAATATACCTTGTACCAGAAATTCTTTTATAATTATCTGGCCCATAAACTGCTAAAATGCTTACTCCTGATCCTATATTTACAAGCTGCAAAAAGATTTTTATTAAACACAAGATAAAAGTTAAAAAATATGTAAAAAATATTTATAGATACATACCACAAACGGATAGGGTTCAGAAAAGTCATAAGGAACTTTCTGACATTTATCATTGTCCGTAGGATGAGACCAGTAGTAACATTCACGTGGATTCGTTGTCTCTACGTAAAGCAGGCCACGTATTAAACTGTCTAATTCGTCAAATTTCGTTAAATTCATATTTACTTCCTGTAAAGAAAACATTTATTGGTGTATTTCTATATTAGGAATATTACAATGTAGCAAAAAGACTCTTACTTGTTTAAAATTTTTTTCAAATTTATATGCACCCCCGCCAGTGGCACAAACTGTTGTCACTAGACTAGCCATACCCTTAGACCTTGCAAGTGCTAAAAAATTTCCCATTTCGCTCGTTGGGAATCTAATGAAATGCAGTGTGCCACGTCGACCCTTAATATTAACATTATCCATCTGTAATAAATACAACACTTGGTATTAGGACTCTTAAGTTGTATCAAGACATTGATGTACTTAACACGTTTGCGATCCGTGTCAGATATGTGTGACGATCATGATTTTGTGTATCATACAAGGAAAATGAAATTAATTCTGTGCATGTCATTGTTTATATAGCAAAATAAATCACGAACGTGTTAAACCATTTGCTCGTTTAAATAATGTACCTGCAGATGTGTATCCCTGTGGCCAGTTTTTCCATATGCAGAATTTTTAACTAGATACCGTCTTATACTCTTCAAAACTTCTACCTCCGCATCTGCTTCATCTCTCGTAATATCTTTTGGCTCAAAGTATACTAATTTGCATAACGTACCTCCTATGTCCATACCAAACCATGGCATTGCTGAAAAAAAGAACAGGAAAGTATTACATCCTTATAAGTACAAGTGTACTGCATTGAAGTTATCAAGAAATATCAAAGACATTTCGAATGCTTTGTCAAATAAGATGCAACTATTATAAACACTTTAATATATTAAAACACACAAAAACTATGCAGACGATATGGGCGTGCAAGCAACAAACACATTGTAAACAATTGGGACATTAATAAATTCGATACCAGTTACATGGCTAGGCAAAGTGTTTCAGTTCAAACTATAATATTGCATTGTTGCCATGAAGAAACATCATAATTATAATGTATCTTTGCCTAGCCATTATCTAGTGATGGTACTCATTTATGGATTCTTAGTAATTATTGGTTACAAATGTGCCAATATTAAAATATATCTACATATGAACATAGTAGAATAAAATAAAAGTGGCTAATCTAAACACACATACAGTCGAATAACTCACAAGGTGTTGAGCGTTCGTTGGACTCTGTGGCTGTCATCTCGGTATCAGCAAAGCCGTTGGATGTCATAACTGTTGAAGTTACAGGATTCTTATAATTTTGAGGCCTCATTGTCAAACTTTAAATTATTTATGAACACTTTCCATGTGCTGGTCAGCTTGTCGACTAAGAGTTAAAGAAAACACAGAAATTATATACTAATCTTGAACTAGATGTTATATAACATTCATATTTCAAAAAAGTTTCTTCACTGTATGCGTAATTGTATTCAGAATTGCAGCAAATGCCAAAGGTTGCTATTTAATTATGCATACCATGTTCGAAGAAAACGAATGCATTATACTTCATCCAGAATTCTCATATAAACCTACGACACTTCATATAAACCCATAATAGTTTTGATGAAACAAAATATTATTTATATTAATTAACAAATCGAGATCGGTCAAGTATGAATGCAAAGTAAGTTCATATCATTCGTAGCAAGGCCAAGAACATCGACAATGTATTGGCATTATATTATATTATTTGCATTGTATTTTAATATGCTAATAGTGTAGTTTACGCGTACAATATTGTATCACGCGTTCCTCCGTAAAGTAGCGCAAGTCGCGTTCCCTATCATACCAAAAACATAGGCCGCTTGTCATGATTGATACGAAAAATAATTAGTTAAGAAAGGTGTACAATAGCGTGAAATTTCAATTGAAAATCGTACGAATACGTGACACCGCGCCCATGACATTAATATCCACGGTTCTAGATGCTCATCGTTGTATGTATACGTTCACGTGCGACCGTGGAAAATGCAATCGCATATCTTCCGGATAAAATGACAACTGTGCGTCAACGATAGGAGGCCAATGCACGTCACGTTAACGTCATTGTAAGTTAAGTAAAACCCAAAAAACATTGATCGACGTTAAAGAACTCACTTGCAGCAGGGCAACGCCTCCACGGCGAGCTTGAACAAGAAGCGTACTGAAGCGTACAGTACGGTGTACGCGAATGCACGCGCGTAACTGTGCGTTCGCTTGCTTGTAACGGTGTGGAATCACGTGATTCACGGACGACTCTCCGTCTTCCAATTTTCGCCAACGAAAAGAGGGAAAAGTACTGATGAGGTGATTGATATTAACCGACGAACGGAATACTAAGTACGTGTCGAAATAGTCATTTACTATTGGCTGATACAAAGACACGAGAGGACAAAATACAAGCGCCACTATTCCCAAGCTCGCCAACGATGGAGAAACGTAGCGATCGATAATATAATAACTTTTACGATATATGCACTTACAATATACGGCGCACGCCATAATAGAAATAATTGAATTGAATTAAACAAATTGAGCCGGCCTCGATTGTATTAGTCATTAGCTAAATAATAGAAATAAGATATACTTATATATAAGGTCTCTTACCTGGAAGTGTCATTTTAAATCCACACCGATTTAGACTCGCACGAATCAACCATTATCGAAGTTACACGTGAAACGATCGTCTCGTTCCAGAACAAGCTAACACCCGACGGTAACTGGAAATTTTTTGTCGGAAAATTTGTATCACAGTCACTTGGTTATCTATAAGTTCGCAATGTCGAGCGATAACGACCGCTGAATACTATATCTCGGAAATACGTTTTATGAAGATCGGCCGATGCGATATACGATGTATATACTTATATACTGACTTCTCCTTCATTTGCCTTTTAAATTCCTGGAGTCTTGTCGCCTAACTATGAAAATGTTGATTTATGTTAATTCCCTTTCTTTTTTTTACCCACGTGTAGGTAATGTAAGACTGTTGACGTCATGGACTCACATTACCAAAATTGTACGAATACGCAGAAAGATCACACGATATGCCATCGCGAGTCGACGCGAGGCCTATGATACTATCGTATAAGAAGTATAAAATGATAGTTCCCTCAACAACACTTTAATGATGCCGAACTATTCTTGTCGCATCGGGCCGCATTTTGCAATCACTGAACCACATGCGTCAACCGATTTAATATGTAAATACGATCAGAACTATTTTAATTTTCGTCAATTCATGAGAATAGTCTTCGAGTATAGACGACTTTTATCGCAGCGAAAGAAATGATTTTTATGGAACAAATAAATAAATAACATTGTGTTAAACGATTTTATTGAGATTCACTACTATTGTTTACTTGTTTATATTCAATGCTTAATTGCATTGAGCACGAGCCATCATAGATATCTTCTGTGCTTTTTGTACTATGTCTGGACAATGTTTGCGTCGTACCAATTTACAATCTTGAAAGAAACCTTCGTTCCTGGGAAATCCGTGGGATCCGTCCGAATATGTGACCAGTCCTTCATCCAGAAAATTTACTATGAAATGTTATTCGTATATCATTTATTATAGAAAAATATTCGTAACATTATACCTAGGCCCCATACGCGACCTCCTCGGAATTCACCTTCGTATTTCATTCCATCCGATCTCCAAAAAACCCCGTGGCCATGAAACCAGCCTTGCATAAACTCACCTTCGTATCTGGCGCATAAAAAATATTTAAATGTTGACAACCGTACAAATGAAACGAGCAATCGAACGATGGAGATTTACTTTGCCCCATCCGGGAAAATAATCACTCCTAAACCAGAGCACAATCCATTTTGGAAACCACCGTCATAACGCGTTCCATCGGTAAGGAGCAGAGAACCAGCTCCGTGTTTCAAACCTTTCCCATTCCAATCTCCGATATACTTTGTACCATCTTCATATTTATGAGCACCATTTTTTACCACACCTGCAACGAAATCCCAAAAACGTGCACATTTCGAAAACAGTCCGCAAACACACTTTCTCCACAATTTTTTCCTCGAATACAAAAGAAAGAAACTGAAGATAAGAATTACTGAAAAATTAACTCTTACCATCACCCATGCTTCTGGCATACTAAAAGCATTAAAGAGTAGCTTTCAGGTTTCAATCCTATTATAGAAATCAATTCTTTATTCAATTATGTACATTATGTACAAATATAGCACAGAACAGAACATAGTCAATCGAAACTTCTGGTACCGTCGCGATTTGAAAATGAAAGAAGCATAGACAATCAACATTTCGTTTATGTTTTCAAAAATATATACATATCTGTAATTCGTACAACATTTTATTCGCAATACAATTTCACTTAGGGTAAACAGATCACTGGTCTTGAATTCCTCCGGGCGCGCCGACCAAAAACCATCGCGTTCTAGCTTCCACCGCAGCTTTTCGGACTAAGCGTTTCCGGTCATCAAGGGAAATCGCCAATTTTTCTAACACGTCTTGCTTATATATATTCAGTAAAATAATAGGGTAATTGCTATAGTTCGTCAGACATTCTAGAACCGCTATTCTAACTCTCTGAAATGTACATTTGTATTAAACGTATGATCTAGTGCAAAAAGAGCTAGCAGTTAGCACTAGGTTTACGGGACGCGGTGTTCCGTAAATCTAGTGTGAATTTCATAATGTATTACCATTGTTTTGTAAGTAATCAGTTTCAAAAATTTTGGGATGAAACATTGTGCCTTGTCGGAAAAAATAACATGCCTAGTCTCCAATAGAACTTTCAATGTTATCAACGTCGAGAAAATTAATCGTTCATTATCCAGAGATAAGGACTCTATTAAAAGTGGTACCAGCTGAAAAAATAATCCATAGATATATACAACTAGTTACAATTACAATTTATTACGTAACCGTGTAATAAATACCTTCGTTAAATGCATAAATAGAAGTTCCACGGGTGCTTCCTCTAGTAAATATACCAATGCAGTCAAGTATCTCTGTCTCGACGAGTTCTCGAATTCGTCATTCTTTTTAATCAAATGTTCAAATACTCTTTGCTTATAAAAGATTTTGATGGTACAAAAATTTTCTTGCACCAAGGTGTCCTCCTGCTTACTCGTTAAATCTTTATATTCCTGGGCCAATCGTTGACCTACTTGATCATGTTTGAAAAGATCTGTAAGCTAAACGGACAGTATTAAAGAAGGATCAAGTCCAGAAGGAATATTAGCAATTGATATATACCTCGTTTAAAAATATATTAACATCGCAGGAACCTCTTGTGATTATAGCTTTTGTCAGCCATAATTGTAAATATGCTGCCGCTTGCTTTACATCAACAGAAGCGTTCGATTCTAAGACTTTTTTATAGTATATTAACACGTTTCGGGAGTTTTCATTATCATCGTTCATTTTGTTTAACATGACAGCTATGAATTTACACGTTGTAAGTCTTACATTGGAATAAGCACTCCTCAAAGCTAAATTACACAAATTTTCGAACAGATCTGAGGTTAGCGCTAAATTAATATTTGGTCTTAACGGAATGAATATATTCATTATTAACATTGCCTTGGTTTCTGAAATGTTCGTATTTAAAGCTACAGCATATTTGTCGACAATGCTTTGCTGTTCATCGAGCGTGAGCATTCTTACAGTCAGTCGAGAGATATTTAAAATCAGATCTAATCGCTGATCCTCGGGACTGATGTCAATGGAGGATAATTTTTCAATAATGTTGCATTCGTTATGAAGGTAATGTTGAATATCATAATCAATATTTTTCGTAGTAACTAGCCTGTGAAGACACGTTAAAGCTGTAAAGCTTAATTCAGAATTGACTGCGATTGTCTGGGACACAATGTGCGGAAGTACTTCAATACCTAATTTGTACGTTTTAGCTACTGCCGCTAATACTTCGAGTTTACGGACCTGTACTTGTATGGTTTCTTCACCTGAAACGTATAAAATATTTTATTCTTAGGTATCCTTAAATAAAAGATCGTGAAGACATATTTTTAAGATGCGACTTAATTTACCAATTTCTAACTTAAACTTCTCCTTTATCAAAACTGATATTTCTTGAGGATACAACGAGGCAAAAGTTAAAACGGATGCGTGACAAATCATTCTCATTTGATTGCAAGACGTTTCGATCAAGCTGCAAATCTTTTCATAAAGAGAACCTCTATGTGTTTCGTTTAAATACAATTTCTGCATTGTTAAACCAACTAGTAGTCTCGACTGCAGCTCTGCATGGTCTGTTGATAATTCACTTAGATATAATTGCGGTATATCTGTCCATGATAACTCTGGAACACCTGTAAATAAATCGTTTATACATCGCATACGTCGACACATAATTCTACGAGTACATACTTTTGATATCGAATCCATGTTTAGAGCTGATTTTAATAAAACTGTTCATTGTTTCAATTAGAATCACTTTATCGGTCGCCGTAGTCTTGACAGAGTATTGGCCAAGACACAATGGTACTATTACTTTTAATACATGTGCGCATGATTCTTTGTTAACTTGTGCAACACATTCTAATACTTTAACAGCTGGTCTAAACATGCTAAGTTGAACATCGTACAAAGAAGACTTTGTATCTGTAATTATATTGTCAATAAAACCTTTGCAAAGCTTGATATCGCTTGATATTACCGCGATTGCAGACATGACTGTTTTTAAGCTTGCATTTTTTAGGTCCGAGTCTCCACCAGGCATAATCTCTTTTCTCAAGGCAGACCATAATTCAGTCAGGTGTGGTGTAATTCCTTTTACACCAAACGTTTGCATGCCCTTGCATAACAGATTCAAAGAATCTAGCTTGGCAACTTTAAGATTCGAAAATAATTTATCAAGTATAAGTGGTATACAAAATTCTGCGAATTCTGGTGCAGCACAAAGACAAGGGGCTAATTTTTCTGCCAGATCCTCGCGTGTTATTCCTACCCCTTCTGATCCAGTCTGAAAAACGACAAGCCAAATTGTAATTCGCGTTCAGAAACGATCGCTGAGATAAAGTTAGTATTGGTTGATCTAATTACAGGATTGAAGTCAACTGGAAAGTAACATGCAATAACTTCAAACATTTCCTCAGCCAAGTGACCTAATGAAAATTCTTGTATAAACTGTGGAAGTATGCTAAATAGTAGCATAAGATTCCTTGGATCCCTTTCCCCATCGATAGAGCTAATGACTCCATAAACGAAGTCTGGTCCCATAGCTTTCAGGTCTTCTATTCGGTTTTGTAATAGTATTGTGAATATTAAATATATATTACGGCGATCAGACAGCAACTGAGACTGACATTGAACATGTTCGAAAAGAACTCTGAATAAACGTTCAGGTGAATCTTGAGGTAGATGTTTCATTTGGACCTGAAAAAAACAGTTTAAAGTTTTTCTCTTTGTTTACATATACGATTAGTGAACATATTAAAACACTTACAATCGCCAGTATTCCTCTCAATGCTGATGGTATTATGCTATGATGGTCTTTAAGTCTGTCACAGTAAAATGCTGTTACAAAACTGAGTTCACTTTCGCTCAAGTAATCTTTGGGTAAATGAGACAAGATAGAAGAGAGGGCATTGATGCCCTTTTCCCGTGTACCAGCATCTTTGTCAGTAACAAATGGTCGAAGTTCTTCCACAACTGCATAAAGCTTTGCGTGTCCTGCCTGTATTTCTAAATAAATAAAAAACAATCACAGTACAATTTAAAGCCATATTCAGTTACTTAAAAATCTACAGTCCGATTCTGAATCATTCCGTCTCACTTTGAATTTCTATAAAATTAATTTACAAATCTGATATATAAACAAATTATTTCTCCTCTGTGTGCGTGCACGCGCGCGCGCGTGTGAGACCAGTTTCTACTTGCCTCAGACACCAAGGTCAATCATCTACGTATACGATCCGAATGATCAATTATGGTAATTAATACACACCTGAGGCGATCTCTTGGCATGTCGTGCTCAGTGTCTCATATTTCTCGAAAGCAGTAACAAATCTACCTCTAGAAACAGTGCTTGCGAGCGAAGCCATCACAAACCATGCCTCCTTGCTGTGTTACTTAACCTCAGCGCAACAATAAAATCTGTCTCGGTTCGGTCGGATTATAATAAGATCTCTGGTTCGACAAATTTCTAAATCGAATTCGAGATAAGAGCGGCTGGATGCAGCTGTCACGTCACGTGCAACGGCGTGTCAATGAATTTTTTTCGTCTGTCGAGAACACTCTCGGCGGGTGCAGTTTGTTTTATTTAACTTCATCTATTTGTGCGCGTGCGAGCGAGAGTGTTTTTAGGTTAGGTCGTCCAGTGACACGATTAGAGCGCCTCTAATGGTACCGATTTGTAGTGCGGTGGATAAGATGGACGAAAATGGCATGCGAGGTGTTGTTAAATTTCAGTGAAATGTTTGGTCACTCCAGCCGCCTAGGATGGGAGGCTGCATAGGTTTAACGAGGGCAAGGAACTCCTCCGTTGACGACACCACAGGGAACTCGTCGAGAGTCAATTCAGGTAAATATCTGGCCAGTATACGTCACGCAGAAACTCGGATCAACATCGGGCTAACCTTGAAGATACTCGAGCTTTTTCCCCTTACCTTCGTACCCAACGTTTTATTGCGTGTTATGACTCGATATTTTGCATATTATTTTGTTACATCGCGTTCGCGAGTTATTTAATTATCACTGTGCACAACTTTGTGCTGTTTCGTTGCCGATGTCGGGTTCAAAGTTTCGTGGGTAATGTCCACGGTTATCGTATCAACTTTTCCTCGGCAAATATTTACACTTTACGATTGTTTATCGCTGAATTCGGTACAGTGACACTAATGCATTGCATCGCACGATTTCATAATTAACACGTTCGCGCGTGATTAACATCGCTTATGATTTCGAAAGGTCTATGCCTGGTATCACAAGAATCTGCTAATTGAAAGTGTTTGTTTATTTCGAAATGATATAGAATTGAGCCATCGACATTTAGATGAAGAATTTGAAATGACAGGATCGTGTTACTAGTAAAAGATTCTTTTGTTTACACAGGAAATTCAAGAAAGAATCATCCCTTATGTCATGAAGTGATCAGGTGGAGGTCAGATGTACCATTGACGGAAGGTCAGCTTAGAAGCAAAAGGGACGAATTTTGGGACACTGCGCCTGCGTTTGATGGTCGTAAAGAAATATGGGATGCTTTGCGAGCTGGGGCAACTGCAGCAGAAGCTCAAGACTATCAATTAGCACAGGCTATATTAGATGGAGCTAATATTTCTGTGCCGAATGGCTTTTTAACAGAATGTTACGACGAATTAGGAACCAGGTATCAAGTCCCTATTTACTGCTTATCTTATCCTATAAATATTGTGAAAGAGGATAGTGGAAGGGATTCTCCTGCCGATTGTTCAGGTAATAGAATAAAAGGATCTGATAATTATAGATCGTTGTTACACAACAGATATTTATTCGTAATGTTATTTTACAGAACCTGTCGATAGCGGAGTTGAACAAACATTAAAGCTCAGGTTGTCAACCACATCTGGTGAAGTAAAATTGCCTGTTTATAGCAAAGATACTGTTGCTATTGCTAAAAAGAAATTGCAGGTATGCATCAACTTTTAAAAACATTATGTACAACTTGTTAATTTGAAAACAGAGTACACAAAATTTCCCTGTCCGCTGATTATTGTGTTCACAGAGCCAGGAAGGTTTAGAACCATCCCGTCAAAGGTGGTTCTTCGGTGGCAAATTATTAGGGGATAAAATGCATATAGAAGAAGCGAAGATACAACCGGGTTATGTAATACAAGTAATTGTGAATCCTGAAAAGTTGGATGACAGTCCCGTGAAAGCAAGCTGAACTACTGTATACGTAAGATACAAGTCACATTGAACCAACCTTTCTAATAAGCACTATCTTACACATGTTCAAGAAGTAGGAACACATTTTTTTTAATTTTATAATGTATCATTACTAAGAATAGAGCAGCAATTCTTGAAGTGATTTTTTACAATAAAATGCACTTAACTCTCGTAATATACGTAAATGTTCTAAGGATTAAATATTATTTCGTTTAAATTATAGGTTGTGATTATTTAATTTTTTTTTTTAATTTATACTAGATCGAGAAAAAAGTATTTGAAAGCGTTGATCGTAAAATCGGTGAACTGCTGGAAAATTCTGATTAAAATTTGTAATCGGTTCCCTGTTTAATGCATCTTGCAAACGAAGTAAGAACAAATTCTTTTGGAAATGCCATCTGAATTCACAGCAGGAAAGGTGATCATACTCGAATTCTGATATTGTCATACTTATTTGTTACTACCAACGAAGGTACTGGTGCTGTAACACTTGAGAAAAACTAAGTATATATGTAGAAAGTTATTCTGTGCTGCTTATTGAACCATGTTGCATAATGATATAATGTAAAAAATAAGTCATACACTTAAAGAAAAATTATAATAATACTAATAACAATAAGAGAATTACATAAATATTGAATATAAAGAAGACATCAATGGACAATAGAGAGAGAAAAAGAACAAGATATATGCTACTTGTTGCAATGCATTTCATCTTATCTTTTCTAAAATTTCATATCCAATTTCTTTCTCTTATCTAATTGAAATGAAATAATGGCAATTTTTATTGAGGTCAAATTGAAGCAATTGCTAATATCTTGTGTTATTTTTGCATCATAGTATAGGGCATAAAAAAATCGATTAACATTTTGTGTTTAACACGCAATACTTCATTCAATTTCTGTAAATGGATTTTGAATATTTATAAGTCGTAAGTTTCAATTATTTAATAGAAGCAAATATTTGGCCTAACGATGGCCTGAAAATCTACGATTCCTTCCTGTAAGTACTAATAGGATATTGTATAAGGTTTTCAAAGTGAAAGAGTAATGCACAGAGAAGAAAAAATAAGACTAATATTGAAAACCGCATGTGGTGCAGAACATATAATTTTTACACGATTTTATATCAGCGCAATCGTTTCGATGTTTCTATGTTATTTGTGCTTATAAGGAAATGTTTATCACAAGAACGGTACTGCAACTTCGATTTTTAAATAGCACTTAATTCATTACTTCTGCCCCATATGTAGCACAACAAAAAAAAATTTGTCTGAAGGTATAATTATACAAAAGCGACATATGCGTGTGAATTTATTGACTGTACTAACACAACGGTGATATAGTTTATTTCTTATATGCATTGATCATATATAATTATATATAGTATTGCGTGTGGGTGTATGTATGATAAATGCAGGCATATATACATATGTATGTATACAGATATACATCATCATGATATATATACATGTATATATATATCAGTTCCACTATTTTCAATTTGAGTGTCGGAAAACAAGTATATTTAATCTTCATAAATAACTTATTTATAAATTGGGTAATCAAGTCCAAGATAATAATACAAATGCCTGGAAAAAAATTGTTAAAAATATTAACACGAAAGTGTACAAAAACCTGTTCACACGAAAAAATCAATTATGATAAACATCTTTGAATACAATACGAATAATGGTGCAAATAAAAGAAGCACATCTCTTTTGTCTAGAAATTTAGGAAACCCACGTAAATACACATTCTTCTCTCTGCTAGATCACAGTGTTCACGAATGTTCTTTATATACGAAGAAATAGACTTTTTTCTATTTGCATTAGCAATATGCAATTAAACTGTACCTTCATTCAACGAAACATGTGATCTTTTGGTAAAGCAATGACACATTTTTAAAGTATTACTTTATACTTTTCTTATGTTCGGAATGGTAATTTCGCATTTACTGTGAGACATTTGTTACCAGAATGTAATTAAGACATAAGATTCTCAATGGGGAAAACAAATTCTATCAGACTGATATTAGTTTCATTATATAGTATTTGGGTTACTTGCAATATATATAAAAGAGACTGCATTAAGTTCTTTTCGATTGATGTTCAAACACCGTGCAGAAACGTTTTGTGCATATAGTTAAATTACAGTATGTGTATTTTCGCACATGTTCGTGTAAAGGTTTTATCGTAAATGTTGTGTTTCTTTTTTAAGGCTTGTAATTCCTATTTGTACGAGCGGTAAAAAAAATTTCCTTTAATACTCATATCCGTGTAATATTGAATAAAAAAAAATAATAAAATGTGATGTGGCACTATTGCCATGCAAGGAAATGAGAATGACTGTAAATAAAAAAAGCATTACAATAATGAAAGTGCAATTCAAAAACGCCTAATAAATATTGCTGCTGCTTTATATTAATGTTGCTATGTTGGACCAATGCATATAAAGCGTTTTAAACAAAAGAAAAAAAAATCAAAGAATGACTGATTGGAGATTAGGTAGAACAACTGCCAATAAAATAACGTTGAATTCACTGTGTTGCTAATCGGAAGTAATTAGAGGATATATTACGAAGAAAGAAAAAAAACTTTTTAAATGCTGAAACGAAATATTACTGTAATTAGATAGCAATTATCAATTAAGCAGGGTTTACACATTTTTTAAACTATCCGAATATTACTATTGAACTGCGTAATATTACTTACCAAAGCTGGTTTTCGAAATTAGGTATCAGTACAAACATTATTTAGTATTTGATACTTGCCCAAGCACAATGAAAAAAAAGAAAAAGGAAATGATATTAGTAGTCAGTTCGTTCTGATTTACAGTCTAGAAATAAAATTCAGTCAGGTCCATAAGATGTAATCTTGTAATAACAAAAAACGATGAAAAATAAAAAACAAGTGAAAATGTTACAGATATGACACAATTTGTTTACTACGTTAGGATAGGTATTTATTTGTTCTTTATAAACATGGAATTAAATTTACTTACAGAACGATATAAAAATTACTTAAACTTTGATATTCCGATTGTAGGTATATTACTTACACACGTGTAAATTTATTTCTATGAATATTGATTATTATAACTTAATGCATTGTCAAATAAAGCATAATGTTGTGAAATTGTTATGAAATTACCTATCTCGTTTCCTGCCTCGTGGTGGACTATCATGTATCACAAATCTTCGTAACAAACAGTTTATTTACAGTCTCATTTAACAACATACTTTAAGTACTTCAATTCATGACACAACCAAATCATTGTGCTTAGTACAAGAAGACTACCAGACTGATGAGATGCAGCCAATGTTACTGGCACATGGTGCAACAATGTTGTTATTCCTAGTAATACTTGTAAATAACCAGCACATAGGACAGCAACAACTGCCTTCTTTGCGTTGCCAGGAAGTTTATATCTTCTAGATGCAATTCCAATATAAGTTATCAGAGACAACGTGGTGATACCCTGTAGAGACATAGACTTTAATATTGATATCTTGTGTACATTTAAACCAAACATACTGTACGTATCAAGCATACCAAAATTCTGTGATCGAATTGTACAGCGGTTGGGTTCTCGGTAAAGTTTTTCCACTTTGGCGAAATTGAGAGTATGTCGTCTGGTATCCATTTATCTGCCATTTTCGGGAATGTATTATAAATAAGACCTGCGTCCATTCCCGCTACAAAAGCGCCGGACAAAGCAGTAAGAAAGACTAATCCCTTTGTGGAGTGCACTACCATTCTGAATCTTTTAAGTTTTCGTTTGATGTCGGTCATGTTAACGTTCAAAGCATTCAGATCTATTTTCTCAGCAGGACTTAGACAGCTTAAAGCATTGTATAGGAATCCTGTGTATATTACAAATGCCATTCCCAAATGAGCAGCCAAACGGTACTGCGAAACTCGAGGAACGTCCGATTGTTCTTTAAAACGATCCTCTAAACCAGATTTTACCATATACCAGCCCATAAGTCCTTGTAAACCAATCAATGATCCTAGAACAGCTACTCTGATTTTCATTGCTGGTGTCAGCATACCTTTCACCCAGAAATAAGTAGCTGGAACTATGAATACACCGCCTATCAAACGTCCCCACATTCTGTGCAAGTATTCCATCCACCAAATGCGTTTAAATTCTTCCAGTGTCATGTCGTGATTAGTTCTAAAATGGAAATATAGATGTACTATATAGTTTTATAATGTTTGAGTTAACATATGTCAATAAACCTTACATTTTATACTCAGGAAACTGTTTGTAACGTTCAAATTCAGTGTGCCATTGGTTTTCTGTAGTAGGCATTTTTTCACCTAGCAATTTCCATGTGACCATAGATAAACCAGATTCTGTGAGTCTTGTTACACCTCCTATGACCATAGCATGAAGAAATAAATTGTTATACAGTTTTCAATTACGTTTTATTCATTTTCATGGCTGAGGTAGTTTAAGGATATAAGGTAATAAAGTTACGTTTTCCGCCTTAAGATCTACTTCCCATAAGTTTCATCTACAACAACTTTTACAACAGTACGCACACAATAGTAGTAGAATAAATAGACGATTGTACCTAAGACTACTGCAACGAAAACCATGCCACTACAAGTTAACATCCATTTTCCTACAATTTTGTCTGATTTTGGGGCTGGTTTCGAGGCAAAACTTATAGCTATGGTATTCCTCTGGTTAAGTATGTTCTATGAACAATATTACAAAATTATGTCTTGATTTCATTTATAATAAGATGTTACTTGTAGCTTAGTATCTATACCTTTTGCAAACAGGTAGGTTGTCTTTTTATTAACAAAGCTGCCCTCTTCGCAATTGTGGGTTTTAAAGTGCATGTATACAAACTCTGTTGAAGCGGTAGAAACCCGAATGCATTGTTTTTTCCAATCGTTAAGGCACAATGTTTTGTTAAACTGAGCATGCTAAAAACAATGAGTAACAACTTACAATATTTATATGTTAAACTAGAAACATACAACTATGGATATATACTTACATTGTAGTATTATATTTTTAGTTTAAATAATAGCTTAATTATCTTTCTAACTATGCTCAACAATATAACGTAAACAAATGGTATTTACTTCGCATGTTTTCGTAGTAAACCAGAGACCTACTTATGTAAACATATAAAGAGATAGTATCACAGAATAAATGAACAACAAAAATAATTGCAGAAGATACGTAAGAAATGCCATCATTCACTAATCGGTACCGGTAATTTACAATGCATTTGCTTTTTACGTCATATTTAATTTATTCTGCATAAGTATTTCATACACATTACGATTAAATGAGTAACAAAAAAGAATATTACACATTTCATTACTCCAAAGATAAATTTAAGTGAACTATGAGTACGAGTCGCTGATAAATTCAATTTGTTGCGATATATTTTGTACAAGCTTTTTCACTAAATGTTTACAAAAAGACTCAATCCTACTTAACCTTGAGCAGAACTGTCTTGAAACGTGTCAACGAAAAGGTTTGGACTATTTATCAGTGAACATACAGTTTTCAATTTATATGTATCTTTGATAAAGAAAAGATTTGAATTCGATGTTTTTCTGGAGTATTCGATAAGATAATATTATTTCAACGAAGCGAACAAAGACACAATCGTGAGCAGTGCTCACTGAACACCTTAAAAGAGAGGTTGACGTTCGCAGCGTTCGCAGTGCGAAAATTATAGTCGTTTTGGAGCGCAATATCAGCCCCTATTTTATATCCGATCATATGGGAATAGCGAACGACGTAGCAAAAGGTAAATATTGGAGAAACAAAAGCTGATATACTTAAGTCATAAGTATTAAACTAGATGTAATAGAGCCTCTCATATTTATATTAATAAACTGACAAAGGCCTTATCTCCTTGATTGCTGGATTGCAAAAGTTTCTTTAATATCACTACAAAAAAGGTGTTTAGATAATCGGATAATGGAAGTGCGAATATGGGGGGCCCTGTAGTTTAATTTCCTTTCATTACAAATTATTATAGAAGAAAATTTATGGTTACAGTGACATCAATATGGCACAAAGGAACGGTGCAATGAAACTAGCTAAGCTTCGCGAGCTGATGGAAGCCGTTCCAATTGGTGGAATTAAAGGGAAAGGTATCCAGGCTCTTATTATAAATATAAGTGACGCTCATCAATCTGAATACTTGAGGGAGAGAGACAAAAGAGTCAAATTCATCAGTGGTTTTACTGGTTCTTTTGGTGTTTCGATTATCACACCGGACAAAGCTCTGTTGTGGACAGATGGAAGGTACTATACGCAAGCATTGACAGAATTAGATCCTCCAGAAATGTGGACTCTTATGAGGGAAGGATTGTTAGATACTCCGACGAGAGCTGCATGGTTGGTTTCTAACTTACCACCTAAATCCACTGTTGGTGCAGATTCTAATCTAATGAGTTACACAGAATGGGCTGTCTTGCGTACCAGTTTAACTGCTGCTGGTCATTGTCTGATGCCACTCGAAGAGAATTTAGTTGATAAAGTATGGGGCAACGAGCAGCCTGACGTCAGAGGTAATGCTGTTGTACCGCAGCCTCTGAAATTTTCAGGGCGTACAGTAGCAGAAAAAGTCAAACTCTGCAGAGAAGAAATGGATAAGAACAAGGCAAAAGTACTTGTGATCACAGCTTTGGACGAAGTGGCATATATTCTGAATTTTCGAGGGTCTGATATACCGTACAATCCCGTTTTCTTCGCTTATGTGATTCTCACATTAAACGATCTACATGTGTTCATTGATAAAAGCAAAGTTAGCAAGGAAGCTGAACAACAGTTAATAGATGAAGGGATGAACGTGGTTTATCATCCATACAATGATGTATACGCATTTCTAAAGGAAACCGCAGTTTCGAGCAACGAAAAAATATGGATTAGCAATGGTTCAAGTTATGCTATACACGCTGTTTGCGAGGAAATAAAATTACACAACGCTATCACGCCGATAAGCATTATGAAAGCTATAAAGACCGATGTCGAGATGCAAGGAATGAAAGTTGCGCATATACGTGACGCTGTTGCGCTTGTAAAATACTTTGCTTGGTTAGAGGATCAAGTTAAGAACAAGAAGGCAACGGTCACGGAAATATCTGGGGCCACGCAGTTGGAAGACTTCAGGAAGTAAGTTTCAAATTGGTGTTCCTAACACAAGGGTAATTATAGGGAGAACAAAAAATTGTTAAACACTTGATGAACATTCTACTTAACAGCGACTGTGAATTTTAATAACATGTTTTATTAAAAAGGGAGCAGGAGCATTTCATTGGGCTCAGTTTCCCAACCATATCCTCGGTTGGTCCTCATGGAGCAATAATCCATTATCAATCAACACCGAAAACGGATGTGCCAATTACAGACAAAGAACTGTATCTTTGTGACTCTGGTGCACAATACCAAGACGGCACCACGGACGTCACAAGAACATTACACTTTGGCGATGCTACTGATTTTGAACGGGAATGTTTCACAAGGGTGTTCAAGGGACAGTGCTGTCTCTCGACGACCATTTTCCCTATGATGTTACAAGGAAATTATCTTGATACGCTTGCCCGTGTGAATTTGTGGAGTGTCGGGTACATAGATCTACCTTCTTCATAAAATGGAAAATATGCTTTATTTATATATTAAATTTACAATTACAGTCTTAATTATCTTCATGGTACTGGTCATGGAGTAGGTTCGTATCTAAATGTTCACGAAGGGCCTATTGCCATCTTATGGCGACCGCATCCTGACGACCCTGGCCTACAACCTGGCATGTTTCTTTCAAATGGTACGAAGTATAGAAGTATTATTCGCGTTCGTTACACAGAGTGTTTGGCATAGTTCGGAAACGATTTTAGAGTTAAAATAAGATTATTAATCATTTAAAAATAAAACTGAATCGTTCCTATCTGTCGCCGAACATCCTGCATAATGTATATTGTTAATATTAATACGATTCACAACGTTATTAGAACCAGGATACTACGAGGACGAAAAGTTTGGCATTAGACTCGAAAATATCGAATTAGTGGTAAAGGCAAATACTCCGTACAACCACAGGAATCGTGGTTACCTTACTTTCGAGACTGTTACACTGGTGCCTATACAGACCAAGTTGCTCGATGTTTCATTATTAACGGATAAAGAGGTATCGGTTTTACTTCTCTTTCATGTTCTCCTCGTCTCGATAATATCATTTGTAATTCATTTTAGATAAAATACCTGAACGACTACCACGCGAAATGTTTGAATACCTTGGAACCTCTATTGCAAGGACCAGAGAATGCTCAAGCGCTTGCATGGCTACAAAAAGAGACTCAGCCAATTTCGAAATAACGATTAGTTATTTGTTGAGAAACAAATTCCATAATAAACTGTTTTTATAATGAATTATTCCCGATTAAACATAGTCTTATTGTGTATACCTAAATTCACCAAAGTAACCAGGGTGGCTGATGCACCTTATCCAAAGAAGTATAAGTTAAGTTTACTGGGATATTGATTAAGGCAAATGGTTGATTCAAACGTTTTAGTGTTTGCCGTATCATTTTGCCATTCTTACCGAGCAAAAATCCAGCAGGAATGTTTACTGTTTTTGAGGGTGGTATAGTGACGTCGCGTGTCATTTCTATGTAATAATAGTCTGCCCATAGTGGATTTGTCGTTGAGTCTTCTATGGTAGGTAAATAATAGTCTGCTATGATCACAGCTTTCGCGCCAGCTTCCTCAACCATCATACTCTTAACAAAAAAACTACAGTTGCCCCTTTCGACCAGGGCAACTCTACCTTTTAATTCTTTGGCATTCTTCGCTAGCTGGCAACCTTGAGGAGGCTCAGTCGGAACCAGAGGAATCTTCTCCTCCAAGAAGCTCGCATTCTGAAAATTTGTTGCACACATATAAATATACAATGTGATTCTAACATGGATGATTTCACAATTTTACGAAAACTAACAAAATATTCTCGGCAGTCAACGTGTTAACAGTTAGGTATAGACTTACAAAAGGAACTCCAAAATCCTTGGCAGGCCTCAATTTGTACGTGTACTCCAATTCCGGCGGGTGTATAATTTCGAAGAATACATCCGTCCCGTAACTCGAGTCCAGAAAGGACCCTCTCGAGTTAAATTTAAACAATTGTCCTAACCAATTTTCGATGACAAACAGTAAATTTAATAATGCAGATGTCGGTAACCTAACATCCTCACATCCGTACTAACCTTCTCCGATTCCACTCGCTATTTTAAAGCCGAGCAATGTTAGAACGTAGAAATAACCGAAAAAATTCATGCTCCGCATTTGCATGACAGTTTTCACATCGTTACTAAAGGCATTACCGTGAAGAGCTTAAGAAACTTAACCTTATTGACATAACAGCTGGTTTGCGGTTGTATATAGTATCTCATGGACGTAATCACGTATAAGTACAACACAACACGGAATAATCGAAGTGTATCTTGTAATCGTCGATCAAGCATTTCGTAATTAAATACACACGTAATTTGCAAAATGTATGCTCGCATAGATTATTGTGTAAAGATAATTTTATACTTTCGGTAATTTGTAAATTATCTCGTAAATATATATATATGCCAAATTAGGAGGTATCTTCTCTGATATTAACGAAAGAACTCTCATAAATAAGAGGAATTTTTATTAATAATTAGTTTTGAAAGGATATGGGCAAATCACTTATCTTCTATTTCTGTAAGCTACATTGTAAATTAATAAAACTTGATTACGCGCTATGTTTCACTCCTATATATTAATAATATCATAATTTATAAAATGAACTGTGCGTAATTACAGTCCACCGACAGTGTGATACAAATAAATATAATCGCACCAAATGATATACTATTATTTTCCAAGAAGTATCTTTCTCGTGGCGCCGAAGCTTTGTCCAGCTTGAGTCGCGCCCTTATTGGTACCAGCCTGGAGTCCAATGAGTCCTTCACCGGCCCTTAATTGCTCCTCGGTGAAGTGTCGTTTGTTTTCTTCAGCTGGTTTAGGTCCTAGCCAGGGTCCACGCCATTCTGGGTGTCTGTAGGTCTACAAAGAAATTGGATTAATTTATGAAAAGGAAAATTGACTGATATTATTAGCAAAAATATAATTACTGTGCGGCCGATGGCGAAGATCGTATTAGTCACTTGCGCTATATTTTTCCTTTCCATTAGGTCAACCGCTTGGAAAAGGTCCACATCGGGTACTCCATATTTAACGCAAGCCTTTTGGAACCTGAAAATTTAAATAATACAAATAGTTTTGTCGACAATCAATTATTATACTTAAAAACTGTCATCTCTGTATTATAAAGCTTATATCACGGTGCATTAGGTGCATTAGATGCTACAGGCTACGATCGGTAGATGCCAGTCTGACATTGTCAGGTGTCGCAGTTATATTTATCGTTCAATCGAATAATAAATAAATGTGGTTCAAATAACGGTAGGCATATACCCAGACAACCAGGCCTGTACCGGTCTGCTCAGGGCAGGTATGTCGCGTTTAGGAGGCCTTCTACCGCTGTCTGCACGGAAAACGGTGCTAGGTTCCGGGTCGCCGCAAGAGGGCAACACGGTCGTACTAATGTTTCGCATGCCGTACAAGCCCTGTACTATGGGATCCCTCGTCGGTGCGGTGATACAGAGCTGGTCACGGGAATGTGGATCTTCCACATTAAGATGTCGGTAAAGTAAATGTCTATTGTGCAGCAGCAGCAAAAGTATTCTTCTTTACCGACAAAATGAATATTTATTTAAATTACGTACTACATACTATTAGGTCAATAATGCTTCCGTTTGTCATTACTAGACTGCGGATCTTTCTGTAAAATAAAAATTGACTATATCGATTGCATAGAAACCAAATTGAATGTTATTTCTTCGCTTAATGACTTTAGTGAAGGAGAAAACGAAATGAATTTCCGAACGACGTACAATAGGAGAGCCGCACAAAGTCTAAATGAAATCAATCTTGTCATTTGTATACAAAGGAACATTCACCAGTCACTTTTAAGGATGTTCTGGAGGTATATAAAAACGCAACAAAATTTTTGAAAATCTGACAAGATATAATTCTTACTAAATTAATGCAATTACCAAAGTTTGGGTTCGACTCACTGCACCGATTGAAGCTTCGTACAGACCTAAACAGCGCGGCGAACCGCGCATTTCGGCGCGCCGAACGCCGCGCGGAACGGCGCGACTCGCCGACGGCGAGCGGATCGAATTCGTGCCATTTTCAGTGTTTTTTGCGAACAACTGTGGAAGCTGCAGCGACGTATACTACACAAAGAAATACAGAAAATGTTGGCAGTTTATTGAGCGAATTAAAGTTCCAAAGTGAAATGCATTTCGCAGCGCATTTCGGCGCGCACGATCGCGAACGGGTAGCACTTGCAAATCTGTTTCCAAGGCAGATAGAGCATATCCTACACATTCATAAGATGGAGAATAAATGTCAAGAAATAGAAATAAATGTATAAACAAAGACAGCGGTGATTTAAATTATCTGAAAAAATGATATCTCTGCTTCCTAATTTCAGCTTTCATTTCCAATATATTGATGGATTTCGAATTTCTTGTACTTTTATCTCCCATTGTACCCCCCCCCCAGAACATCCTTAAGGTTCGGTAGGTTTAGAGTGTAAAAACGTCTTAATGTTTTAATATTGATGACAAACGAATCATATTTCATTTCATCTAAACGGAACCGTGTCGAAATAAAATTTTCTTGAAACTATGCAAGTTTGATGAATTTTCTGAAGGTTGAAAACGTTCGTACCATAATCTTCTTATTTTTTCCAGATTCTGCAAAATTTCAGCTTTAATTTAAAAAAATTTCATCGTTCTACCTCTTTTCTATCCAAAGTTATTTGATTTTAGCACAGAATTTATCGGCTTGTCCCACCCACTGTGTTCCACCCGTTCTGCCTTCGTTGCCCACCCACTTCCACCCGTTCTGCCCTCGTTGCCCACCCACTTCCACCCGTTCTGCCTTCGTTGCCCACCCACTTCCACCCGTTCTGCCTTCGTTGCCCACCCACTTCCACCCGTTCTGCCTTCGTTGCCCACCCACTTCCACCCGTTCTGCCTTCGTTGCCCACCCACTTCCACCCGTTCTGCCTTCGTTGCCCACCCACTTCCACCCGTTCTGCCCTCGTTGCCCACCCACTTCCACCCGTTCTGCCTTCGTTGCCCACCCACTTCCACCCGTTCTGCCTTCGTTGCCCACCCACTTCCACCCGTTCTGCCCTCGTTGCCCACCCACTTCCACCCGTTCTGCCCTCGTTGCCCACCCACTTCCACCCGTTCTGCCCTCGTTGCCCACCCACTTCCACCCGTTCTGCACGAGTGTTCGCTTCCTGGATCGCGACGGAGTGGGTCAAAAGAATTGTCTGCTATATAACGTGACAGAGAGAGATAGAGAGAGAGAATGAGAGAGAGAGAGAGAGAGAGGAGGAGGAAGAAGCGCCTGAGACGCTGCGGTATATGAAAGCGGTTTAAGACTGTATATATAGGGATCGGTGACGGATCAGGTAGCAGTGAGAAAGGTCTATCTTTGACTGTCTGTCCATCTTGTGGCGAGTGTAGAAAGTTAGCCGCCACAGAAGATTGGGCCATTCGCTTGGACCATTCGATAGTCTACCCGAAAAGATCCCCCTTTGCCAAGTTTCAGCTCTTAGTAAACCAGTTTTTGGTCCATTTCCCTATTTATTAGCAATTGAAAATTTTGAAAAAAATCTGGCACATTTCGGATGCTATGCAAGATATTAGGTATCGTTTTCAGATTTTTCCGTTGCAAACTGTGGTTGTAAACAATGAAAAAGCACGGAAAAAATCGAAAAAATTCAGATTTCCCATTGACGAAATGTAAAGAGCGCTGTCACAGATTTAATTTTGCAATGAGATATTACCGTAAATATTATGCTCAATTTTTTCCAAAGTCCTGAAAATGGTACGTCATAGTTGAAAAAATTTAAATGAAAATCATTTTTTTAGGTTTAGAATATTGACTACAGTGACGTGTCTAAGTACGAAAGCGCGCCCGATTGGATTAGAGTGGAGGAGGCAGGCCTCGTTTCACATGCATTTTCGGCTGTGTCGAAATGTTGGCTACAGCGGCTATACATACTATGTAGCGTGCACCGTCGCAGTCAAAACATTGGGACTACGGGCGTGCCGCTGTGGTGGGGATAGGCAGACCCAGCGGCAAGATCGATGTCTTTATGTGCCGTTCCCGGGGCTATTCTCTATGGAGAGATTTATGACAGGTCATTATTATTGAGCCGTAAGTCGGCACTTTTACGGAAAACACGTGTTAACTGCAAAGTGAGCTGAAAAATATAATATAAAGTTTCTTTTCCCTTCTTCGACATATTTTTTTTGTACAAAGACGTTTCAATATTCTAAACCTAAAAAAATGATTTTCATTTAAATTTTTTCAACTATGACGTACCATTTTCAGGACTTTGGAAAAAATTGAGCATAATATTTACGGTAATATCTCATTGCAAAATTAAATCTGTGACAGCGCTCTTTACATTTCGTCAATGGGAAATCTGAATTTTTTCGATTTTTTCCGTGCTTTTTCATTGTTTACAACCACAGTTTGCAACGGAAAAATCTGAAAACGATACCTAATATCTTGCATAGCATCCGAAATGTGCCAGATTTTTTTCAAAATTTTCAATTGCTAATAAATAGGGAAATGGACCAAAAACTGGTTTACTAAGAGCTGAAACTTGGCAAAGGGGGATCTTTTCGGGTAGACTATCGAATGGTCCAAGCGAATGGCCCAATCTTCTGTGGCGGCTAACTTTCTACACTCGCCACAAGATGGACAGACAGTCAAAGATAGACCTTTCTCACTGCTACCTGATCCGTCACCGATCCCTATATATACAGTCTTAAACCGCTTTCATATACCGCAGCGTCTCAGGCGCTTCTTCCTCCTCCTCTCTCTCTCTCTCTCTCTCATTCTCTCTCTCTATCTCTCTCTGTCACGTTATATAGCAGACAATTCTTTTGACCCACTCCGTCGCGATCCAGGAAGCGAACACTCGTGCAGAACGGGTGGAAGTGGGTGGGCAACGAGGGCAGAACGGGTGGAAGTGGGTGGGCAACGAGGGCAGAACGGGTGGGAGTGGGTGGGCAACGAGGGCAGAACGGGTGGAAGTGGGTGGGCAACGAAGGCAGAACGGGTGGAAGTGGGTGGGCAACGAAGGCAGAACGGGTGGAAGTGGGTGGGCAACGAGGGCAGAACGGGTGGAAGTGGGTGGGCAACGAAGGCAGAACGGGTGGAAGTGGGTGGGCAACGAAGGCAGAACGGGTGGAAGTGGGTGGGCAACGAAGGCAGAACGGGTGGAACACAGTGGGTGGGACAAGCCGATAAATTCTGTGCTAAAATCAAATAACTTTGGATAGAAAAGAGGTAGAACGATGAAATTTTTTTTAAATTAAAGCTGAAATTTTGCAGAATCTGGAAAAAATAAGAAGATTATGGTACGAACGTTTTCAACCTTCAGAAAATTCATCAAACTTGCATAGTTTCAAGAAAATTTTATTTCGACACGGTTCCGTTTAGATGAAATGAAATATGATTCGTTTGTCATCAATATTAAAACATTAAGACGTTTTTACACTCTAAACCTACCGAACCTTAAGGATGTTCTGGGGGGGGGGGGTACAATGGGAGATAAAAGTACAAGAAATTCGAAATCCATCAATATATTGGAAATGAAAGCTGAAATTAGGAAGCAGAGATATCATTTTTTCAGATAATTTAAATCACCGCTGTCTTTGTTTATACATTTATTTCTATTTCTTGACATTTATTCTCCATCTTATGAATGTGTAGGATATGCTCTATCTGTCTTGGAAACAGATTTGCAAGTGCTACCCGTTCGCGATCGTGCGCGCCGAAATGCGCTGCGAAATGCATTTCACTTTGGAACTTTAATTCGCTCAATAAACTGCCAACATTTTCTGTATTTCTTTGTGTAGTATACGTCGCTGCAGCTTCCACAGTTGTTCGCAAAAAACACTGAAAATGGCACGAATCCGATCCGCTCGCCCTCGGCGAGTCGCGCCGTTCCGCGCGGCGTTCGCGATCGTACGCGCCGAAATGCGCGGTTCGCCGCGCTGTTTAGGTCTGTACGAAGCTTCAAACGGTGCAGTGAGTCGAACCCAAACTTTGGTAATTGCATTAATTTAGTAAGAATTATATCTTGTCAAATTTTCAAAAATTTTGTTGCGTTTTTATATACCTCCAGAACATCCTTAAAAGTGTCTACTGAATGTTCCTTTGTATACAAATGACAAGATTGATTTCATTTAGACGGAAATTCATTTCGTTTTCTCCTTCACTAAAGTCATTAAGCGAAGAAATAACATTCAATTTGGTTTCTATGCAATCGATATAGTCAATTTTTATTTTACAGAAAGATCCGCAGTCTAGTAATGACAAACGGAAGCATTGTTGACCTAAGAGTATGTAGTACTAGTCTAGTATTTTGTTGGTAAAGAGGAATCGACATCTATCACATTAGTACGACCTGTTCTTGTACGGCATTTGCCACAGTAACGCGACCGTATTGCCCTCTTACGGCGGCTGGAGAATTCAGGGCCGTTCTTTGTATAGCTTCACGGTAGAAGACCTCCAAAACGCGACATACCTGTTGTGATCTGCCGCAGCAGATCGAAGCATCTGGTTATCTGGGTATATTCATGAGTTATGAATAATTTTTCGTCGATGAAAATCGTTCTTTATCTACGAATGAGTCTGCAATTTTCATTAGTTGTTCGAAAGAGAATTTGCCCGTCATCTTGGTAAAAGCTCTTCGACATTTTGTCGATGACACACATAGCCCGATTCGACAAACGTGAGGCAGGCCAGTGTTAACGAGCTCTCCGGGTACCAGACAAGCAGCCATTCAAGGAGGATTCAAAATGTACACGCGCAACCTCCATGATATTACTGTTTTCCGCATGAAAAGGGAGTAACGCGGAGTGGCCGCGCTGCGCATCGTTCGCCCCACTATTCAAGAAAGCGCTCTTAAACATTGAAAACGCGCCAATTGGTGGCATGCGCAGGCCACACCGAAGTCATATGTGTCGCGGAGACACCTTTTATGCCTTTCCAATTCGAATCTACAGTGGGTGTACAAAGTGTTCGTACACCTTTTAAAATAGAATAACTTTTTTATAATTGTACCAAACGACCTGATTTTTTAATCATTAATTAGAAGCATTGGTTTACTAAATGATATTATTATTAAATGTTGCACGCAAAAATAAAAAAACATTTCTTTTCATTTTTTTATTAGGGCCCTTATTGACAATTAAAAATGTATGCTTTGTAGATCTATGTCTAGCTGCAAGCGGTCAAAAATAGTGAAATACGTAGTTTTACACGATTTCTGGTCAATTTCTGCTTACAATCCACAGAATCGCACATCTTTCGATGCGTGTCGTTTTTTCCTACGTCGAAAGATTTCGATGAAATTTTTAGTACGACATGAACGATTTTCTGGACGGCAAGTTTTGTAATGTCTAGAGCGCAAAATTTGAATAACTTTTAACGTCTAAAACAATTCTTTAAAGAGATGCTGGATCCAATTAGAATTATCTGAATCAGTTAATATAATTTTGTTCTAAGAATGAGATGCTGTGAATGTGACTACAGCCTGTCTTCCTACTTTCTGTAGAGGATATAAGTTAATCACTTACAGAGAAGAAATCTCTGTCACTTAGATCGTTAAATAGTTCTAATAGTTCAGGCTGTAAACGAATTTGAACGACAGCGCTGTTGGACGACCTAGGATTCAGCTACTGCGAGAGAGACACAGGTCCGTCGTATCCGTTCGAAGTTCACTGCGACGGTCCCGACCTCAGACTTTATTGGTACTTATTCAGCAGGCTCCCAGAGAACCAGAAGAGGTATGTATACACCGGCAGCAGCTATTATCGCGGGTCTCGAGCGTCCAAGTATGGCGGAATCGTTGGCCTCGAACGGATGAATTCGAGGTCAATAATCGCAGATCGTTTGATCTCTCGACTCCAGCGAGAGTCGGTGACCAATGGTCTCGATGTCGATAGGGTGCGAGTCGAGAGTCGTTCTGAAGCAAAACACTGTCGATTGCGGAAAGTCGACTGTACAATAGGGAAGCATGATATCGAAGGAGGTTCAACAGTTTCGAAACCGATGACACAGCTATAGCTAATCGAGGAACCACGCACGGTACGATTAGTGTTTTGAAGTAACTAAAACAATTCTGTGTAGCTCCGGGAACTCGCAAGTAATGCAGGCAATTTTTATTGTGCATAAAAATCCGCAGTCTAGAAATCGTAATAATGTATTTGTCAGCGTAGAAATCGCAGGTACTTACTGATTAAGGTTATCCATCATCTTGTAATCACCGCCAGAGGTGTTAATCTTGGTGATAAGGCCTGGCTGCAGTTTGTTCATAAGTTTGCAAAATAGGACACCATCTCTTAAGGCGTCTTCGTAACTCACACCTGAAAAGAATTATTTGTTGCTTATTAATGTTGCTATTTAAACAATATTATTTGTTCACGGTAAGTATACTTGATTTATCAACACGTGGACTGCCACGTCGGTCACTTAAACTGATTTTCATCGCGTGATATTCGTACATATGAATTTTATTTACAATATGCAGAAGGTATAACGAACGTGCTGCTTTTATCAATTTTAACTTTCTAGTTGCGGCTACGATATTGCTGGCATTTCTGGATCTGTGACTCGGCAGTTTTTAAATAGATCTCATTTCCCGCGACAAGAGTAAGAGACGTCACTGAATTCCCTCGTGCGCGGGACGTATGGAATGTAAGATAGCATATTTTCGTGTGGAGGCAGAGAATCGATAAAAACAAAACAAGAGCGACAGAACAATGAAAAGAATGCCGGGAACCACAGTGGCACCAGGATAGCAGAAAAAACAAACGATTCTTCTCCCCCGCAAGTAACGACATGCGCAGTCAGTGTCAGCCATCGATTTTCATTGTCGGTTGCGCGATTATAGGTTCTCGAATGAACGAACGAACGACAGACTCGTTTGTCTTCTTTTTACAGTTGTTTTCTTTTTTCGCAGACCCTCCTCCCAGCCTCCCTTTTGCCAGGGAGAGTCGACACTGGTCGGGATTTACCCGCGAAATAATAACAGAGGCTGCGTGCACCAGCACTCGTTCATGGCGCCCCATTATTCCAAGAGGCGCGCCAAGGGGCATGGCATTTTTTGCCGTTCGAACGAAGGACCAGGAAAGACCGCCTCTCCGTCTTTTCCCGTCGCCTCGGCTCTTTTTGCTCGTGATCGTCGGACCAACCTCGATCACCGCCATCATTGTCTTTTCCATCGTCGTGGCTCGCGCTGCGAAGCGCTCCCGTCGCCATTCGAAAGACACGCTGCATCTCGAAGTGCCAGGAGCACAGCATCCCCAAGGAGCTCGCACGGCTTGTCAACTTGTCAGCCCTGTGTATCGTTATTGCCAACCGTTCACCTACCCCCTTCCCTCTCCATCGGCTGCCAGCGGACCAGACAACGTCACGTTTCGATGTATCGAACTTATCGACGCGGCACGCTACCTGGCGACCGGCTTTATAAATTGTATCGATGCACCACCAACCGCCAGAAGAAGCGCTGCGGTCGCTCCGGGCGCAACAGGCGGCCGCAACGGATGGAAACAGTTACTTCTGTTGAGGCTTTCGGTGTAAGCCTTGTCCTAAAGGAAGAAATTTCCCAACGTTTCGCAAGCATTGCAGCTGGCTTTATCAGGGGATCGAAAGACACACTGATATTTATCAGTATCGGTATCAGTGTGTCTTTCGATCCCCTGATAAAGGCTTACACTCGAAAGCCTCAACGATGCCGGGCCGGGAAAGCCTGAAAGCTCGGATATAAACAGATTAGCACGCTATCAGCACTCACTTTGGTAACAGTCTTCATAGTTTTGTAACATTTCATTATTAAATGCAATGCATTCTTCTGTAAGATTATTGTAACATTACAGTTGAGCAGTTCTGCGGGCGTCACACTCAACATTTTAAATGACACCGAACTCTAGATTCATTTTGGAGGTCCAGCACATGTGATGCTGTCGCGGTGATGAACGGTGACCGGCGCTAACGATTTGCTTAAAAGTCATAAAGTATTAATATAGGAAGAATGGGAATTATTTTCTACATTATTTTGTGCAGTAGTCTCTACTTCCATATGATCTTTCAGGAAAGGAAACAGGGACTGTTGAAATAGCTTAGTATTTAGAAATTAAGGATTGTCGGTCTTTCCTATTAAAAACCAGAGGAGAAGCAGTAGATCAATGAACATTCGTGGACTTGAACGTTCACTCTTTTGAAACTGGTCAGTGAAACAGTCTTGCAGATGGCACGATTGAGTGATCCATAGTTCGGGCGCTATATTCTAGTTAAGCGATAGTCAGAGATGGTAATATATGCAGTATCTATGAATATGAAAGTTGCGGAGTTACTAAGAAAACATACCGAGCCTCGAGTATTCCTCGAACTGCGCTCTCCGCGTGGTATGCATAAATTATAAAATAACGCGCACTGTGCGCGCATGGATCTATGAAAATTTATGGCCACGAATATCACTCGTGTCTGCATTTAATGGTAATTTTGCATTTCGATAACTAGTGATTCGTTTTTTAAAACCCTTATACGCTGAACACGAATCCAAATATCATTTTTCACTATCCTGAATGTTGTGAGAAATTTTGAATGAGAAACGAGATTGACAACTTAAAGAATTTATTCTGCTCGAACCATAAAAGCTACAGAAATGATTCTTACGTAGAAAGATTCTGTAGACTCTTCCAAATACAGCGGTGTATTTTTTAGAACATTATTAACATTGAAATACTTTCATTTTTAGCTACAACAAACGACGACATGAGTTGTTCGAAAGACTACTACCCTGATCCTGCAAGGACGACATGTCACGTGGTTTCGCGATGGACGGAGCGCCACCGAATGCCTACCCGAAAATCTGTTCGCCTAGTACAAAACTGGTCGTGTGCTTGAATTCTCGATTGACGAGCCTTCGACAGCCGATCAGCTTCAGATACTACGGCCAGTTCCGTTCAATTAGTTGCGAATCGACTACCGTTACTTATACAGTCGTCCAGGAACATTGGTCAATTCTCATCTCGCACCAGCAAAGAAAAGTGGCGCCGCTGTTGCATGCCATTGACCACAGAAATTACGGGATTTTCTTTGTAACCCGTAATGGGATCGAATAAACAAACATATAGACCACAAAAATCAAAATTAGGAAGGTAGAAAATGAAAATACTAAAGGTATGTAATACCTTACTTTTCAGTGATCTTGGCATAGAATGCAACACCGAACCAATTGCTATTCTGCCAGGTACTAAATAAACACGGTTGGTTGCAATTTGAAACAGTGAAAAGATTAAAAGAACATGAATACATATATGGATGCATTGCTTGCAAGTTATTCAAACCATTAAAGAGAGAAATAAATTTCTATTTGGCTTATGTGTGTCGTAATTGTCAAGAACAATTTTTAATTTTCTGTAAAAATCCGCAGCCTAAAAATTACTTGTGGGCGGACCGTACAACAGGTTACAAATCCTTGGTTCTGAAGACCTCATTCAAGTTGGAACGAAGTGGAAACAACCTCTCCTCAATGCATCAACTTCTCAGTCATATGGAACGAGAACTCAACAAGTACTGTCCTCAATGACTATGCTGTTAATACAACATTAGAGACCGGTAGACGGAGAAGAAAATTGTGCGCAGCTTGAAATATCAATGTCAGGCGCGTGTCACTCGAATCAAACGATCCGAGTAGACCTTCCGCTTTTCCACGTTACCCAGGCAACAGACGAGAGCAATTGGCATCAGCATCCCAATGGAACGCGGGCAACCGGTGTAAACAACCGAGAGAATGACATGCTGATACGTTCCTGGTAGCGTCGAATCGCGGTGAGATGTCGTAAACGCGAGAGGATGACAGAAAATCGATAGAAACGCCTTCCAGACCCTTCTCACGATATCCTGCGAGATTCTTCTCAGGTTTCTTTCGTCCTAGCCCGCGAGCTGGCTCGCGGGATGCTGGCCTGATATTTTTCAGACGCCGCGTGTCTTACCGCGTGTCTTCGTTCACGTCGATATACGCGTGGCGAAAAAATATCGGTCCGCAACAATACCTATTGGTGAATCGGCGATATTTCTGTCGGTGATACGATCCTGTTACGGTGACACGTCACGGTCGTCATGTCCTGGCGATTTGACGTGAAATCGATAAAACGCCACGAGGCACGCTCCCACCCCGCCATTCGCATGCAAATTCAGTTGGCCTTCGCGCTTCATGTCGCGGTTAATGAATCTTCTGCTGCCCAATGCTTTTTTATGGAAATTAGCGAGCATTAGCCTTCTGACATTATAAAATAATAATTTACATTTTTTACATAGCTGGTTATGAGAATAATTAATTTATTATTATTAATTTGAACGGTTCATTTGTTTTCAGACATTGTACATAGAATGTTACAACGATTGAAGATGTGACTGGTTCTTACACTGAAGCTTTTATGCATTTATGACGAAAATATGGTGAAAGACAACATTGTGAATACATTAGAAGAATTCAAGAATATTCTCATATTATTTTCGACTTACTGAAATTATTGAACGGAGAAATACATATTGAATGCTCAATCGTATTTTTAATTGGTAAATGTTGCTTCGCCGCGCTAGGAAAGGTAAGGTATGTTATTCTCGCTGTCCGTGAGAGACCGTAACACAAGCATTCGGATTTGGATGTGTGCGCTTGCCCCAGAGTTGGTATCGATTTAATGTCAGGTTCATGTCATAAAGACGTCAAACGCACGGTTTTCACCAGGACAACATCCCCGGGCTGAATTTACGACTAGAAGTGAGCAACAGGTCCCGCGGGAACGGGAGCATGTGCGCGCAGAATCCGCTTTTCCTCCATTTTTCCAATAGCCACTGTTATTTCCTGCTGTTGCGCTAGGTAATTATTATGTTCATATTCACGTAATAATTATTGCAATCTGTAGGAGTGGTAGGGGAAAGAGAATGAATTGAATTTGATCTGTGAAGGGGTGAGTTCGATTTGCAAAATAATAGCAATGGTGCTTGCGAAAGGGTTAATTGGGAATGCGAAAAGGTTAATACAATCTACGGAAGGATTCATTTGGAATACAAAATCTGTAAAACGTTTTAGCAAGTTCTTGAACAAAGGAGAAAAAACACGTCGGACTGCGAGGGGTTAACAATGTATAATTAACAGAGACACGTATTTTGTCCAGGTTTCTGCGATTCTGACCCACAGTGGAACGTCAGGAGTAACTGCACTCCTATCAATAAGAGCAAAACACACCCTTCAAGCTCAACCATATCCCCGAGCATGATATAGCTCCGAGGCGACCACCTGTTGCGCCTGCTCGTAAATCTACCCCGGGGCTGTAATCCTGGTAGGCTTGTCTCAGAATGACGTCATTGACGACCCTTTGACAGACAACTGACATCCGTTGACGTATCGCCGCAGTCTTCTCCTCGGCTCGTGTCATTGAAACAAGCCTTTTCCCCGCAGAAAGAGTTCTTACTCTTACGTCCTCGGGGAGGATGGGGGTAGATCTCACCAACACTAGACTACAGTCTCGCGTCGGTGTGCAGCCCATAAATTCATCTACTACCCGTCGTTGCTACCCTAGTAGTTACTCGCAGTTCGAGCTTTCGTGACGTCACGAAACGCCTCGTGACGAGCTGTTCGACACATCGACAGCTGCTGACACATGTCCAACCCCTCCGTCAACGTGGTGAAAAGAAAGCTCGAAGAATCTCATCTCCCCCGAGTCAAAGTCACCGCGAGGTCCGTCGACGTTGACGTCGACGTGGCGGGAAAGCTATAAATCCCTCAAACGTCTGCTGGTACCCTGGTGCCAGCAAGCTACTTGTGCCACCGTGACGAACAGATGACTGACACTTCCCTTCCCCGGATTCACCCGGTAAGCTTTAAGGGGCTTCCTCAACGATTCGCGACCCCCCCAAGCCTTCGGTTTCTCGTACAGCCTGGTCAGACAAGTCTGACAAGGGAATACATGCAATCGATAAAACGGAACTGATGTGGGGGTTAATATTCTGGAAAATATTTTATATATATTTTTATTTGTAGACCACTGTCCAGATTGGAAGGGTGAAAATAATTCACCAAGATAGGGGTTGAAGCATATTTTTTGAGATATCTAGAGAACCCAAGGGTAGAGGAGAGTACAATTTTTTTTAAATTCAAGCCCGACTCTTCTTGCATCTGCGTTTTGTTGTCAAGGACTTGTTTAATTATGACTAGACAGCGGATTTTATGTAATTATAGCAAAAATAAATCGATAAAAGGAAAACAGCACAATCATTTAAAGAGAAATTCGCTGTCGAGTTATTAAATACAGAAATGAATTCCTATCCGGCTCCATTTTGTAACCATTAATGCAAATAATGCTTGTTTTGTATAAAAATCCGCTATTGGAGTGTCAAACTGCTTGCAAATAAGTTTTGGTATCTTATCGGTTCAGACGATGTCATAATTAGTTGCCAATCTTATCATCGATATCATTGCTTGCAGATGCAGTAAAGATACGGCGCAGAAGACGTCTTCATCAAAAGTTGCGATTTGTTTGAAGCTAACGAGGACAATTCTTTGTGGCAGCTGCTTAAACAACGATTTCCCCGCCAGGAGAAAGTTGAGAAGGGTGAGCGTGAAAGAGGGACGAAGAAATGACACAATGCGATGTTTGTGACTTGACTATCCAGGGCCTTGTATGCGGCCCTGATACGTTGGCGTCCTTACGACGTAACATGATGAACAGATGACGCTAAATCAATACACGTCGTCGGCCGACAAGCGACTGCTAAACGTCGTTTAACGAGCCTTTGGACTTGGAAGCTTTTATGTAATCGGTGACGAACAGATAACTCCTCACGAGTAAATACAATACCCACTCGGCTAATTAAAATAATTTAAACTGTCTAAAAACTGTTTCACATTTATTTAATTTCTATGCAAATGCTATTCTTGGCAGAGAAGCTGAAACACTGTATATATTTAAGTGGTCCAAGATGTTATATTAATATTTAAATATTTTTTTCCAGATAACTGTTAAAAATGCAAGAACCTCCCCTTCCACAGAAAAAATGTGTAGGATGATACTCTTTCAAGAGGATCGTGTTCAGCATGCCTCGCGAGCTTCCAGGAACAGGCTAACATCTGCAACCGAAAGACCGGGAATCCTGGAATACGTCGAATTCCAATCGCGTTATTAGAACGTGCCACGGCTGCGAGGGTGGAGCAGTGTGGGTGACCGTGGAGACGATCGAACGCCGCCATTCCAAGTTCAATTTTAAACGAGTCAATAACATCAAAAGCTTCGTATACCCGGCTAGCATCGCAGCGTGGAGCTGTCCTTTAAGTAAGACTAGGTGGAGCTAAAACTCGAGTCTCATCTGTGTTGCAGATAACGTTATCTATCGACACGGCGACGCAAATAGGCGAGTCATGCTAAGGAACATGCTGATGGCAATGCAATCAAGAAATCAAGTTAGACATTTAAACAATCTTAATCTCACAGACCTTGCGTTCTCAATTTTAATCTCTTCAAATTTTTTCTTTGTGTTTCTGTATTCCAAATAACCTCCAAAAAATTCTTGAGATTTCATGTTTCTAAAACATTTTCCTTATATAAATTATTATTATTATTTCGTGTGGAGAAGGATGTCGAAAGAGAATGAACAATTACTTGAAGATTTATAATTAATACTGAATGAACTTTTGGATCTCGAAAATTTCTATTTGCCATAGAAATCCGCAGTCTAATCATTACGAATGCAATCATTATATCAATAGCTACCCTATTAGGTGGAACGGTAAGCTCATGACAGGTGCGCCTTGAATCTGTTAATACCAGGCTCGCACTTCGTCAAGGAAGCTTCAGCTAACCCTCCTCCTCCGATTCACGTGGAGGGTGGAAGTGGAAAGTGCAGGTCGATTAGCGAAAAGGGCGACAGAGGAAGATGGCATCTTTTGGCCACCTTCGTTGCACCCTCCACTTGATTAGGGAGTTAGCATGCCGCGGAAGCGCCATTCGCGGTATTGCGCGTTTTCTCCCCAACGATCCTTGCTAACATTTTTTCGTGCTTTTACAGAATACTACCCTCATCCAATTCCTCTCTTACCTTCTACATATACGGGACAGCCAATGATTAGGAAGGTCTTGAAGAAATTCTAAAAAAGAGTAAGAATTGGTTCTTGTCCGTGTTTCAGCGAAACGGTGGAGCCTCAGTCGCTCAACACGACGATTGCGACGACGCCTGGCGTATTTCTTGAACCAGGGGTGCACGTTCAACATAGGGGTTGATGCCCGCTTCCTGGTCAATAGGGTGACTCGAATGACGTAACAAAGCGCGCGTTTTACCAGGAGAACAAGACTCGACGGAGGGTAGAACTACCCCTAGGAATTCTAGGGATCTCGACTGGAGTCAACCCCCACCAGGTTACCCTTTCATGAAACGATGGCGTTCAACCCTTGCATGTTCCTCAGCTAAAAATTCATCCATTCTCTATCTTGGTCACTTCAAAACTTGTATACTCATTTGTTTACTGCTGAACGTACCGGACACCAAAAGCTACAACTTCTGGTAAAAAGTATTCTATTATGTTTAAAAATCGCATAATTGTCTTAAAATTATTCATTATTCTGCTATTTGCATCTCTTTAAGAAAAGTAACGTCCATTAAAGAAAATCTCTACTTTCATTAACAGGAGAAAGGATGAACAAATGAGGAACTGCGAGTCAATGATACAGGGTTCAATGTTCCACGAGTATCCTCCAGTAGGTCGACACGTGGGAACGCTGCGGAAACTGACCTGGCCAACAAGCTTAACCTTTGCGACGTCACGCGGCCTGACATTCGTACCCGGGAATTATAGGGTTCCAGAGGGCATCGAGAATGTTGCGCGGGTCCTGCACGGGGGTGGTGATATTGACACGCTTTTCGAACCGCACCACCTCCGCAGAACAGGAGCCCATGCATCCGAGAGCGTGCATCGAGGGAGTAGTGTCATCGGCAAAGTTCAATCAACCATGTGCGCGCGCGCCGCAATCCTCCCGACTGCATTATGCATTTTCCCGACTCGAAACGATGAGATTGCATGTCTGTGGAGGTCGCCGCACTGTAAACTTGTTCTGGGAATGGGACGAGTATAGTCAATGATTATAAAAGCAGTGGATTACCATAAAAACCCTGCTGTTAAGACCTGCAGCGATCCAACGATGCACTATGCAATTTTCTGGATACCAGTGGTGACTATAGTGTCCAACGTGCATTTTGAATAGTGGTATCTCACACATTTTGATGCAGCGAATAAGATGCCAAAAGGCAGTGCCGCTTCTATATCACTATCAGTTTTTGAGATATTTAATTTTTAAGGTACAACCACATTCTAAACTAATCCTTCGTGGTCACTACCCCTTCGATAAGGCAATACATAACAGTTGAGTGAGGAAGATAGAAAAAGTTAACTGGAAATATTTCTAGGACTTCACCTGGTGGAAATCTCTCTCCAATCACCGTCTCGATCCACTGCTGGGCTTCAGCCTCCTGGCTAGCTTCTCGTTTACCAGCAACCTGGAAGCAGATTAAAGGGACTACTTTAATAGGTTTTCAATTTTGATACTTCAGTGTGAGTCTTGGTACGTCACTCTAGTGATTAATGGCTGGGTCCATTTAGATATGATGATGGGCTGAAAATAAATTCTGTTTTTAGGTCCGGGTGGTCTCCTTCACAGCACGTGTCGAATATTCATTGTCGTTTATTTTGGACGCTGGAGGAGCCGGTTTGATTACACCCCCTATACTAGACTTCTCCATTTGCTTGAAACCAAAGACGACTTTTGCTTGGGTACTGTTCGAATATTTATATTGTTATTTATTTGTAGGGTTCCTAAAGCGATCGCTTTTAATTGTTTGTGCTTTCTGCGGCAGATACCGGACACTCGAAACTCTATTGTTTCAAAGAAAAACAGATACTATCACCAGAGAAAAAACGAAGGGAAAATAAGTTTTATTAATTACTGAATTTTCTGGATCGAAAAGGATTAAATTAAATTATATTATTATTTTGCAAAATAAAAAATTAGGAAACTTTGGATTCGTGATGATCCTTAGCAATGATCAAATTTGTGTTTATTAGTTGATGATCAGTTTCCGTAGAAACTTCCAAAAATTGCCGTAGCCGATGGTATTTCACATCGTCATGGCGGGGTATTGGTAAAAGTTTTCAACTAGCAATAATCGCACCTCGGTAGAACCTCATTGGTTACGATATCGCCACTGCGCAAAGCTGACGAGCATGTTTTTCCCCGTCCTACTAATAACAACCGCCAACATCTTTCAGCTGCGAGAAATCCATCAACGTCGACGACATCTAGCGGTAGGTCCACGAACTAACCTACCTAACAGGACTATCGTACATATGTACTTCTGCCTCTGAATTACTGGTATGTATAATTTCAACCATCTCAATATAATGTTTAAATGACTCTCTTGACTTCTGTTAAATTACTTAACAATATAATTGTATTCTATAAACACTTTGCGGTATTTTATCAGCATCAGCAGGTTAAACATCTGTTATTCTAATTCTAGACCACTTTTCTTTCAGAGGCGGTGAATTTTCTCGGGGTAGCGCAAAGCGCGCGCGCGCAACTGCAGCCGGTGTATTTGCAATTGAACGCAAGTAAAGATCGGTTAAGTATTTACTGGAAATGCACTGTGATAGGAGAACAGGATGCAAAGAGGTGGCAGTTGAGTGTATACGTACGTAACGTCAACTTGCGATGAAGTCTTACTGCTCTTTATTCCATTCTTTCCGTTTTACACGATACCTCGATGGTTAAATGCTTTTCCTACTTGTTGCTTTCAATTTTCCTAACGTACGGTTCAACAATTGCAATAAGAATCCAATTACTATTGTAATTGCAATTGTTTCCAAACTGGGGGTTGTAAAATTCTTGAAAGTGGGATAAAACAAAGTTTCTTGCACACTTTAATAAATAATATTATCCATTGTTTGAGATTTAATCAATCAAGTGTACAATCAACAAAACAAAAGCAAGTTGATGCAATTTGAAACAATAGTATGATTAAAAGAGTATCGACGCAACAAAATAAAGAAAATTGTTATTTTCTATCGTTGGATTAAAACGCAAATACAGTCTATTTTAGTGAACTATTAAGTCAATGTTATTGTTTAGTGCTTCCGGTATTGAAGATAGTTGCACCAGGGGGTCCAAGCTGCACCGATATCAATGCAACATTACCAATCCAAGTCTCAGACGCCTGAAATTTCCAATTAGATTGCCACAACCCCTAAGAAAACATCCAGGTGATTGTTCCAAATGGATGATTCCATAGCATCGATGGCGTCACCGATCGAATTCTGGTTATATAACTTGAAACGTTCAACCATCCTAACACGAGTGAAGAATCGTTCCAGACGATTTCGTTGGGTTGCGATAAACTTGGAAACAGTGTCGATTGACGGAATCTAAACTCGGCGGTGGCCTCACCCTTCGAAGTGGCCAAAATCCAGAAACTACGACGCCTCGCTTATCGGCGTTTTCATCTGGCCGTGGTCCACGGACCGGTTAACTACTGCCCATTCGTGCAAAACACACCCACTTGTTCGAAGTTTTCCACTCTGTGGAAAACGTCAGCAGTCATAATAACGAGAAATTGTCATCCTCAATGATGCAGCCGCCCTTAAATAGTCTATCCAGACCGGCGAGCTATTTTAGAGCCTGTCGTGTCTTTTCTGCGTAACAATTGCTATTAAGGGAGTAGACGCGTTTCCGCGATTGCAAGGGTGCGGGATGCGTCTTCCCCAAAAATGCGCCTTCTCGATAAAAGATCGATCTAGGCCGCAATCGTCCTCAAAATTTCTATTTCTACTTTTACAAGGCGTAATTTTTTATAATAATGCAAATTAATTTTCTATAATATTGCAAATTACGGATCGTAAATGTAAACATAGAATTTACCTAGTGCTTTTAACTACTGAAAAACCCCATCTTAGCATTATCCTAAAATGAGAAAACGTATCTCGCACCCTTGCGATTCTGGAAATGAGTCTATCAATTCGTTTTCATTGTATTAGACTTTTCACTCTTTCATCTTTTGGTCTTCTTTATGAACTAAGTGTAAGTGACCACGTAGTATAATGAGAGCAAAAATTGAGGAATGGCAGCGTTACGTTTTGTGTTTCTTTCTGATATGAGGGGGTTATTTGTAGAGGAGTGTTCGATGATGAGGATGGTGAAGGAAGCAAATTATGACAGATATAACGGGTGGCCTCTTGTCTTGTAAATAGGGCTACAGTGTCAAGATCTGCGGGGGCGGGGGTGTGGGAATACCCAATGGGCACCCGTCCAAAAATCACTCGTTCCTGAATGTCGGCGAAAAGGATTCGGCGGAGGGGAGACCGGCATATAGCGTCGCGACGCACGGCGTCCGACTTAGTCTCTTGTCGGCGTCATCGTTCAAAAGTCGCTGTCCCTTTCGGAAAAACAAGCCAAGTAGTTAGAGCCTCGTTGGTGTGCGGTGGTCGAACAGTCAATCGGGCGGAGCAGTCGGAGGATCAAAAAGGATAAACAAAATGCCGGTACGTGGCAAGCGAAACGGCCAAAACTCCCCCGACACACAGACACGACGAACGCGGTGTTCGTTTTTCGGCGGGAGAACGGTGGTTATAATAAATTACCGATAACCACGGGCCTGTTAACGAGCAACCGCTAACAGCAGCTGGTACATTAATAATGGGCTCAATCGCGTATGCTAATGCCGAGAAACCGCGGTTATTCGTAGAATCCTAATTACGGTAGACCTTGGGCTATTTCGTTCTGGCGGTATTCCCAAGTTATTGAATTAATCTTGACACGAGGGAAACATAGAAAGTGCTGACAGCTAAAAAATTAGGGAACGCTTGTCAATGCCGCACGCGCCGTCAGTTGCACACGTTTTCGCCGATTTAAGGTTTAACTGACCGCACAGGTGAATCCTGACGATCTTTTCTCTCCGACGACGAATTTATAAATCTTGGCCATGTAATGCATAAAAATCTGCAGTCTAGTACCTTCCGATAGCAAAAATCAATTTAATGCAGGCCTCGTAAACTTTTCAAGCTACCAATTAAATCCGAGTGGCTTTTAACTTGCACGAAAATCTGCAATTTTCCTATGAACAGATAGCACTAAATTGTCTGTGGCTTAAGCAGTTCAAAGTCTCCGTGACTTCTCTTTAGTTCAGTAAACAATTTCTAGTAGTGCGTGTTGTATTAATTCGAACAAGCGAACAGTTAAACACGCCGTTAAAAATATTTATCAGAATCGTAAAAAAATGGCACTGATTTTACGACCTAGTGCAATAAAAATGAATTGGCTATAAGGGCATTGTGTTACGTTCTTCCTTATGACGCAAATGGGTTAACTATTCGTCAAGCGAGCCACGAACGTCACAGGAGACGTTCCGAGCCAATTTATTACGAACGTTTATAGTCGTGCGGTCAGATTGTTGATACGACGGTAATCCCGCAACGTCGATTTGTTGCCGCGATGGAGTTTGACGCGTATTTGACCTCCCCCGGCTTGTCCGGAGTATTTATACCGTAAGATAAATACCCTTACGTAATATCTATGTTTGACGATGCTCCCGAACGAGTATCCTGATTCAAAAATTGCTATTCGATAACAACAAGCCGTTGGAGTTCCATTTTCTCCGTGGGCGCGGTCACGGACGTTTCGACATTCGCTTCTTTATTAACGCTGAAACTGTTAAACTATAATTCATGTATAACACTAAACCTACCAGGCACTAAACGTAATTTACACGTGCTATTTAATTATCTGCGAATCTTTGTGTAACATAAAACTTGTCCGAGGCAACTGATAAATAACGTTCAATTCGTTCAATGTCTTTACAGTTTCGCTATCTACAATGGTATCATAAAGTCGACTGATTAAAACAGAGACACGGGAAAGTAATAGAACATTTATGTCAATTGTATCATAAATTCTGACTAAAACAGAGTTACGGGAAAGTAATAGAACATGTATAGCAGGGTGACGAACATAATAGCGAACACGATAGTGACATAATAAAGAAGGAATACTATGTAAGAGAAAAGCGTGTAGATTATTCTCCGCGGCATCGCTTCCGAGTTTCATTTATCTCTTCGTGGCTGTCTCGTCATCGACGAAACAAATTGGTACTCGAGCTGTGTTCGGCGCGCAACAGCCACCGAAAGGATATCCGGCTGGTTTAAAATATCATAAGCGCCTCTTCTTCGCCCCGGTTTTGATCGTCTTAATTTTAAAGTCGGTGGGAAAAGTGGCACGTGGTCTCAGGAACGTCCTCGGGGTTTGCACATTGAAAAACTCGCTTCTCTTCTTGAGAACCGAGCTTAAAATACACCTCGAGAGTTCGACGAGGAACACGTTGCTCCTGACGCTTTGACACTTCGCAGACGAACTCTGGAGATCTGACGATCCTCCGGATCAAACACTAGATCATTGAAAAATGAAGATTGTTTCGTATCTGCCTTATTCTCGCAGACATTCATTCGATCAGAAGTCGTAGAGTCTCAGAGATTTTCTGATAATAAACGTTATCAGTGGACTGCCGATTTTTATGGAATATTCAATATTGTCTCTATAAACTGCGCAAAACAAGAGCCAAATACAAGTTGAATTCTCTTTAATGATTGCTGAAACCAGCACATTGATATTTTTCAATTCTTTTCATCCATCCACTGCGTTAAATTGCACCTATATTCGTTATAATTGCATCAAATCCACAGTCTACGGATAAACAGCAATGAAGCTGTCACGAAAGCTTCATCGCGAGGAGATCGGTCAAGACCATACGCGGGATCTATTTCGCGAAGTATCGAGGCTGATTCCCGCTATAAATACTGATCTATCGGGCATGCAGGGGTTGCCAGATTCAATTTGCGTCTTCGGCTGGCATCCTCGTAAATCAACGGGAAATGAGTTGAATAAATTGCTTACATTAACACGGGGAACAGAGACACGAGTAATCGGTATCTTCGAACTCGAAGAGAATCCTCGTCGGAGCAATTTAGGGGTTTTCTATGTGGATAATCGTCTGATTAAAGGTGCGACGTACGATCGCGTCGGGTCTCTCGATGAGATCTCGAAACTATTAATCGTGACGTTCGCGATTTGAATGAGAAACGGCGACGCGGAGGCATTGTCAGACTGCCAAACAGTGTAATTCGGCACGATTTGAACAGAAATCGGGAAACTACATGGCGCACGGCTCACGCGGCACGGAAACAGGTGGCTCGGAAAGTGAACGTAGTCGTTCTTGCCAGATTTTAAATAAAAGCCGAGCGGATCGGCCGCCGACGTATATTTTATTTTCGATGCCGCGTTTTACGCCCGGTAACGTAACACCGTCGCGATCTATTTCCGTTTCGTCGACGTTTTTAAATCGCCGACGGTCTGGACACCATCCCCTAACGCTACTGGTTCCGGTGTAACCGGATCTAGTTGAGGAAACACCCTAACTCAATATTTATTATGCAAACGTTGGACGACAGATGGACAGTGGATCGAAAAAGTATTAAAGAACTATGATAAGGCCATTTAAAATAATAATACAATAACCAATGTCGACTCGTTGCATTAAGTTATGAGATACAATTCCATCTCTGACACACAATTTTGTTCGAAGAACATTCACAGACCTTGTTTATTTTATATCTCTGCGAGAAACTAAAGATTTCTTGCGATTCCAGGCCCGCAACAAGGAACAGGAGGCTGAGGTGCTGACCTGGATTGAAGCCGTTCTCGGCGAGAAGCTTCCGCCAGGAAACTACGAGGACATCCTCAAGGATGGAGTTGTACTGTGCAAACTCGCCAACAAACTGGCTCCCGGATCGGTGAAGAAGATCCAGGAAAGAGGAACCAACTTCCAGTTGATGGAAAATGTTCAAAGGTAGGTAACGATTGTGCTGATTGATAAAATTCATTTACTAGATAAAGGGTTCACGGAAACAGTGGGAATACAGATGATAATACAAAATTTCTATGAACAGATTCCAAGCAGCCATCAAGAACTACGGAGTTCCACAGGAGGAGATCTTCCAGACCGCTGATCTCTTCGAGAGACGCAACATCCCACAAGTTACGCTGTGTCTTTACGCCCTGGGCAGGATTGTAAGTATCCTAGGTCTACCTTGAGAATGTACTGAAACGCTACCCTGTTAGCTAGTTAGCACTTCTCTACTGGGAGGTTTGTGTAGCAGACTTGGGCAAATTTTATTTGAAACGATTTCAAAAGTAGTCGGAATTACAATCCCACCGTTCTGATTCAAATTTTCAAACTGTACTATTTACTGACGTTTAATTCTCTTTCCACAGACGCAGAAACATCCCGAATACAACGGACCCCGTCTAGGACCCAAGATGGCCGACGAGAATAAGCGAACGTTCACTGAAGATCAGCTGCGAGCAAGCGAGGGCCACCTGAATTTGCAAATGGGTTTCAACAAAGGCGCTAGCCAGTCTGGCCACGGTGGATTCGGCAACACCAGACACATGTAAACATTACCTCCGATTCGACAACTCGTTGCCGAAGATCGTCATAGGCATATTACACTACTCGCTACCTATCTCCAAACGCTACGAGACATTGGAACGGAAGAGCGTCGTATACGCAAACAACGAGCGGTGTTAAAAATTTGTCCATCTGTTGGAGAGTAGATATAACATTATAACGTGTCGTTGTAAATTTATTTTCTCATTCTCTGCACGAGCGATTGCGAGATCCTGACGAGAACGTCGGTAGAGTCACGTGATGAATGATCAACACACATTTCACACTTCACAATCGCATTTCACATTTTATACATTACAATTGCTACTCTTTGTACTCTACACATTGAACAGACAACATGTACAACACATTCTACACGATTACAGAACAAGTACACGTACAGAGACACGATTGCACAGAATTCATCGGGGACTCGATATCGACCAGTCTTCTAGTTATGCGTGAAAGTTATTGAAGTAGAATAATTCTGGATTCCCCGAATGCATAGCAAAGCGGAACTTCAAAGTTGTCTAGCATTTCGCGACATAATTATTGAAGACGACGGACAACACGACGCCAAGTGCCAACAATGCATTTGTCATTTTCCGTCGTGCGACCTGTCAGGGATCTCGCAGTTGCTTCAATGTTCCGTTTATTCGAACCAAACGGTTGCACTTTTCTAAGGTTTCTAATCGTCCCTAATACGCAACAATCCTATTCACATGTAAGCAAATGAATCCAATAAAGAGGCAGCGCTGCTATTTTCTATTAACCGTGCGTTCTTTGTCCGTCGGGAAACCTGCTGTCTATATTCCTCTTAGAACGAGTTTGCGCGCAATGTCGCGTGAAACAAGGATGAAGGAAACAGGCAGAGACGCCAAGTTCCTGAGACATTAATACACGCATCTTTTCGCGGTTAATGTGGCATTAACGCATCCGTTGCAGAAATACCGAGTGCATTAGGCTGCGTGACTTGCGCAAATTACGATTGCACACTGCTCTAAACGAAGAGAACGCGGTTCATTCGGAAATTAGAATAGTAGGATGTTTTTAATTAATTCTTTGCCCTCGGAGCTTTCTTGGATCAGTTACCGGTGACACTAAAATATCTATTTCTTAATTTTCCATGGAACTGAGAACTGTTTTATATTAGATTCAAACATTTTTCTCATCAATGCATAAAATCCGCAGTTTAATAATCTACACAAATAGTCTTCCAATTTTAATAATTTGAAAATGATCATCTGTATCTACGTGGTGGTTCTAATATCAATGAAAAGAGTCGAGTCCAGCAAAATGGAAAATGCTCTGCTCAATCTGGGAATGGAATTTGGTAGAACTTTCTAGCATGAAGCGGTTCTAGAGGCGTTTCAAAACCCGTTCCAGCTCGTTCACGTTTCCGTTTTGGATCCCAGAGGCTTCGGTCTCACCCTCAACTCGGCCGAGCTAATTCCATCACCCGCAGCCCCGAAAATACCATCGGCTTGTTTGTAAATAAACGTTGCTGTGAGACCAGACGGCCGTCATTGCGACACAAATTTTTCAGCTTACACGATTTCTTCGCTGGAACGCGGCGAGGATCATGCAACACGCTCGCCACCGCGTAATGTCGATTCCAACTTTTGCTTAGCTTGGCACGAAACGGAAGCCGCCCGGATATTTTTGGATTGCGCTCGGTGTATCGTTGATGATCGTAACTGGACTCTCGTCTTGTCATCGTGTCAGAAAAAAGTCATTGCTTAATACTTAATACTGAATCTATCGAACATTAGAATAAACTCACGTGAGTTGACTTATAAAAATGAGAACACTGAATTTATTTAGATTTTGTATGGATTTTATTGTAATACGTGTCTGAATTTTAAATTGAAGCATCTTTATAGCTTTTTGTTATAAATGCATAAAATCCACAGTCTAGTAGTGATCGTGGTAACTTCAATTTATACACAAGTCTGGATATGACTGAATTGGAATAACCGTGATGAAAGAATTCATTCAAAATTCATACAGGCAACCACCGATGGTCTATGCACCAAGCAGTATAATGATCAATGAAAACTTGGTTCGACCGTTGCAAATCGCCCCCGGTCCACGTGTAAATCAAATTTAGTTTAGCGAATGCATCGAGTGACTCACAGTGTGTATAAGCTCTCCAGAATTAGAAGCACTTTAATGAAAACTCGAGAAAGTATCGCGGCGATTCGCGCGGTGAATCAGGAGTTTGAAATAGATGGCTTTTCAGCGTGTCAAGGGGACGAGATTTTCCTTTCCATCGTATCTCCGTGAAATTCTGGACACGGTTCGAGAATATTCACAATCTTACTTCAAGAACACCTTCCAGACGGCCGGCACTACGTAGTTTGGAACGCGGAGCGGGAACCGTAAATGGAAAGTCATGCTATATTAATCTTTCTTGTGAGTTATCAGTGGAATAAATAAACTGTGGAAACTACGTTGGCCCTAGCAATTCTGAAAATTTTGCAAAAGTTAATCGACTCCATCTATTTTTGTTAAAATTTGTTCACACGTTGCAATTTTTAAAACAGTCCCATAGAACACGCTGAAGTAGCTATAATGAATTCTATCTTACCAGTTTTGGTTTGATTAAATAAATAACTTTGATTTCGTCTAACTTTCTCGGCTTGAAATTTAGCAGTTAATGCGATAATTAATACAATCCCATCATGACAATTTCTCCCATGACTCTGTAGTTGAGTACAGACAACGTGTTCGAGTTACTGTTTTTCACAAGTAAATAACAATTTGAGTTCAATTTAAGGACGCAATTCTAGAACGCAATTTAAGGGCCGTGTGTATTGGTGGGCCAAAAAATTAGCAACAGAATGGTAGAAATAAATAAATGTTCGCACGGTTCCATTTCTCACGAAGGACGTTAAGAAAAGTGGACAGTGAACAAACACGTCTTACCTGCCAAAGCGGACGTCCAGGCATGACGAATGCGTCGGTGACTTCTTTGACAATTAGCGGAATGGGTGAGAGAGAGGAAGCCGGCAGAGCTTAACGCACTCAAGCACAAAAAGTGTGAGCTTTCGAGCCTCGTGCTGCGTATATATGCGTGACAGGTACGCGGCCGTGTTGGTGAGTGTGGGGGCGCTTCTATATATGGACCAGTTACTCACCACCACCCTCGTTCACACACGCGACCACCTCCGCCGTTTCTTTCCGAAGGGGATTCTCAAAAAGAACCACGTGAACGACGTATTTCTACTAGCTTTGACGCGTCGATTGCGTCGAACATTTTTTAATTTTTTCGAAAAACTAATAGTCTGAAACAAAATCCAGCTTCACCCCGAGATGGAGTACACTTCTTTCCCCCGAAACCTGTAAAAAAAGTTATAATGTAAATACCATCTTCAATTAAAATAAAGTACTTCCGCAAGAGACGATGTATCCATTCATTATTGTAGTAGTACTTCCTATCAAAACCCCCAGCGGTTTTTCTCCGATTAAAATTTTTATCATTTTCTATCTCCCCTGCGTAAATAGAATTTCATTGCAGGAGAGACGCAGCTTGTGAAGTCTCTTTGCTATACGTATTTATTATACACGATGAAGGACTATATATAACGGCCTTGGAAGCGGTGAAACTACATCGGGTAGCGTGGCCGAGCGGTCTAAGGCGCTGGTTTAAGGCACCAGTCTCTTCGGAGGCGTGGGTTCGAATCCCACCGCTGCCATTAATTTTTGCTTCCGTTTACAATAACATACTTACACGCGGATGCGTTCCCGGATTATATTCCTCGCGGCATTCGCGATCCGCGACGTGTAATTAGCGGAAGAAGGCAGTGGTAGCGACTCCTTTGAAGGTCCAATGGGTTGCGTCGGCACGCGGCGCCGTGGTTCACACCTATTAGGAGCGCACGTTGCTGCAGGAGTTTCATCATGTTGCATCTTGAACCAGAGACAGCTCTCGATGATTCGACTAACCCTGTAACGCGGTCGATAACATAGTTTTTGTATAAAAACATTATTTATAAGCAAAGTTAGAATTTTATGAACTTTTAAAGAAGAGTGAATCGAAAAGATTGATCTTATGTTGCACAAGTATGAACATAACCCGCCGAAAATATTTCTGTACAATCGTTTAATGAAATTTGAGACAAATGAGACACCTTTCTCATTTTTGCTACTGACAATAAGGCCTAACAGCTCAGCCCCAAAAAAATATTTCTTGTCGTTACAATAGTATAGCAAACTAATTAGTATAGTAACCCATTGATTACAAATTCTCGGAGATTCGTTAATCTTCAATGGTTTCAGTGTTTCGACAACGATTGTCTCCAGCAATACGAAAAGGAAGACTCGTAATCGCGGACACTCGCGTCTATCGAATAGTACTATGGCTTTGAATACCATGCTCTTGCCAGTCGATAGAATCCTGTTGATATTGTTATCACCGGGGGCTAGCCATTCTTGACCATTCTGGTAAACAGGGTCGATTATTGAACAGCCATCCGATTATGCAGGGGAAGCAGCGACGCGACGGTGTATAATAATAAACAGCAGAGCAGCCATCCCGAAAAAGCGCCGGAGAGTGTATGCTTCTCGGCGATCTGCTAGCCTGATCCGTGTTTCATTCTGAAGATGCCACCACGAGCCACACCCTGTTGGTACACATGCGATTTTTCAAATACGTAGATGCGTTGTCACGGCGTCTGTAATCTTTGAACATGAGACAGGCAAAATCGTGATCTCCATATTTTTCAAAATATTCCGAACCGTCCACCAACATTGTTATTTATTTGCTATGCCCTTTGATGATAATTCCAATCAAAAATCCTTCCGGTATTAGGTCCTTGGACTACTTCGGACCTAGAAAATCAGCTATCAGCAAGCGTCGTTCAAGCGGACTCCGTGGCGCAACGGTAGCGCGTCTGACTCCAGATCAGAAGGTTGCGTGTTCAAATCACGTCGGGGTCATGTCTAACTTTCATTTTGCAACTACTATGTTTTAAATATTATTTACCTGGCGATATTCTTTTCTATCGTCTCTCCGAGCGTCGCAATAATTTTACAGCGTCGAAGCGATCGGTTCTTCTTGCCGAAGTTGTGAAATACTACGTGGACATTCGGCTTGAACACGTGGTAAGCGATGCAGTTTATGCCGTCCGACGTCGGGCGCGCATGTGTGCGAAAGAAAAATGGCGGGGACTATAATGAACGCGTTCTGAACGCGTTTTCCTTTGCACTGAAGTGCGGAGCGTGCTCACATCCCGCACACAAGACGCGAAATACTAGGATAACATGAAAGAAGCACCTTTCTCCTCTCTCGTACTGTTGAGCGCATTCGCGCGGGTTGTCTCATTTAGCCCCTCCTTGGATTAGGCTAACACGTTAATCGTAGAGGTCAACTAACATGGCTGCCGCATGCACGTTTGCTGAGAGTACTTATTGCGCCATCCAGAACTGGAAGCCGAAACTAATCGGCTAGAAGTTTGCTCGTTTTGTCGTAGACGGCAGCACTAGTTGTTTTATTGTGACAAATGTAGATATGAAGATAATGTAGATTTCTGTTAATATTAATAGTATTGATTAATTTCTTTATATTTGTTTTGTTTTTGGTTTCCTACCAACAAATCTATTGATATTATAAATTATAACAGATTAAAATAAATATTCAAAGAAGTAACACGTCATCTTATTTTGAGAACTATTCTATCCTCCATATTATAATTTTCATCAAATTACCGACCGAGGTGATTCCGGTAAGCACTGACGGTGACGATCGTCGGTGCCATAAGTTCGCAACAGAATGATTACGTATCTCGTATTGCATACAATTTATAGGAATAACATAATGCAAACTGTACAAGATATTCATTATTGCATACCGTGACATTACTAAATAAGATTACGCATCGACACGACTACGAGTACATTTCGTATCTGACTTATCTTCCTCGGCTCGACTTTAAGCATCGTCATGCTTCCCTGCTACAATGCACCAACTGATTGAGCCTAAATGATTCTGATTGCTAATCATTAAACCTTCAAACATCTCCTCGTGCACGTTACACACATATAATTAAGTCATGTTTCGACTAGACGTACAATCCGGAAAATTGGACGATATAATACGTGTCACTGTGCTACGTAAAGTATGTACTAAGAATCCAATCAATTTTCACGAAATTTTCGGTGCCAGAAATGTCACATATCGCGATGACGATGACGACACCATTTCTTTCAAAAAATCAATGAGATAGACGTCGAGCACAATTTCATAAGATAAAATCAACGAAATACTGTTTGAAATACATCGGGCTATCTTAAATTCACATGTCTTGGCGTACGATAGAATATTCATTGAATAATCATCGAGCTACGCACCTACACGCGAACGTTGCTCGTGTGTATACGTACGCATGGTCGCTGCGGACTTCGGTTCGCTGTTCGTCATCGTCGTTTATCTTTCGCCTTTCGTACGGCGAACGAGAGGAGTATGCTAATTTACGCGCAGCCTCCAGTAATCTGTAGTTAACGGGTAGAATGGACATAATCAACAATTTAACCGACTCGGTGGTAGGAGCACATGAACGCGTGGAGTCGTCGAACGTCCAACAAGTCGCGGAGATCTGAACGTCGTACCTCTTCGATGCACGTGGTGGCCGCGGATCGGAAAGACACAATTTTGAGGAAGAGCCGCGCGGGCCTTAAGCACCTCTGTGACGTACAATACTTTATTGGCCCCAACGACCTCTTTCCATTGCTTATCGGTTCATTGACTCCGGGCAACGGCTGAAATTTCGGCAGGGCCACGTGTCCTACGCGTCCCCAATAGCAGTGGACATCTTCCCGCTTCCGTTACGCGCTCGATAATCCATTGTTATCGTGATTCGAACTCCACCTGCGCGGGTCGAAGCGTCATCACGGTACAGTGACACCGTTTTTCCCCAAAATCGGAATTAATAACGTGTCTGTTGCGCATGTATGCAGCCTGCACGTCTCGGAAATTGTTTATCGTATTCGTTATCGTATCTCTCCGCCGTGCAACGCAACACGACCACCTCCGGCGTCGCTTATATTCGTGGATGGATCAAACCTTATTACGCTTTCCCCTAAAATTAACGCCGGGCTTGAAGGTGGGGGATTCCACCTTCAAGCTTGTATTATGTCAGCCACGTCACGTGGCCCCCGCGTGCATACACACACGCACGCAACCGAAGCGGTTTCTGCACGCCAGCGCTTCTATCGGTGGCGTCATGGAATTACTATTGGCCGCATGCGTTCCTGTTGAAAAAATTCCTCACGGGCGAAAGTCAAGGTATGACGGAACAGCGCAACAGCTGAACGTTATACTAACTTTTGTAACGTGATCTCCTGGTGCTAGGAGGGGCTTTGTGAGACAACCCGCGCGAAACTCTTTTCAACGTAGGGAGAAGGACAAGCTCCTGCGTGATCATGCTGCTCGGATAAATCGGTGCTTGCATGCGGGATGTGAGCACGCACCGCGTACCTGTTTGTAGACACACTGCAACAATACAGATGATTAATGATGATGATACTGAAGCATGGTTGCATACAGACTTTCTACTGCCTCTACGAGAAATGCACCGCTCACTTTATCAAGCCTGTCTCGACATAAATGATTTGTAGGTAGGGAAATGATGAGTAAATAAATATCATGTTGCGTTACGTCGGACGAAGGAAGTACATATGTAGTATGTAGTATGTGCATTTTACGCGTACACATGCGTGGGAACTGTAGGTCTGCTATGTTATAGTCAATTATAGTGTACAAGCAGAAACCTGTCGTTTGAATTTACCAGAACTTGTATGAGTAACGTATAATCATCGTACTGTTTATTTCAGGCATTCTTTTACTTGAAAGTGTTGAAACAAGCATTTCTTTGGAAATGATTGGTTCAAGACCGAGCAAAAAAGGAAGTATTCTGTTTTGAGAGGATCGATGTAACGAAGGCTCCGTGGCGCAACGGTAGCGCGTCTGACTCCAGATCAGAAGGTTGCGTGTTCAAATCACGTCGGGGTCAATTAATTTTTTTTATCATTTACTAGCTTTTGCTTCTGATCTATACTTTCTAAAATGCTTTTATTTATTATTCCACGTTTAATATTAAAACTACTACCTTGATCTAGACGGATCGAAATAACTCGTTTCACATCTTTCGTTTTACAGTTGCCGAAATTGAAGACGCTTCTGAGTGAGAAAAAACCATATATATGTAAGAAATATCCAACGAGATTTCAATGTCATCGTACTTTTTAAGGGACTGCATATTTTTACTACACAGTCTTATAGCTGTAGCGACGTCGTCACCGCCAGGCTCCAGCGAATTCGGCATCCCTATTGTGGACAGACCGTTTTTTATAGTTTTACCTGGGACGGTACGAGCCTAGCAACACATCTGGCAACCAGACTCGCCTGAGTCCATAACGCTCCGCCAAAGTGTCCTTGGTCCGCGAGGAGCCCAGCTACCCCAGGCCTACGAAATACCTCCTGATAGCCGGTCTCGCGCGACCAAGGGATTTTTCATAGCACGGTTCCTCGACAAGGGTTTTTCGCCAATCCCTACTCTGCCGAAACACTGTTATATGTATATCACTGTTATATGGTATAGATCTCTATTCTCGCTTAGAAAAAGGATCAAGGAAACATGGTCTTGCTTTCAAGAGCTCCTTTTTCGTGAGGACATCTGCAAGTCATTAAGAAGAGGGGAAGTTGACAACGTTCCCTGCTTGTGGATAGTGCCATCGTTTCTTGCAGTTTGACTACTCACGCTTTTCAATTACTTAGGTACTTAGTTCGAATAATAATGGAATTATTCCTGTAGTTTATTTTAAAGGATACTATACGTGACTAACAATGTCAGATGTTACTTATTTGTTTACAATAAAATGGAGTTAGTTTGAATTTTGTAATTTAGAGGACGTTCTCTGGAGCAGTCGTGGCCGAGTGGTTAAGGCGTCTGACTAGAAATCAGATTCCCTCTGGGAGCGTAGGTTCGAGTCCTACCGACTGCGAAAATGTGGTTTAATTTTTATTTTGTTCAAAAAAGAATATTTTATTTTTCTAAGGTAGATATGAACATTGTATTTGAACTTTTTATAAAGATGAACAATTATTTTGTTGTTTTTAGCATTGAAACCATTGTTTGTCCTATAGATATATGATATTATCTTTGGGCGTAAAGGTTTTGTTTCCGTGATGTAACATATATTTTCTTAATTTTATTTGTAGACTTTGTGAAGGTGTAAAGTAACTGCAATATCAATAATTAATTGTTAAATTAGTGTTCGTCTGACACTGTTCTATGTATTAAACGTAGTTGGTGCTCAACGGCGCCGTGGCTTAGTTGGTTAAAGCGCCTGTCTAGTAAACAGGAGATCGGGGGTTCGAATCCCCCCGGGGCCTAGTGGATTTCTTTTTTTTTTTTTTAATTTTTAATCAAAAATTCCCTTGCGCAACACACTATCACGCTAATCGTTAAATATTAATCTCATATTAGATGACCACTTTAATAGAACAAATAACTTCGATAAAGTATTCGCAGTACATATTTATTCAATCAGTATCCTTAAGCTTACACATAATCGGTAGTATAAAAATGATACATATAAGCGCACATGAAGTTAATGCAAATAAATAAATGTATTATATAAATATATAAATGTACAACGTGTTAAAGACGGCTGATAAATTCTTTACGCTTAAAAGTCAAATTTATAGCCGTTTCCGGAAACTTTCACGCGTGCCACAGAAGGTGCAGAGGAATAAGCGACACCCAACAAACTCTGAGGCTGTTGTTCCTGTTGCTGGAGTTGTTGTTGCTCTTGCTGCTGCAATTCTGCTTGCTCGGGGACCTACGGACGATTACTATTAAACAGAAATCGCATTTAAATTTTCTGAAAATTATTGCACATATAAGTATTTTACAATCGATAGTTTTACCTGTTGCGCTTGAACAGCTTGTGCTTGTACTTGCGATTGCGCTTGAGCTTGTCTAAGGGCAAGAAGCTGGGCCAATTGTGCCTGGTACAAAGCAGCTGCAGAGTATCCTTGCACTTGAGGTTGCTGAACTTGTTGCAACTGTTGATAATAAGCCAATGCTGCGGGATCTGCAGCAGCTTGGTAAGGATATGGTGCAGGCGCAGTTGCAGCAGACACGTACACTGGTGCAACTGGTGCAGTTGCATACCCGTTTGTAATTGGACCAACTGGGAACACTCCTAAGATACGATACACGATTACTTTGCTTCCTCTCATAGAACAAGATCAGTCAAAAGTTCTATGCCAACTTTGGTATTAAAATACAAAAAATCGGCCACGAACTTTTGCACTGACCTAATACAATCACTTTGTAAATTGATTACAAACCTAGGCCAGGGTTTCTGTAAGCAAGAGCATTAGCGACATTAGGCAGCACTCTCTGCGCTAAGTAAGGATTCCCAACACTAGAACTAAATGACTGATGAGAGCTAGGTCCACTGAATGCAAAGGCAGTCTGTGTTAAACCTGGCCTAACGAAACTGAAAGACGCGTGTTGATCAGAAGTGCCCAATACATTTGTAGGCTTCACACCGTGAATAGGTGCCTCAGCATATGCAGCAGAAAGCACCATGCAACCGAGTACTACGTATTTCTGGAAGAAATAAATCTCTTAGCAACTAGAACAGATATACGAGGTCTGTACAAAAGTTCCCGATTTCGTATTAAAATACAACAAGGAATCGGGCATGAACTTTTGCATTGACCTAATACATTGATTGGATGGTTCTAAAAAGAAGACACTATTCATTGAAGTTGAGAAACTAGCGCAGGGTACTTACCAACATGTTGTTAATTTATAAGAACTTTAGCACTGTCTCACAGGAACGAACGATGGTATTATCAACGGAACATCAACTATTCTGTCGCTAAGCCACCCTGTGGGGAGTTATATATTGCGGAAGCGGCCGGGTTCATACGTGAGTAGAATTACATCGACATATTTTCAGAGGTACAATCACACTTTCTCCAAGATGCCAAGATGGGACAGTTCATGAATCGTAATCGCACGATATCAAGCCTTTGTCTTTACGGATCTTTATAATACAACGTAATGGTACATAATTGTACGATTATTTACAAACGATGATACAAACTGTTGGAAATCCATTTCATCACTCACTGTGTCTTTTTGAAAATACTGGTACATCGTCGTGCATAACAGTATTCTCTACAGAATTAATGTATACAAGAATCGCGTTGCTGCGATTAACATGTATATATACAATATATAAAAGGCAGTAATAGATCTCTATGTGACTCATCTAAGACGGTGACGCAGCTGAAGAAAGTTACTTTCGGCCAGCCTAGAGCGGCGATGATACGCCGACAGGTTATTAATGGTAATCAGATAGTCGTTCGTAGAATGTTAAATAGCTTATTTACTAGTAGTGATATATAACTTATTTATGTCTCGCACACGTTCAAGAAGCCTTACTTTGTAAAGTAAAACACCCATAAATTTCTCCCTGCTGTTCGTATAAACGTTATACATTATAATATGGTAGATTTAAATATTTGTCTTGTCGTAGTAGATTCGCAGCGCTTTTATTACTATACGTATTACAAATTTGAAAAATCAGTACAAATGGTTCCTTCTGGACAGTCGATATTTTGTGCGTACCTCGATAAGGTACTTTTTCGAAAAATACTCGTTGAATATTTGGGTAGCGGCAGAATATAGCGGATAGACCAATTGCAAAGATCGACGTAAGTTTGTGCGAAATGACGTAGAATGTTCCCTCCTGCGGTGACTTTTCACATGCTGGAGAAGTATGACTGATAAAACATGCCCATGGCGGTAGTCGCGAATAATGTAAAGCAACTCCACCATGTCGCTAGACCGAATAAACCTCCGTACACCTCTGTTGTAAATATCTATAGAACAACGAATCACATGTAATCGAACTCTTTACGATATCGTGTTTATAATTATACCTGCTTCAAAGAACTCAGCGCGAGTTGAAAATCTTGCGCGGTTTGCACAACAGATCTTTCAGGATCGTCATTGGATCCTCTCAGTATCGATCTCGGTGGTTCATCCGCTGGACACTCTTCTAAAGCTGGCTCTCTGAAAATACCTTCCCACGTGTAACCACCTGACGAAAATATATGCAAACACATTAGCGTACGAAAGAATAAAAATTACACAAGCAATTCTTGAAATTGATCTTACCTAATGATTTGTACATGAACGTAAAAAATAAACATATAATTAATGGAACAATAAATTGCAACGCAACAACACATAAATAATAGAACACTGCTGCAATCTGAAACAAATTCGAAAGACGATTGTTAATGTAATCGACAACTATGTTTACGCTCAATTGTCGTGTTTCTTTTGTGAGCACCTTTTTCTGTAAATCAACGTTCTTTATTCTACCAGCTTCTTTCTTTTGATTCTCTAATCGTTGTACAGCTAAGTTTAAGTATGACTGAAGATACATCGGCATAAGTATCAGCTTTAATAACACTGCAACGACGATCGCGATCAGCCTCATACTCTCAAAAGCCGAAGATGTCATTCTGCAAGAATTTATTTTTAAGAATACATCCCTGCGAACGTGTTATTGAAGTGTTCAATTCGTTGACACTTACAGTGGCTCGTTCATACCAGAGAATATTCGAACTGTAAGGTAATCCCTGCTTATGGGCTTGATCCATAAGCTTATCAACAGAAGTGGAGAAGCATAACTAATATTCGATAGCAATAACAATAGCCTTCTGTCTTTGTTATATCTGAAACATATTATTTTGTTAAACATTTGTTCTAGTGGGAATATTTTTTAGATTACTACAGGATCATTACCTTAATGAATCCCAATGCATTTTCGACGCTCTCAATCCAGGGAAAGTAAATAAAGAACCAAGCAAACCACACCACAAGGCAAGAAAGAATTTGATAACAATTTTTGATGCAGGTCCTCTACAAAGGAAATTACCATAGTACATATGTACATATATAGAGGCGAAATAACCCTGGAAGCTCTGGTTAAGGTTCTACAGACTTACGTAGATGAAAGACCTTGATTATCTAAGAACAAAGATGCACTGTGATTAAAGCTTGAGTATGCTTTGTCCAATCCAATTTCGAGATTGTTCTCGTCGACTATAAGAATCATCATAGCTAGTAGAAGATACGCAAATCCGGTGACGATACATGTAGACCTTTCACCTATGCTCTCCTCTCCTTTGAAATATTCTATCCACAGGGAAAGCAATACTTTGCTAAGTACTAATTAAGGAAGTCAATCTTAATACACAAGATTCATTCTCAAGAGAAAGTATGTCCGAACACAAGTTGTTAGAGAAAAGGATACAATGCAAAACCCAGAACCAATGAGCACCAAAGCATACTTAGATTTATTTCGTCTCTGATCGGATAGAAATAATTATAAACCTGTTCGATACAAAGCATTGTAAGGACATGGAGAAAAGAGCTTGAGCTTTTGATTTTAAATTTCCTTCGTACCAACCTCTGTAAGAGCATAGACTGCAGCAGCATAAACAGAAAAATCCAACAACCATTGATACTCTGTATAATATTTTAAATGCACTACGTCTAAGGTAGTTATCTTCACGCTCTCCAATGTAATATCCAGATTTCTAGGAACTTGAAACACGTCTGCAACCTTTCCATTCTCTGTATGCTTGCCTTTCTTAGGTTTCTCTTTGGGTACACCCACAAGGCTCCTCAACTGTTGGTCGGTTGGATACAAGTAGCGTGTCAACCTATTAAACGATTAATAAATCATCTATTAACTTTGTATCGTGCTTAATCAATGTTGTTGCTATTCAGCTAAGTATACCCTGTAGAACATAATATCCATCTTGCCAAGGAGAAATGTGGAGTCAATTTTTGGATGATGCTGACCATAATAAGAGTGATCACCAATTGAGCTCCTAAGAAAGCCTGAAATATTGATTATTGTTACAAAAGAAGATTGAGAATTTAAATACGAAATTGTTACTTAATTTTAAACAAGTGTGTCGAAAGAGATTACCATGATTGAATTTGTTGTAGGACTGAGAAAATGAAAATCAAAGTGGATCCACCGGTCTCACGAAACCATAAGTCCCATCACGAGAATCGTAATTCCACGATAAATCGCCGACTAATGCTGAATGTTACAGCGAATAATTATCTCGGATAGAACGCCGGTAACGCATGTTCGACCATTTTAAATGGCACACGTTCGAATAGCTGGTTTTATAAATAGTTGTAACCCTGCGAAACCGAAGACATCGTAACCCTTTGCATGGGATATGAGGTTATTTCCAGTTATTTCTATTCTATCTATAGTAAGAGAAAATTAGCCTGTTTGTGGTGAAGTCTCGCCAAGTCGGTGACAGATGTCCTATATGTCGAAAGAAAATGATCAACTGTTGGTAACATTTGGCTAATAGGTTAAACGTTTTATCACTACGTGCATTGTGGCGCTGTTTTGATATTTTCATTATGCCGCGAATTTTGAATCCATAAGCGTATTTAGGGTTTGCAAGTCACGCGCCATTTGCAATCCCGCGGGTAAAATGTAGGATTTATTTCAATCTCGCGGGATCCCGCGGGACTAAGGATTTAGTTCTTCAATCTAATAAAGAAACAAAATCGTCTTTAATCATAGTAATCAAAATTAATTAACAAAATTTAAATTAAATTAAACTCTGATTGGAATACATACATATATATTACAAACACGTATATATAGTATGTCGTTCGTAGCTGCTCCGAAATATGCATGCTTATTTATATACTTTTTAACGAAAAGTGTATAATGTTAAAAAATAAGTTCTTCTCTCGATTCCTTTTGAGTACGCTATTTTTTGATAGATTTTTACTAGCAATGATATCTGTTTGAAAAGATTGCAATAATACTCTGCTATTTTAAGTTCCACTTTCTCATTTTTATCATAGACACAAAATCCACAATCTAGCAATTTGCAATACCCGCAGGTACGCATAATCGGAAACGAATTGGTTGCGCAGGAAATGCTGGTCTCACGATATCGGGTGAATTAGAAACTCCATCAAGTTGAGAATGAAGCAACATTTAATGGTCCTTTAATGTATAACCGAGATCGGTGAACCCGTTCCCGTGGTGTTTGACCGATAAACACTTGATTGATAAAAAGCGAGTTCACTCGAGTGCTCGAATCGAATTGATCGAAATTCACGAGCACGCATTGTACTCGGTGCCATCGCTATCCGACGAACGACATTGTGTCCATTAATACTGAACAACAAATGGCATTAATTATTAATCCTACGCGCGGGCTTACAGGATCTGATGCGATCTCGCATCGCGGGATTTCCATTCAATTGATTACGTAATAAGTAATTATAAACAGACGATCCCCGATTGAATCTGCGTGTCTCTGAAATGTGCTTACAAAGGTGATGAGAACAAAACTCAATTCGAGACTCTAACAGAACCATTTTAATTCGATTAAGATCATATCACTGAGACAATTCGCGTCGCTTTAATCAATGAAGATAGATGATACATAAATCTATAGAATGATCCTCGACTCTAGCTTCTAATATCTTCTAACAACTTTCCCGTACGTTTTTTATGCAAAAATGGGTGGGCATTATTGTATATGTGGGTGTAATTTTACAATTGTTTTCTAGGCGATCATGCGAGTCAGCGTGTTAAAGAATTTAACACTACCATTGCATTATTTTCTCCTGATTAAAATTATTTTATGAAAGAATAAATCTCCTGGCTAGTGGAAGCGTCGAAATCTTTTACTAAACAATTAATTTGTATTTTTCACTTTTTTGTAATAAAGTTTTTATTATTTAAAACGTGTCCATATTATTATATCTATTGAAAAAATAAAAGATAGGGAGACCAAAAGGTGGAAACCGCTGGTCTAGTGGATAAATAAAAATCCACTGTCCAGTGGATCGAATCCTTATTCCGAAGGACAGAATTGAGTCAGGCCCTAGCGATTGCAGCGGTTTCGGTGGTTGTTGCGCGAGCGTTCTCCGGGATAATGGGTTCGAAAGCAATCTCCGTGGATCCGGGCACGAAGATCGATCGATCCGACCGTGGTGCCCGTGAATGAATCTTTCTCTTCGGGGAAAAACGCGCGAACCGTTTATTTGGAAGAACGCACGAGCCAAGCGAAGGAAGACTCGATATAAAAACAACAGACTCATCGGTTCACGCGATCAAAAGCCAACTAGCGTTCGCCGAGCGTGGAACACGTGAACGATCTCTGCTTGCATCCGCGAATCTAAGTATAATCATCATCGTTCTTCTCCATCCTCTAACGCCTGACACCCGAAGGAGAAAAACCAAGCTCAAGATCAATACGATCATACATCTTCACGCGTAAGTACCGTGCAGAACGTTGAGGGACTTTATTTCACTCGGCAAGAAAGAAACTCTAATAAGAAATGATTGAATACTTCTATGGGAAACTTTTTGCTTTAGACTTGTGGTGTGTCTGGTGCGCTCCTCTTTGACTCCATTTTCCAGCTATCATCGTAACAGTACATTGTTATCTCATTGTGTACAAAGTATTACGATAAAAGTGGAACGCTTAGAACTGCATAATTGAAGAGTACACGATTCCGGAAACTTGGGAAAATAGTATCGTTGCAGGATTAACGCAGAAACTTTGTGTAACGCCGAGGCGTGTTGAAAGGCGATGACAAAGATCAACGGCGTGTGTCGTTTTACCAAATAGAGCCAACGCGAAGTCAACTTTCGCGAATCGGTAGAACCGTGTGACTTCTTATGCACGTCCGCGATCTATTCGTCCCGAGTCATTCATAATTCCGTTCGCGGCGCGTCATTAACGTAGAAACATCGAACAAGCGTCCTCGGAAATAATGTATATCGTTGCAACGTGGTAGCTGGGGATTATATAATTGTCGATGATACATTATCACGGTCTAGTGGAACACGAGGGTTAGCGATGATACAGAATTCGAGGCGAACGCGAAGATCAGCGGTCTTCGTCGTGAAGACTTCCTCGAGCAGCCACGGTCTTCACGGTTCATTGAATTTAATGGTATTCACGGATTCGACGGGTCGAAACGCGACGCCTCGTGTTTTCGCCGCGACATTAATGCGTGACTAAGCCCTGGACAAAAGATCGGTCCATATACGATCAACCTACGTGAAGGCTCCTAAATAGATTTCCTGGTAAACTCGTTCCTTAGATGCACGTACACGAAATGGGAAGATGCATTCGTTGCAATGAAACTTTGGTGATTTGCATCTGAATATTAAGTACTCGTTACTGGCATAAGTGTTCAAGATAACGATCTTCAGTAACTTCGTCTTCGTAGACGTTTCTGCGCATCATCTTCAGCTTTGCAAGAATGCATATCCGGACAAAGAGCATGTTTCATGAAGGTGTATTCCGCGGCTCATTAACATTCTTTTGCTATTTCGTTGCAGGTGTTCTTCAACAAAAGCAACTATGGCGCCGATCTTGCTCGCTTTCCTCTTCGCATTCAGCTGTCTCTCCCACGCGACGGGTCGACCGGATTATATTCACTGTCAAAATAATCTGGAATGCGGGGCCGGACACTGTTGCACCATAGGTATGACGATTGACGCCATCGAAAAGAAATCTTGTGCTGCGAGTTCAGTAGAAGTGTGATGCATCATACAGACGACTAAAAGGGATGACGGGACTGCGGATAATTATGCAACTTTCAATTTTTGTAGAGGAATTTTGAGAAGTGGAATTAAATAGAATCTTATCTTCCGTGGTAGTAGCCTTTGTAGATCTGGAATAGATTAAGATCGTACCTAATTCTGTCGTATTTTGTATACTAGCATTTTTTGAAAATTTTCGAAAGCCGTAATTGCATAAAGATCCGCGGTCTACCGATGACTAAACCTATCACGATTAGATAAAGCCCCTAAATAATTGTCCTCCCAAAAAAATTGGTTGTTTCATTAAAAAAAAAAATTTAACTAACAATTTTAATCAAAATTGCATACTAGAAGATTGGTCCCCTTGCACTCCCTGTATCGAATTGATAAAATGACCGATTCCAGGAGCAATCAGGTACAGCACCCCTCAATGCAAACCTATGCAAGCTGCGGGAGAAACGTGCAGACCAAGCAGCGCTTCCACTATCAATATGACAGCATCGTATCCTGACGGTGCTCAAGTGCTATTGACCGACGTTCATTACATCCTTTGTCCTTGCGCCGACGGATTGTTCTGTGATCAAGGAACCTGCAGCGATTCAGCCGGAAAACACGACTCGAATGTGGTAATCGACGAAAACCACAGTAAAGAGGACTGATAAATGCATAGGGCGTATCTCCGCAGTGGTTCTTGGCGATGCGTTGTCGGGAGACATTGTGCAGAATAATCGATTGCCACGAACAGCCAAAAAACAGGGAATTTCATTGAAAATGATTGAAACAAGGTGATTTAAATGTGACATGATCTGGGAACCAAAGCGTTAAGTATTTTTAAGCTCGAAAGTAACAAATAGGAGCTGTCGCGTTAACTTATATTAAACATAGTGAAGTAGACGAAGAATAATCGTTAGTTTAAGAATGTTATGCTTATCTTGATGCAATGTATTTTGTATTTAAGACCACTGAATAAAGTTAATATCTTGCAGTAAAAAATGTTCATCGTTTAATAGCTAATAACAATTTGCCCTCATCCATCCCTTGTGTCAATTAGACGCAACTTTCTCGAAATAAGTTATACTATGCTGTTGCTTGTAGATAATTTGCCCGCAACTTCGTGACTTTTATTTTTTTAATACGAAACACATAACCGAAAAAACCCAAGATAATTGTTTATCTTATTATTTCATCGATCTACTACTACTGTGTCAATTTAACGTTTCCAAGATTATATGAGGTTTTTCAGTAGTCAATGCGCTAGGTAAAACATCAATCTAGGCTGCAGTCTCCCTCAAAAGTCCTATTTTTACGTTTACAAGGCGTAATTTGCATTACACTTCCGAATACAAATTATGCCTCGTAAACGTAAAAATAGAAAATAAAAATGCAAAGATAGGGTTTTTTAGTAGTGAAGAGCGCTAGACTGATCTTTTATCTAAAGCTCTTGACTATTGAAAAACCCCATCTTTGCATTAACGAGAAATGAGAAGGCGCATTCGAGACTTGCAATCCTGGAAACGAGACATGTTGCGTTCTTGACACCCGTCTTATTTTAAAAAGTGGCGCCAGGATGTTATCGTGCTGCCATCGAGCGTAACAAGCACGAACCTAATGGGCTACATGTTTGCGTGTTTTTCCGCAGATGGCGCTAAGAATCGTTTCCAATCGTTTCGTTCGATTATCTTGTCCACCATATCATACGCAAAGATGAAATAAGGACAGAGAAGATATGTTCCTCTCTAACAATGACAAATGAACAATCTCTGATGCAAGCTAAAAAAATAGCTACAGAAAAATCAATGTGCTATTTTCCATGAATATGCAACATTTGAGAAACAATGTCATTATCTTCATGCATGTGTACAATGACCCTGTGTTATTGCGCAGAATTTCAGCCATATCGGCGTTCCCAATCAAGTCGTTCAAAACTTCTTTGGCGATCCTTTGGATGAGCAGCCTATATATGTATCATTGTTCGATTAACTGTGTCTTTACGGAATGGACAGTCAAGTATGCGGGGACGGTAGATTATTAGATCTGATCGATGAAGCTTGGCTAGATGAATGCTTGCCGATCGACGAAATTATAGTACCACCAGCAGAATTACCTGATCCAGAGAGCGACAATGGTGATTCTCATATGACACTGAAGGAATTGGAGCAAAAGTGGAATAATCTAGCTCTGGGTGCGCTCAGCGAAAATCATTTACACTCTCCGACACCATCTCACAATTAATTTGGTGGGTATTTATTTGTACACTTTACATAACCAATGCGTCTGCAACTAATTTACCTATGTACACATTTTGCCTTTTTCTCTTTAAGAAGGATTTATAATGGAATTTCCAAACGTAGGGGAGAGATGTTCAGTCGATGAATGCAAGCAATTGAATTTTTTGCCGTTCGTGTGCAGCCATTGTCGCGATGTTTTTTGCGAGGAACACTATCAGACAGGTACTCACAAATGCGCGAGTTTCCGCGACAATGTTACAGAGACGAAAACTAAATCGTTGAGCTACATTTGCTCGGATGAATCATGCAAAGACACTTCACCCATCGAGATGCATTGCATCAGATGCAAGAAACATTATTGTTTGAAGCACCGATACCACGGTTGTCTAGAACAGTCGAACGAAGAGAAGACAGCGAAACTGAAGAAATGGCAAATACCAAAGAAACAATTTGCTGAAGCAAAGGCGATAGTGGATCAAGAAATCACGGATAACTTAAAGAAATCTAAGAACGTCGCAATGGCTAATAAAGTATGTTGCTACGTTCAAATGATTTGCAAAATGGAATTTCTATTTATGCAACAAATTTACATTGAACATGATTTTTTTATAGGTACGACTTATGCGCATAAAGGGTTCTGCTGTTGGTCCTAAGAACGTACCAATGAATGAACGTTGTTACTTTCTTGTGTATTCATCGCTTAAAATGATTAATAAGCATTTAGGACCTTCGAGAGGTATATATGTGAACATGGCCTGGACAATAGGGAAAGTCATAGATTCAATGGCTAACATACTTAAAATGCCCAACAATAATAATGTAGCTAGTGCATCTAAATTACAATTATATCATCATGCGACCGGTGCATTAGTATCTACAGAAATGGATACGCTGTTAACAAAGTTGTTAGAGAACTCTGAGCTTGTCGATGGGCAAAGTGTTATTTTAGAATATTCGGATAGCGCGTGTATAGATACGTCTTTATACAAATAAATTGATTTACAATAAATAATAACACCAGCTTGTTGTTCCCTTTATTTTTACATGAATCACTTTATCAATTTATTAAACATTTCTCTTTCCGTTTTTTCATATATGTATAATTGAACACTGGTAATGGCAAGAACACAATATTAGAATAATACTTGTTTATTACAAACTAGATGGATTCATATATCAGTTTTACATTTATTCTCGATAAAAAGTCACGCAGATGTACTCCATATGCACTCAATAAACGAATCGTTTACACCAGATTATTGTCAGGTTTTTGTTTCAAATAAAAATGTTAGACAATATTCTGACTTTGGCACTGGACGTTTCCTCATCTATACATTAGAGTTACGCTAATATAATATAATAGAACGAAACTATATTGATTTGTAAATGACTATGTGCTTACTGATATCGAGGAATCAGAGACCTCCAGATCCATAAGAATCTTTTAGCTAGGAGATCTAGGAAGAGGTCGAAAGGCCTTATCGCCTGTGATCGTTACGGCACATGATCGATGGTGATCAATATACGAATTTCAATTCGCAATGACGCTATTCCGACTTTCTCTTAAAATCCCACGATATTTTTTATAATATGTTCATATAAAGATGAAAAAAGACGAATACATAGCAAAAGAGATTCGAAGTTAATTTTCTCGAACGATGTGCGTGTTTTATCTGTGTACTTATTTACTGTATTCTATTGTGTCTGATAATTACTTTTTATCTAGAAAACAAAGCGAAAAACGCTTGCTTCAAATGAGATTGATATACATGCTAAAATATCTTTGCAAATAATCGTGTACATATACAGAAACAAAAAAGTAGTATAAAAAAAGTTTTAATCTCTTATGGATCATGTCTACTTTTGTAAATTACATAATGTCATCATAAGTCTTTTATAGATCAATTGTTTAAAAGCTTAAATTGTTCAGTACTTATAATATGTATGAATACGTTATTCTGACAATACGATTGAAAATCTGATGCAAAAATTACTATCGTATGAAATTCAATATTGTATAAGGATATTTTTTCCCGAAAATCATACACGAATAATTATTGCACATTAATATTAAATCAATTACCTTGGCATTCACTCGCTGTTATATCTTTGATTAATCTTATACATCAACTAAACGACTTCTATCAAAATGCAAGTGGTTTTTGTAAATGCAAATTCATGTGCAACTGAAGACTCGGACTTGGATCACATTTCTTTAATGAACTAACGCGACCAGTTTGTTGCCATATGAATAAAATTTTGTCAAAAAGAATATAAATATATATGGCTAAAGTATTCAACGATTTAATAAGAACGATGAAAGAAAAGAAGAAAACAAAAACTTGTTTACAATAACAAAGAAAGTCTGTAAGTGAAGGCTGCTAGCCTTTGTTTAAATATATATGAAAATAATTTTTGAAATACAGAACAAACCTGATCAAAAACAAAATGCATAGTATGTATACAAAGATCGCGAAAAGAACAAGTAATGTCATTCGAACGTTTACGTGCGTTTCAACATCTTGGCCTCTTGTTCGGCCACTGGCCACCTGCCAGCTGGGAGGGCAATGAATCTGGTAGCGGTAGGTGGCCTGAAGTCAAGCTCAGGAATGCCAGCGAGATTTTTGTAATTCAATTTGACCTTCTAACGTTTTGGCAAGATATATCACGAACAGCTGACTGAGGGCTATGCCCAAAGCGATACCAGCTATCGTATACAAATTTCGCTCTGCCCAACTTCTTACAATTTCAATACATCCACTGGTCCACACCTTTTTACCTGCTTCGGAAACTGGGAACATTTGAACTTTGTACCCACACATTATATTAACAAGACCACTCTGAAAATTTTAAAGACATCTTAATCCTCTGCATCTTCATGATTAGAGTGCGGATTTTATGCATTTATCACAAAACCTAATAAGTGAAACATGAAACAGTAGAAAATATCATACCGATATGTCTGTAGCGTTGATACAACAAGAAAACGGCACACCGCATCGTTCCACACTAGGACTGGAGCAATTAAAGTATTCGTTTTTCCCCCAATCCAAGTATCCTTCTTGGCTCAAACCACAGCAACGAAACTACAGATAAAAATGTTCATATAATTGACATTATTGATTCTCACAATGTATAATTATAAAGAATCTTATCTCTCCTTACTTCTTGTTGGCCAAAGTCAATAAAGTTTTGTAGATCAGGGTCTTCTCTATACGTCTGTATAATCTTATCCGTGAAAGATTCTTCTAGCAATGATTGCAACGTATGTGGAAAGACAAAACCAACAATGGCTACACCCATTTCGAGGAGAAAGAACACTAGCAGACACAGTGAATACTGCAATAAGACAACAATGTGTTAAGCGTCTGTAAAAACACATACTCAACATGTTTGTAATAGTACTAACAAATTTCAGAAGACATGTATTTTCACGCAATGCTCCGACACATCCAGCGAAACTAACAACAAAGACTACTCCTCCTGCGATGACCATTACAAGAGAAATATTCAGGACCACATCGTACACATTCTCCACTCTAACAGATCCAGTGGCTTGCCATTTGTCCACAAATGCGTATAAGCCTACTCCAATTAACAATCCTCCAAATAACTGCATAACAAATATTTTATCATATATGAGATTATATCACACGTAGTTAACCCTCTCTACAATTTTTGAAGTACTAGGTGCTTCCATAAATTTAACCATTCACACTCCAAGCTATTTTACTTTTAGAATAATAATTAAAATTAAGTGCTATGGGACGACCTAATAATCTGGAGAGATGATTGCAAAGATGCTGCTTAGAACAATTAAAGAAAATTGATGGAGGTACCAAAGATGTGAGAAACTGACTTACCCAAAAAACAAAATTGAGCATAAATATCATATACTTTACGCACGAGCTAACATATGTAAAGTTATTTGTTCGCCTTCGGTTATTCATCATTGTAAAGTAGAAACAGTTTTAGACGGTCTTGGATGGTATGTACAATTACTGTACAACACTCGCGTTTTCAGATGTATATTATATGTATATATGTATATGTACAATTTACATCAGCCGTATCGCTAATCCAACGATTTCACATACTGAATACATATTAACAAACTTTTCATTCGATTCCAGATCAATTACATTTGACTATCCATGAATCAAACCAAAACTATAATGCACCATTCTTTGACAGCTTACTTGGGATCCGCCATTACAGTTCCTGTTTCTCGTATTCCCTGCTTCCCGATTTGAAATCAGCTGTCCACGCGTTCCATGTTCCATCGGAAGGGAACAGTGCGTACTGCGTACCTAAGTACATACATACATACTTACATCCATCATGAATCAAACACAAATGATTAGCAACGAATAAATTCGTACTAATTTATCTGAAATTTCCGATGTTTATGTGTGTATATTAAAGAAAGGATCAAATTGTTGCTTGAAAAAATGGCATCGGTACAGGACAGTAAGTTTCTGAATGATTAACTTTTGTATCTAATTTAGAGGTTAAGAAAACTATTTAACTTGATACACGTCTTCTAACCGTTTAAACGATCGCATATTATAGCAGCATCATGCCACGAACGTTTCCCGTTGCTGACCAATGTTAAATATGTTCATTATTTCCATTTATGCGTATAATAAAACAATAAGTCAACGCCGTTTTTTAACCTATACAATGTAAACAACAAGCTATTGTTTCGAACTGTTACTACCCTGGTAGAAATTGTTGTATCAAAATTATTCACAAGATCGCTGTTTTTTGTCATTGTCTATGCTAACTATTATAATATTTGTTTGTAGGGTTAAAATTAAAACGGACCTACGACAATTGGAGTACCCGAGAGCAGCTATGTTTAGCATCTAGCGTGTTGAAATCTGGTGATCAAAATTGGATGAGCGTGTCACGGTCTCTAAAGGCGATCGTAGAGAAAGAGACATTAAGGCCACCCGATTGGTTTTCACAAAAATCTTGTGCCAGTCAATATGCCTACCTTTTGGAAAATGCAGATACTCCGAAGAGAAAGAAGAGGGAGAGCGGAGAAACAACTGGTGAGTCCATAGTTAGGAAGCTGACACAGGAGAGGATAACAGAATTGGGACAAAGGTTGGCTGAACAAAGGGAAGAGTATCAACAACTTAAAGCTGAAATGAATATGTTGAAAACTGGAGCTATTTCGGAAGATAAATTACAAAAGATGTGGCTCAGCATCGAACAGGAGGAACGAGAACAAGAACAAAAAGCCAGGGCTCATTCTGCATGGCTAGCTAAACGTCAACAAAAACAGGAATTGAGTTCACCACAAGGAACACCTACTCTCAGTCAACGTAGATCCACCGATACTTCATTGGAAGTTCAAGAAACAACAGAAACAATTGACGAGGATGAGAAGAAGGCTAAAGGTGGAAGATCGCCTTTATTAACAAGTTTATTGAAATCGCCGAGTCCCACCACGCAAATTCAGACATCGACTACAACGGCGCAAGCAAGTTCTCCTACGATTACGAGTCTACTTGGGTCCAGCCCTAAGGTCCCAAGTTCTCAATTGGCGCAGAATGTTTCCCCACAATTGCATCAACTAGTTTCCACAACAATTACAAACACACCACCAGAGAGACCATCGGTTGGTGCACCAACTCTATCTATGTTACTTGAAATGCCTACTAATGCACAGCGAGGTCCTCTACCAAATTTACAATCAACTCCAACCATCATACCACAACAGAATGTGCCTACCGAAATTCATACTCTACAGACACAGCCTGTTCATCAAGTAACGATTCAAAATGAGACACCAGTTCCTGTTCAATCGCTTGCAATTAATCCACCGAATATTCCGGTCACGGAGAGTATGGTACAGATAATAGACAATATAGACGATGTGATACGTAAAGACATCATGGCGGACGTAATAGACAAAGATGAAATTAACGAGATTATCGGAGATATAGAGGAATTAATAAAGGAAGAAATAACTGGGAGTCCACAGACTTTAGACACAACTACTACAACAATTAATACTCTCACTGTACCCCAAATTCAAGAAGTCCCGCTAGTTACTGAACGACCAGAGCCTAGAGATGTGGATGAAGTTGTGTCACTCTCTAATTCGCCGGAGAGTGAGATGGCTATTGAAGAAATTGATTCCAGCACGTCGAACATAGCTGAAATCATAGGTACAGTTGCTATCGAACCACAAGAGCCTAAAGTTATTGTTACTGAAATATCCGAGACTGCATCCAGTACATCCGAGCAAGCTAAATCTGAAGAATCTACAAATCACGAAAGGATGGTAATACCTGATGAACTTGTTCCCGAGTTGGAAACAAACGATAGTGAAAGCAGTAAAGATGCACCATTGGAAGAAAAACAAATGGTCGAGGAATTGGATACTATGGATTCTGCGTCAAACGTGGACGCTGAGGACACTGACTCTAAAATACCTATGAAAGAGCTGGATGATATGGTAGAAGATGAAATAGAAGAGGAAGAGGAAACAGAGGTCATTGTATCAGAGACTAAAGAATCGCCTAGCGATAAACTGCAGAGAGAGTCATCCGAAGAGCTAGATAATAAGGGGAGTATGGAATTAGATCAACTAGAAATGCATCTTGCTAAAATTACAGGTGAACAGCAAGATGTTCCATCGGCAGAAGTGGTTAGCGTTTCGTCTGAGGTAACGAATGATCTTCCCAGCACAGAGGACACTGAAAAGTCCCAGGACATCAGCCTGATTTTAGAAGACGATGAAAGTGAGCACAGCACAGAAGATAAGAAGAAAATAACAGAGGAGCAGATCATAGAGAATACAATTGAAAGCACAGAGTCGGTCGAGTCGTTTAAAGAGGATCCTCTAATTGTAATTAAAGAGAAAACTATCATTGAAGTGACCGAACAGTCGCCAGACAAATCTCAAGAAGAGCATATGGAAGAAACTCTGGAGATTTATACGGATGAATTTAAGAAGGAAGACACAAAGGATTCTTCGGAAGATACGACCAGCTCTCTTTTGCAAGACATCGAAATTAAGGAAGAGGAAATAGAGGAAGCAGCCATTGTGGAAGATACTAGCCAACTGGTGTCTCCGGAAGAAATTGATATATCGAAGCAAGAATTTGCAGAGCCTATTAAATCCGAAAACGATGTTCCTATTATTAAAAAAGAAGAAACATTCGAGGAATCTAAAATGGAGGAAGAATCTAAAATTCGGTTAGAGAGTGTTACTATGTTGGACATGAAGAAGGAGGATATAAAAGAAGAAAAAGAAGACAAAAAGATCGTAGACAATGAACAAAATGTAAAAAAGGAAACAGAATCGATAGCGAGCGCCGGTGAAGATACTATTGAATTAGACGAGGAAGAATCCTCGTTAAGCAAATTAAGTGGAGGGCGTGCTATGAAAACTTACTCCAAAAAACAGAATGCATCTATTGACAGTGAACCAGAGAATGAAAGTACCGGGGAAGGTGCGGATTATAGAGCCTGGAAGAAGGCAGTTATGCTATTTTATAATCGTCTTGCCACGCACAAGTATGCATCTGTATTTTTGAGACCTATTACAGAAGATCAAGCACCGGGCTATCATTCAGTAATCTTTAGACCAATGGACTTATCGACGATTAAAAAGAATATTGACAATGGCACGATTAGGTCTACAATACACTTCCAACGCGACGTCATGCTAATGTTTCAAAATGCAATTATGTACAATAAACACGATACTTTTGTTTATAAAATGGCAGTTTCGATGCAGGAGGAATGCCTACAGCATATGCAGGTATGTACTTAAATCCTGCGGTAATTTTAGTGTATGCTAAATGTAATTATTCTTGTAAATAATGCTTATTATTTGATTCTTGTTCTAGATTTTGGTACAAGTTACAGGAGAGGGAACGCTCAGAAGAGAAACAAGAACTGCAGCAAGCAGCAGTAGCGAGGCTAGTGAAAGTAGTATAAAAAGGAAAAGGAGTCACATTACACCGAGCCCACATGACACAGACAGTCCACGTTCGAAAAAACGTAGAAAATCAGAGAACGATTAGGATTTCTTATTTGCATAGGTGTATATGGTTAACATTGAAGTTCCAAGGAACTGTTCACAGAAAATGAGATACAAGATGGATCTATCTTGCTGACAACAAAGGACAATGTTGGACACAAAAGACGCTTATAATGTGTATAAGATGAGACAATGACTTCGATTCTATTCCATTACTTTCTCATAACAGTGAAGAATAAAAAAAGTATATTATACATTGAATGTATAAAACTGGTTTCATTTGTTTTTATAACATACTGTTGCTGTATTGTAAATGTACAATGACTTTAATAACTCTATTTATAATTGATTGCTTAACAAAACAGAGAACCTCGCTGAAATATATGGTTTTCCTTTGACAAAAATGTAATAAAAACATTTTGAACGACAAAATATCTGTGTTTCTTCTATATACTAATGAAATTTTGAAAAGCAATGGGAACTGCACTGACAAAAAAGAACCTACTATTCCAAATGGCTCTCAACATCATTTAAATTATTTTGGAGCCCCAATTCACTTACAAATTTACCAGTTTAACAGAAACATAAGCAACTAATTTACAAAACCAACGTGTTACGATTACATTTTCAAAAATCTAAGTAAGAAGAACGATGGGTCATTACGCTAGTGGTGATGTTCGTAAAATGGTGCATAGCTCCGAAGACGATGAAGGTTATGATCACCAATCATTTTATTCTGCAGTGACTTTTGGTGCATTGATTCGACCAGACATTAGAAATAGCTCGTGTTATAAACACGGGAAACGTGCAGGAATAGTAAGTTGTTTTAGTGATACTGGTGTACATAATGTTATCTTTCATTTAAACAATCATATGCTCTAAGTCTTCAGAGTTAATGTTACCGGCATCAGACGATAGCGACAAATCATTTTGGGCTGAGAATGAATTAAGTAGCTCGGAATCGAGACAACAATTATTTAAAAGACAGAAACGTCGTCGCAGTTTGTCTTATCGTAATCGCCTTGCCAAACACCGACGTAAGTCTGTATTCTTTCAGTCATCGAGTTCTAGCTTAGACTCGGGTCCTGGTCAAATATCTCCAAAAGGTACCTTGTCATTAAACTTTTCTAAATATATATTACTTAGAGTCTAATTAGACACGTTATCTTCATAATTATTACAGTTGCCAGGCAGAAAAAATATAATCATTGTACAAGTCGATTCGATACGGGGAAATTGCAACCTGAATGTAACATTGCGAAAAGAAAATTTAGACGCAATAAAGTAATTTTTTTTCATTCTAAAAATTGAAATTTCCAAGATTATATAAAATTTGTGGTATACGTTTTAATCGATAGGGCGCTTTTCATCGCAAATTCGGCCCTGTTATACGTGTACAATTTACATTCATTTTCTTATCAGCGGTTGCTATAAACAGAATTAACATTACTTAACCAACGTGTCTCTCTTTTACGCAGACTAAGAACAATTAAATAAGAATATCTCTGATATCATTCAGAAAATCGGAGACAATTATGAGCTACTTTAAAATCAACGAACGGGGGAAGAATCAGTATGAGAATCTTGGTGAAGTTCGTATTCGTAAGTATAACTGTTTCAGATATTGATAAATCGTAACACTTTTAACTTATTTGAAGTAAATCATGTTACAACGTACGAATTCGCAATTAGAACTGTGCAAGGCATGTGTTGCGCATTTTTTTTTAAATTTTATTTTACCGGTGTGCGACATTACCGCCATATTGTGTGACGTATTGCGCATGCTTGAAAATTCAATTTTGAATACAAGCATCTGATACATTTCTTTCTTTCCGATTTTCAGATACCTCGTTGTGCCCTGTTTTGAGCTTATTTATACTGGGATTTTGTATAATATTTTTAATATTGTCAGCATGGAATTTTAACAACGCGATCAATGAAACGAACAACGTCCACGTGTGGTACTTGAATTTAAAACGTTCACCACGATATGTTGTGTCGGACAAATTCTTATCTTTTGGACTCGATACATCTTTACTGCGTGATATGGAAAATCTTCCAATTAAAAATGAAAAGTTTATTAACTTAGCTCGGTATCTTGCACCCGCTTACGTTCGCGTAGGCGGTACATCCTCAGACTGTCTATTCTTCAATCAGGTTTTATTAATCTTTCCATATATGCAATTAAAAAATGTTGTATATAGTTTATACATTCATTTTTATAATTCACGCATGTCTCTGAATTACAGACGATGCAGATAAGTAATACAACAACGATCAGTCCGGTGGATGGTGCAGATATAAGTAACTTTACAATTACCGACGTAGATTTCGAAAATTTATACAGTTTCGCAACGAAATCGGGGCTACGCATGATTTTCGATTTAAATGTACTAATTAGAGATGAGACCAATAAGTGGAGTGATATAAATGCCAAGAATATAATCTCATTTGCCAAAGAGAATCGTATGAAGTTGGATTGGCAATTAGGAAATGGTAAAATTGAGCTACGATAACGATAGTTCACAATCATTAATAATTTACCCGTGTCCTTTAACTACGTTCGAAATGTAATTGCAGAACCAAATTCATTTTACCATGTGTTTAATAGAAAGGTGAATGCGACGCAACTCGCAAATGATTATTATCAATTAAGACTGTTGTTAAATCAACAAGGATACAATGCAAGCATCCTTGTTGGTCCAGAAGTGAACCATGTAGGGGAACCTAAACGTATGGGAGAAAAGTATGCTGAAACGTTTTTAAAGAACGATAAAGACAGCGTAAACTATGTTACCTGGCATCAGTATTATCTGAATGGGAGAGAAGCTAAGGTCGCGGATTTTATTAATGTTTCTACATTCAATCATTTATCAGAAGAAATTAGATCTATGCAGGAGGCCATTGCATTAACGGGGAAAGATATCCTTATGTGGTTATGTATGTGATTACATAAATTATAAGTACATAACACGTTATCTACCGGCGATTATTTTCGTAATTACTGAAATGATTTTTAAGTTTTCTTTTGATGCAATGCGATTGTTGAAAATCTGATTAATAGGCTTCCGGTAGATAAAGCGTTAACAATGAATAACTCTAATTAAAACCAGAACTGAACGTGTTACTTACAGCAGAAACCAGTACAGCGTATGGCGGAGGCGCGCCGGAATTGTCGGATAGATTTGTAGCCGGATTTCTATGGCTCGATAAATTGGGATACAGTGCTAGCACGGGCGTAAACGTTGTCATCAGACAGTCGCTATTCGGTAATAATTATGCCATGGTCGGACCAGATCTGATACCGAATCCAGACTGGTGGGTTAGCGTTGTTTATAAACAGTTTGTGTCGGAGAAAGTGTTGAAGATATCATCGCCGAATGATTTGAGCGGCGTACGGCTCTACGCACACTGTACCCCTGAGAAAGCATTGATTCACAGAGTCCCAGCAGTCACGATATACGGAGTCAATATATACAAAGTTCCTACTAAAATAATCATTCATGGGATCCTTCCAATACTTCGCAAAGGTGCTAAAATCTTCTTTTACGCGCTTACCTCTGATCATCTTCAATCAAGGTATGCGAACATGATTGATTACGAGGGTATATAAACTGCATTACAATTTTCTGTACAAGTTTCTTTTCAGAGTTATAAAGATGAATGGTAAAACATTGAAATTGCAACCCGATGGGAATTTCCCATCGTTCTGGCCTGTGATACTAGAGCCTACAGAAATGATTACTTTACCACCCTACTCCATGGTGTTCATAGTGATACACGGTGTGGAGATCCCGGAATGTAAAACATAGTGTTGCGCTAAAGATCAATAGAATCGTACACAGTTTTGTATAGTACATTTTTTTATATTGTAAGTTTATAATACGGTCTCGTAAAACATTTTTACAATTTCTTGGTAAGAACGAGAAAAATTTACGAACTCAATAAAATGGCTAAAGAACTAAATTCGTGTATATATTATTATATTATATGAATTTGTACGTATCTATAAATATATATGTGTGTATGCGTATATTTATAGACAACTATCTCTCATCGTCAACATGTAACACCCTATAAGTATAGTACACAAAACGACATCCGTTTTAACGTATTCGTAAACTTTAAGTTCTTTCGATCGCAACAAATGTACAAATACTGAAAAAATACATAATGTTAGGTAATTGGAATGGTTAGATATCATCTTTCTATAGTGAAGTGTCTACAACGAACGAAATTAGAAATTACATTTGAACAGGCTTAATAAGAAATCAAAATTTTCAGAATGTATTTACCAACGGCTTTTACCAATAATTATAATATATATGCATATGTATGTACGACACATGAGTATGGAACTAACGGTATAACAATTAATTGGGTGGTTACTATTTATGTTATATATTTACAGAAGAACGTTCATTTCACTAACTTTAATTTAACATATCATTCTAGACTTGAGACCATGATCATTTTTCCTTTGGGATCATCGAATCTATCCATAATACGAATATCCATAAGCATAGTAATACCCCAGATCATAATGAAACTTAATATAGTGGCAACAAATATACCAGTCCAAATTGGAATCGTCATGAAACCAACGCAATCATATGTGCTACCAAATCTTGGCTCTCTAGATAAATCTTCGTTATTAAACAGTTGTACTTGGAAATCCTTAATAGTTAAGAAATAACTGTCATTTTCCTTGAAGACAAGATTGTGTGAACAATGGTACGAAAATGTCGATGGAAAGACAATGTCTGTACTTGGTGTTAAGCTATGATTTGTGGTACTGCCATTGTTTTTCATATTTTTGTAATTGACTGTTTTGAGATAGTAGTAACCGGATTTATTTTCAAATTGAAAGGCGAGTGTATGTTTAACTATCTCAGACCCTGCTGTGAACTGTAGTTTCAATGTTACCTCGTCATCTTCCACGATATACTTCTCTGTATACGTTAGAGGAAGCTCGATAACATTATCTACCTCTGGAATCTATAACACAAATGTATTATACAATTATACCTAACCAGTTTAAGCAAAATAATCTATCTGCAGTTACCTTCAATTGCAAAGGTTCACTGGCATACATAAGTGCTCGTCCTGTTATCACAGTGAAAGGACCAGTAACATTGTTGTCAGCTTCTCTTTTAACACGGTTTGATTGTCCATAAGAACATACCATTCCTGTAAGAATAGCTGTCAGATTGGGACTAGTTTCCTTCAACGTATCGTATATCTCCTGTACAAAGTCTAAACTGCTGATCGGCGTGTACATTAATTGCACTTTGGATGTTGCGTTCGAATACTTTCCATAGATTGTACTAAAAGAAGGCAAATCTTCGATAACGTTAACTGCAGATTCAACCGCAGGGAAATAATAATATGAGTCGCCAGTAACAATCCAATGAAGAAGCTAAAAAGAGAAAGCATTATCATTCAGACGTTGGAGTAAAGAAATTTTGGGAGCTGTCGCCTGTACACTAACCTGTTTGTGCTTGGTTAAATCCTCGACACAGAGATTATGTGTCACGAAGAATACCACTGGAGGCAAGTCCTCCAGCTTCTCGTGCAGGAACGACTCGAATTCTTTGCGAGTCGTTATCGTGAATGGATTTGTCGAATGTCTTTCTGAATCGGAGCCCGCACCACCCCATATTAGTACAGGCACTGCGTTGTTCGCGTACAATGGTGAAATTTGAGCAGGGATGATTAACACGAGGAACAGATTTAAAACACTACGGTATCGTGTCATGGTGCTTTCGATGAAATAATTTTGGGCGAGTCAAACGGGTGCTGATCAGGCCGTGTCGCCAGATCAAGACTTGTCTCCCACTCTACCTTACCACTTCTACCACGCCATTTTACCATGTTTCCACCACGGCCCGGTCACATGACGCGTTTCGTCTCTGTCGCGCATCTGTCACAATGTCACGTGATTAACCCGATAATACCAGAAGTGGGGGCTATCTCTATTCCCCTCGATTTCCCCGATCTGACGGTACTGGATCAACCTACAATCGAGCAGAAGGCAGCGGAGCACCTGACTAGATCTGGAATCATATGACAGACGTCACGTGACGAGTTTGTTTCCGGTTTTCAAATAAAGTTCCCTCATGAACCTAAACCGAGTCACCTTTTTCAAATTAAACGAATTCATTTGACAAGGAAATCTTTGTTTGTTAAATATTCTGGTTTCTATGACTGTGTGTTCGTGTACCGTAAAGCAAACATGGACAGCAATAAAAACGAGAGGAAGAGAGAAACTGTTATGTATTCGGTTCGTACGCCATAGCTTGAAATTGTGCATGATGTTTTCATCGAATTAATTTTAGCAACTCCAACCTTGGAGCACGGTAGGCGCGTTGCCGTGCATGGAACAAATAGCTGGTCCACCTGTTCCTGTTCGAGTTGGTGAATTTTATAAAATCCCAAAACCTCACCCATGGCGGCCTACCATGGGATTCGAAACGGTAGAAGCCGCCTCCTTGTAAGCAGTTCCGGTAGCTATGTAACATCCTCGTTTCAAATCTGCTTTTTAAAAAGAACATCTTTATTACGATTTAGACCCGCGCAACCGATGACGAATATGCTGACCGAAACTTGTTACATGCCGAACGGAATGGCCACCGAACCATTGCGATTTCCAAACCTGGTGACCGGTTTCGATCGAAATCCTGCGCATGCAGCTCGAGCTGCACTCTTCACTAGATACGGGCCGTACGAATGGGTGCAGAACCAAATAAATCTGTATAATGAATCAAACAGCAACCGAAATTATTCGGAGAACTTGCGCCAGGACACTGTTCGAATGATGCGGTAAAATCATTACAGATCTGCACTAGCTACAGTGGGTGTACAAAGTGTTCGTACCTCTTAAAACAGAATAACTTTTTTATAATTGTACCAAATGACCTGATTTTTTTATCATCAATTAGAAACATTCGTTTACTAAATGATCTGCAAAAAGGATTTTCCAAAAATTACAATTTACAAGGTTGCAGGCAAAAAATAAAAAAAGCATTTTTAAAAATTTCTTTATCAGGTCGTTTGGTACAATTATAAAAAAGTTATTCCATTTTAAAAAGTGTACGAACACTTTGTACACCTATTAAAGTAATATATAGGTATAAAAGTTAACTTCTTTTTTATTTGTTAGTCACATCTCGCACCCTTGCAATCCTGGTAAAACGAGTCTACTCCCGGGTGGTATTTTATGTTTATAATTTGATGGTTCTAGAGAGGCCGATGAAAAAGTGCTAAATGGTCAAACAGAAACGGGTCGAAAATTGGGAGAAAGAATCACGGACACGACGTTCTGGAGGAACGAAGTGGCTGCGGAACTGGAACGTTTAATAATTGCAAATACAAAGATGCAAGAATGCCGACGGAACTTGCAGACGGCTATACAAAACTTGGAAGGGCAATTGCACATTGCGCAAGAATGTTTATACTACCGCGAGGCCAGAACAGGTTTCGAATTTCGAGATTTATAACTTCTTTATATTGTTGTTTCTCTCATTTTGTTGTACACTATGAAATGCAAACAGGCTCTGACTTGGTACATGATCAGGCTGAACATGCTCTTCTGAAAGAGGTAGAAGTGGTCCGGAATTGTCAGAACAAGTTAGAGAACTTTACAGATAAGTGTGTCAATCAAGTACGTTTAAATTAACAAGTTTATGTAAAGGTGTGAATATCATGCTCTATAGAAAATGTTTACTTAGCTAACAAATAGTAGAGCGGTACAGAATCAATTAGAGATTGACATAAGGAACAAAGAGACTGCATTGGGGATTGATATCACTTGTCATCAGATGAATAATTTTAGCCGCGGTTTACAGTACTACAGCGGCATTGAAAAATATGATAATAGGTAGTAACATAGTTCGCGATTAGACTATGAATTTTTGTGCATTTATGAAATTGACTGGGTTATAGTTAGTAAACTAAATGTTCTATTCAGTGTCACGCAAGCTGCATCGTGGGCTGAAGCATCCAATAACGTAGTGAAAAAGTCACAGACAGAAAGAGGAAAGTCTAGTCAGTTGATAAGCGACATTGAGATTGCTATAAACGCGGTTGGCAATGAAATGTGGGAAGCATGGGGCTTCACGAATAATGCGCTAGACAGAAGGGCTGCAGAGATGCTTGAAGCAAAAGAAAAATTACAGATACATTTGTACAAAGTAATTGAAGCCAACGCTTCATCTAAGATGTTTATAATTAGACTGCGGATTTTATGCATTTACTACTTGGTACCTGCTTCTTGCAATTGATACAGACAATTTATACTTTGTATAGAGATCCGCAGTCTACTGATAATGTTACATATAAAATGCTGCATTGATTGATACAGATCCAACAAGAAATATTCGAGATCGAAAAGAATTTGCAACTAATGCAGAAAGCCATTGCAGATAAAAGCTCAGCCCTGAAAGTTGCGCACACCCGTCTCGAAAGCAGAACGCATCGGCCCGAGGCAGAGTTATGTAAAGATTATGCTCAGCTCAGGTAAAGAACGATTCTATGGTGTGTATTCTTAGAACATTAATCTTATGGTTTGGATTTACAGAATGATCCAGGAAGTTGAAACCATAAATGCAATGATAAACGAAATGAATTTAAAGCTGCAGAAATTTGAAGCACAGCACCAACAACTATTACGCACTAGATCGAATCTCGAGACAGATCTGAAATCAAAAGTCGATGCGCTGTTCATTGACAGAGAAAAGTGCATGGGCATGAGAAGAACCTACCCAATTTCATCAGTCATTAAATTCTAAGTTATGCTTCTAATTGCATGAATAGAACTAGAAGTCTCTTATTACAGTATTTATTTTTTCTAATAATATACATCGAACGCAACTATTTCGTATAAAATTAGCATCTTTATATAAAAATATAATAAAAATAGTTTTGCTTCTTTTAGTACGTATCTTTTGTAAATATCAATGAAAAATTTACTGATACCCAAAAACCATTATTATATAAGATTAGTTTTATTAATGTAGTAACTATAAATTCATAATAATCTAATGGTGATTGTATAGTAATATCACATGGACCATGTATATAAAATTTTTTGTACGCGCAGAAGAATGAATAACTGAAGTATAAAGTTTACCTGTACAACACGATGACTGTGTAAAAATATTTAGCAAGAGACTTATCTACAGAGTTTGTCAATTTTTTAATTTACATACTCTAATGTGCAGCGTAAACAACACAGTTTCCTTAAACTTATATCTTACTTAACGTTTTGAAACCACTATATACAAGGTTTTACAACAATATCTCATATAAAAGAATAGTACATTACAGACGTTATTTTTTCGGTAACCTTTTTGTTTTTAATTTACATTTCGGGTCCATTTGAAAGCTGCTATCGTTTCGTAGATTCCCGTTACAGCGGAATCTCTGTCGTACTCATCCTTCAGGTAGAATAGTTTAATGTTCTCTTGCGGGTGGCACTCCAGAACGTTCCATTTTTCGAATAATTTCAACGAATTTTTTATTGGATCAACGCTTAAGCTTTCCCCTATTTTACGAACAAATTGATCCTGCGTTACTTCTCTCTTTCCGTGATTTGCTTAGATTTCATTGTTGTTACTCACCATAATTTACTATACCCCGGTCTAAATTCGTTTTTATTTCGGCTAAAACTTCCTGGACTAGATCTCGTTCGGTAAGTGATCGTCCTACTAATTTCTTAAGTGTAAAGGCACTGAACGCATAGGTATCGACTAACGGTCGCAGCATCGTATGTAGAAATTCCATGCGTTTCGCGAGTTCTGGTGCTAAACTTAGCTGCAACAAAGTTCAAACGAAAATAAAAATCTTCATTGCAAAATATTCTCAGCTATGCGAAACGTATTCTTACTTTATACTCGATTTTCTTAGACCTATTCTTGATCGCGTATTCTTCGTCTGAACTATCGTCGAACTTCTGTGCGTACCTCCTGCTCCATGCCTCGTCTTCTAAACAATTTTGCTGGAAAATAATTTGCGCTATCAATAGACTACTAACATTAGCTAGTAACATAATGATGTCGGTATACGTACCTCTTGTAACATAATGATTTCGGTGTACGAGAGATTCTCTATAGCTTCTATGACGACGCGTTCCAAGTCTTGGCACGGTTTGCAAAATATAAACTCGTATTTAAGAATATCACATAATTTAAGTGATCTTTGAATCAGGAGATCTTGAGATACTGTGATATTGTTTTGAGCAACTGCTACCGGATCGTTGATCTGTGACTGCAATTCAGCGTACAGAGCTGACACTACTATACTATCCATAACGTAACAATTAAGCATCGTGTTACTGTAGTAAGACAGTTCGATCACGTTTGGTAGGATCGCGACAGGACGGATTGCGGTAACGAAGCCCGATTTCATTAATTGACCATCGACCACCTCAGTAATTTCTTGTCTTTGCTGCTGCACTAATCCGGGCCCCAGAATATCCATCTAAAATTTATTGGTCATTATAATCCATGAAAATTTATACGAATCGTATTATTTTGTTTCGACAAAACACTATTAGAAAGTCATTTGCACTTACAGCATGATTGATAACATCAAGGCTCTCCCCACAGAACGCGATGTCTTTCTTCCGAGTCTCCAAATCATTTCTGATCGAGTCAAATGCTTCGACTAATTTGTCCAAAGTGCAGCCGTCACGGAATTTGTTTAAAAGCAAAAATGCAACAACGTTGGTGGACATGATGGGGGTCGAAACAGAGCAATCTAGAGAATATTTTATAGTATTTAACAGTGTTCAATGCAATCGTAATGAATCAATTCTTTCGTTCTTCTCGTACCATATACAACGTGTCGCGCGATACTCTCCACTAATTGTCGGTGCTCCTCCACGATAACGTCTGTACCATAGAGCGACGAACTGGACATTGTATATTTCAGAGTTTTCTCGGTGGGTGGTGTTTTATTGACGGCTAACTTATTCTGCTGCGCTTGAAACGAGTTCAGCATTTCCTATCGATCAAATAATCGAATTAACAAAAATACTTTGATCCAACCGATGTACAGTGAGCTGGAACAGTGTCGCTACCGACAGCTTACCCTTAGAGAGAATGGTTGACAGAAATCAACTTTGACGATCCCATAATTGCCCTTTAGAGTTTCCCACATGGCTCTAATCGTAGACCTAAAGGTTTCCATTTTCTTTGGTTGACCTAGCTGTTCTCTAACGAAATTCCCATCAACAAGACGTTCGTAGTTCATTGTAACAGGTATTAGCAGAGCGTCTTCCACAGTCCCGTCCATGTACGCGTCGATGATTACACTTAGAATGCCACCCTTCGGCATACATGGTTTGCCAGTTCTGGTTCGGCCACCTTCTATGAAGAACTCAATGTTATGGCCCGCTCTCAAGTTCTCCATGATGTACGTGTGAAGAGTGGCGCGGTAAAGAACATCTTTCCGGCCCACCACAGGATCGATCCTACGTTTTATAAAAAACGCGCCTAAACCCCGAAGTAACCACCTGTTCGACAGAATGGTGAACGTTAAACCGGGTGCTTAACAGAGTATTACGTGTACGAATATCTTTGCAACGTACCCAAACAATGGGATTTTGAGATTATCTCCGGCCGCGATCAATGGATTCCTAACGTTGTTCATTAATAGAGTGAAGCTGATCATAATGTAATCTAAGTGGCTGCGGTGCAATGGAAGGAACACCAGAGGAAGGCCGGTCTCGTTCGCCTTCTGAAGCATCTCAATTTGTGAAGGCAATACCACCGCAGATTGTATAAAACATGGCAGCAATTTATACAAGACCCAAGCAGTGATTTTAAGTAAAAGGTTGCTGATTCTACTCTCCATCTCGAGTAGAATCGTTTTGGCCCTCTCCTTTGCTTTGGTGAGAGCCACGCTCTCGCTACAACCCTCGCTGTTCACAGTTTCCGAAGCGGCCATTTTGATCGCTTCCTCTAGTCTCTCATCGTTCAGGACCTAAACATAAATATCTTCTACAGTGTCTATAATCCCGGTATTTAAAATACAAATTCTGAAAGGCTCGTTTTATGTACCAGTTGCGTGACTTTCGAGTAATCGTACTCTTTACGACTGCAAACGTGCGAGATGCAGTTAAACACTTTCGAGAACAGCGTGGGACCTGGATTAACTACTAGTATGTTCAAGCCAAAGGGCATGAGCTGTTTGGTGATACTATTCACCAACGAATCCTGTAACAATACGAACACGAAATTAATTAATGTACTTTCTTACTGTCCGAATGTTTCTTTAACACTAGGTTTATGAGACTAGTAAAACTGGCTAAATATTTGAATTTTATACACCTAGTGTTAAATAGCTCTCCGCGAAGATGTTCCAACATTCTCCGCTCAACTCACGTTTTCGGGGTATCCCCGTACAATGATGATACGCAACCATCGTGAAAAAATTCCACGTGGTTCGTCATACATTTTTCGACCTTTTTCTTATTTTCTAAAATAATTTCGTATCACCGCATGCTCGCGTTGTTTATCGTTATTAATATCACCGAGATTCCGTTGAGATGCATGACCGGAGTTAGTCTGAATCAGATTTCACGAATTGAATAATTTGATAGAGTAATTGATCGACCCTCTCTATTGCCGGTACATTGCCATCAACAGCCGTGATTATGCATCCGATAAAGGTACATTGCACTCAACGGTATACTTCACATCATCTATGTATCAACTCACTGACAGAAAAATGATCACCGTTGTGTCGTAAATCATACGTTATTATACTCAAACACCGCGCAGTGAAACACGCGACAAGATTATGCAATGAAACAGTTTGTGCGTGTGTGTCGTGCAATTACGCGCGGCTACAATTGCTGTAGTTATCAAAGGAATTGACAGAATCCGATGCAGCGGTTACGTAATTAAATGCGCGTCGAAAGATGGCGGTGTTAATTAGGTAACGAGAGATTTGCTTGCTGCGCGGTGCTTGAAATTCAAACTACACCAAACAACGTGTGCTATTAAGTAATTTGTTAGCTGGATAAATCGATGTTCATTGATCGAATTAGAGCACACGAGCCGCACTAATCTGTTCCAATACGTTTACAATCGATTGTTCTCGCTAATTTCGCCAACTATTTTGTAGATCAATCAATCACAGTATCAACACAGTTATAATATTTTTTCGAACATTCATAATTATTCGCAATTATTTTGAACAGATGGAACAGAGTCATTTTAAGCTCGACACATTGGCGCACGTGTAGAACCACAATATTCCGAATTTTGCGCGTGCGATGGTCGCAAGAGGCTCGGCTAAATATATTTTTAGTGTTGCAGGAATGTGAACACGCGATGTCGACGTTGTCATACTGTCTCCGCGAATCTACCCGCTATTAACAACAGTGTTCCCTTTTCAAGTAATATTGTAACCGTTATCACAATATTTCATAATGTTAACACAATCGATAGACAACTATTCGAAAATTCGGATACTACAATCTAAATAAATCTATTAGCTCTGACATTTTCGACAGTATCACTGGTGGGGATGATCGTACAGTACGGAACAGTGGATCTATAATAATTCCCCAGCGACACGTGGAACAGCATTCTTTCAAACTATCTAAATCCATTCTACACGTTGACTGCCAACTAGGCGAGAAATTACATTTCGCATCTAACTGTTTTTGCCATAAATACATACAATCCGCAGTCTAATCATTGAATTCATTAATCTACTTAAAAAGAGACTAGGACTTTAATTCACCCATTTTTATTTCACACGTTAAATCAACACATTGTGTTTTATTTATAGCGTCACATTTTGAAGAAATACATCTCACAATGTAGACATAACAGAACGAATAATTTTACTGTATGCGAAAATGTTGAATGGGTGACTTTTCACCCTGAGGAACGTATGAGGGTTAATGGAACACACACATTTCTATTAGTTACTCGTCGGAACACTTAGAATAAGTGTTTATCGTCTAAAAAGTTAATTCCGCTAGCAAAATGTGGATGGCACGGCAATCAACGTGTTAAAGAAAGCGAGACTCATTCTCGAATATATCTTTCGCGGAGCTTCAGCGATCAGTGTCCTATTTTTACAGAAAACTCACTCTAGAAGACGGAGTGCAACTACGACAGCAGTAGCGCAAGAACGAGGGTTTCTCTTTCACCAGAGGAATCAACGGCTCGGTCTCTTTGATCTTGAACAATGAGTTCTCCCGAACTTTTCTCGACTGTTCTCTGTCTTGTATCTTCCGCCTGTGCAGTTGCAAGCCTGTCCGACGAAGCTCTGAAACGCAATGATCCTCTTAAAACTCAGTCATTTGATAATTACACACTTTTGCGTTTCAATGATCAGCAGACTGCAGTTTGTGGACCCAGCAGTTTTTTTTGCCATTCAGAAAAATAATGAAGATCAAACATCATCTTTCATGAAGAATATCAACATTTGAATAGGTTTAAGCAACGTTTAGAGAGTTTAAGATATTCTTGTGGTAACAATTACTGTGTGGTGATCATTGAAACTCAAAGTTAGGGTGGCTAGCGTTCGGAACTTACCTCCGACAGAATAACGATTGGTGGTCGGCTCTGATTTTCTCTTCACCTCCGTTCTACCCTCCCATTTCGCGTAGACCTCCTGCAGACGCGTTGATAAGACATCCACCATGGTGTTCGCTCTGCAATTATAAATGAAAATATTTATTTCTTATCAGGACCGAAGTCTAGCTTTTCTTAGGAAACAATGTGTTTCGAAGAATTTGAGATGAATGCTGAATGATCTTAGAAGTTGTCTGTAGCATAACTCGAACGGAATATGATAGGTACGAAATAATAGGTACTTGATCCCGGTGATTCACAATTAGTAACAATCCCCATCATGATATTCAACGGATTATCGCGAATGTAATTCGAGAAGAATTTCACGGGTGATGCTTCCGAACGCATTCGGGCATCATTCACGCTCGATCTCCGATGCATTTAACGAGTCGATACAGCCGAGTGCAATTCTGAGTGGAGCGGATGCGGTTTTTCTTTTTCCGAACCTGTCCCCTCGGGTCGAATGCACGACAGGATGCGTTCTAGTGCAACGGTAAGTCCGTGCAACGAAGAAGCTGCTGTGTGGGCCTCAATGAATGATCAGGCCCATTAAAATTATGATCGGAATTCAACAAAATCTTTTTAAAACAGTTCTTAAAATTATTCCTGTGAAATGTTTCCCTTACTTCAGTTTCGAAAACGCTACTTTCAACTTATGGTGCGAAGTACGGAAATGTCTGAATTTAAAGACTTGCATAGCGATAAAGGTTTACAAAGAGAATGAAATGAGAAGAGATTCAAACATCGATCAATACCAGCGATTTGGCCGTGAAAAGCAAAGGTCAGTCAAGAGATTAAGAGATTCAATTGGGGCGTGAAACCGCCGCGCCGCGCCGATCTCGATAAAGACAGATCGGTCGTTGTCTAAAATCAACGATCAAGTGAAATCCTCGTTCGATAATCGGTAATCTATCAACAGTTAGGATTGTTTTGCAAAAATACAACATTGTGATCTCTGTACACCTATCAATCTCTCGCACCTTTGTTTATCACCGGGATATACCGACACGCAAAACCAATTATCAAATTTCAACTTTCTCCTGAACGACTGATTGCAGGTATACTCGAGCGAGATGACTTTTTAATCGTGCTAACTACGTTCGAAATGATGAGTGCAGCTGTTCGCGAGCTGTCTACGTCTAACGAGCACTGCCAACTGCAGTCGTCGCTAGGAATTATAGAAGAATGAAGCCTTCGGTAATAACCGATTGTTTCAGCAACAAGACAATGACGAAAATAATATATCGATGCTATTCCAAATTCTTTCAATCTTTACACAGTGTCAAATTGCACTCTTTTGGTCATAAATGCATAAAATCTGCGATCTATATATAATAGCTCTCCACGATTTTCAGTAGGGCTATACGCATAGGGATGATCGTGGGCACGAAATTGCAAGAATGTACCCTTTGTTGGGCTCGCACGTCTCTTAGGATGACGATAGCGTGCAGGGTCTTGAAACGCGTGCACCGGGTCCAAAGGTGAAGTGCAACGAGTGCAAAGTTAATTTAAGGGTTCTTTTCAACATTTTTTGCAAGTCAAATCCGTTCTCCAAGGCCGATTCTAGTGACCGTTGCTGTAGGTCGTGGAAATACGCGAACCGTATTATTTATCTCGAATCGATGATAAGAGTATTTACTCGCCACTTAAAAACTATTCTCGTGAAATAGGTTGAAGTGAAACGGGTTAAGATATACTGTAATGTGAGAACTTCATTATCGAGTAACTAACGATTGTTATTAATAGACTGCGGATTTTATGCATTCACAGAAAGAATGAATAAGTGCAATTTAAAACAGGTAAAGACAATTTTCATAATATATATACATAACTGTTGGGTGGATCTTGTAGAGCTCTTTGCGCTAATTTGAAACATGACTTTGAAAAAAACGCATTTTTCAACTTTAAACAAATATTGTGATTTTATTATAAAAGGTATTGAATTGAGCTTCACTGGCAGCAACTTGTGTCGAGCGTATTTATAATATTTATTATAAATATATTTTATAATAACATCACAATATCTGTTTAAAGTTGGAAAAAATACATTTTTTTTACATTTCCCAAAAACTGTGCGTGTAGGAGAAAAATTAAGGGTAGATCCACAAAAAGCTCTGTAAGATCCACCCAACAGTTATTTGGAAACGTGAAAAAAGTTGAAATTTGTCGGACAGTGTAATCGCATCTATGATTTAAATAAACGAGACTCGTATGAAACATGTAAACTTAACAGCGGACGTGTTAATTGATTTTCTCTTAGATAAAACGTGTTGACCACATTTGTGAGATAGAAGAAGACCGACAATGAATCTACATAAACACGTCCATTGTATCACCGGTCTCGCTAATGTAATATCGATATTCCCACGAGTTACATCCGGCGGTTGTCACGAATCTCGGTCAATTTGTAAACAGGAAGAAAAGTATCGGCGAGCATGGAGAATCCCGAACCTACTAAACCGTGGTAGCGGTTTCGCGTTTGGACTATCATTCCTTGTTTGGCACGATGCGGCGCTTTTGAGCTGCAACCTCGAGGACAACGTTTCACGGGAATCAAGGCGTTCGATATGTCGTAAAATATGTATTATAAGCAGTGGGTTCTGCGACGCGATCGAGCAGATAGTTGGCAAGGAAAGAAAGAACAAAAAAACACCCAGGCGCCATACGATCTGCAGCCGATCTATGTGCACACGAACGTATCGAGTATCGGTTACATAAACGAGTATTAAATGTTAGCGGCCCGTCCCGATAGGCAGAAGCGTGTACACAATCGTGAAGTTTCCGTCGCCGAATGAAAAATACAACCGGTATCGTTCGAGGGAAATCGACAAACAAGACTAGACTGTCCTTTGGAAACGAGCTACTGCCACCGGAAATACGTTCGAGCTGATCAGTGCCGCGCGAACTGGAATGACTATATGTATTATCAACATTATCTTAACCGCCATGCGTTCCTCCGGGTTAAAATTCACCCATTTACTATTCTCACATACTATAAAACGAGTGGTGCCTCTTTATCCGTATTGCGAGACGTATTTCTCGAAACTTTAACGTGGAAAACGAAGCAAAGTTTATTACTTTAAAGTGCCAAGCAAAAACGAGTGAGAAAGTATCATGGAATCTTTTATGCAACTATTTCTGAGGAGCGTATGAAGGTTAATCCTAAAATGAATTTTTTTTACACGATCTTTTTTCCAAACTGCTATCTACTGAACGGCTACCTTTAGCTACTGTAGTCGAATGGCAAGCACGTGCTAAGATGCCACTAAGATTAATCGGCAAAGTCCAAACCGATAAGAGTGTATTGCGTGCGAGGCTGCTGCTCCGGAGCCATCAAACGATTGCAAACGATCGTGTGCAGTGACCGTGTCCACCTCGAGTGGGAGTCACACGATAATCACGATTAATAACCATGGATACCGGTCCTTAGCAAACCGGACTCACTTTTCTATGCTCGTGTCTCACGATGACCGACACCTACTTCGTGATCGAATAACTGCTCGGTGAATTTTTACTTCTCATCCTGCGATCCGATAACCGGTAGCCTTTATCGCGTAACAGATCTTATCGTTTTATTCTCGATCTCGGTTTCGAGACGTTTGCTTCCGACGATAGAGTCCAAATGGTTCATTTAAAGCAAATTTAACATTGGAGACTTAAAGGAGTAGACTCGTCGTTTCTCCAGGACTGCAAGGATCTGGGATGTGCCTTCTCATTTCTCAATAATGTAAAGATGGGGCTTTTAGTAGTCAAAATCGCTAGATAAACGATCAATTAATCAGGCCAGGACCAATCGTTCGCCAGATTCAGTGCACAACCCGAAGGGTTAATTTATTAGCCGTGAAGAATAGACCCCCTCTTCGAAACTTGCAAAGGATTCATTGTTTCTGCTGCTCGCTTTCCTCGCAGCACCATCTGCATCGGATGCATATACCCTGATCGTACAATGCTTTCACAAGAATTCTACACGAGCTTCTGCGTCGTGATAACCTGACCCCACGACTCGGACGATCGTGTACTGCGTACTATGCATACGCGAAAAAAACGAACTTCAGCAATATCGTAAGATGTGCCAGTGGCGTTTCTATCGAAATGCAAGCTTCCACGGTCAAAGATGTCTTTAACCTTTGCCAACCCTCGCTATCAGCGCAACTCAAAAATAAAATTCCGACAACCGATCAGATCGAACCATGATCGTCTCCCGTTTCCAGTCGAACCACTGTAACTTTCCTGGGAATCGAAATACTTCCGCTAAGAACACAAGCCGTGCTGTATGCTTCGACGATAAGTGGAGTACATGGCGATAAAAACAACTACAATGCTAATAATCGTTCAAGGTGGTCTGTAGACTTATTTCCTATTCGTAGTTTTACCAACAACTCGAACGTATTAATTACTATCTACGAACATCATAATCAGATTGTCGATTTTCTTTTTCATTGGTCTCAAATAATAAAATCTCGAAGGGACCAGACTGACAACAGCTTGCAGACGCCAATTGAGCGAGTATTTCGTTTAAAACGAATATTACCTATCCGGATTACCTATTCGAAAAATGGTAATGACATGTAACCATATAACCGCACCGGAAAACGGACAGGAAAACCAGGTGAACTTCTTTATATTTCGACATAATCGACGTCTACATTTTGCAATTGCGCATTCGCCTTCCCAGATCTACGTCATCGGTAAAAATTTGTAACACGATGAGCTATATAGTGGCATTGAATTGTTGCGATCTGCATTGACTCGGCAATTTGTCGGAGCCTTTGAAATTAACATGTACCCTGGAGAGGCGCATCTTAATCCGTCGAGGGCATGATTACAGGTGTTGCAAATGGGACTCGAACGGCACCGGTTATTTTAGCATGCAGATCTAACGTTCGCGCGAAGAAGAAGCGAGACGGTTAACCCTCTAATCGAGAGCGCATGCAAATTGCGATTAGTGGTACAAAGCGTTGTGCAACATTGTTGGCACACATCTGTTTCGACGAGAAACGTAATCGCGATTGGAGGATGTAAACCGTGCATGTTTATATTAAATCTCGCGCGTATAATAACCCTTGACGATCGTCCGATCGTGTTTAAATCAGCTGAGAGAGTCCCTCTCTCTCTTTCGCTCTGTTGCGACCGAAATTCCACGGCGTGTGTGTAAGAAGAAAAGAGTTTGAATGATCGTTAATAGCTCGTTAGCATGCGGACCCGGCCCCGGATGTTGGCCGGTCTACGTTACCTGAAGTTGAAGAAGTAGTAGAGGATACCGAAGAACAGGAAAATCTCAACGAGACCGTCCATCGCCGTGGATCGCGCGATGCACCGCTCGCCGAGTAGAAAAAAAGCAAATGCGAGTTCGAAATTGCGAACGACTGTCTTCAGGGCAGGCGGGCCGGCGCGGTAGAGCGAGCGATTATGCTCGTTTAGTCCGTGAAACAGCGTCGAGTGCTCAACTGCTCGTGCTCATGATGATTTCGATCGACGGGCGACCCGCTTGTTTGTTTTTCTCTCTTTTTCTCGGCTTTATCTCGAACCAGCCCCAACTCCGCCGGTGACAATAATCGCGTAAACTTTGATCCTCAAGGCCTCGCTATTCCTCGGGGGTACCACCTGGACGCGATCCATAGATCCCAGAGAGAGCACACGTTGTTATCGTTCGACGAGCGGTTGGCGCGCGGGGGCGCCCGCTCGCGCGAGCAACTTTCGACGACTTTCGTCGTGGAGGACCTTCGAAGCAACAAGTTCTCTCTGTAAGGGTCTCGGATGTAAACAGTGTCCTAGTGAAACGATTTGCATCAGGATGTCGAAGAACACTAGGACGCGGCTTGCAGCCGAAAGCCTGAACATCGAGAACTGTATCCGGCAATAATATTCCCCGGAGACAGTTCACTGACTCGTTACCGTGACGCGCAGGTAGCATCCGCGCACCCAGACTCGTGCAACCGGAACCGCATTGTGAAGATGATAGAAGAACGGTTCGCTCGCGACGGCCCTAACACTGGCAATAAACTGGCGGTTCTTGTACACTTTGTTGCTTTTCTTTATCACCCTCGGATTCCGAGAAATTGAACACTCCGTTGTCGCTGATGCGGAAACTTAGCAATACTACTTTCTTTACATTCTCAAACTTTCTATTCGGCTTCTATCTCTTACAATGAACGAAGAATATTTTTAGGGAATTATATAGAACAGGTCTGCCTACTCCGATTTTGATGAAATTTTAATATGTTATAGATTTCGACATTTTGAACAACTTTTTCGTTTTCCAATATAGGGGGTCGCTTTTAGTTTTCGAGATATTCGCAAAAAACTATTGCTAATACTGTATTGAATTTTCGGTATTCTTGCATGGTCGTCTGTTTACTTTTGTTTTATAAACACGTTGTGGGAATTAGAGAGAAAACAGGGTCTCACTCTATATAGGGTGACACATATATAGGATAAGCTTTCAATTTGGAAAGACTACTCCTGAATTTTTGTGTGCGTGGTCGGGCCGACCTCTCCGTCCCCTACACGACCCTCACAACTCATTCTGATCGTACAATTTTTCCATTACTAGTTAAAATTCTTCATAACAGCTACAATGCAAAGATTATCCGAATAGATTGAGTTGTGGTTATGTCTTGAAAGGGGCGGAGAGGACCACGCATACGAAAATCCAGGAGTAGTTTCACAACGTGTTTACAAAAAAAAGTAAACAAACGCTGCGCGGATCAGCGTTACGTGGCCACGGAGCGTACAAGTATACGGAAAATTCAATACAGTATTAGCAACAGTTTTTTGCAAATATCTTGGTAACTAAAAGCGACCCCCCTATATTGGAACAGAAAAAAGTTGTTCAGAATGTGTTGCTGCATAATATATTAAAATTTCATCAAAATCGGAATAGACAGACGTTTTCTATATAATTTTTATTTTCATATATATAGATCCGCAGTCTACTAATTAGCAATAATTCTCTCACCCTAGAAAGCACAGAATTTCTAAATTTCTGAATGAAATATTTGGTCCCATTTAATAAAAATATAATACATTTAAAAAATTACACCAAGGCGTTGCCGTACCTCGAATCGTCCACTTGTCCGGTTGTAATTACGAATTCAATGACCACGTAAGAACCACACTTTTTAAGTATGCAACCCGACCTTGTTACTACATATGCAACATGCGACGTCCGCTAAAAGAAGTCATGAGAAAATACGGCACCGAACGATATGAATTTTCCACTACGAAATACATATTCCGTTTGTCTTGATCGTGCTAAAACGTTTCTTAAGAAGTTGTCGAACGCCAATTAATATTTCGTAACATTGAAGTCAGTACCTGTTCATTCTTTCCGTAAAGAATTTTAAGTTCTAGCTGAGAGTTATCGTCACGCAGCTCCCGTCGATTATGCGTTTAAATGTAAATAAACAGTGAGCAATAAACGAGCCGCCGCTGATACTCGTTATACGTAACGCAACACCACTGTTCATTCATTCGAAATTCCGGTGGGAGATCAGTGAACTGTCGTTGAATATTATTGTACGTAATACGTGTAATATGCGTTCCAGTGATTATTGAAAACGATCACGGTAGATGGGAAGAAATACCTTATGCTCGGCGACGTTGCGATTGCGTTGAACCGCGAAAATTGAAAGCGAACCACAGGGAGGGGAATCCACACTTTTCAGGGAGGGGGAGATTAACCAACGAAAATCCGTTTCTCGTATCGTACGATGACGAAAGGTGTAACACGGAAAAGTAACGATCACTCGAACTGAACGGCCAGTTTCGATTTCATTCGGCAACCGATGTGATCACCGCAAAGGTCGAGTCATAACTGCACCCGAGACACCAAGGAGAACACGTGGTACACGGGGCAAAATAACATTCCTTGTGATGCACGTTGACGACTGATCGGCAATGACACTTCTCTTTCCCATCGAGCACACTACCCCGTCCATCAGTGTCATTTAAGGGACGATAAGATTAGAATTCAGAAACGGTCTTGGGGACCGGTACTGCGCTCCACGGTTGCGAGACGACGTGGAACGTGGACAATGCCATTCGGGATAAACGATGGCGTTACTCTCGATTGTCCAATCACGTCTCACGAAAAATTGTTATTAGTTAAATCGCGAAAAAATGTATTCAGACTACGTCTGCTGTTCCATCTTGCTGGACGCGCGATTGGTTTACAATAAATGAGCGAATACCAACAAACGAAACGTTTCTAAACATGCTAATCTCCTACCAATGAACTCGGAATGTTTTCTTCAACTAGATTATAGTCGATTAATTTATCTCCAACCAGCTGACCCGACAGACGTTGTCCTGTTCAAATTTTAATAAATTTGTTTGCGATCGTTTTGTGTACCGTTTGAAAAATTATGATTTTTGCAGTTTGTTCGAATTTTTCGACGTTCTTTTGTAATTGTCCCGAATTTTTTTCCTGAGAACTTTTCCAGGACAACAACGAACAAAACAAAAAATTAAATAAGGAACACTAACATTCGAATCGTGAGTTATGGTCTTGAGTTCATACAAAAATCCCATAGAAAAAAGCACTTTCACTTTTTCCCGGATTGTCCATTCTTCCGGGTAACTTTTCCAATTTTTCTTTCCATAAAAGCCTTATTCGAACTATTACGAACATTTATAAAAAAAATAGTCAAATCGGTCCAGCCGTTCGCAAGCGAAGCATTTCATTTTTATTTATATAGATTGACAAATATATGAATCGATATAATGCAACAAAGATTACTTCCTTCCTTACTTACATAAATAAGTGGAAGGGGACATAATGTCGCCGAGCTAGAATCATATGTTAGACCACTGTGCTGTGTCTGCATTTTCTGCAGCCTCAAGTCAACTCGAATTAAAAACCGTTCGAATAATAAAAATTGCACAGAACGCGCACTCATCGATCGCGACGTGAACCGGTTTCATTCTAAATGTTGCGTTCGAAACACTCGATATTTGAAATTTCACAGTTCTACAGGAACGCTGAACATGCGAAGGGAACGATCGAGAGGAGAACTTCCTTGTTTAACGGGTTTGTGCATTCGCACGATTCACTCTACACGAACGGCATTCTCGAGCCACAGAATCGGTGTGACCCGATGTCCAGTTAGTTCCATGCAACCCGTAAATTAATCCTATTGAAAGCCATTAACGTATGATGCGGTTCTTTATTGTGCGTCAATTTACAGGACCGCATTAAGATTCTCTTGCTGTACGCATAGAAGGATTCATTGGTAGTCGGAGAACTCGCGCAACAAACAACGATTTCGTGTAGGACTACGCTTTCTTCTTTACGCGTTCCTTTCACAATCGAAACGGTGAACGTAGCGGATTGCACTGTGCACATTTTTCACGGTGTCTCAAGACCCTATACTTCGCTATATGGAACAATTTTATTGTTTTTCCATCAATCGAAATAGTTTCACAATCGACAGTCGATTGAATTATTAATAACAAAATTAGTTATTTCATCATCTATTTCTTTACAATGAAAGACTATACGTGGCGTAATAGTAAACGTAAAAATAGTATTGCACGTTATAAAAATGTATAATGAAATGAATTGTTATAACGGTGTACAGATGTCCAAGACATCGGTTTACGATAATCAAAATTAATATGCGTAATAATTATTGCGGAAAATTTTTTTAATAATTCCATAAGAAATTTTTTACTACGGGCATAAAAAGATGTTGAAAATAATAACATATTGTGCAACAAATGTAGACAATTATTAAATTCTAAAACAATTACGATAACGCTAACCTTGTCTGTCGTAAATAATTTTAGAATGAGGAAAAAAAGAGTTAAAAATTATAGCATGCAAATTTAATTTGGCTTATCTTCGCTTTCCGATTGACAAGCGTGCACAACATAACCTGCCTTCGAAAAGTATACTTCTTATTTAGATTTATACGTAAATCGAAGCTTACCTTCCGACGATATTTCGAAAATATTCTTCTACTCACATGGAACTACTTTTCAACATTTATTTAATCGTGAAACACTATGAAATATATTTTAAACTATGAGACATACGATCCTGCATACTGTAACACTGTTGCACTGTTGTATGCGTTCAACATACTATTGCAAATTTCGAACAGACATTGTAGCTGTTGAATTCGCAATTAACAGTTTTCAATGAAATAATATCGTGTACTATACGATTATTGTTAGTGATAATTAACAGTCCATGATAACTATAGCGTATTATAAATAATAATATTCTTCGATAATTTATCATCAGAGGAATGCGAGCATGCGGTGTTTACGGCCGTCTAACATGGCGCGCGAGTATGGGAAAACACGTGCTGACAGAATGAATACATACCTGTAGCGTGACAATAAAACATAATAACTATTTTAATAAAACAGTCTAATTATTGCGATCGATAAAAGTGTATTAAACGTTGCGTAAATCTTGGAAAAAATGGCGGTAAGTAATACTTCATTAATCAATTAAAAAAGTATAATAACTATACTTAACCTAATCGACGTCGTATGAAAACATCAATGCAATTTGTCATATAATTGGTTTGTTCTTATTTTTAACGAAACAGAAAAAACTGAAAATTAGCGCGATTAAAAGGAGCAATCAGAAAAAAACCAAACTTATGAAACAAGGGAAACTTCGAACAAGGCGGCACAAACCTAAAAAGCAAGTTCAAAAAGTAGTGCCGCAACCAGAATTAGTGGAAGAAGAAGAAAGTGACCATGGAGAAGATCTCTTAACTATGGTAGAAGAAGATGACTTACAATTTTTGGAGAAAGCTATCTCTAATAAATCCTATAATTTATTGAAGCATATACATCTAGATCAGTACGTTGAATATATATTTTTTTGTTCTGTTTATCATGATGTTTTAATGGACAAATGTTTACAAATTGTGTGGAATTCAGAGCAGATAATAAGCAAGATAAGAAAAGGAAAAGTAAGGGAACACTGGAGGAAGCATACGAGAATAATGTCTCTAAGATAATGGAGGAGAACGGCAATAAGAAAGTTCGTATGTTGCTTCCCACAAAATCTCAAAACGGAATTATAGAGAAAAGGGTAATAGAAGTCAATGACGAAGATAACGAAGATGATGGAAACGAGTCTGAACAACAGAATGCCGAAGATGAGAACATGCAAATCGAAGTAAATGTAAGTGTAATAACTAGTCGAGAAACAAGAAGTCTTTATGTACCTATAAATTAATCAATATTTCAGAAAGAAGCTGAAAATGAAAATCAAAATTTGAAGCCTGTTTCTATGGTAGAACTCTTAGCATGTTCTAGGGAATCACGAACAGCCAAACGTTTAAAAATCGGTATACTCGCTAGCAGTCTTCTAGAAGCACCAGAGGCCAAGTCCGATAACTTCAAAGCATTGCTAGACTTCATGCAGGAATCGGATCCAGAAGCATACATTACTGTTAGAAAATTGGCGACAGTCTCTTTATTAGAAGTTTTCAAAGACCTGCTGCCATCTTATCATATTTTACAAGTCCAACAAGAAGGTGTAAAATGTATGTAGCTATGGTAACATTATTATTTACCTTGTAATAATACGTTACAACATATACAATAAACGTCTTTTACTTCTTTAGTGAAGAAGGATACATTAGCGCTACAAAATTACGAAGCCACTCTGTTGAGTAATTATAAACGTTATTTGCAAAAATTGGAGAAGATGTCTGGTGTGTTAAAACGAAAGAAAGGAGATACACGGCCGTTAGAAGGACAGGAAATTGAGTTAGGAAAGATTGGAATAACGTGTATGTGCGATCTTTTAACGACGCATCCTTACTTTAATTACTCCGTTAATATTGCTAATTTTTTGATACCGTTTCTTGACAATAAACACGAATTCGTAAGACAAGAAGTTGCTAAATGTTACTCGCAAATTTTCAAGGAAGATAGACGAGCTGAATTGTCTCTTACAGTAAGAAACTCAAGCTACAGCTACTATAAGACGAAATCAAAAAATATTACTTATGCTTTTACATCTTTCAGATAGTACGCAGGCTAAATCAATATATAAAAGCGAAAGCACACTCTGTTCACTCTGAAGTTCTGTCTGTACTCTTATCCCTTCGTATAAAAGACGTGAATTTGGATAAAGAGAAAGAAGAGGAAAGTAAACAGAAAAAACTTATGTCTCACAAACAAAGAATTCTTGCTTTGAGTAAACGAGAACGAAAGAAGAGTAAAAAACTAGAACAAGTAGAGAAGGAATTGCTCGAGACCAAAGCAGAAGAGAATAAACAGACTAAGCAGAAGCTGCTTACCGAGATTACCAGCATAGTATTCACCATATACTTCAGAATTTTAAAACAAACTCCGAATAGTAAAATTTTGTCTATTTGTTTGGAAGGCCTTGCAAAGTATAGTATACATTTATTTACATTAAATTATATATGTCACATTATATGATACTTTACTCTATGTGATAATTACAGGTTCGCGCATTGCATAAATTTGGATTTCTATCAGGATTTAGTAACTGTCATAAATAAGTTAATGGAAGAATCAAATTTGAATTTAAAAGATCAATTGTATTGTATTCAATGCGTACTCACGATATTATCAGGTCAAGGGTCAGCATTAAATCTCGATCCTTATAGGTACGTGTCTCGGAGAAAACTAACTAATGTTTTTACAGAAAAAAGTTGAACATACAGTATAATTTTACAGGTTTTATGTACATCTATATAAAAATTTAATAAATATCCATTGTGGTAAGACTCAGCCCGAGTCAGAGATTCTTATAAAAATTTTAGTACAAGCTTTAATTCAAAGAAGGAAAAGAATCACGCAGAATCGTTTAATAGCGTTTCTCAAGAGAATGGCTATTGTATCGTTACAATCTCAGCATAACACAGCACTCGGCATCCTTGGGATAATAAAACAAAGTATGCAACTTGGAAAAATGGCGAACATTTTGCTAGACACAGACTGTAGTACCGGAGACGGCTTTTATCAACCGGAATTAGAAGAGCCTGAATGTTGTAATGCACATTGTACCGCATTATGGGAGCTTGCAGCTTTGCAAGTACGTACTCATAGAGTTTTTCAATAACAACAGGTATCGTTGAAGTTCTATCAATTAATTATAGTTTTATCATATTGTCTGTACAGCGACATTATCATAGCGCTGTTCAGAAAGTTGCGAAAAATATAGCTTGGGGTGCGCCACCAAGTGGAGAAGGTAGTTTACCCCCCGAAATTGCAAAATTGTAAGTAAATTATTTAACTTGTTATCGAACTCCAGAGGAACTATATTTATATTTAATTTGTTATAGAACTCCAGAAGAACTGTACAGCGAGTACGATCCTACTGGTGTTGCATTCAAACCAGCCGTACCAGTTCCCAAAAAAACAACTACAAAAAGGACAATAACAACACACCATTTCGTTAACAGCAAATTCGGCGATTATGTTAACAGCGTAAACAATAATGAATTGTTTGCAGGCGGCTATGTGGATTTTTATAATGCATATCGCAGTTAACATTCTGTAATACAAACTACAAAGAATGAAACGAGCAGTACATTATTTTCAACTGTGCATACTTTGTAAATAATTATTTACGATCCTCGACGTCTTGTACGCAACTATATAAAATAAGTAGCATTCCGAAGTAAATAAATTAAAACAACAGAATTTTATTGTACTAGGAGATTTAACAATGAAACAACTGTACAACAATAATCGTGATCCGCTTGTTCACGAACCGTTGTTATGTATGTATTTGCAATACATATTCGGTTGTTATTGCAACCGATATAATTCCCGATTAAATGAAAATAATTTAAGATAATTGATTTCTAAAACTTTAGCAACTTATTAAGATAAGTTCAGAATAAATAACTTGTTTCAATTAAAAATAGTAGAATGTTTATTTGAGGATATCAGCTTACAGCTGTAAATTTTTTTACAAAATTAAAAAAAACAAATTGTCCTCAATATTTCATGAAATGTATACAATAAGAAAATGTGAGATTTGAAAATCTGAAATAATTTAAAAGATTGCTGACTAATAATTGTATACCTACAAAATGCATTCTATACAGTATCTGTGAAAATCCATAGAACTGCTCTATGCTCCTATATATATGTCACTCTTTTTTTGTACAAATTAGCATTGCATTTTTATTACATTCATACTATAAAATAAGGAACAGTATATCATTAATTACTATTAAAGCTGTTTAACCGATAACATTTACATAATTATGCTAGTTGTACAAACACATTCTCTTACTTGGAATTAGATAATCTACATTTGGAAATCGAATTCATCATCGAGCTTGGAATTCTCTGAATAAGTCTCCTCGTCTACTCTCATTTCACATGGAATTTGTTTTACATTCTCATGTTTTGTTGGCGACGTTAAATCGATTTTCTGTACAGGTATATATTTACGTTCTATAATATTCATTTTTATAGCGTCTTCTATCTCTAACGTTTCGTCTATATACTTCTCTTCATTCCTTATCAGTTTCTTGGATGTGATTTGTGCGGTTTTGTCGAGGCTCAACAGTTTAGATGCATTAATTTTGTCAATGGTCTTTGTAACGACAACTTGTTCGTTTTTATCATTTTGATGAGGAGACTGTGAATTTCTTTTAGCAAGTATTATTTTAGTGTACTTGATGGTGGGTTGGTTTGTACGAGTTTGCATTGGAATTGTAATTTTAGTTTTCGATATAGTAGGATTTTGAGGTCTTGTTTGCAGTATTACATGATTTAAATTTTGCATGGCTACATTAGGGCATATGATAGTTTGAGCGGAGGGTGTGATAAATTTGTTAGTTGTCTGTTGTTTGTCTTGCTTGTTACTTATGAGAACAACTTTAGTGTTGTTATTCAATTTTGATGTATTTTTCTCATGAACATCTATAGGCACGGTTACTTGCGACAAAGATGGATTCTTTTCAATGGAGTTCAAATTGTCGTCATCTTTTGCGAATATAATCGGTATATCCAATATGTTTCCTAAATCATCGTCGATATCGTTTGCAAGACAATTCTTTTGTACAGTCTGTGGTTTCGTTTTGTGAATCCTTTGCAGACTGGACGTGTTCACTGTGATTTTTGGCATTATTTTTGCAGATCGTTGGGTGGCTTTTAACTTGTTAGACAGCGGTAAGATAGTACCTGAGCTATGACTATTTAATGGTACTATCATCGACGAACAATTAGGTTTAGCATTAAGAGAACTATCAACCATGATTATATTCCCACATGATGTATTATGAGAGTTATCGTTGTTGTTACAGGTTGTTACTTGTCGAGGTAATTGTGACATCTTGAACGTATCCAATGAATGAGTAGAACTGAGCATCACATGCGAAGAATTACTGGTCGTTGGCATGTCGTCCATCACTACAAAATATATAGGTAACGTATCAACAAGTTTTTTCAGATATAGATCAGCAAGTGTTTCACTGATTTAATATGAACACCATTCAATGATATAGATATGTTCAGAAATTATGGGAAACTCTCACTCTTACTACACTTGTAAACCATGCAAGAAGCTATCAACATACCAACAGAAACTCGATAATAGCTTATTAATTAATTATTTGTACAAACAGTATCATCATACAGGTACCATTGTATTTTTTGGGTCGAATGTGTATACTGTATACAACGCTTGAGTGGAAAAATATTACCATATGAATTAAGTGAAAATTTATATAAATCGTTAATGTACATAGGATCGGGATCAGGAAACAAATAAATTCAAATTACATGAAAAAATATTTATTTAATACAAAATAAAAGCGCTAATATATGTACAAGACATTACTTTAAATATTTTTGAATATATAAACTTATATTAATTGTAAAATAATATAAATACATGCTACATTTTATAACAAATATATGTATATATATGTATGTATATGTATATATACATGTATACACGTAATCCCCTTGTTATCTTTATGCAGCAAGAATAATTTACAAGAATTGTTTTATACTATATGTACAAATTCAAGAAAGGTTGTTAAATGCACTAATAATAATTCAAAATATAATACGACTAGAAATAAATATGGTCATTTAAAGTAATTGGACTAATGCAGTCATTCTACAGAAACACATTTCGAATAAATAACGTGAAAACTACTAAAAACAGGTAAAATTTTTGAACCACAATCTATGAACATAATAGCAACATAAAGAATTTAAACAACTGTTCCGAGACTCCTGTATCAATGGTGTTCATGCATAATGTGTTTTGTTTCCCCATAAGTTAGGAGTCGTTTTAAATTGATAAAACAAATTGTAGATACAAACACGAACTAATCATTATTTTAATAAAGTAAAAGGCTAATCGAGAAGTAAAGTGTGAATAGTAATATATTGAGAAGAAGCTCTAATCTATACATGGCATATTCTTGTGTACGAAGGGTATTTCTACAAAATTGCCAAAAGCTTCTGTAACTATATTGGGCAGATGACATGAAAGCCTCCTCCCAGTGCTCTTATTTCTTAAAACGTAATAATTTAATACTGAAAATGGTCAGTAGATTTTTGTTGTTTATACTGTTTTTGTTTTTTATATTTTTATTTTTCTCTTAATTTCATTTTTGTTCTTCCAATATTGTAGACATTTTGAAGCAAACATGAAAATTTATTTATTTGTTCCTCTTTACGTGTATTATATACGGATGTACGAAATACATTCAAAGATACATGTTACAATTGCATAACTTTTTATACATATGTACAAGATTGATAAAATTTAGGAAAAAATATTTCCGTTAAAAAAAGAAAAAGAATTGATTGTTTCGTTTCAGTGGACAAATTTTTTACAATTATTTCGTTGTACGAATTTACCCTTAAAAGTAATAATTAATTTTGATATTTTATTGGAAACTGATAGAAGTACGTATTACGATGTTGGCAAATTATTTAGTATTTGATTAGATAATGATATTCTACCTTTTGATATTGTGGACGAGGTTGGTGCTATATTATTTGCTGCAGAATTGTTTGGGGTCAGTAAAATGCTAGACGCTGGTACACGCGTGGACGATGAACCTGTCGCAAGTGTAAGAGAATTTTTCCCGTTTTGCAGCATGTTTGGTAAATTCCCGTTCGACGTGCCAACTCCAGATTTACTATGTATTACTATGTACAAGAAAAATCGAACATTCATTCAATATAGTATACGACTGTAGGGTAAAGACAAAGTACAGTAAACCCTCCTATAACACGGAGCAAAAATTGCGACTTGATTTGTGACAAGTTTAATTTAATTTGATCTGGTTTGTACAAATTCCAAGAATCCTATTACGCGGTTGCAATATAACACGGTACAAATTAATCGCGTTATAGGTAGGTTGACTGTACAACCGTTGCATAATATTTACCTGCTGTAGTCGGAGTAGTCACTCTAATTTGGTTTCCAGAACTTGTCAACACATTCACCAATTTCGCGTCTCCGTTTTTATCGGGCACGTTAAGATGCCTGTAGTTATTGGATATTACTTTCGAAAACCCTTTACCCGATGATACTATCGCTTTCATTTTCGAAACGTTCTGCAGCTGAACGTTCGCCGGTACGATTTTAGGCACTTTAGTTGAGGAAATCGAAGATTTCGCGGTACTTTTAATCATTGGAGACATGGTTTGACCAGTTGATGCCGGTGCTAAACGTATTGGGCCAATCGGTGCTAAACTTGCCAAGGACCCAATGTTCAATGTGATACCACCGTTGTCTGTCGTCGAATTTTGCTGCAATAAAAATGTTAATTATTGCATTTACTTTTTCGAAAGACGTTCAAAATAAGATACCCTGTATGCAATTGTTTCATTATTTACCTGACCAGTGAGTCTAGAAGTTATTAAATGCTCTACGAAGTGTGCTTTTTGATTGCTAATTACACGAGGTTTTCGTTTTACGGTGTGGCCTGTATGCGCTGCGCTCGACGTTGCTAAATTTGACTGTGCATTGAATGTCCCTACTTTTGAAACTGCAGGCGACGATGTATTTTGTCCAACAGACACCGCAGAAGAGATAGGTGTGTTTGGTCGAGATTTTTTCACTGTTGGAGAGTTCGGTTCACTTTCGACGGAACTGCTTGTCGAGTTTCTTCGTTTCCGCGGTTCTTTCCTATTATTTTTACTTTCAAAACTCGACAGCAAGGTAGATCTTAACGGCAACGGTTGCGGCTGCAGGAGAATACTTCCCACGAAATCGCCGATTTCGTCGAGGATACATCGGTCCACCATACTCTGCGTAATACCCTCTGATATCTTTTTTGTCGTAGATATCCTCAAGTGATCGTCCGCGGTCCCGACCACCACCAGGCTTGTCTCGACCAACATCTTTTCCCGTAGATCTTCTAGATCATCGGGTCTGACGAGTGTAGCATTTTGTCCAATGACGAACATCACTGGACAACGAATATCCATTAACGTATCATCCGGCGTACCTCTTTTCCCTTCCACGGTAGAGAAAGGAAATCCAAGGCAAATAACTGCAGTTACGTGTTCCATTTGTGCTGCCTAAAAATGGTCTCCAATGGGCCCGTTAAGAGGAAGTCTATGATAGACAGTACGGCAATAAACTGTAGATACTACCTGGCATGCAAGAGCTGCACCAGCATTAAAACCAACTAATATAATCGATCGACCAGGACAGTCGCTTCTGATATCCTGTATTTTTGTCCTAGTGGCTTGAACTAATTGATCAACGCACACCATCATGGTCATTCTATTGGCCGCTAAACCTAAATGTGTATGTACAGTAACAACCATTCCTAAAGCTCCTAATTGTGATATCCACTTATGTTGCCTCGACGACATGGTGGAACCAACTCCGGTGGGTGTTATTATTAAAATTGGATTTCCTGGTAATTTCTTCTGTAATAATAAGATTAACAATTACATTAGTGAACATATTATTTACAAGTCGTGTTGCAACAATCTAGGAAAATTTAATTACAAGTCTGTTGCTATTTAAGCTCGGAGCAATCGGATCCCACGATCTTTTCAGAAGCGATCCAAGGGTTTCCCACGTTATAGAGCCTGTTTTTGCAGTAATGTTCGGTTGCACAGCAATCATCTTGTCAACGAGTTGAGGAATTTTCAGTCTTAAGGTTTGCAGTATGTCGAGGTAAATCCCAAGATATTCTTGAGGAAGATGATCGAACAACAGGCTGTGTAACCATTGAGCAAGTCTCCAGTCCCAGCCTGCAGAAGCTAATGTTTCTCGAAATCTTCTTGCAGCTGTATCGATTGATGTCCGCCGAAATACTGGTTCTATAGCGCTGGTTGATTTGGCTAGTCTCGCGAGCCTCTCCGAATTAAATATTTTAAGGACTTTGGTAAATATTCGATTCTGAACAGGGGTCCACAAGATTTTGTCGAGTCGTTCTTCCCAATCTTCGTTCTCGTCAGGCCGTGCGAAATTCGCCAAACCTTGAAGCTCGTCCATTTGATTCCTAGATCTTGTTAGATCAACCGGTGGTACCAATAATTCATTACAATCTTCTTCCACATCGATTTCTTCATCCTGACCAGGTTTCTCCCTGAAACATTAAAACTTATATCACAGTCTTTTTCTTAGTAAACGCACACCATTCTTTACTCTCAGTTTCTTACGTTGATGAACTTTTCTTAGGAAAAAATAGTCTTTTCAAGGGTTTTACATATATGTTTTCTGGTCTCCAATTCCAAGGTCTAGCATAAGAATGATCCCTTGTTATCATATCAACTTCCATTTCATAGCAGCCAGCAAGCTGGTGTAAATACGTTGTTAATCTGTTTGGATTATCATCGAATGTATCACTCATAGGGCTTGGCACCCTTGAGCCACTAATCGACGTGGAAGGTATCGCTGACATTTGAGTCAACATTGTTATTGTAAATTTCCAATACAAAATATATCCATAAACATAATTAACGTTTATTTGTTAATACTGGATCCGTTTAAACCATTTAATCCATGACATTCATTAGATGTACGTTCCTAGAAATAATTAGAGTCTTATGTAAACGGTATTTACATTCGCCACCTCGATAATAGACAATGGGCTCCGAAAAATCGAAACAAACTTCATAAATTTGAACTATTTGCAGTAAAATGTATATAGGTATATGCATAAATATCGTAGTTTATTTTTCTTGTAAAACTAACCTTTTATGTACATCAGTATCGAAGTTGTTTGCTGTAAGTATATAGCATCAGAATTCAGTAGAGGTTGAGGCACTATGGATCGAATTAGCTGTCGTCCAATAATGCACGAGTCTATTAGGTTAAGCTGTACATTTATCATTCAACATATAATATTTGATAATGTCGAAAATATTCTATCGATTGGATTATTCTTGCATATAATAAAGTCACTCGAAATTAACTTTTCTAATGGTAGAAATTGAGACACCTAGAAGCATCATGGGTCGAAATAGACCCAGGCGTTGGCGTACGCGTTGCGTGGATCAAGTATCGCATATTTATATATAATTCGGTCGTACGAGAATGAACAAATTAAACGAAAACATAAATAATCATACAGATGCAAACAGTAGCGTGCAACATTCAGAACCATTCAGAACAGATGTTCACTAATCCCAGAAAGCAAAATTTCCTCTCTGCTAGTACCTATGACGAATCTAATTGACCAATCGTGGCCTAGGAAATCAAGCCAAATTCTGATGTTGCTTGAAAATTAATTACGATAATATATAAACTACTTTTTATTATTGACAATCGATTCCATTAATCTTTTTTCGATTATATTTGCTTCGCGAAATCTAAAGGATCGATTCCAACATGGCAGGTGTTACAATAAAGGTTGATTCTCAATCATGGTAACATTTTATCAGCAAGTGGCAGCAACGAATACAGGAGTACTTATATTTGCAACTTGTATACATCGCTGAACATCAAACCAAATGATTGTGTCGAAATTGAAATTTTAATGTGACAAAGATGTAACATATTCAGTATTGTTTTTTCAATAGTATATTTAAATGTATTTTTATGTATTTGATATGTGCCGTGACTAAATACGTGTCATAACATATTTTAATAAATTTCAACATTAAATGATTGGTTTTCGTCGCTCGTTTTCTTAGAATAATAGTGTTAGATCGCTAACGTAGGTAGGTAAATAATAAATTACAGATATTTCTGCGATTTACGTCTTGTACGCATACGTACATTTATAGGGATTCTAAATATTCATATGGTATAGGCTTTCTGTACAAATCGATCAAAGTATATGAAATCTGGTCTTTCTTATTTTAAATAATGTTTTACAAGACATAAATGTGCAAAAATCTACGATTTAGTAATTAGAAATCATTTATTGATACATCTTTTAATTTGTTCAGTAATTACTTGAAACATATGTTTATAGGTATTTTTATAATGGATGGACCCTTGTTAACCAGCACCATACAGATACACAACAATGTGTATGCTTGTACACGTGTACAGTGAATTTAGATTTATGTGATTTCATACATATTTATTTCTGTACACCTCACAAGTGAAATGATAACTATACTATGATCGCTTTCGCTTGTCCAAACACATAATGGCTGCTTTACGTAGTACAGATTTCTTGACAGGATTTTGGTTCGATATATTGTTACGGATCATTTTAGCAGGAGTCTTCATGTAATATTTCTTTCAAGATTTATTTCTCAACGCTATCTTTATTATCATTTTCATACACACTTATTATTCTTTATACAAACAGAGAGTTAGAGAAAGCAGAACCATTTACAAGAAAAATTCATGAGGAGGAGTTATGGCTATATAAAAATCCAAGAACCGACTCTTATGTTCCAACAACAGTATTATGGGTAACGTACCATAATGTAGCACTACATTTTTATGCATATATCAAATGGTGAAAGCATTATTCATTTCTACTTTTGCAGCCTTTAGTATTCCTTATGCCAGCTGCAGTGATTTTAACTACTTTCATAATTTGTAAGGACAAAACTGACTTCTACCAAGCATTATTGTCAGTGACTTTAGCATTGGGCCTGAATGGTGTTGTAACAGACATTATAAAAATTATAGTTGGTAAGAAGTGGCTTTCCAAACACGTCTGAACAATGTTTAATAATAGAGAAGAAGACACGCGATTAACGAACCCATTTTGTAGGCCGTCCTAGACCAGATTTCTTTTGGAGATGCTTTCCAGATGGGAAAATGAATCCAGATTTCAAATGTAGTGGAAATCCAGTTGCAATAAGAGATGGAAAGAAGTCGTTTCCAAGTGGACATTCCTCGTGTATGTATCACTATAGAAAACCACGTCGATTCTATAGTGATAATTATTTATTTTTCAGTCGCATTCGCAAGCTTTGGTTTTATTGCCTTATATGTAGCTGGCAAGCTACATACATTTAGCCTAGTAGGCAAAGGACAATCGTGGAAATTATGTGCATTTATTTTTCCGATTTGTATTGCACTTGGAATAGCTCTGAGTAGAACATGCGATTACCACCATCATTGGCAAGGTAAACATTATTTTCCACAGCATCCAAGACATATTCTAATATTTGAAATTTTAGATGTGGCCGCAGGCTCGGTGATAGGATACTGTTTAACATACATGTGTTATAGGCACTATTATCCGCCTCTAGACTCACAAGTGTGCCATAAACCCTATGCTGTGCTTACGCTCCAACCGGAAATCGCAAAGACCAGAAACGATCAGATCAAATGGATCTAATGTATTATTTGAAAAGAGATTCTGATGTAATTGAACCGTATTCATTTAGTACAGTGGCTAGCAAAATTGATCAAACATGTTGTGTTTGACAAAGTATTTGTGTGTCCATTGTATCTTCAATAATTTCATACTCTTAATTTATGCCTGTGTTATGTATATTTACAAATATACCAAATAATAACCCTATTTAAGTTTCCAAGGAAAATGTACATTAAATATATATTTTTACATAAAACTAATTATTTTACCATGCGAAACAGTCCATTCTATTATCATTTCATCTTTGTTATATCGTTCATTTACCACAAACAAAGAGTCGTAAACATGATTATATTTTCTTTCTTTTTTAAATTTTTGAATAATGTACTGTTTGAACTTTTAGATTAATTAAGGGGTGATAAACAGGGGTAACGTATCATTTACAACATTGAATAATAAAAATATATACAATCAAACTCGGTTTTCTTACAATAAAAGATTTGTTAGTTAAAGCTATTCTCCTATATGAGAATAAAATAAAATAGAAGCAAACGTACTCGAAGAGCGAGGTTCAGCGGCGCAGTTATTAAATCAATCAGTTTTATCGAATAACAATTTCTCTCGGACGATGTAATTTTTAAATCGTTTGAAATGGCGCGGTTCAAAGTGCGCAGAAACCGTACAGTAATCGTATCGCGCGGCCGTCCGCCATTTTGAAGGTGTCGCGGATGACGCGCCACCACATTGGTTTCAGTCAAAGAGGAGCCAGCGGTCGAGTTGATGGTGTTAGCGCTTCTCGTTAAACTTTTTAACTTGGCGGTTGATCGTATGTGTCTTTGTGCATCGTGGAATTCGAATATCTTCTACATTAGTCAAAGAGGGATCAACATCGGGTTTCGTGGATCGGTTACGAACGGGACTGGTGTAACACGGCCGTGCACCTTTTTCCGCGGAAATTAACAGTTGTATCAGGTTTCTCAGCCACCGTGAAGTGACATAGTTATTTACGAGCTGTTGTGTTGGTGAAATGTTGTCTCAACTTCCTGTACATGGCGAAGACTCGTGAGCGTCGTCGACCGTGTTGAATAGTCAAACCCCAGTGTTCGAAAGGTGTTTCGTCCCTTTCTGAAAAACCATTCATCGTATCGACCTGTTTCACGCAACCCAGATCGACGGGATCGTGCCAGTTGCGCGTGCAAATGATCAACATGGAAACGGATAAGATCATCGGCGACACAAACACAAATCTTCAGGTATGCAACATATACAGTGGAACTGTACGCTTATTTGAATGAAATATCGTTCGAGCCACTGATTTACCAAATTAGTTGACCGATTAGCCTCCCGATTCTTCTCAGAATTATTGCCAGGTAATGTTCCAGTTTCGCGAACGTCCCAGGTATCTTATCCCCCGTCGACAGGTTCGGTAAATGTATTAGTATTTTTGACCCGCCATTCTACCGCCATCTTATGTCTCCTTATGACAGAGAAATTCGCTAACATTTCACGATCAGTCGTTAATTTTTGTTGGAAAAAAGCTTCATTGGTCGAGTCTGATTCGCGGATAAATAAAATCATCGGCGTGAATTAACATTGCGCGCAAAAGGTCGCTGGTTTCTGTCGCACGCTATTGTCACCCACGATGTCGTTCGACGGAACTTCTTTTACCAGAAGTATATTTACCTGTAACTATCGGTGACAGTTATCGTATCGTCGTTCGGAAATTTGTTATCGCACGCCTATTTCGGTGTTTCCCGTAACGAAAGCAAAATCATCCTGTAGCTTTACGGTAATCGTTACGACAAATGTCTACTCTTTAATCCGGATCAAGGAAAAATACGCATTGTAAACGGAAATCGTACAATTTATGTGCTCCTGTCATCGAACATATTTTCTCTTTCTTTACAGTGTAACTTTGTACACGCCGTTAATAATTTTGCGTCATGGACCGAATAATGTTTATACGGTGTCGTCGGTGTATGTGCGTCCTCCTATGCTTTTTTTATATCTTGTATGTTTATAAAAGCATATAGCGTATATTTATTCGCAAGCTAAAATTCGAATCGATACGCTGACACATCTGATCGAATTATATATTTGTCAACGTTACACGGTCGATCAATTTTCCGTAAAATCTAGCGCAGGCGGTAATCTCCAATTGGAAATCACATTTGCTCGATAACGTTCAATTGGTAATTAATTCGATCAGGTAATAATCGGCTTTGTTACTGGAACAAAGAAGAGAGACAGATGACTCGAATACACGTCTAATCTCGATTCCTGGCGAACTCCAAGAACAGCTTGCTAAATAATCAATGTTTAACTCCCGCTTCTCCCTTTCTGCTGTTTTTTCCAGTTTTACGATCTCCTACCCCTTTTTGTTAATGCTTCGTCCACGCTAATAATAAATGATCGGCGAAGATCGCAATAGAATTTGCTTTCATTCGATTCGAATAGAACTTCTTGTATTCGAATAAAAAACGAAGAGCAAATTGAAATGAAAAATTCATGAGAGCAAAATAAAGAGGCGTGAATCGAGTAATTCAACGATAGCTTAATTTCTCAATAGGATACGTACACTCGCATTAAATGGAAGCTAATATTCTGTTTCATCGCGTGTCGTTACAGCGATATCGATTCGTACACACTATTGGGGATAAGCCAAAAATGTTTAATTATGCGTACAAAAAAAATCGCTATTGTAAAAAAAAAGAATACAAAATCGAATGGGTCAAGGCGGACCCAGCCGTTGCTCGTAGATGACGAAAAAGCAAGCAAATTATTTCTCGAGACGAGCCCGAGCGAACAAGTGTTGAGAACTCGTGTCGAGATCGTCGAAGAGGAACAAGCTATAGTCGTATTGCATCAGAAGGTCTTGTGAATTTGATTGTAGCGTTTCCGACGATCCACCATTTACCATCTGTAGCGAAACAAAGGTTACGAGTGTATCACGTTGCATAGCCCCTCCGGTACAATTATTTCGTTTAGTGGAATATTAATCCCGTTTTCGGTCAGCTGATAAAAACGTCTGTCCACGATCCGCCAGTGTAAACGAACTCTGCGCATTGTGTCGTTGGACGAAACATGACTTGACGAAAAAAAGAAAAGAAATGTGCGTAGCCCTCATATTTAGTGCCAGTGACTCATCATTCCGGTTATATTACTTACTACCAAGAACCGCCAGACGCGCTTTTAATTTTTTATTTTTTGCGGTCCGATTCGCGGCAAAAACCGAAGAAGCCACACGCTCCTCGAGGCTCCGAAGGAACCTACTATGAATTCACAATGGTCATTGGGAACCGGATAAAATTCGTATACTTGTGCACGCGTATTCTTTAAACTCGTTTTTTTTCTCTCGGCCGCTTTTTTCAGCCGTATATTTAGAAAGACAGGAAGAGAGATACAAGCGACCAAGGACTACGAGAATTTCGAAACCTTTTCCGGTTGCAAATATTGCTACAGGTTATAATGGCTGCTCTATGCTTTTTTTCGCGCCACGAGTCATGACTCCCGCTAGTCCTGCTTTACCGACGCGGACAGATTTCATTCTTTTCTTTCAGTTTCAAGAAAAGGGTTATCTACTGTTCGTGACTGTGACGAGGGGAGAAAGAGGACACTCTACCTTCTCAGAATTCGATTCATTGTTGCTTCGACTGATAGCAAAATTATTTATACTTATATCAGATCTTTTTATTTGTTCTTACGTACATTTATATTGCACGCTGTAGCTACACGCATTTTGACGTGTAATAAAATATTAATTGTTAACCCCTTGCAATTTCCTGCCAGGAAAAGAAGACTTATGATTTTCTATATTTTCATTAACCGTTGAGTATCGATGGCAGAGGAAATAGAATTTTATTTGAATAATTTTTATTGAACAGTTTCTATTACACGATAACTGTAGCTTCACGCGTTTAGACGTGTATTAAAATGTAATTAATCGTAATTGTTAATCCCTTGCAATTTCCTACCAGAAAAAGATTTATGATTTTCTATGTTTTCATTAACCGTTGACTAATGATGGCAGAGAGAAATAGAATTTTGAAAATTTGCATTCTGACATATTTTGTGTTTTCAAATATTTTCAGACGCAATACTTGTTCTTTGAGAAAGATCCATATCGGGATCGAAACGTCAGAAACATTTACTAATAGCACATTTGTTGTTTTTTCTTTCTAAAATGATCGAACCTGGCGCCGACAGCATTTAAACTTTAAGAAATAGAATTTTATTTGAATAATTTTGATTGAACGGTTTCTGTTAGTTCGTAACAAACGTTAGGAATACTGTTGGTGTAGTCGGATCAATTTACCGAATTGAAAGGGACTGCTGCGTTTCCATTCGAATCGAAGGTTTTATTTCGAGCGTTACCCAATTCGAATTTCAAGCAACTCAAACTCGTCGCGAGTACTCGGGACAGCCCGAGAAAATAGAACACGTAACGAAGCGAAGACAAAGAAATACGAGAAGCATAGATTCGACACAAGTTCGCGATCCCGTTATGCCGGGAGCACCGCGGAGAAACATTTTCAGGTGATCGAGGAGGTACTCCTTGGCCGCCAGGACTCTTCAATGTTGCTATGCCACCTTTTACAGTCGAGCGATCACGATATCTCGGAACGAAGGAGCGTTTTCTTGCGCGATATGTACTCTTCCCCTCGCAGAAAGTGTTGTAATCAGAGTTGTCGATCGTTGCAACAGTTGTTCTGCATTGCACTTTGAAAACGAACTCCGACACGGTCAAATCCTCGGCAAAATATTCGCGCTTCTCCTATCAATTCCCACAAAAAGAAAATAACAAAAAATTACGCAGACATCGAGATCTATTAATCCGCGGAGGTTTCGAGATATCCAAAGATTTATTTACGAAATCAAAAAATGTACTGACGAGTTTTAACAAAAAAATTGATCGGAAAGTTTGTAGTCTAGAAAGACGTGATAAGACAACAACTTTTTTTTATCACAACAAAACTGTTTTACCAACTAAGCTACGTTTGAGAAATGTCGTCGCAGGGGTCGTTAACTCGAGGATCTAATTGTTGGAAGATGTAGAGCATCTTTCACAAGTATCTGTCTTTTTTTCTACAGAGAATTCTTTTCACCCCGATTGCATAAAAATCGTACATTCTCACGAGATACACCCTGTATTATTATATCACCGAAATGACCTATGAGAAGGCGTTTTATCTTGAGTATATGATAAGAAATATTCCTTTTCTGCGTTGTAACGTAGAATATTGCATTACATATCGAAACGATATCTTGAGCGAAGGGGGAAGGCGTTGTTACCGAGAAATCGTTGAGCGTTGAGCCATAGACTCGCAATTTTCTTTAGAGTTAGCGATTTAATTAAGTCTAGCAGCGACGATGTTACCGGGTAATGAATTAGTCGCGGTAGCAGCGTCAATGATCGCGTCGAGACAGTTTTGATGGTCTCGTTTGGCCCGATAGAAATGTTCAACCTTAATTGCGGAATGCTTAACAAGATATGCGTCTATTATAAGGGTTTTCGTTTCCAGAGGTGGCGAGCGTGACAAGTAGGTCAGACACGAAATATTGGATTATAGCGGACAGGCCACGGTCCTTCGGTACATTTCCCTCTCGTACAAATTAATCAGACGTGCCGCCGCGGAAAAAAACCTATATGCTTAAAAAGCTTCGGGAGACGTTTCTGTTACTCGAACCTGTTAACCTGCTGATTCTTTTTTTCCCACCGTAAACTGCTCGCGAGGGCGTGTAATCCAAGGCGAACAGAACTAATAACTGTAACGCATAAATAAAATGTGGGTTATGGTAAATATAGACCTTGTGCCGTGATAAAAAGTCAGGGATTATTTATTATTTAGTCGGCTAAAATGGAAAAAATCGAGAACACGCGAAGCACGAGGATAAGTTGTGTTTAACGGATGATCGGGGGTGTCTGTAATCTGGTTCCGCTTACGATGTCGGTAAATACAGGGCTTTCGTTCCTTTGCGTTCGCCAATAGCGAGTTCATTCGCAGATAAATCGTATCTGCGCACAATAGAAAACGTTCTAAATCAAAGAAACGAATCGCGTGTTTAAACATCTATTTCTGCAAGCATGCTCGATGTCCTGTACATGTGAGCGAGCGTAGTATATCTGAGGTCAAGAATCCGGTACCTCGCTCTACCTCAAGATACGTTTGTCGTGTAACAGGCTTGCGATCGCGGATTTTTTGTACGATCCCGCACTTGTTCTACAGATGTATGGAATGAATATTATTTAAATATACGTTGAACCATTGTATACGAGTATTTTTATCCACGTCCCTGGTAACACTGGTGATGTTTGCACAATATGTGGAAGAAAAGTAGTCGGAATCGACCTATGTGTATAAATTCGAAAAAAATTTTTTGTTATTCATTGATACTTGTTATTATCATTTTTTCATGTTTTTTTTCAGTATCCAATAACAATACTCTACGACCCTACTCGCAAGAAAGAATTGCCAACGGGGGTGTCCCCACAATATGGCCAGGAAAAAGAAATTTGCATGAAGTTGTTCGAGAGATGGAGTGAAGCAGAACAAATCAACTTTGTGGAACAATTGCTAGCCCGAATGACTCACTATCAGCATGGACATATCAATGTCTATCTAAAGCCAATGTTGCAGAGAGATTTTGTATCTCTATTACCAAGTAAATGCTTATTGTATGGACTCGTCGTAGTCAATACTACAATCACGATTCTAATGCACAATGGTTTGTTTCTGTTTTTAGAAAAAGGATTGGACCATGTGGCTGAAAGTATTCTTTCCTACCTGGACGCGGACTCGTTAATTGCGACCGAATTAGTATGTAAAGAATGGCACAGAGTGATTAGCGAGGGAATGCTTTGGAAGAAATTAATCGAGCGGAAAGTGCGGACCGATTCAATTTGGAGAGGACTCGCCGAGAGGAGAGGATGGTTTGTTGATGCCTGTTGTACTATCTTTATTGCGAGTACCGTCAATCGCCGAACTTGGAATGCAAAACCTATATAAAACTCTGAAATTTACTGTACACTACAGAGGTATATTGGTTTGGTTTTATTTTCAGGATTCAATACTTATTCAAACCAAGACCGGGACAAAGTCACCCAAATCACAGTTTCTATAGATCTCTTTATCCTAAAATAGTCAAAGACATTGATAGTATAGATAACAATTGGAGAATGGGAAGATTTAATCTTCAAAGAATAAACTGTAGAAGTGAAAATTCGAAAGGCGTTTACTGTTTGCAATACGACGACCAGAAGATCGTCTCTGGTCTTCGAGATAATACCATTAAAATTTGGGACAGAAACACCCTGCAATGTATTAAAGTCTTAACAGGGCATACCGGTTCTGTTCTGTGTCTACAGTATGACGACAAAGCAATAATATCTGGTTCCTCTGATAGTACTGTAAGAGTTTGGGATGCTAATACTGGTGAAATGCTTAATACGTTGATACACCATTGCGAAGCAGTTCTACATCTCAGATTTAACAATGGAATGATGGTCACCTGTTCGAAGGTGAGCCACGATTTCTTCGTTTTTGATGATTTTTGGATAAGTTATACAGTAGGTGTACAAAATGTTCGTACACTTTTAAAAATGGAATAACTTTTTTATAATTGTACTAAACGACCTGATTTTTTAGAATTAATTAGGAGCATTGGTTTATGAAACGATATGCAAAAAGATTTTCCAAAAAATGATTATTTACAAAGTTGTACACCCACTGTAAATCTCGACATTTTTACTAAATTTTTCCCGTGCACGTTAGTGGCGGTCTCGCTTAGTTTCACGTGTCACAAGGATTTACTTATTATTCACAAAGAATTGTTCATTTCGGAAACATGAACGAGTTGCCTCGTTTTCAGGATCGTTCAATAGCTGTATGGGACATGACATCGCAAACGGAAATTGCATTAAGAAGAGTGTTAGTGGGACACAGGGCAGCAGTTAACGTTGTTGATTTCGATGAAAAATATATCGTGTCTGCTAGTGGTGACAGGACTATCAAAGTATGGAGTACATCCACATGCGAATTTGTGCGAACATTGAATGGGCATAGGCGTGGTATAGCGTGTTTGCAGTATAGGGACTGCTTAGTAGTTAGTGGTAGCAGTGATAACACAATCAGATTATGGGATATTGAATGTGGTGCGTGCTTACGTGTTCTAGAAGGACACGAAGAATTGGTCAGATGTATTAGATTCGATAGTAAACACATTGTTAGCGGTGCCTACGACGGGTGAGTGAGAAGTATAATTATTATGCAATATCTCGTATGTAACATGTACGAGCATATACCAACGTTTGATTATTTTCTATTGCAGCAAGATTAAAGTCTGGGATTTAGTGGCAGCCTTAGACCCACGTGCTTTAGCCAACTCGCTCTGTTTACGTACATTAGTGGTAAGATATTCTACATATTTTACTTTACCAATAACTAGACTGTCGATCTTTATATTAAATAAAAATTATATGCATCAATTCTGAGACACAGGCGGTACTTAGGAACTTGTTTCCTCTAATAATTTAGAAAAATTACATATCAATATCTTTTGATTCTTGTAATCTTTCTACTGTTTCAAATTCTTCTAGCCATTTTTGTTATAAATGCATAAAATCCGCAGTCTCCTAATAACGGGTGGAATTCATTCTAATCTTTATGTCGTGTTCTTTGGACCATAGGAGCATACAGGACGTGTATTCCGCCTTCAGTTCGACGAATTCCAAATAGTTTCGTCATCGCACGATGATACAATATTAATTTGGGATTTCCTCAATTTTACTCCATCAAATGGAAGTATATCACACGGGCCATCAATAAATGCATCTGGTAATTCAACTCATACGGACACCAGATCTCCATCTCGTGAGTATTTAAAAAATAAAGAGGAGAAAGAGACTTTACCAATAGATGCTTTAAATATATTTGCTAAACGTTTTGTGTATGCTGTTTTGCAGCATTTGAGTGATGCAAGTAACACGAAGATTCCTGCATTGTGATATAACTGTAAGTATACTATGTAGAAACTTATTTATTGTCTTAGGATAATAAGATTTATATAAATTTTTTTTGTAAAAATATTGCTGTATAAATCACGTTTTATAAATAACCATTACCTTGTTGTATTAATAGCCGGCCTTTCTTAAATTCGGTTCGTCGTAGAAAGCGTACGTGATTATTAAGTTAATGGTGTGCACTTTATTTCAGAAAAGTGGTTAGTGAGTGAGTTTCAATGTGTTCACGATAGTGCACGCAAAGAATGAAGAATCAGTGTCCACTGTGAACAGCGGCTAAACAGAAACAGAATCTCAAAAGGACATGGTCATTGACTTTTGTTTATTATTTGCTGTGAAAAGCAAACATAATCCTCTAAAAAAAATAGGAGATACACGGAGTGACACGTAAAACTATGAATTAATTTATACGCGCTTGACGCACTGCGTTTAGTAATGAACATTATGACGAAACCACATAAATACATCCCATGGATGTAAATGATTGTCTGCTTTGGCCATATCTGGAATTCTTCTACGCTCTATGATATGATAGAAGTTGACCACTTTCCTACTATGAAAGAAAAAAAAGACTTACGATACGTAAAAACACAAAATGAAAACGTTTTTAGGGAGGCTGGATATACTTAATAAGATGTTAGCTGTATTATAGTAAATTGATCATTTTCTTGTGTAATTAATTTATGGTAAGAAAATTGTAAAATGTTTGATTGGAGTACTTATTCTGTGTGAATGTGAAACAAAAAAATAAGGTATTAATATGTGGAAGGATTATGATAACCATCACGTTTCATTATTTCCGAGAGAAAAAAAAACTAGCTAATGTGAATCATTATACCCATGTTTAGCATTATAAATGTACAGCCGTTAATCGAACATGTAGCAATTTCCATAGACATTAATTTTACGAGATTCATATTATATACTGAAAAGTACACGAAAAGTTAACTGTCTGTATACAGCTATTGGTACAATACCATTTGCATTTAAAATATAAATTTTCATTATACCAAGATGTAAATATTAATTCATATAAAAGCACTATAGTGACTCTAAAGTAATCTTAGCTATATTGTAAAGGAATTTATTATGTTCTGACTGATGATCTCTGATAGATCATATTTTGCAGCGTTTAAGATTTTTTGTTAGTCACATTTTTTTTGCACTTAAATTATAAGAACATTTCGAATAATTCAATATACGTTTGTATCGACAGTCGACATTAAAAGACAACGTAATTTTGCTTGCCGATATATTAAAAAAGCAGAAGAAACATGTCGCTGATTCGCCAAATTTATTTAAATATTCTGACCTCCAAAAAGAAAAAAACAAATTTCGCACGAGTAATACGATTACGAAATTTATGGTTTTGATTTTGATAGGTGTTTTTTGAATTTTTATACAACGTAGATCTTACATTAGGATAAATCTACGTGAGAAGTGCTGAAACAAAGAAAAGAAATTAGATCATTATTGATAAAACGTGTGGAGCCACTTGATTTTTACGTTGAACGTGTAAGGAGTAATGTTAAGTAGCACTTGTACAATATTCTAAGTATTATAAAAATGTTTACATTAAACAAAAACAACAACAAAAGAATTCTAGAAAATTGTGAATTGTATGTAGTCAAATTGGGTACAAAGAATTGTGATTTTTAAATTAAAACGATGGCATGAACAATTTTCTATAACTTTAAGGTATGTATATGTGGGATTCAGATGCAAACTATACTTTTGTAGTATGCAGCATGTTCTGAATTCATGAAATACTTTAATGAAGAGAATAGCATATTAATAATAGTAAAAGATATTAACATACTCCTTATAAGCACATATTCTGTTATATTACAGCTATCTATGAATGCGTATGTATACATAGGTATTATGGACGTAACATCGCATACTGCTGTTCCCTACATTCCACACAGGAATGTAGAAAAAGAAAAGATTGGGGTCTTAAATGATTTGAGCCAATAAACACATTATACAAAAACGAAAGAGATTCCTTATGTAAAAGTCTTAATCGAGGAAGGTTACTGATATTTCTGTTGAAACTTTGCGACAAATGATGTGTCTTGAGTGTAACTCGAGTTTTACATTTATCAAAAGTAATAGTACGAGAAGAGTACCTTTAAGATAACATTGTGATGATTACTGTTAATAACAACAGAAAGTTTCATGTACGAAATTGACTACATAAAAATTGAATGAAGGCTGTGGAAAAGGTATATTTGAAATACAATACCTATGCAAGAAGAGGAAGAATTTTAATAAACAAACTTATTCATCATTGTCCCTTGAATTTAAGGCTTTTGAAAGTTACAGGTGCAATTGTAAGTTATTTTAAATATATGGCGTAATTCAACGTTCAAAGTGTTCGCCAAATTATCAAAAAACAAGAAGTTTTTAATTTATTAAACGCCAAAAGCCATTATATATCGGTAAAAATGAGCGATTACATCGACAAGTCTAGGCAACATGTAAAAGTTTTTAATTAACGTATGATATCCATTTAAGTATCTTTGTTTAGAACGAGTATTGCACGGTATAGTTCCTGATAAATTTTAAAAATGATCACAATTTGCATTATTCCAGATTCAAATAAACTGTACATACATATCTATGTATATAAAGAAACTATATATATGACATTATTAGTCATGCAATTATTAACTCGTGTATATACAAATTACGAAGTCTTATTAATATACGTTTCATATGCTTCAAATAACTAATATGTAATTCTTTTTGTAATAAGGAATAATGCATTTTCTCATAAAAATTTTATCATCAATGATTTAACAAAAAATTCTTTTAAAAATGTTGCTATTTCCATGAAACATTTAAAAGGCCCCAATCTGAATGTTACAATCGCATTTTGCTATTTATTTATTATGTATTATCGTGAACAATGGTATATAATTTACAAAAAGACAGATACATATTCACTAAGAAAGTATATATACTATTCATGACAATCACCTTTATCCAGATCCATTATTTTTTCCTGTTATATTATCATCAGAATTAATTAAATCGTATTTATTTGGAGAATTATCTCTTTAACATATAAGAATTAATAGAACTGCCAATTAAAAATGAACGTAATTTTTACAGTAATCTACATCAATAAATTATATGAAGAAAATACAACAAATTTTCTCGTTTATTCCTTTCAAAAAGAATCAATGCAATAGTTTTGGCTAGACAGAATATATTCTAATATTAATTGTTCAGGTGTTTCAATAATAATTCAGAAATATTTATCATCCTTTTTATAAAATATTTTTATTGTAATTTTATCTTTTTCATAATTATAGATTGCAAACATTTACGCCTAATATATAGTGTATCTTCATATATATAATTTTGATGCGCATAATTTTTACTAAAAGAGCATACATCATAGAGAATTTCGATACAATAGTAATCACAATGATCGACCATAAATTAACATTTATTGTATATATATTGACTAATACTCGTTTCATCAGTCGATTAAAATCGATCGCGGTTTCGGGCGATTAGTTCGTTCGGGTTGTAAACATTAATTGATCGATTAATTGATAAATTTGAATCGATTAATGCCTAATCGTTGGCTGTAATGTAGTATACGACTGTCATCGAAATTGACAATTAATATAATATATATATAAATAGTGGGGACGCAGCTTGTCATGCAGCATCGATAGATGATAAGCGAAGTGCGATTACTATTTTCCTTGTTTTCTCTTTATGTTATTAAAGGTGGCGTTGTCGATGCTCCCGACGTAGAAAACGTCGCTTCTACATAACATGTTGTGGCAGTCGCGATTAAAGCATGTGATCCTGCCTTCACTGTAGATAATATACGAAGCTGCGAAAATGGCGGACGAACAGGTGAGTTGCCGATCAAAATAATGTGCGAACCTTGAAACGAGACGGTGTTATACTACGACGAAGTGATTTGAAAAACGGTGTGGTAAATCGGCTGGCGGCAAATCTGTCGTGAGTTGTGCGGTATCGATGTGTTACCAAAACGTTTCGCAAACGTGAAACTTCCGAGCGCTCTCCAATGCTATTGCACTGTTTGTTGCCGGACCACAGTGATTATTATTCGGTCCCGCTGTCAATGAAAATGCAGTCACGAACTAAATCATCCCTCGGCCAACAGATTCATTGACGTTCTGTTTCGTCGACGAGATCCTGTTGCCGTTGTGCAAAAGTTTAACCTTGTTTTCGTGAATTGTAGTTTGTGTAGATACAGTTCCGAAGTTTCAAACAGATAATTAACGGGTGGAAATATTGAGTTCGTGGACGTTACGTTTGACCATTATATTCGGGAAAAGTATTGTTTCCTTTCCAACGAGCACAAATCGACACTTTCCCCGTGAATTATTCGAAAAAATACGGCATAACCTATCCGTTACTCAGATTTTGCAACATAAACTAAGATTGTTTTCTCTGCAACTTCAGTACGCTAGATAGTTGTTTATCTAACGTTCGTTGTTAGTATTTCGAGTCGCTACGTTTCGCTTTCATTCAAAATCATCGAATGCGTCGCACGGGAATGGATTCTTGAAATATTTTCAAATCGAATTTCCCCGACCGTTTGAAAGACAGTTGTTCTACGGGTGTTATTTACAAAATAGAAACCCCGTAACCTCAAACTATTGCGTTGGAAAAATCAAAGAAACAATTCGTTGTTTATCGCTGACTTATCAGTGGAAAGCGGAGGAACAGTGAAATAAAGAAATCACGCGAACAAATAAATCGTCGAAACCACGAGAATCGTGTGTATTTCGAAAATGTAGGGACCGAGAGTATTTGTGATGTTTATCTTTCGTTTATGTTATTGTGAATCGTTGTAAATGATGCTACGTATCTAGGATCTAACTTTTTCAAAAGTTACATTCGGACGCACTTTTTCTTTCTTTACACGTGCAATTTTATATTTACATTATTTCATAAGATCAAAACATATTATAAATGAATGGTATTATTTTGAAATTATGTTTACTTTTATTGTAATATAATGGCTAATTAAAAAAAGTATCTAGATACAATTGTGTTTCATATTCCTTAGATAAACAATACGTTTTGTTATTATATACTCTTTGTTCACAACTATGGTAAAGATTGATAAGGGATTAAAAAAATATTGAGAAGTGAAGCAATGGTTTCGAAAGCTTATAGACTTGAACCTAAGTGAAAATATTGAGGTATACGTTTGAAACATTAAGAATGGATATACAGGACATACAGGAAGTACGGCAGCTGGAGTTGCTCTGCAAGCAGTTATATGAATCCCAAGATTCGACTCACCGTGCAGAGGCAGAGAAAGCACTCGTCGCATTCCAAAATGCACCGGACACACTCACAAAATGCCAGCTGCTGCTTGCACGAGGGGACTCTGCTTACGCGCAATTGTTGGCAGCCACAACTTTGACAAAGCTGGTCTCACGGTCTGGTGGACTCAGTTTACAACAAAGGCTTGACATAAGTAAGATCTTGCGATGACATTGATAAATAAAAAGAAGATGACAAACACACCTGCTGATACATCTAAATTTGTTTCAGGGAATTATGTGCTGAACTATTTAGCAACACAACCGAAATTACCAAACTTTGTGATACAAGCTTTGGTCACATTATTCGCTAGGATATCAAAGCTTGGCTGGTTTGATTCCGACAAAGATGAATTTGTCTTTAGAAATGTGGTCAGCGATGTGACAAAATTTCTTCAGGTTCGACAATCTGGTTTTTCTTTTTCAAGTTAAACTGATTTCTTATGATTTTGCAATGTTTTCATTCTGTACAGGGTTCGGTGGAACATTACATGATAGGAGTCCAGTTACTTTCCCAATTGACCTATGAAATGAATCAAGTAACAGATGTGGACGCGAGTAGGTCTCTCACAAAGCATAGAAAAATTGCTAGCAGCTTCAGAGACACACAACTGTTTGAGATATTTAAGTTATCGTGTACTTTACTAAGTACAGCACGTGAGAACTGTAAAAATTTGGATTTCAATGATGAGGCTCAGGTATGCGTATTGTACTCCTTTATGTTTATCTATTGCAGTACTTCGCTAACGATACTTTTTCTAATTTTGCAGAATGGTCTGATCAGACAACTTTTAAAACTGGCACAGAACTGTTTAACATTTGACTTCATCGGAACATCGGCTGACGAGAGTTCCGAGGACTACTGTGCAATACAGATTCCACATTATTGGAAACCTATATTTTTGAATTCTACTTATTCGTTAAAACTTTTCTTCGACCTCTATCATAGTTTACCTACCTCATTGTCATCGCTAGCCCTCTCATGTTTGGTCCAAATTGCATCTGTCAGAAGAAGTTTATTTTCTAATCTCGAAAGGACACAGTTTTTAACACACTTGGTAAACGGTGTGACCAATATAATACAAAATCCACGAGGTCTAAGCGATCCCGCGAACTACCATGAATTTTGTAGACTAATCTTAAGGCTAAAAAGCAATTTTCAATTGGGAGAACTGATTTTACTAGAACATTATCCAGAGGATATACAATTAATCGCTAAGTTCACAGTCCAAAGTCTGCAAATGTGGCAGTTCTCTCCGAACAGTTTGCATTATCTTTTAACTCTCTGGCAAAAGATGGTGGCGTCTTTACCTTACGTTAAATCCGGAGATCGGCATTTGTTAGATGTGTACACACCGGAAGTTGTGAACGCATACATTACTTCACGATTTGACTCGGTTGCTGTAGTTGTCAGGGAACGTTTGGAGGACCCACTCGACGATTTAGGAGTGGTACATCAACAGTTGGAGCAGATATCGGTGATTGGGAGGTGTGAATATCAGAAAACGTATACCTTGTTAGTACAACTGTTCGATCAAGCTGCACGAGCATACCAAGAATTATTGACTCAAACATCATCCCCAAGTCAGCAAATGGATATCACTATAAGGGAGGGCCAACTTACATGGCTTGTATACATTATAGGTAAACCATTATATTCAAAATTAATTCATCGATCTACAATTGTTTGATTACTCTTGCTGTTAGCTAGACAAAGTTATTTTGTCACGGTCTCAAGCTTACTTCAGTTACATTACTATTTCTATTATAGTTTTTTAGTTTCATTAAAAATGTTGACAATATATAATCTAACATGTTCAAATGGTGTTCAGGTGGTGTTATTGGTGGGAAAGTAACATTTAACAATAACGAAGAGTATGACGCAGTGGATAGCGAACTGGTCTGCAGAGTACTTCAATTAATGAATCTAACCGATTCACGACTTGCACAAGGTGGCTGTGAAAAATTGGAGTTAGCGATGTTGAGTTTCTTCGAGCAGTTTCGTAAAATATATGTAGGCGAGCAAGTTCAAAAGAACCCGAAAGTTTACAGAAGACTTTCGGATGTGCTGGGAGTGAACGATGAATCTATGACGCTCGGTATTCTCATTCGAAAAATGTAAGTGTCTCATTATTTGACCAGCCGCGGTAGGTTTAGCGTCAAAAAAACATTTAACAGATTTATTGGTAATTTCATTTGCAGTATAACAAATTTGAAGTACTGGGGTCGTAGCGAGCAAATCATCTCGAAAACGTTAAAGTTATTGAACGATTTATCCGTGGGTTTTAGCTGCGTTCGGAAACTTGTAAAATTAGAGGAAGTACAATTTATGCTCAACAATCACACAGTACGTATTAAATATTAATGTGCAGCGTTGCTATCTGGAAAGCGTGTAAGGGGGAAGAACATTAATCATGTTTCCTTTAACAAATAGGGAGAGCACTTTCCCTTTCTCGGAAACAACGTTCCTGTATCGGAAATGCGTTGTAGATCAATGTTTTACACATCCTTGGGTAGATTGTTAATGGTAGATTTAGGAGAAGATGAGGAAAGGTTTCACACTTTCATGCTACCCTTAACAGGTGCGCCAATTATTTCATACACAGGGTGTCCCGCATACCGTTGACGGTATGTAGCTTTAGTATATGCAAAAAGGATTCGCTGCATTTTTTAACTCAATTTACTAGAAAATGAAGCGTATAGAATTATTTCCCAATTGATTGTGCACACTATGCGGAACACCCTACATAAAATGCGATGCGATTATACATTACCTTAATCTCTGCGTTTGTAACCAGGTGCATTGGAAAGTTTGGGACAATTGATGGGTGCCGCGGATCCTTCACTTTTTGCAGCAGAGGAAGCGAAAAAAGCTTTGATCGGATTAGCGAGAGATTTAAGAGGCTTAGCTTATGCATTTAACACGAAAACATCGTACATGATGCTTTGGGATTGGATGTATCCTTTCTCTTTGATAAAACATAACTCGATAGATATTTGGTCAGTGCAGAAGCTCGTGCCCGATTTCGTATTAAAGTAAAAGGAATCCGGCACGAACTTTTTCACTGACTTAATACACACAGTGGGTGTACAAAGTGTTCGTATACTTTTAAAAATTGAATAACTCTTTTACAATTATATCAAACGATCTGATTTTTTATAATTAATTTTCATTAACGTTTGGTACAATTCTAAAAAGTTATTCTATTTTTAAAGTGTACGAACACTTTGTACACCCACTGTATCTAACGACAAAATATCCTCGGTATATATGTATATATATATATATTTATCTTAATTTACATGTAGATATCCAAATTACACACCAATTTTACTACATGCTGTAGAATTATGGCATTATGAACCACAAGTCACAACACCCGTCCTAAAATTGTTTGCTGAATTAGCACAAAATAGAAGTCAACGATTACAATTCGACGCATCTTCTCCAAACGGAATCTTATTATTTCGCGAAGCTAGTAAAGTGATATGTAGTTACGGTAATCGTATATTGAATGTTGACGTTCCAAAGGAACAAATATACCCTTTAAAACTGAAGGGGATAAGTATATGCTTCAGTATGCTGAAAGCAGCTTTGTGCGGGAACTATGTGAATTTTGGAGCGTTCAGATTGTATGGCGACGAGGCATTGGATAATGCGCTTAACACATTTATCAAACTACTTCTTAGTATACCACAGAGTGATTTACTGGTACGCATTTCATTCAAACAAATTCTGAGTGGTAGAGCTGTGAAAGACTCCGAAAATGTCGGGTACTCGATGATCGAGACGGATCAGGAAGGCAGCGAGTCGACGATGAATCGAGATTTTCGAAATTTTCAAGACCCCATCCTGATCCCGAATAAAATTCTCGACCCGACCCCACCTTTTCGGATTCTGACACACGTTTAGCGAGTGGGAGTTCGAAATTTAATATAATCGTATTGTATTTCACAGCATTATCCAAAGTTGTCAGCAACGTACTATCTGTTACTTGAGTACTTGGCACAGGATCATATGGTATTCCTGTCAACCTTGGAACCCAGAGTTTTTTTGTACATTCTATCAAGCATCAGTGAAGGCCTTACAGCACTAGGTGCGCAAATTGACTATTATACAGGTCTGTGTGGCTGATTCTACCGTCTAATCAATCTCTTATCCTCTATACCCCGTGTTAAAACGTTCCGAAACCAGTTTCAAATAAAAATTGAATCTGTATGATTTTACAGGTAATAAGAGGATTGGAGTTTGTATAATCTAGACTCTATTTGCCATGACTGTAATGTATCGCTTCCTTTTCATTTTGAATTTTTGTGGTTTTGATACTGTATCGTATTGAAAACACACGTTTTGTTTTTATAAAAGTTCACTAGCATAAGGGTCTAGCACACATAGTCAGCCGCACAGCTGGCATCATATCATTAACGAATGTTTTTGTAGACATTAGTGTTTGAATAATTAATCTATTCATTGTTTGCTTCATTATTAGATTTCTATATCCAGTATCATAGAAAGTATTGTAGTAACAGCAACAATATCTTATTGCAGATACAATGATTTCTACTGGCAGCTGCTCGACACTCGATCACATTGTGACATATTTATTCAAACATCTTTATCCGAAAGGTATCATGTATTTAGTAATTGTGTTGTGCATAAATTCATACGTGCAACATGTCTCTTTTCTTTTACAGGAAACTACGCCAGGAGGAAAAATGCTGTAGTCCCTGGAGGCGGAGATCTATTTCTACAAGTTCTGAAACAACACCCTGAAATCCTGCAGCAAATATTAAGTACAGTTTTAAATGTAATAATGTTTGAGGATTGTAGAAATCAATGGAGTATGTCACGTCCCCTTTTGGTACTGATTCTCTTAAATGAGGAGGTGAGCATAAATCGCTAGCCACTGAATACTTTATGATGAAATTGTCTAGCAGTCGAATTGATAAAAATATATTTACTGTTTCAGTATTTTAATCAGTTACGAGAAAATATTATTAGAAGTCAGCCGGTCGATAAGCAGGCAACAATGGCGCAGTGGTTTGAAAATTTAATGGAGGGAATCGAAAGGAATCTACTTACAAGAAATAGAGACAGGTAAGAAAGATTAAAGATAAGTAATGGTGGTGTTCGAATACGCGTAAGATCGATACCCTTAACACTAGGTTTACGGAATGCATTCTAATATTTTTAATTTACGATTGTAGATCGTTCATGAGGAATTATTTAACAAACTTATTTTCGTAAATCTGGTGTTAATGAGAAAGTAAGAGGAGGAGGATGTTTAAATCTATATTCATTTCTTTATTCTAGGTTTACACAAAATTTGTCGTTGCTTATAAAAGATATAAATGATACCATGAAAGGACCTTACTCGTCTCTGTATGTTACCAATGATAATATGATGACATTGCAGTGATACCGCTCTCTTGCTACTAGATTCTCCTAGGTTCTTGCCTGCCAAAATGCTTGAATGTGTGTGCGAGTGAAACTATAAATTATGATGGATTTAAAATTATAATTTTAGATCAGTATAAAGATAACAAATTAAGTACCGCTGTTTTATAAAATCACTATTGTTTGGCTTCCTATTCTCTTGTGAGTTTATCTTTCTTTTTTTGTACATTTTCTTTTTTGCACCCTACAATTTGTTTTTTAAATTACTATTGAACGCTCTCGATCCTATAATAATATTTTAATAATATTTGCGAACAAACAAAAACGAATTGTCTTTATTACCTTTTTATTCCAACCGCTTTAATTTAACATCGATAAATGTGCACACGTGTTTATAAAAATTTTGCAGGCAAAATTCACTGGACTGTCTTTCTTTTTCTCTCTCTTTTTAACTTCAAGTATCAAGTTTCAGATTTAGTGTGCATTGTTCATTGCATTAAAAACTTACAATTTAGAGTAGGAAGCCAATTGTATGGATTACAATCATATATCTTGTTCCATGTTACTTTTACATGCAGCCAACTTCCATTTATTTAAATGTATTTGTTATTTAATTATTTTTTTACTGCAAGATATGGGCCACCGTTTTAAGAACAACGGTGATACTCAAAAGTAATGAATCAGCATCGAAAAGATATGCAAAATCTATCATTGATGTCATTTAAAAGTGCATTCTTTACAGTGTCAATACTTTCAACATCTTTAAACTGATAATGCAAAATTTGGCTTCTAAATCTATCTCGTTACTATTACAGTCACCATGAAATTATTCTTGTCATTAATAATATTTTATTAAAACACAGTTGGTATTAAAGTATGTTGCAGAAAGTTGTTAAAAGTCTTCTAACTGTTAACATGTACATTCTGGTCTCACCATAACGTGATGCACTTTTCTGTAAGCATTTTTAGCATTAAAATCTTTTGGACACCTGTAAAATATGAACCGTCAAATATTTTTAACAAATTAGTTTTCTGTATTAAGGTTACGAATCATGTATATTGTTAGTGAAAAAAAGGATGAATTTCAATAATAAACATTTTCATTACATAAAGACTAAAAATCATTTTATCAGTGAACATAAAAGTTGTGCTAAACGTAATTTCATGTTACCTACACTTATCTAAATCCTTTTTGTCTGTGTTGTTTATTTCATCTTTCTCTTTTTTTCAATGCATGTTAACAGTAGAAGACTAGCAATATTTTTATTAATATTACATTTTATCCTGTAAACAAAAGTATTTAAATATTTGTTGTGAGTTTTTTGAAATTTTGGGACAGTCTAAAATATTTCTTGGACAAAAAAGTTATAAATTCATTTTTTACAGCTTTTTGTACGGCTAACTATATTATTTAATGATCGGAGAAAATCGTCTAGAAAATATTAAGTATGATTAGTTCCTAAAACACACTTATCTTTAGCATGATCATAATTCTGATCATTAAGATGAAAATCTTCTTGATACATCATGCGTCGATTTTCTGGAACTGAGGTGTTACATGTTCTGTTCCCTTTTAATGCTATTTTAGCAGTGATAAAGATATGTATGAGGAGTGCGTGCAAGAAACTCATGCGAGAGATCTGTATAATGTTAATCCTTATACAGTTATTAATTTAGTAGGAGTTACATTGAATATTTACAAGATATTTTCTTTTAGGTTGCATCAAATCATTTATATATTTTTTACTGTAAGATAGTAGAAAGCAGCTGTGTTACGAAGCGGCTGACATTTTTTTTTATAACAAACTTTTAGACATTTTATGTTTAATAAATACTTGTACAAAATGTTAGAAAACTATTTTTATTAAACCGTGTGTGTGTCTCAGTTGAATACCTGCTGTAAACAAATGCATTGTATATACATTTAATATAGTAAAAATGTTACATTTCATATTGTACACGATGTTCAAAAATATCTAGCGCAGAATTAGACTAATTAATGATGCCATATCCATCAACGAGATATATTAATTTTCATTTGGCATATGTTCTTTCATTCAGTCGAATTATGCGCTAGGTTTTTAAAATAATTAATATATATATATATAAAACATGATTAAAGCTTTTATATAATCTTAATGTCATTTGTTGTGTAACATACAAATATGAACAAAATTACCTACATTTTTTAATATCTCTGGAATGAGCAGAAAGTTATATAAAATATATGTGTACATTACAATTTTTTCGTTTGGTTATTTATATTAATTTAACAATCAATAGAAGACTAGGATAAATATATATAGAGAGAAACGATTAGATTTCATTCGTTTAGGATAACATTGTTATATAACATCAACGATTGTTATATGACATTTCGTATAGAAATATACTTAACTTAATAAAATTTCACCATCTTCAGATGTGAACATTATGTACACTTTTTTGCTTAATTCAGGGCCTACTTTTCGCGATGATGTGAGAGGCCCGACCGCTCTTCTTATCTGTAAAACATCAGACGTATGCTTGTGAAATATAAGTCGAAATATCTTAATAAAATACTTCATTTTTATAAGTTCTAAACGTATTTATAGAATTTTCTCCATGCCTGATGACTTTAAATGTTACATACATGTGGAATTGGAGGAAAATTATTCTATTTCATTTGTGTGAATATTAATTAGTAAATTAAAAGACAACTGAAATTTATATCTTACTGGAATATCCTTTAGCAGGTTCATTCCTTCAGTTTGTGTGCAATTATTGTAGGCCTGAAATCAAACAGAATACAGCAAAGTTATACTAATTAACTCACGTTTAAACGCGTAATGCTTACTTCCATCAAATCTGCAGGACATCGATATACAGAGCATATTGCTTCCGCGATTTCGAGACTGCTCAAATTAAATTGGCAAAGTTGCTGTTGCCATAATCTCTTCAATCCATTTCCATCTTTATCCACGCGCACAGAATTTCTATTATCTCCCATTACATACCAATCAAATTTGCTCGTTAAACTTTTATTCTTCTCTGCCTTAAATGGAATCTCTGCTACAGCTTTGGTACATTGGTACACCATTAACGATAACTCTTCAGATGTATTTATCAATTTACTGCTACACTTGGTAATTATTTGAACCTCGTTCAGACAAGACTCAAGCTGTTGCTTTGATATTTCTGGATAATTTGTGAACTCACAGCTATTTTTACGTTTAGTTTTCTGTGTTTTTTCTCTATTTTTACCCGAGTTCTTTAATTGTTTTGTATATGCAAAATAGTCTCCTATACCATAGATAACTAACATCATATTGTAATTTGGTAGAGTAGCTTTGATACTGGATATAGTTGTACAAAAGCTGCCATCTGCTACTTTTATTACCCCCTCATCCCAGTTCCATATAATCAATATTTGTTTAACATTTTCAGTATCTGTTACTGAACGTATTTCATTCGCTTCGTCAACATAACTATTTTCAATAGTTCTTTTCCATGTAATGCTGTTTGGAATTAATTCTTCCCTAATATCATACTTTGTACCAGCATCCAATAATGTAGTTATGATTTCATTTTTACAGCTAAACTGTTCAATACCTTTGTCCAGAACAACTTCTATAAATTTCATGCATTCCCCAGGTTTAATATTTTTGGAGTTTTTCGATGCTATCGCTTTCAGTGCCCTATCTCTAGCTAATTGTTCCTGCCTTTTCAATCTTTCCTGTGTTAATTGACTCTTAGGTTTCTTCTTGTTAGCTTTGTCAACTTGTGTTGCTTTTCTTCCTCTGTTTTCTCTTATGGTGTCTATAGCAGGTTCAGGAGAAATTGATATACTACAAGAGGGTGCTTGGACAGCTTGTCTGTTTGACTCGATGCTTGTTGTACCTGTAGAGAACGATGGTAAGCAAATTCTGTTTGATTTGAAGGGACTAACGTTAGGTACATGATTCTTATAGGAACTATCATCTTCTCCAGACAGTTCTACATCTGCAACATGGTGAAATTGTACTTCAGGAAATTCGAAGTTGTCCTCGTCTATATTCGCGACTTTATCATCTGGAATAGAAGTAATAGATACGTCTGAATCACTGAGCACGACGAGGTCTGCCATTTTATTAAAATTAGCAAACTCAAACAAAGCAACCAAAATTCACATTAACGGTAATAGTGTCATGTATCAAAGAACTAAAGAGCCACATTAAATTCAGTGATCGTATTCATCTAACCAGACTTTTAAAACGAAAAGAATTCTATCCTTTTATTCGATGCATTTCGATTGATTCCGATTCTCTGTAAACAAAACATTTTCATTTGAATAGAAAGCATTCATCTTTGAAATTGTAATGCATAGAAAACAGAATTCATAGAGTCGAATCCTTATGTCGCAACATGTCGTATACACAATGAATAAAATAATAAAATATTTCAAGCAATATATATTTCAATTATTAGCTATGCATAAGCATAAGCACATATAAACGAAATAATAACGGGCCCAAAATGATCAATTTAAAAATTGAAGAAATATAAATGAGGCCGTCTGAGGCTAGAATCGTCGCGCATGCGCGTGAAAAGCGCCAACAATCCCATCACTGGTTGCGGTTCGCGGTCACAGATTCTCGCGAACACAGATGGTAATGCTGTTTTTCAGAGCGCTATTCAGCAACGAACGTAAGCTGAACAACTATTGTTTTCGATGGTGTACACTGGCGTACACGGTGCTGGAATCGTTTCGCGAGCATCGCTCTAACATTTGTGCTCCGAGTTTCGGGCGTAGACCGGTTTCGCTTGGCTATCGTTACTTTTCAACTGTGGCGGAAATCATGACGTCATGAATGAAGTGTCGATGACAAACGGATGATACATCGAAATGATACGGGGTTGTGTACACGCTAAAGTGTTTGCTTTTCAATGTGACTGATTCCGTGGGAAAGCATTCTAGACATAGCTGCGCTTGGGTTTTCATCGGGAATCTAAAGGTTCGAAGCCGTGGTCTTATGAAGGTAAGAATCTGTTGTTTCCTCCTGCCGATAGGTTTCCCCGTATGCAAGTGTCAAAACTCGAGAAATCCAACGGAGCATTCCCCGAAACTTTATGTTCCTTGAACGCATGCACCACGGACGTTATCGGGATCACACCTTTTCAGTGAGTTTCGCGAACGAACGGTAAATGCTGTTAATTCTATAAAGAATAAATCATCGTAATGTTATTAGCAGACTGCGGCTGTTTATGCAAGCGCGGAAACTAATCGAACAGAAACGGGCTCGCCGCACCGAGGCTTTTATCAGAGTTGAAACTAGATAAGAGCCTTGTCCAGCCCCATTGCATTTTTTATTATATCGGAACGTTCGCTATAAACGAATAAATCCGTCGTCTAATTACGAAATTCTGATCCGTATTCTATGTCTCGGCAAAAAATATGATTAGCGAAATAATGTACATGAAAAGTGCAATTGAAAAAATAAATTTAAATTATCTGTACTACATTCGAAGGCACAGGTAATTTTACAACTGTTCAAAGCATGTACATATTCTGTAGATTCGCTCCATTTTCAGAATTGACTCGTATAAAGCAAACAAAGATGTCAGATCATTTTGGTCCAATCACTTTAAAATGGGATCCCAAGAATTTGGAAATTCGTACAATGTCCGTGGAGAAGACGTTAGAGCCCTTGGTTCTACAAGTCACCACACTTGTGAACACAAAGGGCCCCAGCAAGAAGAAGAAAGGAAAATCGAAGAGAGCTAGCGCTCTCGTTGGAACTGTAGAGAAGGCGACTAGTAATTTTATCGAAAAAGGTGAACAAATCGCTTATGAGAATCCAGATATCACTGCTGAGATGTTAAGCGCTGTGGAAGAAGTCAAGAAGACTGGTGCAGCAATGAGCATTGCTGCTAGGTATCATTTTCATTCTTTTTTCTCATTCTTGTAGCATGCACATGTTTTTAAATATATATTCGTATTATTGCAAATCTGAACAGGGAATTCTCCGAAGATCCTTGCTCCTCGTTGAAGAGAGGCAACATGGTTCGTGCTGCGAGAAATCTTTTATCCGCAGTGACCCGTTTACTTATTCTAGCGGATATGGTGGACGTGCATTTGTTGCTGAAGTCCTTGCACGTGGTGGAGGACGATTTGCAGAAGCTGAAGAATGCATCGTCGCAAGGAGAACTATTAGAGAACATCAAACAATTCGGAAGAAACGCATCGGAACTAATGAACCAAGCAGCGAAGCGTCAGCAAGAGCTGAAAGATCCTCAGTTGAGAGATGACTTGGCTGCAGCCAGAGCCGTGCTTAAGAAGCACTCCACTATGCTTCTCACTGCCTCCAAAGTTTACGTTCGACATCCGGAGCTAGCCGCGGCGAAAGCGAATCGCGATTATGTTCTGAAGCAAGTATGCGAAGCTGTGAATACCATCAACGATGTCGCACAAGGAAAGACTCCTCTCGATAGTCAACATCCTTACGAAGGACCTGGCGAACTGGCTGCCGCGTTAGATGACTTTGATGAGAGAATGGTCATGTCTCCGCTAGCGTACAACGAAGTACGCACAAGACCCAGCCTCGAAGAAAGACTAGAGAGCATTATCAGCGGCGCTGCACTGATGGCAGACTCCTCGTGTACCAGAGATGAACGTAGAGAACGCATCGTTGCCGAATGCAACGCTGTTAGGCAAGCTTTGCAAGATTTGCTCAGTGAATATATGAATAATGTAAGTATTCTGAGAATTCTTTTAATAATTCACACAAAAATGAAATGATTGTTAGAGGTGTGTAAGAACCCCGAAAATATATACAGTGGGTGTACAAAGTGTTTATACACTTTTAAAAATGGAATAATTTTTTTACATGCAAAAATAAAAAAGTCTATTTTAAAAGGTGTATGAACACTTTGTACACCAACTGTAATTTCTTTATTATACGATCCGATGTTTTCGGGTTCCGGCACAGCTCTACTACGCGTGTACAAGCAATCCACACATAGAACAGACTGGTTGTTTATTTAAATTTCTCTATGATTTCTCTTGATTTGTCTTGATTTGTTATTCGTCAGATATATTCTTATATATTCTACATTTCGCAGTTGCATTTACGAACTTGCTTAAAATGATTTGTCTGTATTTTAATATGTTCATTCTACTCATTTATTCTTTATTTTGATGACTGCAGTTACAGCTCGCTCGGGGTGGGAAACGGGTAAATATGAAAACCTTGTGTTCTGGCACTCTACTTGCATACAATCTATAAATCAAGCAAAATACATTAATTGCTGAACACTGTACTAGCTCTCACATACAATAATGTTCCTACTCTCCTGCAATGTTTTACTACAAGCACTAATTTGATCGTACTTAACAGTGGAGTGTTTATAAAATTTACTCTTATTTGCACAACTGTAAATATGACATACTTCCACGATATATAATATAGTTTCCAGTTGATAGAAATGAAGAAGTATAATAGAGTAGATGCATAGTGCATATTGCAGACGTAACTTGTGACTTATTGAAGTTAGACAGACTGTAGCTAGCCATTCCAATCGAAGTAAACATGTAGTTTGAACTGATTTAAAGTCGATCATAAATTCCAACACACATTTACTTATTTTTTAACATAACGATATTATTTTATTATGTGAGAGTTTGCATCAACTTTATGGTTTCACCTATTCTTTTTTAGATTTGCTTGTGTACATAGCTTTTTTCCTAATGATTTGATATCAAATTAATTGAGAACTACTTTCGATTAAACATACTAAATAACGTAATCTCTGATAATCATATTAATTAAAATATTTCCATATGTTGCACTCTAATAATCAACTAGTAAAACAATAGCATAGATTTTATTTGGATGCCCGCATTGCGTTGATCTCCGTGCATCGTTGATTATAGTGCAAATATAATTTAACAGATGGGCGTCAAAGAACAATCCGAAGGTTTGGAGAGGGCAATTGATCACATGTGCAGAAAAACACGGGATCTTCGTAGACAATTAAGAAAGGCCGTAGTAGACCACGTATCGGACAGCTTTTTGGAAACAAGCGTTCCCTTACTGGTTTTGATTGAAGCTGCAAGGAATGGTCGTGACAAAGAAGTCGAGGAATACGCGCTTGTCTTCACGGAACATGCGAATAAATTAGTAGAGGTAAATGTTTACTAAGCAATCAATATTCTTGCGTATTGCCAAAGTTGTTGCAAGAAACTGGAGTCAAATCTAATGTGTCGATACTCTCTAATTCTTTTAATCTTTTTACTGTTTCAAATCTGCAGTCTATTCATGAGTAAATTTAGATGGTACGGTTAAGTGAACCTGCATAATCAACTTCTGATGTAGTCGATTAATTTTTCATTCATGCAATCAGGTCGCCAATCTGGTGTGCAGTATGTCCGGCAACGAGGATGGCGTAAAAATGGTTCGCTATGCCGCAGCACAAATTGGTAACTTGTGCCCTCAAGTAATTAATGCGGCCAGAGTATTGGCTGCTCGTAACAGGTCCAAAGTAGCTCTGGACAACATGGAAGTGTTCCGGCAGGCGTGGGAAAATCAAGTGAGAGTATTAACGGAAGCGGTCGATGATATTACCACCATCGATGATTTCTTGGCCGTGTCTGAGAATCATATCCTAGAGGACGTGAACAAATGCGTGCTGGCATTGCAAGAAGGCGATGCAGACACCTTAGATAGAACCGCGGGCGCGATCCGCGGCCGATCGGCTAGGGTCTGTAACGTTGTCCAAGCCGAGATGGACAACTACGAGCCCTGTATCTATACCAAACGGGTTTTAGAGGCTGTGAAAGTTCTGAGGGAACAAGTAATGCCGAAATTCGCACAGCGAGTAGAAGTCGCGGTAGATGCTTTGGGTAGTAATCCTGCTAAAGAGGTGGATGAGAATGACTTTATAGACGCTTCAAGATTAGTTTACGACGGAGTCCGTGAAATTAGACGCGCTGTATTGATGAATAGAGTAAGAAAACCTCAAGTTTCAGACTAAGCCTCGGAATTAACACGCCTGCGGGTGAAATCGTAGAACAGCTACACTCGCGATAATATTCGGATGGTCTTAAAAACTTGTCTTTTTATAGGTAGCTGTTCAGCAGTTTCACTTGTCCGTGTAATCCTAGCCTTAAGTTTTAAACAGAGACTCGTTTGTCGCGTCGGTCTGACATAATTTATCTTTTAGGCGGACGAAGATTTAGATCCCGAGGATGTCGAGCTCGACGAACACTATACCTTAGAAACCCGTAGCAAATCGAGCGCTCAAACCGGCGAGCACGGCGTCGACGAGTATCCAGAAATCAGTGGCATAACAACTGCCCGCGAAGCCATGCGTAAGATGCCGGAGGAAGATAAGCAGAAGATCTTGCAACAGGTGGAGTTCTTTAAGAGCGAGAAGTTGAAGTTCGATAAAGAGGTTGCCAAATGGGACGATGCTGGAAATGATATCATCGTTCTGGCGAAGCACATGTGTATGATCATGATGGAGATGACGGACTTCACCAGAGGTCGTGGACCACTGAAAACTACTATGGACGTGATCAATGCGGCCAAAAAAATTTCCGAAGCCGGAACGAAATTAGATAAATTAACTAGGCAAATAGCGGATCAATGCCCGGAGAGTTCTACCAAGAAGGATCTCCTGGCGTATTTGCAGCGTATAGCATTGTATTGTCATCAAATGAATATAACTAGTAAAGTTAAAGCGGATGTACAAAACATTAGCGGGGAATTGATCGTGTCCGGATTGGATAGCGCGACTTCTCTCATCCAGGCAGCAAAGAACTTGATGAATGCGGTGGTTCTTACTGTTAAGGCTTCGTATGTTGCGTCAACAAAGTATCCTCGACAATCTACAGTAACTGTGAGTATCGTTGATTTATCAGTAGTGGGTGGGCAAAAGAGGAGTCTAAGGGAAATTTTGATAATCAAAATGTAAATGTTAAATACTCTTTGGCTCGTCCACTGGAGATATTGTAACCAGTTTTATTGTAATAATATATACACGGTAGATTTTCGCATACAACTAACATTAATACTCAAACTTGTTTACTAACTAACAATTGGATTACACAGTATGTGAGTATTTCTGTAGCTATGCTGAGCATCGATCGTTTCCAGTTCTCACTAATCGTTGATTGATTTTCTGTTCGCTTAGTCACCGATCGTTGTGTGGAAAATGAAAGCACCGGAGAAGAAACCGCTGGTACGACCCGAGAGACCAGAAGAGGTTAGAGCAAAAGTACGTAAGGGTTCGCAGAAAAAAGTGCAAAATCCGATACATGCACTCTCAGAATTTCAGAGTCCTACGGAAAGCGTTTGAACGCTCATGTGTAAGTAATTTAATAAAAATAAAATCTATAGACAGCATCACCTTTGGAGAGCGATTCGAGCAAGATGTTTTATTTTCTACTGAATACGATGTTCAAAGACTTAATATCTGCATTTGTTAACGATTTCTTGTGTATCATGAAATATAGACACTCTTTCTGCAAAACAATATCTCGTAGAAAGTTAAAAGACGGAATTAAGTGTTACTAACATATTTTAAATATCATCAGTGTACAATCATATTATAGCGTATTGATATAGTTGTAATACCTGGTAGTAAAGGAGCAATTGAGAAAGATTTTAAATGATAAGATATAAAGAATTGATTTCGCGTTTGAAATTGTGATAGAAATGGATAATATTCCGAACAGAAATATAGTGAAACTATTTGAAAATAAAATATCTTGCATAAAGTAAATGTTAATATTCTTTGTAATTATTGATCGATGAACGTTTGGAAAAGCAAGAAGAACACTATAATGACCATGTCAATTTTCAGATGGAACTTAATTAGATCTCAACAAAATTAATCTCTTTTTGTAGAATATATATGAAATTTAGATTTGAATTATTATACATACAAACTAATAAGTGTCAACTATATTTCATAGGGTATAAGAGTGTTTTATGATTTGATGATACATCGTTTGATAATGTTCATATTGATTAGAACGCGTTTTAATCACTATGAAGAACGTATGGGTATTTAAGTAAATTATACCTTACTTAAATAAGACGTTTACAATGTTTTACTACTCGTAAATCGATAATGATTACGAATATATTTTTTTGCAAGTGAAGACTTCAATGCAAAATGTGACTCTAATATATTAATTAATAATCGACAATAGCAATTAAGTATCGAAGGGATGCCAATTTTTTCATTATCATGTGTACAATTGATATACAAATATAAATTTTTTATTATATACATCAATTTTTATTGGATTTTTACTAAATAATATTGAGCAATGAGTGGTGTATGTATATTTAAGTATATGTGCACGACAGCTTATCAAAGGCCTCGTATTTTTTTATGTTGCAATATTGAAGAAGACTTATGCATACGCGAACGGAAATGTTGAAAACAAATTTGATTTTTTCGCGTTGTCTTTTTCAACTATTTAACCATTAATACACTTTATTATACATATCCGAGAGACGAACACCTCTTAGCGACAGAGTGACTATCTTTTGGAGTATTTAAATGTCTTTAAACCTTTCAGAATATAAAGGTTGCTGCTTCAAGTAATTTTAATAATAATTATAGGCCTTGAACGTTTACTAATATGTTACACTAATGTCGGTTTCTTATTGTAATGTATTCTTTGACAATAATATTGCTGCATACTTTGTTATGCTTTTATAAAAAAGTCAACTAAGGTACAGGTCTTAACATCTTCCAGACTAAAATTACATTAACAATTCCTATCGATTCATTTACAAGTCTAATTGGATCTACTTGTACACAAAAAGGACGTTATTTTTTTAACATGTTCTAAACTATACAGCTGTAGCTATATCAACTCATTTTGCATATACTTTGTTCGACATATTCTCTTGAGTCGACAAATACGAGAAATTATTTAAATGCAAAATTATGACGTTATCAAATATTGTTATGCTTTCGTGAAAGGAATAATATTTCAGTTGCAAGGGAAAAATAGTTTCTATTGAGAAGACTTACAGAAAAGCAATAAGAAGTAAAACAGTATTGGATTGGAATAAAGAGACTGCAGAACAAAGTATTTAACAATTGTATATAAGTAAATATGAGTACACATTTTCGAGAAAATCTTGTTTACGATGATTTTGTAACACACATAGCCGATAAGAATATTGTAAAAAAACTGATACCAATTTCATACTTTTAATGATCACTGCGTAGTCGTGCATAATCGTTCATTTACTAACAATTTTGTTTTTATTTCTTTTTTTTTAACTATTAGCTTTACGTTGAACGTTCTTACGTTATGTCGACCGAAACTAATAGCACCAACGTGTTTTACAGTAAAATTTGCATCTCTATGAAAATATATACATATATGTTGTACATGCAACGAGTATTTAACAGTAACATATAATTGCACTCAACATTATGACGTGTATCATTTTATTTATATTAATGTAGCTGTTATAGTAGGTGTTGCCTATCGGAGTACGTCAAAGCGTTTGCAGAAAGTGTGAAATTTTGCAATTTTGCAGGTTGTTTCACCACCAGATATGTATTGGTATCAATTTTTTACTTTTGTAAGACAAACACTAATTTATATAGAAATAATTATAAGATTAAATTGTAGTTACTGATATGCTGCCAAATATAAGGTGATGCTTTTAACAAATATATTTCCTTTGTATATTACTCGTTATTATCATCCGTGTAATCGTCATCGCTACAACTGAGTGCCGTGATCGCGTATAAACAATAATTAATAAAAGAGGAGAGGGGAGAGGATAATGTGAAAATTTTGAAAAAAATATACAATACACAGATCTGTATTTTATATGCTTCATTTACATACTAAATGATACAGAAATAATGATACGAGATGAGAATCGCAAATGCAAGTGTTTAATGGCAATGGTACAATATTGTAATTCAAACTCGCTTAAAAAATAGAAGTATTCTTAATCCATCGTGCATTGTTCTTGCAAATGGCAATTACAAAAGACAAACGTCACCATTAATCGAGAAAGATTATCTTATTGTTTGGATTAAATTCTTCTCTATTTTTTTTTGTGTATTTTAAATTTTGTACTTTTTTATCTTCCAACGTAAAAGTTGAAATTATATGAATATACTGCACAACCACATAAATATAATTGATTGAAAATAAAAACACATTATTCGAGTCCTTTCCATCTAAGTATTACAAAGTATTTTTATATCTATATTAACAAATTCTTTTTGACAATTTCATTATTTGTTTTGTTTTTTTTTTTCTTTCAATATACATAATTATGTAAGGGACAATTGCAGTTACTTATTTCGTAAAACCTAGATAACTATTATTATTATATTATTACTAAATAAATACAGGTACCATTAAAATAAATCATTTAGAAAATTGATTTTTATCTTGAAATATTATGCAACTTTGCGACAATCTGAGTACATGAAAATTCAAAGTTGTATGCAACAAGGCATTTATGTACTGATTACATTGTAACCAGCCAAATTTACTATAGTTTCCGTTTTTTTCTTTTTCTACTGCTAGAAAAAAGTTTCATACTGCGATACACGAGACATGCTATTAAAAATATTAATAATATGATTTAAATATTGCATGTCATTTGAATTGACAGATCCAATGACTACATGATACGTGTTAATACAACTATTATTATATGCTCCGTATTAGGACATTTTTTTCATAATTTTATTGCAAAAAAGTATAAGCATACAAACTAAGTAGCTGCTTTTAATTAGCATAATATGCCGTGTCATTGATAATATGTAATGAATCGGTAATCATTAATTAAGTTTGTCGATTTGAATAAGCAAATGGTTCTAAATCTAGAAAACAGTCTCTCTCTGTATTAATGTAAGTTAAATGTGCCAAATGAAGTAGCATGAATTTCAAGTGAACTGTTTTACATAATCAATGTATTATAAGTATTCGTAACGTATACCGTTACAAACTACATGTACAATTCTTTTTTTAATTTTTCTTAGTTTTTACAAGGAGGTGTCACAAATTAATATACCAGACACGTATGAAAAAAAAGATTCGAAAGCAAGATAATACGAAGCTTTTATGAAATCAGTAAAGTGTCTTAACTGTGAATAATATATTTGATAAATCTATTTAATTTGCTTTATAATCACAGTTTCTGCGTTCGTACTAAAGTATGTTGTGACTAAAATAATACAGATTTACCACATGCAATCTTACAAAATCCTGACGGTATATATATGTATATATTTATATATATACATATCACAATGCAAAAAATGTTAATAAAATTTGTACATAAGTATGAGTTTCCAAATAGTACACATAAGTGGTGAATACGTGGCAGAATAGGCTACGGACTATAGAATTTTTGTCCTTGGAAATGTTTGATTTGTTGTTAAGTTAATGCTCAAACATTCGCTAATGAAATATGTTGTAATGAAAAGTATGCTGATTTTATACCTATATATCTAACTATCTATATAATATATATATATATTTATATATTAAATTTTATATTATCATTTTGTATATTCACCACTTACAAGTATTCAAATATTACATTTCATATACATACTCTAATCACTTTTGAAGTATCGTTTCATAGAAATTTTTTATTACATAATTAAAGTAAGTAAACGATACGGCTCTTGGTATTTCTAAGAGGAGCCATAGAAACAGTCCTTCACAGCCTGCATAAGACTTTCATTTGAGATCTTTTAAGTCTTTCAGATGTACGCTGATAGAGGACCAAAATAACGACATTGATGTTTGTTCTCTCACTTTTTCTCCCTCTCTCGAATAAACAAAACAGATTACAATACAAGATCATCGTTAAAGGTTGTTCCATTATAATAAAGACATATTAAGTATGCTTCAGCAACAGAATATGCATCGGATGCAATATAGTTCTTTTAATGCGTTATTTCATTTCGCCGTCTTAATGACGAGCCGTATGTATTGTTCTTAGTTTATGTCAGTGATCCTACGGAAGGTGTATACCAGTATAAAATAAGTGTTATAAAAGGAACTCTTAGGAGAAGTGTTTCTCTAGAAACGCATACTACATTATAAAAACCTTCAGATCTTAATAAAAAGAAACATTCTGAAAGAATTAAAAAGGATATGCTTGTCTTGGATACAATAATTAATCGGGTGTACGTATGTACAACATAATTCATACAAAAGTGAATGTGATGCATACGAATCGACTAAACATTCGAGACTTCGTCGGTACATGATTTTCCCTTATATATGCTGCCTCAATTTGTGTAAATAACATATTTCGTAAAACAAAAGTAACAAAAGGTACCTCGTACTTTTTCGCGATATATAATTGTCCCTGGTTAAGCAAGAAATATAAATTGCAAATTTTTTTAACAAGTGATTTATGTATATACGTCGTGGTTAAGTATGCTTTCAAAAAAATATATATGTAAAATTAAATGTTTATAATATTATGCAATATTTTTCTTTCTATAAAAATTTGAATAGCATAATTTTCCATATTTTTTTCTTTTTTTTAAATTTATGGTTATGCAACTGATTTCATTAATCTTGGATTATCATATAACAGCATTACGTATTATCCACTTTGACATTCGTTATATCTTTGTACGTTTAGTCACAGTTGTTTAACTTTTAATACGTTTCAGTTAATACGACTGTGTTACTGTGGGTGGTAAATATTTAGCCATACATAAAGTCCATTTTAATTTACTTTAAAGAGGGGAATGTATGGCTTCTATGATGATTCCGCAGTAACTTCTGGCGGTGTACTTACAGACGTTACTGCTGGCTTAAATGCTGGTACAAATTCAGCCGCGTTTGGATTTAATGTACTCTGCAAGTATAAATTCCACGAATTAAATGTAATTATACACTATGTAGTACTACTTAAGAAAATATCAATATATACCCATTCGGCAATGTCGTCTGGAAGGCTTAGGCGATCGAGTTGCTGCCAAATTTCGTTATCGATACTGTTTCTTTCGAGTTGCTTCTCGTCCTCCCACATTGCTTTTAAACATTCCTCCGTTAGTTCTTCCTCCATTAATTGTTGGATTACCTGTATACATAAAAATATTTATATCAATGCATATTTACATTTCTGTCTCCTATAAGCTTCCATGCGAAGAGAACCTTTAACTATTGTACCTCTTTGTCAAATTCCTCTTCGTTTTCCATCCATAGATACTCTGAAAAATCGGAGCTGGTCTCTGCTTCTGGTCCATCAAGATCGGGATCAAAGTTATTTTCCATATACGTGATAATATCTGTTTCCGTGCCATAATCGTTCCCAGAACCACTTGTCGGTATCTTCATTTTTATGTCGAGTATGTCTGAAAGCACAACTACTAGTCTATATACAAATTAATTCTTCTTTATGCACAAGCTATCTATATATGCTGAAGCGCTCAATCTTGTATAGCAAAATACATCGTACTGAAAACAACATATACGAACAGCACGTAAATGTTGTTTTCGGAGATTAGATTATATATATATATATACATATATATAAATCTTTCTCATACATATATGTATACATATATTATTATAAATGATACGTACAATACAAAAACATATAATCGGAGAAGAAATCGGTGATTTATCGACTCAACGTAACGTATCTCGTTTAAACGTACTGAAAACAATGTACAACCTTGAACCTTTCTGTTCGTACGAAAACTCGCGAAACTGAACGTTTAAATACACGATTGCTTCGTTTACGCATATGGTAGCAGCGACTGCGAATTTACGGTTCCCGCTGTGGAGATCGCGAGATTCAGCGTCCACGATTAATTTATCGTTGGATGAGCGAACGACCGAGAATTTTGAACGATCGAGTTTATCGCATCGCAGCGATCGGATACGGGTGAATGTCGCTTGACAGATCTGTGTGTCGCAGGGCAACCATTTTTAACTATCTATTTTGTAGTCACCGACGAACCGATATTCCCGAATTTTTATTCATAATCGCACCGTCTATCTATTGTTATTACGGCTGAGAATGATCTCGTTCCGATCGTGAAGCGTAAACATACCTTTTAACTACGCGTCTACGGACGACTTGCGATAGAAAACACGATTTACGCAGTTCATGGGTGAAATACGTGTCGTGCAACACAAATTAACCCTTGGAGTAATGCCGGGACGGTGCTGCCACCATGTGCAAAAAGAGCAATGCACTTTGTGCTCGAAAATGTTGATAGATATTGATTTTGATCTGTGTATTCTAATTATTAAATAATTAGTGAGTGTCATTATCTTTCGCTCCCTTAATATTCCCTAAGCATACAACTTCTCTACGTCAGGAACAAGCGTCGCAATTTTTCGGTTACATTATGGACGATATGATAATTCAATTACAAAGTAGCGTAATTATCAATTTATATAAAGCTGAAAGAGAGTTGGTAATTACAAGCTTGCCTTCGTAGAATAATTCAACAAAGGATTTGCTGATATTCAAAGTGATTCGGGGTAGAGTACTAAAATCGAGTGGAATTATAATTAAAACAGGAAACAACGTAAACGCGTAGATTTATCGCGTATCTGATTACACACGTATGCGCTTACAATTAGAAAAGTAAGGAAAACAATAGAACAATGATTTTACGCAGAAAAGAAGAGAATCAAGGCTCCGATTTTTAGATTTCGATCAAATTTGTATGTCCGTTCGAGTCCCAAGAAAATAATGAAACGGATATATGCTTATAGTAGGGTTATTTTCTGGTTATGCAGAGATCGCTCCAGCAGATTTTAGGAATCGCATCGTACGTGCGGTTACAAGCATATGCAGACATCATTTTCTGCGTCATTTTCTGAACTTTAAGAACGTGGATTGAGTCACGTAGTCATTGCTGAGGGAACCATCGCGGTCATTGGCGTCATTCCCTACTTTCGTGCTGTACCCACGAGCAAATTGGGTTCTCCCTACTCCACACCATCGTCAAGGGAACTGACACGCTCAGTATTATGGCGAAATTCAAATATTAGGTCATCCCATAAGTCCTGCTATTTGTGGTCAGAAGACTGCGTATCTTTTGTGGGAACAAGCATAGTTTTTCTAAAACATTCCTTACAAATTTACTGTTACGTAAAATGCATATATACAAACATATCAATGTTTATATATATGCAGATATACAAATCGCCATTCGATTACTCAGTTTCGAGCGATTAAACTAAATAAACAGCAGTTATGTTAGAACTAACAGAAAGACTGGCGTGTCTACAAGAAATACTACCAAAAAATATGTTAAAAAAATTTATAAATAAATTAAATAAATTAAATATTATCAATTATACAATTGTAATGATCCGGCGTCCGAGGGGATAGACTCGTTTTCAGGATTGCAAGAGTGCGGGGATGCGTCTTCTCATTTCTCGATAATGGGGCTTCTCAGTAGTTAAAAGCGTTAGATAAAGACATGTATAGTTGTCGCAGCTTTATGAAAATAGCTACATGCGCAAGTGTATGCATCCGAATAATGCAAGTTACGCCTCATAATCGTAAAAATAGGACTTTTGAGTGCGATCACGGCCCAGATTGATCTTTTATCTAGCGCTTTTGATTACTGCAAATTCCCATCTTGCATTATCGAGAAATGAGGAGGTTCCCTCGTCCTTACAATCTTGGAAAAACGAGTTATCGCCTTAAGTGGGTGACCGAAGTAATCGCCTTGAAAGAAAATCAATAAGGGCACGCATGTAAACGAGAGATAATTAATTTGTTCTCCGAAGGGACGCCCGTTTCAAATACGAAAGCGTTCCCGCCGGATTGCAGCGACATTTGTGTCAAACGCGTGAACCTTTGCCACTACCACCGTTCTTTGTTAGCGACATTCGAGTGGAGGGGATGTAGGGGCCCCACCCGGGGAAAATACACGGCAATTTGACTCGAGCAGTGTATTTACATAGAGGCAAGGGAGTGCAGCGATTGGTCGTCCTGTCGTGACGTTTATGTGTTGACGTTTCGTCAAAACAAAGCAGGCTCGGCCGGCTCGCCGAACATTTTATCACGGTGACTCGTCGCGGATGCGTCGCCTCTGTGCTGTGGCATTGTTGTTGGAAAGTGTTCGTTGACTGTTAGTAAGTGCCGCGTCCGGTTCTAGTGAGAGAGCGAGTGCCTTCGGCCATTGTGATGTCGTCCACGGTGAAATTTACCTCCGACGAGAGCCTGGGCGGTGAGTACACTCGGTTTTCAAAATGATCGATCCGAGCAGCTGTCAGACGAAAGCGGCCATTTCGCGTGTCCGAAGCTGACGCGTAAACAAATGCGATTCCGTTTTCTTTTGCGTCGTAGACGTTCGCACACGTACGATTCTCACTTTTCCAGAACGTTTTCTACGGTTTTTCCTATTTACACGATCCAACTGTTGAAACTAGCGTGAATAAAGCGTGCGCGTCCTTTCGAAAATTTTGGCGCGATCTTCTGTTTTTTTAACCTGACGCGAGCCGGTGGTAAAATTGTTAAACATCGCGTCGTTTACGATTGCGTGACAGGAAACGACGGACTGTGTCAATCACTCGTTACCGACGGCATTTAATTCACCGAATTACGATTTATCGTCGAGAACACAAAATTCCCGAAATTTTCTACCCTGGTTTTCATAATTTCGTCGAGCGGCAATTGCTCGGAGCATTTCGACTGTTTCGCGAAAAATCATTTTCGCGTTTAATCGCACGCGAAATAATGCTAACCTGTTGCACCGGCTAAGACGCCGAAAGATTTGCAGAGATATCAGGATGTCTAGTTCGATCTCCGGGGAATCATTCATTTTGGTCCGCAGTCTATTGATTGGCGACATTTTACAAATTTCACGGGAACAACGTTAGTCAAGTGTTGCTTGCATTCGCCCGGTGAACGGTGCGTCAATTAATACCGCATTGCAGAGTTTAATTTCTTTTTCCGGAGCGGTATTGCGATACTGTAACATTTATAACCGCCTGTTGTTCTCGGATTTATCTTGCCGTACCCCGATGACATTATTGTAAAACCAACATGTTTCGATAGAGAAGAGTGAGGACAAGTGTACATACACTCGATACAGGGAGATAAGTGATAATGGATAAAAATCGGGAGATTTTCATTTTAACATAAATCCTTCCGAGATAACCAACCACCCGAAAAGACACGATTGATATAGCGAATGCCCTGTGGCCAAAAAAAATTTTACTCGAAATGCTGGGTAATAAAATTATCTAGGTGCACGGTAGTGCACTTAGCCGTTTTTTAGAGGCTTATAACTCGGAACTGGAGGCAAATGGAGAGATGTAATTTCGTACACTTGTTAAATGCTATCAGGTCTCGATATTGACAAAACATTAATCTTCCAACATTAGTAGGATCCGAAATATAGGACCACAAAAATCGCTAAATTGGTCACTGACTGACAAGCTTCAAAATTGGTACATAGGTCCACCATAACACTCAAAGGAATAATTATAAAAGTTTGAAATTTTACTTAAAAAAATTTTTTTCTTTTTAAATTGAATCCTACCGCAAAAATAACAAAATTTTCAAAAGGCTTAACTCAAAGTATAGGGTATGTCCAACCACGTGAAGTATGTAGTCTTTTGAATGAAAAAAATTTATGATTCAACAAAAATTGATGAAATCCCAACAAAAACATCCTGTAAACAGGAGCCAAAGGACTAGCTTTACCTTGCAGTACTGCCTGCACGAATATTTACGCCATAAAAAATAATACTATCGGGAGACATTTGGTTTACTGCTTACATTGCAGCACTGTTTTCGTATAGGGGGAAAAGACCGACGGATAAAATAGCTCTTATTTATGTTTCTTCGGCGGTCGGGGAACCTCGGGAATCTAAACATCTCGATGTAACCATGGTTACGATTTTTAGAGACTCCTCACGGTTAGACGTTCACTAACATTTGAATCTCTGCGGAATTCACGCGTCGTCACTGCTGCAACAACTGATAACTTCATTATGTCCTATAAATAATTTCCCTCCTATAATCTTAAAACCGGCTGCGAACGGTTTCCGTTCTCCTTTCTTACAATGCGCGGTTCTGATTAATCGATCATTTCGTACCGCGATTTTTCACCCCTTGACGGTCGTATTAGTTTTTTAAATTCTATTCCAGTTATCTAGCTAGCAATGAGTTCGTCGAATAATAAGAAAACTGCTGTAACGTTGTTAAGCAATTTTTTAAGGATGAACGTGACTCGATATTAATTAAAGTCTCGGTGTTGAATAGCAACATTTGCGCACGAAGACGCGTGTTTGTGAATGCAAAGTGGATGCGAAAAAGAAATCTTTAGCTCCTCGAAGGTCTTGAATGGCCATTGTTCACAAGAGTCGAAGTTGAATTTTATTAGTTGCGGGCAGACGTTATGCTTGTTCGTAAGCTCAGCGTTTATGAATTTGTTTGAACTTTTTCACTAGCGTGTAAATAACGTCCGTGAAAGCGGGATTAATATTCACGTGTATCAATGAAGTGAATAACATATTCATTGGTTTGTTGGTAAATATACACGGGCGTGAACCGAAGCGTAACGATGGCCAACGACGTCCATTGTTCTTATCTTGTTTTGTTATTGCGAATAAATAATTGATCGCAGCAAGCAGCACGCGGCCGATACCTGTTGTGTTGCACCTGCATAACGAAAGGAAACATTGCGTCACAGTAATCACTCGATAACGTCGTGGTCGGCTTCCTGACATTGATCGCGTCTCTGCCCTCTCTCTTTTAATGAGTTTTCCCGAGCAGATGCAGCTGGAAAATTGACAATACACGAAACAATCGCGAACGTCGGACAAGGGAGTCCCTGAACTTGGCCGAGTGCCACGTTTCGTCGGGTCCGTGTAAATGGAACCCCTTATTCGAGTGAACCGCGGGACAGTGACCCAATTGTTCGATACCCCGGACCTTGCACGTTCTAATATCCTTTCCTTCTTCTCTTTGTCTGTTTCCCTTATAACTTTCTGGGACGTCCCAAACACACAACTAATGTTTTTCTTACCTTCCGTCATACATCCCAAAAATGGATCCCTAGATCTTCCTACAACTTCTCAAAAAGATCCATCCACAGTTGCTCCCAACAAATACAACAGTAACATAAGTGTTGGGCAAATTCTAATTTAAATAATGCAAACTACAAGCTACAACCTGTTTAAAATAAATTACTGTAACGTTGCTCGATGCCTGCTCCCAGAGGGACTCGACAGCTCCCGAAGCAGAACTCGATCATGCTTCATCGACAGGGGTTAGCATTAATATTAAAAATCGTCGTCCCGAGGATTCAGCTGTAGGTCGCCTAATTTTATCTCCGGACGTCTGACCGGACGCTCGATACAGCGAAAGTTTATCATTTCCTGAAGAAAGCCGCTCTTCCGGGAGCGAGGGCCGCGCACCGCGCAGCCGTGATGTCTGTTTATACGTACGTGACGATCCTCAGGAGTATTCCTGACGTCAGTCCTCGGACTGGCTGCTACTCTGAAAAAGTTGACCTGAGGCCAGGATCGCTAGGCAACCACCTACTCTATCTCGTCGTACGTGACTCAACTCACGGCGGCTATTGTGTACGGAGCTCGTCAGACGAGACTCAACAGTTGCACCTGCGTTTCGGCCATTAGAGCAGGACAATTACCGCTGTTCCCCTTGAGGGGTCCTTTTTCTACATTCTCCTCTTTCTCTGCAAATACGTAACTACTCGGAATACTGCCCTAGGTCTTTCGAGAAATGATACCGGAAATTCAAAAAATAGTACTTTTTCCTACCCAAATTCACTTTCAACGGGGTGAAATTGATCCTCGAATATTTTTCTTGTGATTAACGAGTTGATGAATATGTTACCAGACGATAGTTCTCAATACAAAGACCACTTTTTTCTTATCTTTTATGCAATTTTTTTCAGTGACAAAGCAGAGTATTCTTCCTATATATATAGCAGAGATAATTCTTGCTGATGGACAGCCTTTGATGGTTGTGTACTCTGTTATATCGTCTCCCATCACGCCTCCGGCGAGGAGAACGTTAGATTGAAGCGACGGACCGATGATAAGGGGGACACGTTTGTGTCTATTTTTAACCGTAACGCTCGTTGGCGGACCTTAATTCAATTTATTAAGGCCACCTACCCACCGTGATTTCGTGGCACGTGACGTTTCCTGGTAATTTTCGTGCGTTCATCCCGGCGACAGTGTCTGTCTCCCCTTTATCTTCCCCCAACAGCCGATATTATCACACTGTTCGGTAGAATGTTCTCCTCGGCTACTTCGCGTCAAGTGCAGCTTAAACAGCCGTGAAAATAGGGCGCCGTTTGAACTTCTCGTTTCGACGAACCCAGAAACAGTATTTACACTGAACCAATCCGCGAAATGAATAAACTTTCCCGTGGGCTGCTGAAAAGTTTCTTTATTAAAGAACGCGATCTTTCCATACTTCATGATAATTGCGATTCTGGATACACTGCTGGAAAAGGGAGCTGCAATTTCGGCGAATCGCTCGCTATGTACTTGGTTGCTAGGTTGTGAATAATTGCAGGCGCGGGGAACAAGGTTCTGGCCCTACGCGACCCTTCGGGGCCAAGCTACGCCAGAGTGGGAGGAGTTCTCTATGTGATAGAAACAATGCCCCACAGTACAATCATCCTCTATAAATTCATCTGTATGATTCTCGCACACTAGGGAGCCACAGCAATGGGCAGACACGCAAAAATTAAAATTACAAAATCGTCACAGAAGCGAAAGCTCTATCTGCAATAGAAGAATATTATATTTCACGGAGTGGGCGTGGCCTCGCTGCTCCACAGTCTGTTCTAGCTGGTCAACCACGCGAATTTTCACGCGTAAAGTCGAACACAGGTGGACATTAATACGCTTATCGCGTTTCAACTTTGCAAGAATCGGGACCATAAATTTCAAAGCCATCGCGACGGGCTACCTCGTGCTTCGGAAACTAGTTTGGCTAATGCCTCTTAATCATTAATGCGTTATGCGCTCCAGTTTCGACTGCATTCCCGGTTCCCTGTGTTTACAGGCTGCTTGATTACCGCGTGGAATCATTAACTTCAGAGATGCCTGGAATTCGAGATGAGCAAAGCCCGAGTGTTTTACAAAAATTCGAGGAAGCTCGGCAGTGTCATTTAGAGAACAATTTCGATCGAAAGTTTCGAAGAGGATAGTGATTTTATTCTTCGAAAGAGTAGCAAGTACATTCGGATTCTTTCTTCTGCTTCTTCCGTGTTCGTCTTCTCTTTTTAGTCTCGTGAGCCGACTCCAGGGAGCTTTGATGGTGTTGGACGATGCTAGAGAGTATCACTAATTGGCGCAGCCTTTTCATGTTTATCCTGACCATTTCGCGGGTGTGCACATATGGACAATGAAGTATTTCATGCAGGTTGATGATGCTCCCCTTACAATTCGGCTTCACGACCATTTTTATAGCGTTCGAAGCCGTTTCGTTTATCGCCGTGTCGAACCACAGTGAAGACTTTAATCTAAGTTGAATTGCGAGCGTTGTTTGTCCTTAATCGAATTAATTTTCCACTAAATCATATCTTTGGCGCGAAATAAGATTGTTGACATTTAGCGATTATAGTTTATCGCTAGACTACGGATTTTATGCATTTATGTCAAAAATAGATGGGTAAACTTTCTAACGATAGAAAAATAAAGCTATAAAGAAAATTTTAATTTCTTATAACTTCTCAAATGAACGGACACCGGACTGGTGATTAATGTCGTACCTGCGTGGTAGAGGATCTTTTAAACTTCAAAGATTTTGTAAGGTGCAAGGTTAATTTGGTGCTGTATGGTAAAGAGTTCCTTGACGTCAGGCGTCAAAGAACAAAACACGATTAAAAACGACTGTCGATTACCTCGAAGGCGAGTCGAGTCGAGTTATTTATCGTCGCGGCGATAGGTAGTTGATATACACAATGTACATTTTATGTCCTGGCGCGTGTATCGCGGCTTATCGCCTCGCCGCACGCCCGATACGAGCTTTATGAGGCAGCGGGTGATGTCAGCCAGACTTCGCACATTACCTCCCTCGGTTTCGATAATTAAATTCACCGGGCCGAAATTGTGCCATCGCATCGATTCAACCGCCTGCGAACATGTAAATTGCTTAATCCACGCGTTCGACAAAAGCGTCGAATTGATTCAGGTAAATTCTGGCGAGAACTTCGCGTCTCCGTCAGCGGAAATGTGAAAAAATAAATAAATTCGTACAAAACCGGAACAGATTATTTAATAATGCACGAATAGAAAAGACAATGTTTAATGCCGATAATAAACACAAGGTTAATTCCGATTTATTTCGTATTTCATTTCCTAGAAGTGTCGAAGAGAGAAAACACATTTTCATCCAAGTCGCATCTGAATTCTCTGCAAAATATGCAACAGAAGTACAAGCGAGTAATTTCGAAGTGCAAGTCAGTGCACAGCCACGATGCAACAAAGAAGAAAATGATTTTCTTCGAGCGTTCCCAAAGAGAAGGAAATTTCTTTCCACCCAAGTTGCATCGAGATTCTCAGCAAAATCTGCAACACGAGCACGAGCTGGTACATCAAATTGCAAGTCAGCGCTCAGCTTGAATGCAGCTGATGAAGAAAAAACAGGATGCAAGAAGAAGCGCATCACTCGACCAATGAAGTTTAAACGACGTTGGTTCGCGTTCCCAGACGAAGAGACATCCCTTGTCAGGATTTATTACGCTTGAAGTAATGCAATCGTCGTACAAAGACGATGTTTTCCAAGCGTTTTTCAAGTGGTCCAAATTAAAATTATATTAATCAAAAATAATTGAATAATAATTAGCTCGATTAAGCAGGCGTTAATTACAGACTCCCGATTAATGTAATCTGTCAGTGAGAAAACAAACGAATCAATCAACGAATGTAATTCGAATGAAATGCGAATAGCTAAAACATAGTAACGGAAAATCGATCGTGAGAAGTTGTGCAATTGGGACAATTAAACGAACAGATTCGCGTGGCGTCGCTGCGGTTGCATCTTCTTATCACAGTTGTTCCGGGAACTCTCTCTCTCGCAATAAAGTGTTTGATTCGCGTGGTTAATTGGTAAAATAGCGTACACACGAGGGAAAGAGAGAAAAATCATTGTAGCGTGCCGGGAGTCACGTAATACACCTCGTATCCGCTTCCCAAGTTCGCAAAACGTCGAAGACCGTCATTAACCGAGTCTCTCCTTCCACGATGCCTATTCGCACAAAAAATAGCATAAAAACCCGCAGAATTGAAACGAATCGATCGCTCCCGGATGACACCGTACGCGTTTCGACCGATCAATGACGTCGGGGAGCGCTCGTTTCGTTACTCTTGCGAGATGCGTTGATTGCGTTATCTGGGAGAGAGAAGGCGTTTTTGTGCAACGTGACTAATTGGAGGCAAAAGAAAATCGCGGACGCCTCGGAGAAATCAAGTGCCGCGTAGAATATTCATCAAAGGTATTGACAATTCGATGAACTTTCTTCTAGTCTGATAGTCTGATATATGGTACATTTTAGCTTTACAGCTAGGAAATGTGACTTGGTTTAGATTAACCTATCTGTACACATCTATCTTATTTCACGCATCCGGTTCATACCTTCTCTCATTCTTTCCTTTGTCGCACTCATTCTTACTCTGTCCTACATTTTTAGCATCCTAATTATCACTAACCTACTACTTATTCACATGTTGCATCCTTCTCCATTCCCTAACTTTTGCATTTTTGTTAGTTTGGTATGTTCTTCAGTATCTTTATGTTCTCTTTTCTCTCTTTCTCCTCAACTTCTCCAACCATTCTTCAACATTTCTGTTTTTTTCCCGCTCACTACATCCTCGATGCTGATCATTTCCTCCATTATCCTGCATCCCCTTGTTAAATATTCTAGGCTTCCATACTTATGCCTACATAGGTCGCATCCTCTTGCCTCGTCCGGCAAGGAGGATACGCAAAGATTCGAAGAACAGTACATTCTTACAATCCTTTCTACTATTTACTTATCCGAGACTCCAACAATTTCTTGAGGTCTCCTATTAACTTTTTGCACTCGGATATATTTTAACTGGAAAATTAAACGTTTCATCCGGCCTAGAATATTTACATTCTCTCGCAAGGTAGAAGATCCTAGATGCTCAAATAGGAAACAGATTACCAGCGGTGAATCATTGGAGACAATACAGAACATTGTCGTGTTACACGTGACGAGCAAGCCGCATGCGAATCTATGCGAGAAACGCTGGGGACTGACACGTACCGAGGCTCACGTGGCCGCAATTAGAGCGTAAAGTTCCATGACATTATGTTTTCGTAATTCAATCGATCAGTTTACCTTTACGCAATCATCTCTGCACCGCGGATAGACGAGCGTACAATAACCGGAAACGGGTATTTTTCCTTGAAATTGGTTCCTCGAGAGATCCTCTCTCGTCGACTATTCATTGGAGAACAATGCGATCGATTCTTCCATGGATCGATTAATAATCGCACGACGTTCCTACACGGAAGATAGATTCTCTGTTCCGAGGTTAATAGAGTATAGTCTCCGGTGACGCGGCACGATCCGCAATTACTACGTCAGATCTAACGGACCTTGCTCGTGAACTTCTCTCGTAATAAACGATTCTCGATTTTTGCGACTCGGAATTCGATTGTGCTACTCAATTTTTTGACACGCAGGATCATATCTTGTCATTCGAATTCCATTCAAGATCGTACAGTGTAGACATCCAACGTGAAATTCGTCTTACGCAATTACACTTTTTATAGTCATTGTAGATTTGTTTTCACCAATCATGTCTCTGAGTCACTGTAATTCACTCGCAGCTAATGTTATTCGTGACCGTAGACCAAGCTGATTGCAATCAACGTCGCTAGAGGAGTAAACAAGGTGATATCGAAGACCGATGCTAAAAGACTTTATCTGGCAAGCTGTTATTCATCAAATTTGCAATAATTATGTTGTGCCAAAAAGAAGCTCAAAAAATAGCCAATGGAGTCGCTTTCCGACCTGTTCAACTTCTGAAAATTACTTTTGGTCAAATAATCCTCACGCTGACTGGAACAAGTGCTGATACAAAATTTCTGTTTCATGTTTTGTAAGTTCATTTTTGTTATAAACGCACACAGTCCAACAATTGAACCGTTTGTTTAACACGCGACCACCTAATAAGCAATTCAAACTAGCCAGAAAAAAGTCATGAGCCGTAAAAAAGTGTTTTGCGTCTTCTACAACGACCATAATGAAAAACACTGTTTCGAGTCGATAAGCGCCTCCGCTTCCTGTCATATACATATTTTGTAAAAGATAAGATCGCGACATTGCCTGCATTGTGTTTCAGGGTTAACTACAATAACTACAATAAACATTAGCAATCGATGGAAAAGCGAAGTGCGCGTACCGTTTCGACCCTACCGATGATTCAGGTGTCCTCACTCTACAGTTAACGATCTTCCAGGGTCCTACCTTTCCTTCTGCCTGTGCACCGTGAATAACACGAGACCCCTGTTTCTGTTCGCAGAGTCGTGGGTGGAACTGAATCATGTACCTGACAGGATAACGCCGTTGCCGTTCAGCAGCGGCGGTGAGGAGTACCTGCGACTTCTCAGGGAGGCACAAAGGGATTCCACGCAATCATCAGCGCGGCATTCCTTGGCCTCCTCCCGTCGGGACACACCGAGAGATAGGTAAGATCCTTTTTTCTGCACACCTTGGAAAACGGTCTAAAGGTTTCATCCTTCGAAGATCCTCGGGATAAGAAAAGCAGACTCCTCCGACGTTCCTTGAGCCGTTATGTAATCCCTGCGGTTCGACTTTGTCCCTCAAGTCAATAAACCCTTCTCACTCAGGTTGATGGATGTATTGAGATCGTCTTAGGTCCAGCACTATTGTCAACACATTTCCTTTTTAGTAATACTGTAATATAGAATAATATTGTGAAGCTTCTCAAGGTCATTGGAAATTAGTTGCTCAGGTGTAGACGTGTACTACCTGTTAAGGGATATGATTTTCAGTGGAATAAACTAGTTATTGAAATAAGTAACTTTGAAAAATAACTTTATTATAAAGCAGCAAATAAGGAACAGTACCAGGTATATCCTGCCTACACCGACTCTAGCGTCGAACTGAACTCGCGATTCTCGTTTTGTTCGTCGCTTCGGCTGCCGATCGTCTTTTTGATTGTCGATCGTCTTTTTGATCGCCGATCGTCACTTCGACGTGACGCACACCACCCGTTACATTGTTGAGTTTTCCTTACAAAACAGTCTTACTTCAACACTACCACGTCTTTCTGGATAGCACTACAATTTCAATTCTCATCGAAAGCGGACTTGGCCAATGAACACGTTTGTTTTGGGGACAGAACATTAGAGAAAAGTGAATCTGAGACCTCCGGAACGGCGAATCGATCGGCGGTCAGAGATTGTCGATGGGGAGTGGCCGAGCAGTGTATAACAGTGGGTCTATTATGAAATCGGCCTACACGAGCAGCCCGAGAGAGTTCACGGAGCCAGTTCGCTGGAAAGTCTGGTTTCTCTCGGTGCAGTCGACGAACGGCGGTCGCTGTGCAGGGAGAAAAGAAAGAACGACTGGTCGCATGAGTCAGAAGATATGCCGAGGTGCATGGAACGCAGTGTCCGGGTCTCCGGACCGGGGGATCTTTTTCTGGCCGGCCTCTTTGTACTCGTGGGCGTTGGTTCTCTTCAAGGACCGCCCGATGGAGAAAGAAAGAAAGAACGGACAAACAAACCGGCTCGCTTACCGTCCGCGTACGTGACTTTTTCTTGTATGCATTCTACCTTCCGTTTCGCGAGTTTCATGCCCGAAGTTTAGCCTCTTTGAACCACCTTCGCTAGACTTAGGTTACATAAATTGTTTTAATATTTCAAACATTCGAACATGGAGCTAGTCTGTGAGCTAGTACGATGCCGTTCTGGTATCGTGCTGTTAGATGAGCTAAACCAGACCTCTACCCTCCCGTTAAACTACTTAGAATCTCTTGGTTTTGTAGCATACTTAAGCAAGAAATTATGATTCTGCTGCTTCGGATTCGTCGATGATTTCAAGCATAGTCATCTCGCACGAGGAAAGCAAACGTAGCGATTTGCGACGCAGTTCTTTCCCCAGTTCTTTTCCCAGTTCGTTCGGCGATAGCGTTCCTTGAAGGTCAGTCATGATTAGGCGTGCGTCGACGTCACGATAGATAAGCGACTCCGTAGCACTATCCTACTAGAACGATTGAGTTTTCAGATAATCGGGGTAACGAACTCCTTTGTCGAGGTTTATCGTACTCGATCTATTCTTCCTGGAATCTCTCGCGAACGAGGAACGACATTTGTTCGCTTTTTCTCGGTTTTTAACTAGCGACGCAGGCGTTTGATTAGGTCATCGCTGTTCAAGATGTTCGACTAGACTTGGAAATGGCAACTGTTACGATGACTACTCCAATTTTTCAAATAGAATGGACTCATATTTATCCTTCAGATACTTAGATGTAATAGGATCAAAAAAATTGATCGAGAGGTTGATAGGATGCTACATTTTATATTAAACTTGACGGAGGCTCGTGTAATCTCCGCAGTTCCGTGCGAATGATCGGCAGAAAAGCGTAAAAATGAAACGTGCATCGTACCACACACAGAGGTCAACCAATACAAAGTCGTCAGAGTTATCGATGAGTAAGACCTTCGAGAATGTTTCGAATTCATGGATGAGACTTACGTTGTAATTCTACTTTGCTATTTATGACGCATTAGGTGTGGGAATTGTGTGAACCGTGTGAAATCTTATTGTTGCAGCCCAAAGAGCCCGCCGAACAGCCCCAACACGGAACTGTCCACCGAAGACGAGCTCAAAGGAGTCTATATAAATTACAGCTCCAACAAGGTCAGTTCCATAATCGATTTCAAATAATCGTGTAGCTGCGCGTGATCGATACGTGGGAGACATTCCACTGCATTGGAAGCAAATAAAACGCTCTCGATTTGAAGAATTTATCATTCCATTGATATTTTTCATATAATTCTATTAGTAATCACTAGACTGTGAATCTTTAAGAGATAAGATTTTTATTCAGCATTCAGAAGAGAGAGAGAAATTGAATATCTCTTGTTAATAATATGAAATTCACAGTCTAGTGATCACATTCGTAATCTCAATTGAATTACTTTTACCAGGAGTGGTAGAACGCGATAAAGAAAAAACTACGAGACAAGAATGGGACTATTTATCTTTGGGGGGAATTGGGTTTTCCATTTCGCTCGTTTCCGTCAGCGAAATCGAGTCCGTCCATTCATCCCCGGTCTATTTTCGCTTCAATTTCACGGAGAAACGTGCAACTGGTTTTATCGAGCGACATAGTCAGCGAGCTTTCCAAGTCCACGGCTCGCACACTTCTAGAGTCAACCCCTTTCGTATTTGTGGGTCACGGAACACCTGTTCGGCAACGGTGATTGTCTCTTTGCCCCTCTGATCGATTCGTCTTCGGGCTCATGGCGTGATACACGCGTGTCCATTTCGTGTTCGGGCTTAAAAATTAATTTTAGCAACGTTACATTAGTGCCAATTGAGTTTTTATTAAAATTTTCAGGGACCGAAAGAGTTTAGCCATTGTGACAAAAAACATGCAAAACACTTTGAAGACAAATAGTTCCTTCGATGATTGTATTTGCGATTTCGGATATTTTTTGACAAGGATAATATTATTTGCAATCTTTCCAAAAATAAACAAATGGTCGCGGAACCGGACACGATACGCGAATCAATGGGAGTGGTTCTGATAAAACATTATCACCGATGACTGTTTGCTTGCGATTCACACGGATTATTTGTCTCAGCGGGGAATCGATGTGCTCGAGCTTATGGTCACGTTGTCGCACGGAAAATGCCGAGGTACTCTTATCTTTAGGTGGACCGTGTAAAGACTGCATAACAACTTCGGTAAATAGTCTATTTACAAAATACGGATGGCAGGTTGACTCGGTCGCGCGAGGCACGCGATCTTTCTCCTTATCAGCCGATTTATCTGCTGGAGACGGTGCTCGGAAATAGCAACAAAGACAATTGTATCTGCGTATGTAACGGCATGAGTAATGCGTGATAATAAGATGCGAAGGAGAGGCGTTAAGGATTTTCCATGAGCGTGTTGCTTAATCATGAAAAGATGGACAAAAGAAGGATCTCTTTGTGAATCATGCATGGTTGGTTACAAACGGTATTGGGCAAATTTAAATTTAAGTAATAAATAAACGTGTGACTTTAATTGCAAATAACTAAACTTTTTATTTAAGTAATTTAAATAAATTAAATAAATAAAAATGTGCTGATAATAAGTAAAAATACAATTCAATTCATTATTTGTCAATCCAAATAATAATTGAAATTGTATTTGTAAACAACAATTAACTTCATTATTTCAAACAATTCATTTACATTTTCTCAAATAATAAATAATTATTTTTGCTTTTTATTTGAATATCCAAATAACAAATAGCTTGTTATTTAAATTTTTATTTAAATATTGCCCAACACTGGTTACAAACCGAAAGAGTTTCATGAAATCATCGTAGGAATTGATGTTGTTATCAATTGTATATGGCAAGAAAAATTATTGGGCTGTTCTAGAAACATACAAGAATGTCCACGAATTTTTGCGAAAACTTTGCTAAAGAATTAAATCAATCCTTTATCATATCTTCGAGTTGCAGTACGATGCAGTATTTGATGCGCTATGGTGCAGTACAATGCAGTACAATGCAGTACAGATTCCCGAGGTCTTGGAGAGCGGATTCCCTCTCCTCCCGTCTTCTTCGAGTAATCCGCGATGCATTTGGCCACTTAGATAAACTATTATAAATAGAACATCTCGACTCGACGTTTCTACGTTTCCTGAAAAGCCACGGGATGCACAGTTACGATGTTTTTCCCACACCATGGTTATTTTAATCGCGCGTGTGTCCCATTCGCTAGAACAGATCGTCGTTTGAACAAGAGAACGAGGTCTCTCTTTATCGCCGTTTCTCGAGTAATGCGAATGAACGGCCTTGGTGGCTAACTCTCTCGTAGTGGAACGGCCGACCATTCCCCACTACCACCTCAACGATTCGAATGATTCGAGAATGATTCGACGACGTAGAAACGGGGCTTGATACAAGCTTCGTCGAAGTCTTACCGGTGCTTGTTTTGCTCGGTTGCCAGGTTGTGCACCGTGCAGCGTGATTGATATAATCTTGTCCTGATATGATCAAGCTTTGGACGACCTCTTGTTGCAACGTAGGTTGTATCGCAGTGCGTTGCAACGCGGTGTTTATTGTATACAATCTAAGATTTATAGCGTTAGGTTAGTTCGCTTTCATCGAGGCTCTGCGACGGGGGAGACTTGCATCGTTGTGCAATGGTGTTGAACGTAGAATCTACAGAAGTAATGCATCGAAATTTCCCTGCTTCCAGGTTCAGAGAAGATTTTGTAAATTAAGTACATTTGCGATTCGTTGATTACAACGATTGCAGCCGAATGAAAGGAGCCTCTTCCGAGGCGCGACTGCGTTCACGCGGAACGAGCGTAACAGAGGAATTATCATAATCCCACGCGAACGCATTGCGGCCGGTGAAGCGTCTGCGCGTTCCACGGAGCGTATTCGAAGTGGTTCGTGGCAATCGTGCCGCGGGAGGACCGGTTTTTGCGCGGCGATGAGAATCGCGAACCGATTCGCTGGCTCGCGATCGCGTGATCCTTCGTAACGGGGAAACGGAGACGCGCGAACACGCAGGTGAACGATCTACGGGCGCGAGCACATATGGCAACGCAGTACGCGTTCCGTTTCATTTCGTATCGTTTCATTTCATTTTGCGACGAAACGTCACTGGCTTCCAAGACGCGCACGCCTGCGATGGTTGATATAAACGAGTTCTTAGCTGACTCATCGATAATTGTCGGTCTTAGAATTGCCTCTGTTGGTTTATCCGGCCGCAACTTCGAGTACCGTAAGCCTTAAAGCCCCCATGCACGGCGAAACGTGTCGCGATGCATTAATATTGCACTGTATTCGCTGCAGGAATCAGTTCTTTACACACGACTTCACGCAAACGATGTGGAGCCATTTAAATGGAAATTGCCGCGTTGTTTTTCGAAACGGTGTCCAATAATGAAAATTTCTGACGTAACTGGCGAATAGATTGTGGATTTATGAGTTTGAAAATAACATAGCATTGCTAACACTACACCAACCACGGTTAAATGTTTTCTTATTTCACAATTACCGAGACAGTAGTTATTTTACAATCACTGAAATCATAGGCGCAGAATGATTTTTAATATTTAGTGGATTTCTTCACGAGATAATACGTTTCTAATATTAAATAGGGAAAGTCCAATTATATTCGTTATCATTTGGCATCATCAGTTCCACGCGTAATAGTCTGGGATTGATACAAACTAAAAAGAATTGGTAATGCGCAGCAAAATTGAAACAGATGCATGTTTTACGAAGTATAGAGACCGATGCGCACGTTTCGAATTATGTACACAGGAAGCTTATAGCCTTTGTCCGTGTGAAACTCGCGAAACTAGAGTCGCTCGTTTCTTTTCGAAACTGGCGAATTAGTTATTGATGAACCTAATTGCGTCCGGCGCTCGACCCAATCGAGAAGAGTCCCTTTCTAAAGTAGCATCGATTTCAACCGCGGGATGATTCTTGTCTCACGTGTTACTTTTGCGCAGTTCTCGCGACTCATGCTAGTTCCCCAAGGTTTTCGAATTGGACGTAGTTGGAAACTATACGCTCGATGCCAGGCCGTCTCTTTTCTAATCGATGAACGCATTTAAAAGAGAAATTGGATGATTTCTGCCAAATGAAATTAATTCAATTCTTGGCACGTTGGTGAATGCAGTGGATTAGAAAACGCGGAACAATCTGCAACAATTTATTCCGCGAAGTTATGAAGACACGAAGTGTCTTTGTAGTGAAATTATATTTTGTAATAAAACCTTATTCTTGGTATCGTGTTCTTGTTTCTGTCCAGGGATTTTTAATCAATTAATGTGTTTTGCTGTACGTTCTACCTTGAAACGTAGCTAAGAATGTACAGAGCACTTTAATACGTAGAAAGTACGCTTGGCGTTTTCCTATATACGGTGAATAAACCGATCGATAAAAATTTCTCTTTTGCCTGTTACGCGATGTTGTGAACGTAACGTGTTCCACTTCCGCGTAATCCGAGCGAGGAGTCGCATTTCCGTGAACCGGTTCGCATAAACGACGGTTTTCTACACAATTCTGCTGCCGGTCAAATATCGCACGTTTATCACTGCACTATAACGAGAAACAATCAATGTTGTTCGCAAGCGAAATCAATCCTTTCCGGATCATTATTCTGCTCGTGCTTCTTGTTCCTGATGGAGCTTGTCTTTTATTCCTGGGCTCAAATGTTCATTATGGTCGATTGGTTTGACATCCCAGCGACCCCAGCAGGAACAATTGTGGAGAAAGAGACACGAGATAAAAGAGAATGTCGAAAGTCCCGCGTGACAAGGGAGAAATGCAGAACCCCGTTCAGACCAATTCGGAATTGTCCAGGGATCGAACTACTCGCTGTATCGAATCAGTTCGCCGTGGGCAGAACGTGCGTGACCTGATTTTCTTCGATCGGTTCTTGATGACTTCTTTTTATACCCCGAACGCCTTTATCATCGGCGGGAAAGTGACTCGCAGAGTTCACTGGAGTTAGATCGATTCTTACACGTCGCTAGATACGGCTTGCGTCGAAAATCCCTTCGGGAATTAAACGTTTTCCTGCGGGACTCTTTGAAATCAATTTGTCCCTGTATTTCGAGATCAATTCTTTTTAAATCTCAACCAAACTTCGTATAATACATTAGCGTCCGATGTTAAAACGTTTGAATTAAGAGAACACTCCTAACATCTGGCAACCAATTTTCCCCCAAGGTCTCCGCATTTGGAGCGCGAGACGTTCATCTGGTACTAAATCGGCTCTCCTAGATCCCCGAACAGTTGTCGCGCTAATTTATGGTCGTTCTTTTTTAACCATCGGCAATAAAATCTTCCCGTGGACCTCTATATTGCCCTGTGGGAGAATAGTTAAAAAAAGAATTCGTAGAACTCGTAGACAAACCAAACCCGATTTGTTAAATGATCGCGAACCGAAACGGATTTCGAGAGAGGACTCACGATAGGAGGACATGAGCGAGATAGATTCGGAAGATTCGCGAATAAAAAGTCGCGATCACTAGGAATCGATAAACTGGCTAGCTCGACAACGAGTGATTGATAAGCACATTTTTCTTCGGTGAGTGTCTTTCGATAAACCTGGAAGTGCCTCACGAGTCAGGATACTAGATTAGCAAAGATTTCTTTTTAGCGAATACGATTGTTTTTGCTTTACGATTGTGGATCTCGTTTGTTCACAACGAAGATAAAGCTACGAATTACACAAGACTGATACTTCAGAAGTGTTTGGCAAACGACATTATTTTATCACAATTTATTGAAATACTTCGGATAAGAAATCAATTTTTATCTGGTCTTTGTTTCTTGTTGAAAATTTTAATGTTACACGAACAAGGTTCAAAGATCTCATTAGTTAGCTTTGGCAAAGTTTTCGTACCAGATTGCAACGCTCTTGGATGCGCATAGAAGAACCAATCCTATTGTCGAATGCGTCGCGATGCACCTAACTGGGCTACCGATGGGAACCGACCTTAAAAGGATTTTCTACCGAGCCACAGTTCACGTCGCTGCAAAACGCAACTCCACGCGTTTCAGAACATGCTTCAAGCGAGCTTACCAAACGAACCTTTGATGTTTACCTCTCGATGGGAAGAGATTAAACAAAGCCGGATAATTCGAGGCTAATGGATGCACTCGAGCGGCGAGCTCTCTGCGTGATTGTTTCCCGATTTCTAAATGCATTCGGCGTCGACGGTGCATCTCTTCGCTTGTGCATTTCTTCGCTTGTGCATTTCTGACCGCGAGGATGTCCATTTATTTCCACAGTCGATTCAAATTCATATTCGCATCTAATTTATAATTCATTATTCAGCGATGCGTGGGCAGCATTCTTCGGTATTCAGGCCGATCGCGAGACAGAGCTTCGAAAGATATCCTTGAAAATCGATCCTTTGCCGCATTCTCGCATACGTGATCGAGCCGGTAAATCGAAATCAAAAGGGTGAGTCAAACGGAAGCATTTCGATGCTTCCTGTGTCTCTTTCGGACAATGTCTTCCGGTCGTTTGGGTGTTTGACGCCGTTATTGCGGTCCACTGAAATGCAAAATCAACCCTCGATGATTTGCAGAGGTTCCACCTTAACAAACGCTCTTAATTCATCTATTTTTCTTCAAGAGAAATTTCTTAGCTGTACAGAATGTAAAATTTCGATCTGCGAAAAGAAAATTATTTTCTCTTCCACTTTTACGTCGTCATGATTACGACAATTGAAAGGCAAGAAAGAGCTGTTGCACATTAAGAAACAAAGCCAAGTTCTTGCTGTACGCCACGAGAATGGATCGATATAAAAACACACGGAGAATCTGAAAGTTTTAAGGCGTTGTAGGAAATGATTCATCCATCTGCGACATTTTTGGCGCCAGTCGGCTCGCAGAAAGACACGCAAAAGCGGTTCGCGCAATTTTGAGCAACGGAAGGTCCACTGATTCATGGTAAAATTTTATCACCCGATGGTTTCGGTCGAACTGGTCACTATTTCTCGAAATAGAGCGTCTCCGTCGGCGCCGACGCTGCACGTTCACTTGGCAAACGATTTAAATAAATTGGACGGTGGTTAACGAGCGTGTAACGCCGCTGCAAATAATCCCGCGCATTCCCCCAGCATTGTTGCAGTTATTCGGCTGCATCGTTGCATCGTTTGCTCGTCGTTTAGCGTGTTTGTAGCGAGTGGCGCAGCTCGGTGTCGCCTATGCAAATGTTCATCTCCATGAACGGAATCGCAATGAGGGGAACGAAACGGAACGGAATGGTTCCCGGGAACTGGAAACGGCTTTAATAATCTGTCAACACGACGGAAGCCTCGCCGAACTAGTTTGATTCGGCTACGGCGTTTATGTGCAGCCTTGAGCGACGAGATTTTAACGAATAATTGCGGAGTAGCTGACACGATGAATTCCTGATGAGTTGGCCAATTTTTCGAGCAAACGCTGAAGACGACCGGGAAATGAAATTGGTATATTAGACGTTGAGGAATTGAGCAAAAGTCACATTTGTCTTGTACAATTCACTATGTTAAAATCATTTTATTTAATCCAGATAATTTCGTTACGAGCTCGGTCTCTGGATAAAGAAAAAGGTGCAAAATTGTGAAACGGTCAGGCGGAAAAAGGGTTAAACAAATTTAAAGTTACTTGAGAATTCGTGCAAAAAATAATAAACTAGAGGTAATTTACGATCCGCCACAGGCTAGCTATCGTTTCCCGTGAGCTCGATATGCACAGTCGAACAAATAATTATTCTAGGCTCCACGATGTCCGACGAGTTTTCGACGTGTACAAATGATCGCACTTGTATTTCAGCGAAAATAATGCCACTGGAAATAGAAAAATTCGAGAGCGAAGTCGATTAGAACGAGCAGAATTGTTTTCAAACAAAAACGATCGAAAACCCGACTATCGGATTTACGCGGTATCGCTGTGACCGCGTTTACACCGAATAATCTGTTTAAATAAAGAAAAACTCGTTCGCGGACATCATGTTTGCGCACCGAATTAGGATTTTTGGTTTCCCGCGCGGTCGATAATTCACGAACGTTATCGCAACCACGGTAGCGATAAGACCTAAGCGTTGCTAGCCGGATCGAGGCAAATATCAGCTGCTAAAAATAACATAGCAACAAATACGATTTCTCCCCGTTGAGAAAACTCTCGAGCTGTCGAGCACTTTTAAATCACAATAATCGATTTGTCCTGCGAGCGTTAATTTGCTCGGCGCAACAGTTTACTCGATGTTTCGAGTCTTTCCTTGATAATTTTAATTAACGATGTAGTCTACTATTTAAATACGTGTAAAACGTCAATGGGGAACTACTGTCGCCGTTTATCTATTTAAAGGGGATAAAAGGACCATCTTTTTCGCAATATATTTCAATTATTAGCTTTTGCTGTTTACATTAAGTGAAATTAAAAAATGTTACCATATATTTCTTGTTCGGGGATGGTGACGAGGATGCGAATATCGTGCATTTATGATAAAAATCATTAGATTAAATGTAAAATGCAGCTCAGGTATCTCGTAAGTAACGCAAACTATATGTTATGTAAAAATAAGCATAATACATACGTTGTGGAACGTCGTAGAAAATTGTAGTATTAATGCGAAGTTTAAATGTGCCGGGTCGCGAAACGCCATTCGTCTCGCACGCGAAATATAAATTTAGGTGTGTTCGCGACCCCGAAGATTGTTTACAAACAAACGCGGCGCAGTTGATGTGCAACGCGTGTACAGCGATAGCGAGATTGCAATCGTCTCGCGATTGGCCGATCGCCAATAGAAGTTATCCTTGGGCGGCTCTCTTACTCCGTGGCATCCCCGGTATAGTCATTCATAGATAAGAGCACGGCCACGAGCTGCCGCGTCGGCGATCATTCTTTTATCATCGAGCAATCAACTTTTACTTTTTTCGTTCTCTCAAGTGAACAAGATAACAATGAAAATAGTAATTCTTCACCGTACGATCACTCGTCAACGAATAATTGAAGAGCATAATATTTATACTTGTTTAACTATCGCGTGAGATACGGAGCATAATGCTCGTGCGAATTCGAGAGATTGCAAATGTTAATGAACTTATAATTGTTGCTGTTGCTGACCCTAGTACCGATTCTTAGAAATTGTTGGATCGAACGCTGAACATTTTGACAAAATTGTTGACAATTTTTTCTGAAAGATTCACGAATGCGTTACGAATGGATTAAGAGATTTGAACATTAATTCGTGATAATAAATTATGTAACAAGTTGTTACTTTGCCGATTTTTTTTCTGAAACTTGAAGCCGCTGGAGATCGGTATGGCTGATTAAGTGGAGCTTGGCAGGAGTGAATCATTGAGATTGTTGTCTACCGAAAGTATTTCTGACAAAAGAGATCAGTTTCTCGGTTGATTAAAGAATGATGCGTGGAATCGCGAGGTCTCGATCCTGTTGCGTAACGACTCGCGGTCAATTCTCGATCGTGATCGAATTCTTCCAGGCGGCAGGAAACCGATCTGCGTCGCGTCGGTTTCCCATGGCGTCGGCCCAGCAGAAAAACCTGCTCGAGCTTTGTGTTACACGCACAAAACCGGTAAACCGATCCCACTGACTTTCAATTCATTTCTGACGGGTGCATCTTCTGTTTCACTGGACGACACAGGATCCGACGACTTAAACGATTCGCGATCCGATTCGCCAGCGAGATTATACCGGAACGAGTACCGTTCGAATCGTGTTCCCCTCGGATTTATAAAATCGTCGTATTAATAGGTTCTCTTGTACTTTCTGTTGCAGGAATCAGAGCTTCTGGACAAAAACACCGACTGGATCTACGAGTGGAGTTCGCGTCCGGACCAAGCGCCCCCGAAGTATGCAAACTATTCTACAAACGAGCAAGACGGTCCGCGTGAACGGAAATGCCTAAAATGTCTCTGTTATTTATGGTCGCGGGAAGAAGAAAACCGCGCGAGACAAAGCAATGCTATTTTAAGAAGCACGTTCGACGATACAGACAGATTTCTCGAATCAAAAGAACCTTTTAAGATCGTCGAAATGTTCGAAATTTCCAACAGCTATAAATAACTGAGATATTTTTGTATTTTGACTTCAATACCTGACCTTGTACATATTTGTTTAAGAAACGATCCCTCTTTCCGAAAATTCTTCCTTTATGTTGACAATATACTGGATTTTTTCTTGTGCATTGCATATTTAGCTACCATGCGTCACTGTGTAGTCTGAAATATTCATAACGGTCCTCGCACAGATCTTTTGCTATTCCAACAGTTCCCAAGTAGATCGTCCTACTTACAGCGATAACCGCATCGTAGATTATACACATTGGTAGCGTATGTAATAATAAATAAACAAGGTCTCTATTTTGTTTGAGGCACGGTAAGCGCAATGGCAGAGTCAATACGCTTCTGTTTGACCAAGTCTAGCAAACTTGATATTTGTAATATCATTTGTATCTTTATGATAGCTGTGTATATCGTTGTAGTGTTATACATATAGGGCGAGTCCGTATTACAAACAGTAGCAAAGACAGAAGAAAAATATTCCAGTTTTCTGAGATCGCGAATATTTACGAACACTTCGTGTTGTTGCTCCGAAATTGTTGGAACAGCTGTGTAAACTGCAGAAATTCTCCGAGGTGGTCTATACCATGCTTGCTTTTAAATAATAACTTCGGCTTGGGAATTATTACACCAAGCTCACATTTCTAGACCACTTCATACAACGGTCTACTCTACTGCATAGTTTCCTACAAACTTCTTAGCACAGGGCAAAGTTATAATTTCTGTTTGGCAACTCTTTTCTCCTAATTTTCTGAGCTCTAGTCTACTTTAAAGTGTATGATCTATTTCATAGACTGCTCCAAAATTCCTGGCACAACGCAACGGTATAATTTTCATTCGGGTATTGCTTCTCCTAATTTATTAGCACTAGTTTTACGTAGCACTGAAAGTGTCTACTTCAAATTACAAAACCATCTCATTTCAAGGAAGCTTTGCTCAATATCGTTGTTCCATTTCAGAGATTGGAAATTCAAGCACCCTCTTGGAACAAACAAGAGGAAATCTTACAGCATTCGAACTACAAAGGTTGGCAAGATTGGACTGTTCTCAAAGGAGGTCCTATACACTCTTTTTATTACAAACATTCTGTCCGTGCTGGTCGGCGCTGGCTTGGGGTAAGCATTAAATGTGGATCTGAATGATCGAGGGCGAGAGTATTAAATGATTGAGATTAAATAAAGTACTGTACTAAAATCTGTGCCCATTTTGCAGAGTTTGGCTGACCAGGCGAGGATTCATAACGTCCAGCGTGACTATTGAGTGAAGACGTTCGCCAGTCAGGACCGCGGACGTGTAAGGATTGTTGCGCTTATGTTTGCTAAAGGAACGGAGCGACCGGGTTGGTCTAGAAACGAGTTGCGAAAGAAAGAAGACTGAAGAGCGAAGATGGTCTATCGAGCCTAAAACATTGACTAAACATGAAAAAAAAAACAAACCACAGTAAAACCGATAACAATCAAGAAACAGACACATCTCGAATTCCGATTAGCCCCCACCACCTGATTTTTCATATTAGCACTATTCGTCTTAACTCTTTCCTGCCTGACAAACAGAACTTAAAACCCACGATGTGTACTTATCGGGACACACGCCGCGTTTATTATCTCATAAGCCGTGTACGCAATTTGCATTTGCTTAGAATGAAAGCAGGAAGATGAAGAAGAAAAGCATCGTAGACGTATACAGAGACACGTACACGAACATACACAAGATTAATATGATTTATTACTATAGTCTAGCGCGTTGTTGATACAACAAGGAACATGTCCATTTTATACCGTTTCTAAATGCGTTTCTATCTGCGATAGTCTATATGTAGGTATATATATATATATAGCTTGGATAGTATTTATCTATAATTAATTATTAATTATTACACTGAGAGGAGAACGTTGAAGACAGATATAGAATGTTTATGAGAGAGGGAAAAAACTAAAGACAATTACTATGAAAGAGTATAACGATTGGAGGAGATTAAAGAGCGAGAAAGAGAAAGAATAATCATGTTGGAAAGAAAGGAATTGCGAAGAGAGACATTCGACTGCATTGAAATTGAAGTTCAATGCGGGCACGAGTAGGCAAATTTTGTTCGAGTGTGATACATGTTGTATAGAGAGTCAATGGAGCTTATGGTATCTTCTTTCAACAGAGTAATAATTCAAATTTGTTCGTAATATACAAATACAATAAGACGAGAGTTTATTGTAAAGTGATTTACAATGTATGACCGCGTTCACGATTTTCTATCTTGTTCAATGATGTTTGTTTCTTTTCCTTTTCTACGTTTGCGACGCCGCTATCGTCGAGTATGATAAAACTGCGTGAAGAATCGTTTCGATACCAATTTCATTTTTTAATTTTTCGTTGGAAAATAAGAATTGGCATATTCGGACATAAACGTTTGCTTTCATTGGTGTGTTTTTAATTTACGAACTTATTAGGTGCCACCCCTGGCAAAAAGCATTCGATCAAAATCGTGATCATTATTGGGAGAGCTATTGAAAATGAAACATAGTATTTCATATATGGTAGACTTATTTGATAATTCAGTTAATTATTTTTTAGAAAAAAAGTTAATCAAACGATTAGGGTTGTTCTTGTCTATTATGAGATGGACCAATTTTACTCGAGTATAGCCTCTGCCAATGAAGATATTTTCCACATTTAACTACGTGGATGCTTGCAACGATCGACGTTGTATGGATCGAATACCTTCTGCCGTGGGTGTGATAATCGACGATGCACTTGGAATATGCGACAGCGATTTTATACGACGCGAACTATGATTTTGTATCGTCCAGTACACACAGAAGCTTTGACAAGAGACGAAATAGGGGATCGCTCGTAATTTCGACGTGAAACTTCGAGTCAATTGAACGATCCTTCCTACATTCGAGAAACTTTTGCCAGTTACTTGCGACGCTTACAATTCTCCCGCGAAACTCTTCGAATCGCGCTTATCTTTCGATAGCACAATGTGTGGTTGGTATGAACTATGGCAAAGCAAACAAAAAAGCATACATAATAGAAAAAAAACAACTCGATAGCGACCGCTATCGCTTTACTAAGATTTACCGCGGTTTTTCACTGACGACGAATATAATATCTGTACCGTGTATTCAGTGTAAGATGCTGTATATTATGAAACAGTGCGTATTCGATGTAAGTAGGAATTAGCCACGCAGGTTTTTGTATTTTCAATAATAATTCTATATATTATACCGGGTGTTTTATTTCTGGAAGCTTTGGCAGCGTACAAATTATTGCAATTACGAAACTATCGATTGCAACCGATAAAATCCCACTGAAGTGCAATGCGAAAGCAAATATTAAATATTTTTATAGCACTTTATAAAGTACTATATCTACTATAGTAGATTCTGCTTGCTTCAAGGTCTTGAAAGTGTCTGTGAAATGCAAACGTCAAGAAAATCCACAAAAATGGTGCCTGAACCGGACAATCCGGGAGCAACTTCCAAAAAACAGAAATAACCAAGCACCGAGATACAATCAACCACCCTTCGGATTTCTCAAGATTTAACGAATGCAAAACAATAAATAAAACCGAGAAGCTCTGCTGGACCGAGTTTAATTGTACCCGACGATTATTATTAGCATGACGGATTACGATGATGCGGAGATTCGCGAGAAAAATATCAAGATCTTCGTCAGGATCCTGCCATTACAGAAACCTTGCGAATCGTGCGTTAGAATTGACACGGAGTGCAAAGTAATTAGTGTTGTCTGAGTTTGAGATTTGATTGGCCTTCGTTAAACAGTTACGAAGAAGCATTCGTCCGAGTAGCGGGTTCATTTAATTAATTATAAAGATTAATCTTGATCCTCTCTCTAGAAAATATTTGTACGATGTCTTCAAGAGATGCAACCAAACAGAATCGCCGTGAAAAAGGAGCCGTCTTATTGGTGCTTCCAAACGGATGGGATTTTTATTAATGCCTCGCAGGATGAGGTGTATCGTGTTTCTAGCCAGGACCTAGTCCCGAAGTAAATTGAAATATGATCGTTAAGATACATTAATCGCTTCCATCATCCTCAACTCCTCTCTAACCAACGCAGCTTTAAAATGTTCTGGCAATCGTTTTTCACGGCTTTAACCCCATTTTCACAGGCTTTAGATAGTATTTAAGATGAAGCAAACTCTAGCTCCCTCAGGATCTCCACGATCACTGTCCCTTCGCCTACCCCTTCCACTAGGACGCGAAGGACCAAGAAGTTCGAGCTGCGTTGGTCGCCGAGCGCGGTCCGCGTTTACATGCTGTCCTTTTTACGTTTGGCATCCTTTGTACATTCGGCGCGGTCGAAGTACTCGTAAAAAAATAATTTCTCTACACGTTCACTGTCTCTGCTCGGCACAGGCGATGGAAGCTGGATCGCGACTTTACTGTAGCTATAGTTTCTACCAAAGGGAATCCTTGATTTAGTATCATTATATGAAAGTTCCAGTTCGAAAGAGGATCTTTTTCAGAATCCTAAACGGCATGAGCTGCGTCTTGATGGGCTACGGCCAGACAGGCTCTGGGAAAAGTTTTACGCTCAGCGGTCTAAGAAACAACTGGGAAGTACGATTCTGAGCGCAGAGAAGTTGCCACTGACTGCAATTAACCGAATGAACGCAGATCCACTGATCACGGTTCCTCTTCTTAGCACAGGGGCCTAGTATCAAGGATCCTATACGATCTGTTTCTGGAGAAATCGAACCGAAAGAGGGTCAGTAAGATACAGTACCAGATAAGCTTCGTCGAGTTGCGTGGGAAAGACGCCAGAGACCTGCTGTTACCTGAAATTGAGAACAGGATTCGAATAAACGATCGAGACCCGTTTAAGGTGCGTCATCTCGGGAAACAGGACGATAAAACGCGACGGTTTAATTGTTGCTCTTATAGGAGATTTCTGTAGAGAGTGTGAAGACCCAGGAGCAAGCTTTGAGGAAGATCTTCGAGGCGGAGATCAGGAGGTCCATCGTAAAGGGACCCACTTATCCGGATTCGCATTTGGCTACTGCTGTGATCACCGTTCATGCTACCAATGCCAGCTTGATCACTTCGGGATACACCTTCACCAAGGCTAAAGTAATTTAGACTCAAAAATTTTCATTTCCATAGACTGCTTCAGGGAGTAGTTCTCATTTCTCGATAATGCAAAGATGGACTTTTTCAGTAACCCAAGAAGCATTGGTTAACGAAATGACAAATAATTAAAATACATGAGATGGCGCATTCCGCACCCTTGCAATCCTTGTACTCTTGTATCCTTGTTAAAAGTACTCTTGTTAATCCAGGAAACGAGACTATCCCCTTCAGTTTGTAGATCCTTGTACGAGAATAAAAATGGTCTGCACTGAACCATAAAAAGGGGACATTGTGGATTATTTTGAATTGATTTTTCTGTATGATCTTTGCTAGATGCACATCGTGGAGATGGCTGGCATTGGAACACCAGGTAGACCATTTATCCGTAAAACGGCTTCAGACTTTGGTGCAGCTAACTTGACCAAATCGCAGTTGGGACAGTTCTTCTCGCATCTTCGCACTGCAGGACCGATACCCTACAACGCGATACGATCCAGTAATCTGTTGAAGATCCTCGGAGACGATTTCTCCGTTGCATCCGTGATCCGGTGATTGATTGAAAGATTTTTTTTATTGTAGAAAATATCATGAAATTTATTTCGATATAATACAGAATTCCAGATAAGAATTAAAAACAAGAGAAAATTTTTACAGAATAAATACGAATACATCGGTTTAACGATAATTGAATTTTTCAGTTTTATATCCCACGTCCGAGTGACGAAAGAGGATCTGGACGTCACTCTGTCCACACTGAGGTTTACCGAGAACATTGCCAGATTGAAGCCCATCAAAGTCAAGAGGAGCATGGAATATCAGAAGGATCACACAGTGCATAGACTTCGGAACGAGGTCGATGCCTTGAAGAAGGAGTTGACGATAAATCAGGTGCTCCTGGACCAAGAAACATCGTTAAATATGTCGAAGTTGAGATTAGAGCAGATCAATCGGAGCGTTGCTAATTACTTGAATGGTAGCATCAATGATTTCACGTTGGTCAATGCCACGCAGGCTCAGCAGTTGCTAAAGAGCATCAAGGATTTCTACAACAGGTTGTAATATATTTTATAATTTATTTATAATATTATTGATGCAATTATATTACCGTTAATTGGGTCGCTAGACTGACGGTCAAGGAGACGGAGATCGAACAGCTGAAGGAGAAGTACGAAAGTATTTCGAAGAACATGGTGGACGTGAGTGTATCAGCAGAACTGTCAAAGGTATTCGTATATGTTCAAAATTCATGGTTTTTAATTAACGATCGTTGTTAAAATAGTCGTATGTTGTCAGGAGTCTGCGTTGTCTGCTGACGGCCGTATTCGTAGTCGAAAGAGAAGTATGAATTCTTCGGGACGCCTTTCGGAAGATCAAGAGACAGCGGCGGAGGCTGAAGAGATTGGAATAGAGGAAGTGGGAAGCATAGCTAAAACTGGTTAACAGATTTGCTAATTTTTTAAATAGATACTTAAGACGAATGGAATGATTAATATTAATTTTTAGCTGTTGGGATGACACTGGGACCATGCAAGGACGAACAAGGTGATAAGACCCCAACTATTCCAGAGCCTGTTCATCAGATTGGTCACCAGAATAGAATAATAGTTAGTATACATTGCGGTATAATACGGAAAGCAAAATTTTCTCATCTGATCCTCAAAAAAAATATGTTTATAAAATTGATTCTGTTTCTGTAGAAGCTTCGGCAAATGTTCGAGTGTTTCTTGAAGGACAATAAAGAGTATAGAAAGATGAAAGAGATGCTGGATAAGAATACGAGGACTTTGGCGACGGTTCAGCAGAGATTCATGAACTGGATCAACGAGTACTTCCAGGTGATCTAAATTTACTTGACTTGTAGAATCAACTTACATTGACATTCTCACTTGTGAGAACTGTGCGATTGATTTAGCATTTTTGTTTTCTAGGTAAAGAGCACTTTGGAGAACGCAAGGGACAAGCTCAGCAAGCACCAACAAATTCGATACGCGATGAAACCGGAGGACCAAGAGCAGGTTATACCGGAAGCGGAGAAAATAATCGATCGTGATATCGCGTGTCATCAAAAAGTTCTGATGAATTTAGAGGAAGAGGTCGTTCAGGCACAGGACGAGATTCAGCGATTGCTTCAGGAACAGAAGCAGATGCGTTTGCAGTTGAATTCCAGTTTCAAAGAGTATTGCATAGAGATGAACGCCTTACAACTTTATAGCAACAGTTCGATGAAATTGTTATTTGAACCGGTGGAGAAGGCTTCTTTGGAAGTAGCTAAACGCCAGTTCAATCAGTTCCAACGAGCGATGATGCGCAAGCTCCAGGTAAATACTGGATACCGAAGAGAACTATTTTTATTGTGTATTATTACGGTAACCTTTAGGCCTATATGTTTGTTAGTTCTAACGATTAGTTAGCTATCTAACGATTTTAGGTGAAGGAAAGAATACAGAAAACGGAACGCGACTAGTGGGCTTGCATGGATTGAAACCTTAATTAATTAAACCATAACAGCTACTGTAATAATAGGTACTTAATGTAACGCAAAAATAACGTAATAAACATGTATAATTTCGAAATTGTTTAGATTGCGGATTTTAATGGTGGAAAATTTGAAATCCACATTTAGTGCTACTTTTCATACCAGGATTCTGCATCGCCGATGTACTGTCGGTGGCAACGATGCGAGATTAGCAGCTCCTGTGCTATCCAGCGACATAGGCAAGTGGGCACAGGGATTACGCGCGACAACGAAATTGGACCTTTCAATGTCAAAATCGTAATGTTTATTTAAATAGTGTATAAGTACAGATCCTTTTATGTTTATATAGGTATATCCATTAGAATATAAGTTATATATGTGTACAATGAAAACATTTTATGTATGAAAATACAATGAATAAATAAAGACAGTGTCATAAAGAAACGTATTTATTTATTGCACCACCTACTCTTCCCGAAAGTCTGGTTCAATGCTGAGTTGTACTGTTGAATTTTCGTGACATCTCTTCCGATATCATGGTCCCGTAACATAAACTTCATTTTTCACAAAATTTTCGACCGTCTGACTTGCCGTTGACTTATGCTACTGAATTTTCGAAATTTTTTGAGCGTCTGACTTGTCGTTGACTTGTACTACTGAAATTTCGAATACCTCCTTCCACATCATGTTCTCCTAATACAAAGTTCAAATTTCGAGGGTTTCGCAAAATTTTCGACCGCCTGACTTGTCGTTGACTTGTGCTACTGAATTTTCGAAATTTTTCGAGCGTCTGACTTGTCGTTGACCTGTACTACTGAAATTTCGAATACCTCCTTCCACATCATGTTCTCCTAATACAAAGTTCAATTTTCGAGGGTTTCGCAAAATTTTCGACCGCCTGACTTGTCGTTGACTTGTGCTACTGAATTTTCGAAATTTTTCGAGCGTCTGACTTGTCGTTGACCTGTACTACTGAAATTTCGAATACCTCCTTCCACATCATGTTCTCCTAATACAAAGTTCAATTTTCGAGGGTTTCGCAAAATTTTCGACCGTCTGACTTGTCGTTGACTTGTGCTACTTAATTTTCGAAATTTTTCGGGGGTCTGGCTTGCCGTTGACTTGTACCACTGAAATTCTGGATACCTCCTTCGATATCATGTTCTCCTAATACAAAGTGCAATTTTCGAGGTTTTCGAACAGTTTTCACAAATTTTCGACCGTCTGACTTGTCGTTGACTTACACTACTGAATTTTCGAAATTTTTCGAGCGTCTGGCTTGTCGTTGACTTGTACTACTGAAATTCCGAATACCTCCTTTCACACCTTGTTCTCCTAATACAAAGTTCAATTTCCGAGGAAATTTTTCGGAAACATCGAAATCGACCTTTGTATTAGGAGAACATGGTGTGAAAGGAGGTATTCGGAATTTCAGTAGTACAAGTCAACGACAAGCCAGACGCTCGAAAAATTTCGAAAATTCAGTAGTGCAAGTCAACGACAAGTCAGACGGTCGAAAATTTATGAAAACTGTTCGAAAACCTCGAAAATTGAACTTTGTATCAGGAGAACATGATATCGAAGGAGGTATCCAGAATTTCAGTGGTACAAGTCAACGGCAAGCCAGACCCCCGAAAAATTTCGAAAATTCAGTAGCACAAGTCAACGACAAGTCAGACGCTCGAAAATTTTGCGAAACCCTCGAAATTTGAACTTTTTATTAGGAGAACATGATGTGGAAGGAGGTATTCGAAATTTCAGTAGTACAGGTCAACGACAAGTCAGACGCTCGAAAAATTTCGAAAATTCAGTAGGACAGTCAACGACAAGTCAGACGGTCGAAAATTTTGCGAAACCCTCGAAATTTGAACTTTGTATTAGGAGAACATGATGTGGAAGGAGGTATTCGAAATTTCAGTAGTACAAGTCAACGACAAGTCGGACGCTCGAAAAATTTCGAAAATTCAGTAGCACAAGTCAACGACAAGTCAGACACACGAAATATTTCGAAAATCAAGTAATGGAACTCAACCCAGGCTAAAAGGCCGAAAATTGTTTAAAAATCATAAAGTAATACTCTCTTCTTACAAAACGTAAGTTTTGTGGAAACTATACAATCTTGCATTACATAAAATTTTGAAGAGGTTAATCTAATTCTACTATCGCATCTTCATGTACAGGGTAGGGAAAAAAGAACACATGAATTGTTGTAACTAATATTCTTTATTTATCACCAAGAGATTACAATATTAAATGTGTATCGTGACGAGATGAACATAAGGTGTCTAGCAGGATTACGGTGACGTAGGTTGCGAATGTTCATGCGAAGACGAATGTAGTAGGTAGCTGCTCCCCTGGCAGCGACAGCTAATTTTGATTTGAATCAGCGTAATCCTCGTGAAATTTTGCATCACAGATGAATAGAACAACCTGCGTACTGAGGTGCTAGGAACAGAGAGAACACAATTAGCATACGATAGTTACAATATTAATCACGTCGATACAAAAATCAAATGAACAAGCTTGGATAATATATTTTGTTCAGAGGGAATGCGACATTACAAAATGTTACGGAAGGTAAAAGATTTTAAATAATAGTGGATATTAATTTACACTCTACTATGCAAAGTTAACGCAAATTCTAAGTGTGCAGCTATTAGCTCGACATTATCCTTTATTCGTGAGATACTTGAAATTCTTACGAATAAAGGATAATGCCGATTGCCCAGGTCTCACCACGAGGAGGTTGCTGCACGAGAGACCCGGAAAGGGAGTCAGAACGAATGCAATATTCCTTCTGGCTCCCTTTCTTACAACGACGATACATATACTAAGTTACGCAGGTACGACGAGTAATTATCGCGGAGCAAAAGTTGTGAATCGGAGAAGAAGTCTCCGATTCACGGGGACCAAAGGCGAACCAGGCAGAAGGCTCTGATTCTTTCAAAGAGAAAAACTTGGGTAACGCGATGGTCGAGAGGAGTTCGACACCGATACCAACAACTCCAACCACCTGCCGCCAGAGACGGACATGGATGGAAAATTTTTACGAGAGCGTGGTAAAGAGCGAATCAACGCGTCTCGACCCCCCCATTAAAACAATTTATCGCGAACTCCCGTACCAATCAATCTGGCACATACTACTTACGAGCAAAGCGTCCGACATAGTTGAAGACTATGTCGGAGTAAAACACTAAAAACACGAGCAAAGTGAAGTTAAGGCGATAATTACTCGACGTATTTACAACGACGATACAATATCTCAATAACTTAGTGACTAACGCAACTTAACTATACGCCGCAGTCTTCTCGTCTTCAGTCTTCTTCGTGTACCCTCTTCTTCTTCTTCTTGTGGCTTCTTCTTGGTGTATTCTAGCTGAAACAGACTAATAACAATTATGACAAGAAACATAATCCTGCACACGAGTGCAAACTTGACGCCCGCTCACGAGAGCAAACCTAAGACCAGTTCACGAGAACCAGAACAACCCCGCACAAGACTACGAATCTAACCATCTCACGAGATTCAAAGCAATCTTGCACAGGAGTGCAAACATACGACCAATTTACGAGTGCGAATACTACAAAATCACCAAAATAAAACAAAATTCCGAACACGAATGCAAACCTAATACCTGCTCGTGAGAGCACCCCTAAAGGACCAGTTCACGAGAACCAAACTAATCAAACATACGAGTGCGACCTGACCTAATGGCGATTCGGGTAGCCCCGGGGACGCCAGTCCCCGTACCCACTCACGGCCCCACACGTGAGCGAGCCCCTGAGGGACCTCCGATCGGAGGAATACCAATTTCGAACAAGATGTGAAAACTTCTCGAAGTGCAACTTGCAAAAGTTCCGATATGAACACTTGGTAAATCAGAACTAGTAATGGTCATGTTCGCTGATTGAACGAGTACTTCGAAGTGACAAGCTGAAGATGGGCCGAGGGTAAACGAGGCAAGCATCGACGTACCGATGGCCGAATACAACCTAGCTGAAAATAAAGTCAAATTCAAACAATTATACACAAATTGTAAATGTGCAGCCATTAGCTCGACATTATCCTTTATTCGTAAGAAACTCGAAGTTCTTACGAATAAAGGATAATGCCGATTGCCCAGGTCTCACCACGAGGAGGTTGCTGCACGAGAGACCCGGAAAGGGAGTCAGAACGAATGCAATATTCCTTCTGGCTCCCTTTCTTACAACGACGATACATATACTAAGTTACGCAGGTACGTCGAGTAATTATCGCGGAGCAAAAGTTGTGAATCGGAGAAGAAGTCTCCGATTCACGGGGACCAAAGGCGAACCAGGCAGAAGGCTCTGATTCTTTCAAAGAGAAAAACTTGGGTAACGCGATGGTCGAGAGGAGTTCGACACCGATACCAACAACTCCAACCACCTGCCGCCAGAGACGGACATGGATGGAAAATTTTTACGAGAGCGTGGTAAAGAGCGAATCAACGCGTGTCGACCCCCCCATTAAAACAATTTATCGCGAACTCCCGTACCAATCAATCTGGCACATACTACTTACGAGCAAAGCATCCGACATAGTTGAAGACTATGTCGGAGTAAAACACTAAAGAAACGAGCAAAGTGATGTTAAAGGCTATAATTACTCGACGTATTTACAACGACGATACAACATCTTAGAAACTAATGACTAACGCAACTTAATTATACGCCGCAGTCTTCTGGTCTTCAGTCTTCGTGGTGTGTTCTCTGCCTGGTGTATTCTATCTGAAACAGACTAATAATAATTAAACACAAAACATAATCCCGCACACGAGTGCAAACCTGAACCCGCTCGCGGGAGCAAACGTAACACCGATGTACGACAACCAAATCAACCCCACATACGAGTGAGAATCTAACTAGCTCGCGAGAGCCAAAGTAATCCCGCACACGAGTGCAAACCTAAAACCAGTTCACGAGAACGAAACTAATCCCGCGCACGAGTGAAATCTGACGCATTGGCGATTCGGGTAGCCCCGGGGACGCCAGTCCCCGTACTCCCTCACGGCCCCACCCGTGAGTGAGCCCCTGAGGGACCTCCGATCGGAGGAATGCCAATTTCGAACAAGATGTGAAAATTTTTCAAAGAGAATCTTGTGAAAGTATCTATTTGAACACTTGGAAAATTAGAAATAGTAATTGTCATGTTCGCTGACTCACCATGTACTTCGAAGTAACAAACTGAAGATGGGCCAAGGGTAAACGAAGCCAGCAGCGATGTACCGATGGCCGGATGCAAGCTAGTTGAAAGTAAAGTAAAATTCAAAAAATTATTCGAAAATCACAAATGTGCAGCTATTAGCTCGACATTATCCTTTATTCGTAAGAATATTGGAAGTTCTTCCGAATAAAGGATAATGCCGATTGCCCAGGTCTCACCACGAGGAGGTTGCTGCACGAGAGACCCGGAAAGGGAGTCAGAACGAATGCGATATTCCTTCTGGCTCCCTTTCTTACAACGACGGACTAACATACTAACTCATGCAGGTACGACGAGTAATTATCGCGGAGCAAAGGGTGTGAATCGGAGAAGAAGTCTCCGATTCACGGGGACCAAAGGCGAATCAGGCTGAAGGCACTGATTCTTTCACAGAGAACAACTAGGGTAACGCGATGGTCGAGAGGAGTTCGACACCGATACCAACAACTCCAACCACCTGCCGCCAGAGACGGACATGGATGGAAAATTTTTACGGGAGCGTGGTAAAGAGCGAATCAACGCGTCTCGACCCCCCCCCCCCCCATTAAAACAATTTATCGCGAACTCCCGTACCAATCAATCTGGCACATACTACGTACGAGCAAAGCATCCGACATAGTTGAAGACTATGTCGGAGTAAAACACTAAAGAAACGAGCAAAGTGATGTTAAGGCGATAATTACTCGACGTATTTACAACGACGATACAACATCTTAGAAACTTAATGACTAACGCAACTTAATTATACGCCGCAGTCTTCTGGTCTTCAGTCTTCGTGGTGTGTCCTCTTCTTGGTGTATTCTATCTGAAACAGACTAATAATAATTAAACACAAAACATAATCCCGCACACGAGTGCAAACCTAAACCCGCTCGCGGGAGCAAACGTAACACCGATGTACGAGAACCAAATCAACCCCACATACGAGTGAGAATCTAACTAGCTCGCGAGAGCCAAAGTAATCCCGCACACGAGTGCAAACCTAAAACCAGTTCACGAGAACGAAACTAATCCCGCACACGAGTGAAATCTGACGCATTGGCGATTCGGGTAGCCCCAGGGACGCCAGTCCCCGTACTCGCTCACGGCCCAACCCGTGAGCGAGCCCCTGAGGGATCTCCGATCGGAGGAATACGAATTTCAAACCAAATCCAGGAATTAGATATCTCAACAACAGAAGCAGGTGAAAGAACACAAGCCCAACTTGAATCTAGTTAAAAGTGGACGCAATGGCACCCTCACGGCCTCATCCGGGAGTGACTTTGTATCGGAATATTTTCAGAACTCCGAAGACCAAAAGTTTCTTTTCCGATGGACATTCCAAGTAGAATATTCAAAATAATAAATGATGGTGATAGTTGAGCGAAGGTGGACACCATCCGTGAGCGATGTTAACACGAAACCAGTTGAATGGCCGGTCTTATGTTTTCAATTTTGTAATTATTGAAATTATGGTTTCACTTGCATGGCAAATGATTCGATAAATTTCTTCATCGAAGAACGTGTCGCAATAAAAATTGCACGACACCGAAATAAATATTTAAATATTTACATATTATAATATTATAAATTTCGATTTGATTTACGCTTAATCTACTGAGCATCGAAAGCGATTAAAATGCTTTAACTTATGAGAAAGACAAGGTGTTAATATTAAAATATTTAATATTTAATAATATTTAATAATATTTAATAATAAATATTTAAATATTAACACCTTGTCTTTCTCATAAGTTAAAGCATTTTAATCGCTTTCGATGCTCAGTAGATTAAGCGTAAATCAAATCGTAATCAGAAATACAAATTAATGGAACACTGTAGAGTTTCTTCTTCGATGGAAATTCCAATTAAAATAGTAGAAATAAAAATTAGAAGCAAGTGTTAAGGAATTTTCGAATTAATACTTACTGGAGCACCCCTGGTGCCGCACACCGTGCGCTTCTTACGACTCCGCCGCGAAGACTGACTGAGTGACTGACTGAGCGCTCCCGCGAGGCCTCTCCCCCCCGCTCCAGCTACCATCGGCCGATTTCGATCGCCGAATTAATAATTATTGATAAATTTGTTATTTCTGGCTGCTCAATGTTTATAACAATTCCTTTTGCCAACGATGTCTACAACCACTCCCTTGACCATCTTACCGTCTAATTTTTTTGTCAAAATAGGCGATAGATTCCGAGATGTAGAATGACTTTTAAAACATGAACATTCGCACGCGTTAATTTCTTCGATTCAATTCGCAGAGAAATTTATTATTTCTGGCTGTGCAATGTTTATAACAATTCCTTTTGCCAATGATGTCCACAACCACTCTCTTCACCATCTTTCCATCTAATTTTTTAGTAAAAATTGGCAATAGAACTCGAGATACGGAATAACTGTTAAATCTTGATCATTCCCATTAATTTATTCAACACGAATACTATGATAAATTTATTGATTCTAGCTGTTCAATGTTCGGAATAATCCTTCTGCCATTCTAATTGTTTACAGTAAAGTCTCTTTTCTGCACCGACGAGGTCACGTCGATTGCCTTCTGTTTCTTATTCCACCCACAATATTTCCTAGAGGGCGTATCTCGTCAGTGGTCCAGGGTCCAGAGTTGGTCAGCATGAAGGGTATCGCATAATATCTCACCACTGCGTGAAGTTGGTTGTGAAAAGGGAAAAATGGCGGACAACGATGTCAACGGTGATTCGGATGAGGTGCAGCAAGAGAAGTCGCAGAAAAAGGCAGCAAAATATGACAGCGGTGCGGCAGATTTGGAAAAAGTCACAGATTACGCGGAGGAGAAGGAAATATCTTCCTCCGATGGATTCTCTTGCGTGAGTGTTCCATAACTAAATACTTATCGTTTCACGTGTTTACCATTGTCAACGATTTTCTCACGTTCTATTTCGTAACAATACAAATCTACGTTTTTTCAAACTTATCATCTGCACCCTACCATGACATTGTGCGTTACGAGTTTAATATTCGCAATTAGATCTATTCGAAGGAATAGATAACAAAACCTAACCTATAAGTTGTGTACATGTTTCTCCAATCCAGCGTTGAATATAAAGGATTCATAACCTTACTTTTAGTGTTGTTTTCATGCTAATCGCAACTTCTGTTGTCTTTCATACAGGCATTGAGCTTAATCGGGGACCAAAGGACTAAGGAAGCAGCTGCGAAAAAAGCCAGGGAAAGAGAATTGCTGAAGGTTCCTATTAAAAAAGAAGACGTCGATCTGATGGTGAGAACAGATTTATGTATGTTACGGGCAATGTGTATAATGGCCAGGTATATTTTACAAATTGCCTAGACATTTTATATAATATCAGTGGTTTGTTGGGTAGCGTGTTAAATTCATGCTTGACATTTTTTTACGTTTATCTTTTGTAGCGGTAACTTTTCAGTTAGGGTTCTCCTTTCAGATTGGGTATTCTTTAGAATGCCCGTAACACGTATATTGCCAGTTCCTTTTTTCACTGCGTGGTAAATCTGGAAACGTAGAAGACATAGAAACCTGAAATTTTGTGTAAAGCCGTTAGCCCAAAAGGGTGCACGAATATGTTATGATCATGGAAATCCTTTAGGATCAAGTGTCAAAATGAAATTAAGTTCCTCTGTTTTCTGCAACAGTAAAAAATCTAGAAACACAGAAGGCGTAGAAAGTGATTTAAGTTCCTCAAATAATATACTGTTTAAAAGTGTGCTCGCTCTTTATCATAGAAATTGAGAGATCAAATCATGCTAGAGAGTTGCTAAAATCGTTGCTACAGTCTGAAATAGTGGCATACCTCCAGAAATAAGTCAGCCGTTGATTTTTCAATGGGTATTGTGCTAGTTAAAGATATTGCTCGGTCGTTGTATCGATTAAAATTGGTCCGATCATGTTTCAGGTGAAAGAGATGGAAATCAGTCGGACTACTGCGGAGCACACACTCAGAGAGCACAGAGGAAACATTGTCGAGGCATTGATTACGCTGACAAACTGACTGTACAGTACAGGCTCTAAGCGTACGATTTACATAAATCTCGATTTTATTGTGAAATCTGCGGTCTTAGGAATTGTTATGACTTTGGGTTATTAATATATATTCGTACATATTACAAAATATATTCTATGCGATTCTGTACACTCTGCTGTTCATTTCTCTATTTCGATGCCCGTAATTAAGGTCCCTTATCGGAGCAACGATATTTTGCCGACGTGGGTACTAAAGGATATTTTCAATAGAATGAAAAAATAATTGCCGCACTGATTACATGCGTTATCAGGGAGTTTCCTCGTGATAAGATTGTAACCTTTATACGATCGAGAAGAACGGAATATTTTTTAGTGTTTCGCGACATGTTTTAATGGTTGCGAACGATGGTCTCGGTACTTGCACTTGAATTTCGGTGAATGGTTTTAAGAGTTGTACGGGGTTATTATCTTCAACGTGTTCTTTTCGGCGCGAAACTTCTATGTGAAACAATTATGTGCATAATTCGGAGAATAATTCACTGCAAGAACAGTTTAGTTAATAATGTCACCGTAATGTCAGTATCATTTTACGCGATCTTATAAACTTTTAGACTCCGAAGGCGAACGATTTTTCGTACTGCTCGAGATGGTTACAGTGAATCAACTGATGAATTACCCAGGTATGTGTAGTTCGTTCGCGTGCGATCACGTCTAAAACAAAATGTTAAACGGCTGTTTGGTATCGTTGGTAGAACTAAACGATTCGCTGCGTCAACTTGCGAGTTCTTTCCCGTACATGGAACACTCGGTGACAAAGTTCGAAGATAAACGCAACAGCAGCGGCAATAGCAAAGGTGAGACCAATTAAAGAAAAGAAAAACAAAAAAAACGACAAGATTAAATTTGTTTGTACTCCTGTTTTCTATGACGTACCAATCTTCCTCCTGCTGTTCGCGCGGAACTCGAAACGATTGCATTCTTTGCTGGTAAGACCGATTCGCCGTTTTCGCGCAAAACCGCCGACCGTTATCAACCGACTGATTCTTTGTTTTCTTTGTTTACAGGAACGAAAAGATATAAACGTGATCACAGCAACGCAAATTATAGTTTTACTGTTGTTCGCATTTGGTATTCTTTTTGCTCTTCTAATATATTGCAAAACCTGCAACAGGTAGGAACGAATTCCTTTCTCGCCTATCGATCGCGATTATAGTTAGCGTATCTAAAGCCAAGATCTATACACATACTTTGGGAGCTCAACCGGAAGATCCAAAGTTCCGCGTTGATAATGTCTAGGCGATATCAATCTCGCTGTTAAGTATTTGCAGGTCGAGTCAAGCGAGATACTCAGCTCGAAGTCGATACGGTTACAATGACGACGATGAACAAACGGATACAGATTCATTGTATTCCCAAGCAATAAATGAATCCAGGCAGAGACCACCGTCTTACAGCGAAGCTTGCAACGCCCCACCCCTCTACGGCTCACCTTTCAACAGGGTAAATTAATTCCTTCTTTTTTCTTTTCCTAGTGGTACAACAATCCCGCGATCCTAGTCGATTTTCGGTTCTATTCTGTGACAGAGTCTGTGTCGATCGTAGAAAAGGAGCGTAAACCCAGCGCAATAATGAAACTTCTGTATTCTTTACTAGTTTTTAATAAAATTTTACCCATATATTCGCGATATTTTTCAGATTAAAATGACACCAAACAGAATGCTATTTGACCCATATTTACTGTATATCTGAAGCATAATTTATGATATACTTAACATATGCTGTATACAGTAAAGTCTTGATCCGATGTTCCGATCCTCGGTTTGGAGCTGTGACATAGATAGTGAAGGGATACTATTTTTATCCGACATTTTTGTGATCGCGTCGACCATGGAAAAATTAGTCAATTAAACCACTAAATACAGTTGAATTTATATCGTGTTTAGTGTGATTTTAATCAGAAAAATGTAACAAATAAGTCTGTGAAAGTCTCATGAAAGACTAATGAAAAATATAGAAGTTTTGTAATTGGATTAGTAGTGGTTTATACCGATATACCCGACCCGGTATCGGATTACGCGGCATGTTTACACATGTTTCTTGGCTCTTCGCGGAGTAGACCCCCCAGTGGAAGGGGTAGTAGTAGTAGTAGGTTTGGATAGGGAAACTCCGTCCCGCTTAGAGCGCGGGATTACTGTTGTACCACGATTTTGCGATTTGAAATAAGTTTAAATAATAACTACACAGCGGACTTTTATGCAAAATAAAAACTTTCTATTGGGTTGGAATGAAAGTTCGTAGCGTTTGTAAATTAAAATTGCAAGCTAAAATTCAGATATTTATTCATAGATTTCTGCAATAACATATTTTCCATTCTGTTTTATCACTTTTTGCCATTTTCGAGGTAACTTCTCGCATTATTGAATAAACATATGAATAAATACTTGAATTTTATCTTTACAAATTTTCTTTCCAACCCAATAACTCGATTGTAACAAACAGGAGTGCATTGATTTCCTTTCAAAATACGTTAAACAAATTGAAAACAATATAACTGTTATCATTTTCGCGATAAATGCATCAAATCCGCTGTCTAATAATAAATTGAAATTGCTATCTGTATACGAAACATGAGATTATTTTCCGAACGACCTGATAATAACATGCAGCTGCACCAACGATTTCAAACAGGACATCCTACAGAATCAATACGATGCAGTATAAATCTTTTATTACGAGTCAATTATTATTCTCATTTTACTATCACATAAAAATCGAATTTTATTTGGAGACGCGACACCAAGATATATTGTTATGTTCTCTAGGCGTCTATGCTCGAAGCACCACCGGTCTACCCGGACACCCCTAAGCTATCGGACAGGGTGCACGGCCAAGGTTTCCCAGTAACTCATCACATTTAAAGCGTACAAAGGACCCCCGATCATCTGTACAGATATATTTATAATAACGCGAGAAATTTCGAGTTGATAACGGTGAATAAACACGAAGTTTTATGATAACACTTTTCTTTTCTTGTTTCAATTCTCCTTCTCTCTCGCTCTCTCTCTCTCTCTCTCTCTCTCTCTCTCTCTCTCTTTGTATGTCGCAACCACAACGCAAAAAAAGTATCAGGGATAATGAGAAATCACTGTAAAAGTTGTCATGATTATATAATGAAAATGTCATTTATTTGATGTGGTGCAATGACTTAAAGTAAATGGAAAAATGAACGTTTGTATGAGCTGGGTTCGATGATCACAACGATGCCGTGTACAACATTGGCGAGCTACCACTGCTGAACTATTCGTTACAAAAAAGCTTTCTTCGAGTTTAAATGCAATATACAACGGAAGTGTGTATCAGACAGCAGCGCAGTAGTAGCTAACACGACACGGGCACGCTGCTTTTCCATGATGAGGTAACACTTGTCTTAATTGTACTTAGTTTATCAAATTATCCAGTCATACGCTTATGCAGATTGGTTCGAAGAATTGCATCTAATGTATTTTTTTTTTGTTTCTTTGTTCACCCTCTCTCGCTCTCCTCTCTCTTTGTCGAACTCGTTCTTTTTTCTGCGTTTTCTATCTCTCTCTTTCTTAGGAAAAAGACATTCAACGTTACGAGTTTTGTTTTCGTGAGATATTTCGCCGTACAGTCCCAAAGATAGAATGGGTAGAATTGGACGTAGATTTTCGTTCGTTATCGATAATCGTTTCCTCTCTTTTTCTTTCTCTCTCACACATGCACACACGCACTCTCTCTCACTCTCTCTCTCTCTCTGTCTATCTACTTCTTTCATTCTTTCCACGAAATGTTAAAATCTGAGTGAGCACGGCCAAATCTGTTCCTTAAACCGCTTATACAATTTTTAATTTCTCGTTTCTTCTCTCGTTCCCTTTTTCCCGTTTTTCTTTTTAGTCCTCATCCGTCCCTCGTGATGATTTCACAGTTTTCCCGAAATAAATTATACTGTTCTGTTTCTTGTTCTTTTTTTTTTGTAATGCGACACAACTGAAAAATCCAAGATGTGAATACGTTAACCCATTACACTCTCTCGGAGCTATTTTAAATGGAAAGTTAAACATTTCTTTCGACCTAGAATAATTCCATTCCATATCATTTTTGAATAATGATATAGAATAATGAATAGCAATTTTTAATGGTAACTCGAGAATTTGAATAACAAAAATATCGAAAACTGTTCACCTTGTTATTTCATTGGTATTTTCCTACAGTTTCGATTTAACACCGAGGTACAAATTCAGTTCGCGAAATGAGGAACGGACGAGGGTTAAATTCGCGTTCATATTTCATCGCCCTCGTTTTCATTTTTTTGCCATTTTGTAGTTTCATTTCAAGCTCTAACGGTCTACGGACTCGAAATAAACGTCGTGTAAAAAACGGTGGAAAACGTTCCCTAACTATGTTTCCCATAGGATCTTTTTTATTTTTGTTGTTTTATTTCTCTCGATCGTTCTTTGAGCCTGGACGAGAAACGGGAAATACGCGCGCGTCTCCGATCGAAATAGGATGCGCATATTTTTGTACTCGACACGAGTCAAGGCTCAAAGATGAACACGCAAAACGTATGTTCTAATCCGTATTTTAATTTGTCGACAATGTACATATTACATAGTTTACTTAAAGCATTCGCTAGTGTTTCAAGGAACATGAGTTTAGCACAGTCTGTAAAATAGAAATAAATTATAGTTGGTTATTGTACCCTTCATAAAAGTATGTGGTTCCGTTATTTTCGGTTTTGTTCGGTTCTTATAAAATACAGTTTAGATATGTACAGAGTAAAAATCTTAAAATCGAAAGGGACGCTAGATTTGGGACTGTCCGGATTGTAGCGACCGTTTCATAAAAAGATTTGAAGTTTTTCTTTCGTTCAATTTGTGTTTTTTTAAATCCTTTTCCGCTGGCTGCCAGGATCGTCAGAAGTTCTAGAAACTGTGTGTACATGTGTGCGTGTGTCTCTTCACGTGGTTCTGTATGTATCCCTGTGTATGTATATCCGTGTCTATCGTCAGTCTGTCCGTGTCCGTTGTATATGTGTGCATCCACGTGTACTTGCTCTGTATTTTCGTGTTCCATGTACGTGTACGTGTGAATGATTACAATTGCGGTAATTACAGTGGTCTTATCACAGAACATGTATGGCATTAAATCGTCGATATCATTACTTTAAAGTAATGGTATTATGGTATATATTCCGTATTTAAAACGTTCGGTAAAGCTAGGTCGGAGGATCAGGAAGCCAGTACGGTACTAAATGATGATTATTAGTTTCTGCTTTTCACGGTTGCCCATAATTCAGATCATTGACCACACACGAATTCACAATTCAATAATTAATTACATAAAAAACGATTAATATTTCGTGCTATATAATTGACTAACTTTTATTTTACATTTTTCTTTCGTTCTCTCTCTCTCTCTCTCTCTTGCTATCTCAGTTTTTCTCTCTCTCTTACACACATACACACACACACTCTCTCTTTCCTTCCGAATTTTACTCTCTCTCTCACTCTCTCTCTCTCTCTTACGATTTGATTTTTCTTTCTTTCGTGTCCCTTTCGCGTTTCTTCTACACATGTCCCGTGTATCTAGCATTATTTTCAATTCAGATATTTTTTTATCTAGTTGCACGCGTCAACTCGATTTTCGCCGCGCCGAATTTTTTTTCCGTGTAACATCTATATTCCGATTTATTGTATGTTCGAATCCTGCGCGCAAGTAGGATTGACATTTTGACAATAATCAACGAAAAATTTGATAAATTATGGACAACCCTAAATTTAATATAATTAATAATAATAATATAATAATAATAATAATTAATATAATAATAATAATTCGAATCTATCACTTCAGCTACTATGCAATACTCGAGAAAACAAAACAAACTGTGCCTAGTGATTGTGGGGAGAAAAGTGGGAATAAAGGTTGCGCCAGACTGGATACTCGTTATCCGTTTAGATGGCCAGTTGTCAGGACAACTGTTTAAACACCGTTTGACGGAATTTTGCAGTGTGCTCGCAGCGAATACGAACAAATAATTGTTTCTAAATTTGCTACGCGTTCAACGGAAGATCTGTACGCAGAGTTGGGTTAGGAACAGCCGTTGCAATTTACGTAATAATTAGACCGCAGATCTACACGCATTTATAGTAGAATCGAGTAGATGAAATTCAATATTATTGAATTTTTCCTCTATTAACCTTTATGTAGCCAATAAAAATGTGTAGATGATTTAAAACGTTTTGTATTTTACATTTTTGCACACAATCTCATTTGAAAACTATAAATTAAAATGCTAGCGAACAAAGAATGGACATTCAGAGAAATATTGTAATATTTTTAGAGGAACATATCGCTGAACAAATTGTTAAAAGAAATACAGTAAACGAGTACCCGGTTAGCTACACAAGGGTTAAAATCATTAAGGAATCAATCGATTTAAACAATTTTTATTTCGCATAGAGATCCGCAGTCTAGTTAATCACGTGAATCAGGAAACAAGTGTTTTCTTATTTTAAACGTTTTTCAGCGTCTAACCGTTCGAAGCGACTTATTCCACGACGAATGCGATTACTATCGAATTTGGTTGTCACGAACGATAAAAATCGCGAACAAGTTTAACTGAGAACACCGGAATTGGACGAGATTGATTCGTCGATTAGTCAACGGTCCAAAGAATCCAGCTTTGAGATTAGAGTCATCGTGGCGGTGTTCACGCGCGAAAAAATATACAAAAATTAAATGTGGGAGGCAGGGAGGAAATGGAGGGCACAGATTGCGTAGCGTTAATAGTAATCATAGTAGTAGTAGTACATGTTTGAGAGAAAGAGATCATAAAAAACCCTAACTAGAATCATTTTTTTCTCCATTCTGGAAGAGTTTCACGTTCGTATCCGTCTCTTGTGTGTGTCTTCGTTAAACTAAAAATCACTATCGGTAATAAACATAGCATATATCTAACGTTCTTCTCGTTCGTTGCGTCGACGAACATGCGTGGGACATCGTTCGATGCATTCTTCATCTATTTTCATCGTCGTCTCATCTTCTTCTTCTTCTTCGACAAAGGAACAAAATGTTTAATCGCCTGGCCGACGTCTATCACAACTTCCTTCGTGCATACCGTGTACGTGATCCGTCTTCTGTGTATCTGTCTCTGTCTTTGTATGTATGTGCGTGTGGGTAAGAGCGCGTGTACGTGTAGATGTCTCTAACGAGTGGTAGCAATTTCAGGCGAGCTTCGATCTCGCGTTGGTCCTCTGGCTGTTTCTGTGATTCGTTCTCTTTCTGCCCCTAAGATACGGTTGCTTCCACGAATTCTCCAGCTTACCTCGAATCGGTAGAAACGAAAAGCAGACCGACTAAGGGAGACTATAAAACGGTGCGCATCGACGGATCGCTGACATTCGAGCGGCCACTCGAGGCTAACGATGGACGATGGACGATGAACGATGGACGATGTGGATGATGGACGATGGACATTAGACGATGGGTGATCAACGAGCAACGAGGAACGAGCAATCGCACGTGGTTACCCGGCGCGCAACGCGAAAAAGAGTATCGTGTGATCGTGTCCCAGTCCGTATCGGTCGGCCCGAACCCTTCCGAGGATGGACCCATCGTCATCGTTGGTTACACTCAATTTCCGGCTTCTGTTTTCTCTCTGTGTTGCGCGCGGGCACGCGTGCTGGTATTCTCTTTCCTCTTCACGCTCTCTCGTCGCTGCACTCCGGTTCTGTGTGATGGGCTCGCGGGCCCGCCTCTCGCGATACACGCGAAAAGCTCGCACGCGAGACAGTCTCTCTCTGCTCCTCGACGCACAGTTCCTTTCGCAGTGGACCAGAGGATGTCGCACTAGGAAACATTTATTTAGAACACTACTTTTGTATCACTGTACAGAAAAAAAGTTTCTCATGAGGGATGCAGAATAGGCGGGGGCGATGTGGAGGTCGTGCCCGGTGTTAACGGTGATTGTTTTCAGCTCTGTTTCACTCGCTTCCTGGGCGGACCGATCGGCGGGATCTGTTGGGTGGCGAGCGCTCGAAACGCCTCCGCTATCAGGTGCGGATGCGAGTTCACCATCGACTTGAAACCAGCCGTGTCCATCACGTCTGTCGCGTGTCTGAAAACATAAATCGCGTCGCCTTAACAAAGTCCATCTATTCGCGTGAAAATTGGTCACCCACCACATCACACTAGTTTGGTTACTTCCACGAATGGCGCGTGTTTTAAACGAATTAATTTTATTTCAATTTAATAGCATTACGATACAATTTCCAATCAGTCAGTGTGCTATATCTGAATTTATATACAGATCAATTTCTACTCTATTTTTATCAATAGATAAATGAATAAAGATCCGCAGTCTATTTATCACAGGATCATCTACTAAAAATGTGTGTTAAAAATTTGTTCAGCATATGAAACTTGAAAAGTTGACTTTTGTCCACGAAGAACGGGATTCCTGCCCATGAAATAAAACAGCGTTCGAAGAAACGGACAACCACTTACGTATTAATGAAGTCTATGGCTTGCGCCTTGAGTTGATCGGCGCTATGAAGATCAGCGAGAATGAGGATGTCGGCTGCGTTCTCGATGGCTAAACTCGTGCAAAGCGCTTCCTCGCACATCACCTTCAGCCTCTCTAACGCGTACTTGTCCGCCGCCGCGAGCAGATCGTCCGCCATCTTTTCTAGATTCGCCGCTTTTCCCGTGTAGATGAACCGCAGCATTTCGCGCAACACCTCGTGATCTACGTCCGTGATGTCCACGCGGTTCTGCTTCCTCTCCTCCATCTCGTGCTCGAACATCGCCGAGAATACCGGACTTCGAGCTAGATGCGTAACAAAATTGCTTGTCGATTAGCGGTGAACGATTTACGATAAACGGCTTTCACCGAGTTGACAGAAACAGTTCTCTTCAGATCTATTAGGTCGTTCGGAAAGTCATTTCGTTTTCTCAAGGAAAAATGAAAGCCAATTTCTTACCACTTAGAATAAGTTTCGTGACATTTTGTTCTACGATCTTTTGCGATTTTTCAGGCAACTTAATCCTTTGCACTCGGATCTATTTTAATTAAAAAATGAAACATTTATTCGACCTAAAATATTTTCATTCATCCTCTCCTTAAACAGCATACAACTTTTTCTTTCGTGCACTGAATTTTTACCCTTGCAGTAATCAAAAAGCAAAAGGTGATGGAAACCTGTACTTTGATTTTGCAAATTTGATGCGATGAGAAAAAATTACTTGAATGGTTGGAAAGCATTACAAGGCAGGAAATGACGTCCGAAATGTCACCTGTCTAGATATACCAGGATTAGTAACTAGACTACGGAGTTTCATGCAAAACAAACTTTTTATACATCTATATCGATCTATAGGAGCTAAGTAAAAATTGATTTTGCTCATAATCTTGATCATCTTGCAACTAATCTCGATGTGGTCAAAATAGTATATCGACATCGTTAAACTCTTTTAATCTTTTCATTGTTCTGAATTACACTTACTCATTTTTGTCATGTTATAAAATCCGCAGTCTAGTAATAATAAATGAAAGCAATGTTCTCTCTACACGAGAAGCGAATTTACTTTCCGATCGACCTAATATATGGAACCGATTCTATCCACGGTCTCGATTGCTCGAAACGAGGCGTGTACGCGATCTCTTCCCAAGAGTTTGCGAAAGACCGTCTCTCCGAATCGGTATCTGCAGCGATAGCGCAGACCGTGCGCGAAAGTACGCGATCGAAAGTAGTCGGGAGTCTCACCTGCGAGTATGGCTTTATGCGCCTGAAACTCTCTCCCGCAGACCGTCAGCGTGACGTCGCTGAATTTTTGGTTTTCAAAGAGGAGGCCGAGGTCGTCGGGCAACCGGCACTCCGGCACCTTAAATTGAATGGTGTTGCTCTGACCGGAAATGTTGACGCTGTCCGCCACTACGCTGACCTGCGAATACCATAACGTCCGTCGTTAATTCGACAAAAGGCCCACGGTGTTACGGAACAAGGGCGAGTATTAAACAATTAACATACAAAGGTATATACCTCACAGAATATCGTGAGTTTGTCGTCGGGCAGAAGTCCGTTGGCCTCGTCCAACAGGAAATCTCTCCTGATAAACTTCTTGAAGCCCCAATCTTTACCTTGGACGAACCTGTATGCACGTTGGCTCTCTGAAACCAGGCAAACAAACATCGGTTTAATCATCGATGCGACTCTCGAGCCCTCTGACGCCGCACAGAAACCACAAAACGACTCGTGGGATCGCAATAATTAAAATCAAATTACTTTGGCCGTTTGAGACTGTAAACGGAATAATATCTATCCCCATCCATCTTCCGAGCGATTCGATGGTCTTTACAAGAACAATCGATTACGCCGTGCCGCTGTCGTCAACGAACCGGAAATCGTTACGGTGGTTTCTCGATAGAACGTCATGTGTCGTGTGTCTTCTGTCGCGTGTCGTGTCGTTTCAACGATCTAACTTGACTTACCCATTGCTTTGGTTTCCTCTCTTTTGGCATTAAGGATAGAAAATTTGAACTTTGCTCTGACTTCTGATTTGTTGCACGAGACGAGAAGAAGGTATAGGGACAGGTAGTCTTTGCTCTCCTCGTCCAGACCCTTAGGATTCACTCTTAGGCACCTGGAAATCAATTACCGTTCATGTAAAATTCATAGCCGGTCGCCGGGACCCCGATATTTCCGAGGATCTGCATACTTTTGCGCGAGCCCGCCTACACGCTCTCTCTTTCTTTCTCTTTCCCTAATTTTTGTTTCGTTTTTGTTCGGGTAACCGCGTGCAAGGACTCGCGACAAGGAGTCGAGTGCTCGAGCACTCCAACGCTCGAACACTCGAAAACCCCTCAACCAAGGAAAGCTTACCACCCCCGCTAGCCAAACTTTCCATCGAACGGAAAGAAAAAATAAATTAGTCGGCACGATTTCCTTGGCGCACTGTTGTCTGGAAACCCACTTTTTATGACCAAAACTCAATATTTCGAGATTAAGATATTGAACAAAATTATCTCGCGACAAAGCAAGAAACCTTGAACGCATCCAAATCGAAATTATCGAAGACAAAATCGTAAAAATTCAGATTAAATAATACTCGTAATACGCATTTATCGCTGACTTTATTTATGTTTATAATTTCTATGCGTTCTTATTGTTTTCAACGAAAGTTGTTCAGTATTCGCTTCTCTACAAATTCTAGTACACGAAAATTTACGAACAAATTTTTTAAACGTTATTACATCTTTCTGACTTTATAATATTATAGTTGGTGTCGAAACAGCATACTGTAACCTTTAACTAGACTGCAGATGTTTATGCAATTCGCAATTTTTGCAGACGAATTCCAAGAAAGTCGAATAAAATTTTATTTCCGGCGGTAATAGCAGTTCTGAAATACATGAAAATTGTTCCAAATTCTGTCCAAATTTATTAAAAGCCATAAATACATAAAGATCTGCATAAAGTAAAGTCTACGCTTAACTTGGAAATAACGCTGAAATACTTTTGACCAGAAAAAGCGACTTTCCGGATTACGATGCGGCGATGCACGCCAACGTTAATATCGTTCGAGTATCACCGCGGAGAGTGCAACTAGTGGACATAATATGTTAAAACGAGACGACAACGGATCGTTGGGCTTACCATTTTAATTTGTCGTTGGCCCCTGCCGAGAAGGTGGACGATTTCAGCACCTCTCCCATCTCCTCCCGGCAAAAGCTGAAGTTATTTATCGTCCACATGTAGCTGAACTTCACCACCTTCACCTGTGCACATAAGACCTTAAAATGCGACATACGTCAGAATGTGTCCCGTTCGAAGTTAGCGTTTGGGGTTTGATCTACGCGCTATTAACTACACCGGAATCGTTACTTCGCCACTATCGTTTTCTCGCGGTTATTTTTGCGGCTTCCGACACGATGCTAGTTCCGTTGCAAATCGAACGATTCGCGTAAACACGTTGCGAAAAGAAATTCATTTTTAACCTTTTGCACTAAAAGGTATCGTAAAATTAAACATTAAATTTGAAAATTTGAAAATTAAACATTACTTTCGACCTAGACTACATCCATTGTCAATGATTTTTAAAATTTGGTGGATAAATGATTAGATACCAACATTATCTAATAATTTATACAATATTTTAAACAATGGTACAGTAATTTTCAGTGGCGCCTCAGAGTCATCGCGCGAGTGCTAAGGGTTAACGTTTAGGGAGCAACATTTTGGTAGCGAAAGCCTATTATGGAACATCCTGTAAATACGCCCGATATTAGTTACGGAAGCACTGGTGTTTCCTCTATAGTTGTTTGCAGCGAGTGGTATGAAAAGTTTGGGTGAAATGTCGCAACGAAGAACGTTCGCGCGACGCAGCGCCGTTTTGTCGGAGACGTTGCGTTGTTCGACGAACGGCAAAGTCCTCGAATATATTTGTCGGCTAGCTTCGTCTCGAGAGAAGAGAAAAAAGACGGAAGAAGTTCTTTTCGAGAGGTACGCTCGAAGGTTCCTGTCGACTAAATTGATCGTGGCCTTGAAGTCGAGCAGACGAGCAGCGAAGAACTACAAGTACCGAGCGACAGAGAGGGAGCACGTGTTTGTTAGAGACAGGCTGGGGAACAGAGAGATCAAGAGGAAGACAGAGGAAACGAGCAGAGAACGAAAGAGAGCGAGAACGAGAACCAGGGTCGAGACGAACTTATGTCTCTCTTACGTAATTACCTTGAAAAACGCGCAGAAAAAGGATTTAACCTTTGCGGAGCTGTTCTCCCGTTCTGTTCTACGCAGATCGTGTCTGCAGCGAGTTATTCGTTCAACCTCCATCTTTTCGATCGGCGCGGAAAAGAAATTCCGTGCTTATTAACCCTCATTCGTCCCTCGTTTCACAACCTGAATCTGTCCATCGGTGTAAGATTGATACGGTGATAAAAAATCGGCGAAATAACAAGGTAAACAGAGAGTTACCATTAAAATTTGCTGTACCATTATTCAAAATATTGTTTAGATCATTAAATACGTTGCTATTTAATAAATTACTAAACATTTCGGTATCGTACGAGGTGTTATATCAATTTCATATCCACAGAATGTAAAAAATTATATAGGAAAAATGGAATTACTCTAGGTCAGAAAAAATGTTTAATTTCCGAGGTAAAATAGCTACGAGTGCAAAGTGAACTTTCAAATCTTAGGTTTCTCGATTATGTTCCGCGTTAAGAAAATAAAAAGTCACGAAGTTTTGGACAAATTTACCTACAAATTACAACAGAACAGTATAACTGATCTGATAACTGTGTGGAATTGACACGAGGGACGGACGAGGGTTAAAAGTTCCACGATGTTCGATCGGACCCTTCGACCGCCTCCATCTTCTCGAAGATATTTAACGGAGCTATTGGTTCGCCTCGATTTTTCCAAGAATCGTTTCGAAGCTTCTCAAACGATTCTCCGCGGAGTTGAACTCTGGGCTTCGCTTGGAATCGCTTTGAGTGGTTCCGAGTCGCGTCGGCAGGGGAAGGAACAAGATAGAGATAAGCGAGAAGGCAGAGGAGGAGGAGGAAGAGGAAGACGAAGAAGAAGCCGAGGTCGAGCCCCCAGGAGTCAACGATCCCTGACGTCACGCGTGTGCACGACCTTGGCGAACGAAGCTGTGTCCGTAGCCAAATCTATTTGTCTAGTTCGCCTACCGTCCGTTCAAAGACGGGGCCCTTTTATCATCGATCTATTGCTGTTGCGCAGTGCGCGTTGCTGAGCACGCCTGTTCTGTTAACCGTATGCCGTTTTCGACGTAGGACGCAGCCTTGGCAGATCTCAATCGATCGGCAATCTCTCGTCAAATTTTCCCGGGGCGATTACGACTTCCGTGGCCTCTTTTTCAGAAGTTAAATTTGTGTTTAGGGACCACGGAAATCGTAATCGTGCCAAAACTCAATTAGCCGTGAATATATTATTGCCGTATCAGGTTAGGTTAAAATAAGTTAGAATTTAGTTTGGACAAAAAAGGTCTGTATACATTTTGCCATATCTCGCATAGTTTCCGAGATATTTGTAGGTTTCGAAAAAACAGGACATCTACTTTACCGACTAAACCAAGCCGACTTGGTACCTCTAAAATATACAGTTTTTTCTTCAAATGACCCCAAGAACACGAATTTAACTTTGTAATTATGCCAATTTTCCGCGCGAGATACATACATGGATCGTGTCACTAAGATAACGGTAATCGCTGCGTGTCGACACGATCGCGATAAAAGCGAGAGGAACCCATCGGACTTTAAAAGATTATTTCGTGGAAACGCTCGTTATGACGATTATTCTCTGCGCTTCCAATCGAATTCGACGACAGAGGAGCATGTTCGGTCTCAAACAGACGGAACGCGAGATTTAGACACGGTCGGCTGGAATAGCTCGAGACGCGACGGTCCTACAATCGTTTGGAGAGCTCCGTGAGCAAAACCCTTGACAGAACAATTTTAACCAAGCACTTGTAATTTCCCATACCGTTCTCACCTAATTAATGGTTTTACTAAAACATACTCCCATTCCGACGAAACGCACCGCTCACTCACCAATTAGAATTCGACACACGATACAGAAAATTAGAGCTCGCAAACATACGAAAGCTTGAAACGTTGTATACACTGTTAAATTCGAAAATGTATTGTGTTTTCAACAACTACTCTGTAACCTCGCCAATCATCTCTGAAGCAAGCGAAACGTGATTCACGAGCCCGCGAAATTCGGAACAATCGATTCGAAAAGGAATTAGTTCGTAGTCGATGTACCAGTGCCGGCTCTAGGAGGATTCGAATATGGAAAGCATTGGCAAGACTACGCTAGCCGACAGTACACGCTACAGACCGATTCTAAATTAGTTTCGTCGTATTCTCCACGTGGCGGACCTTGAGGAACGGTTCTAACGGAAGCTCGACGCTAGAATCAGCTATTCGGGCGACACAGGTGGCGCTTCCGGTTTCAAATATTCCTTCTCGACGGGCGGGGACGTTCGATATTACGGTCGCCGCTGCACTGGTAACGCGTTCGACGCAAGGAATCGTTCTGTCTTCGAGTTTCCTTCGATTCGGTAAATTTCTCTTTGTCCTCGTTAATCGATCGGCGGAGGCGACACAATCGGGAACGGATAATCGATTTCGTCGGCGGTTGCAATCAATTAAGAGTTTCGTTGCTACTCGATGTACCGTGACGCGTCTTTTCAAACTCCCGTCGATATCGTTCGTCAACGGACTTTCGAATATAAAGTTTAGCCTGGCAGAAATCGCTGTCGATCTCCGAGACAGACTCGGCCAGCTTTCACCCGCAATTGTTCCTACCTATCGACCGGTAACGCACTGTCTCAGGCTTCCGGTCTCGGATTTCCGGTCTCGGACCTCGATGGAAACGTCCAACGTTCGGAGCGCGAAATTTCAAGCGAAAAGCGTCGGAGTACAGTATTTAATCGATATAAGTCGACACGGGTCTGCGCAGGGTCATTTTTACGACAGGGATATTCATTGAGTTTTGCCGAACGTAGAGAAGAACTAATCCTAATTTTAATCCAAATTTCCAGCTCCTTTATTTTTCATTACTTTTCGATAGGATTTCGATTACCATATTTGTGGCATTTTTCTAACAAAAATCATACCAAATATGATATAATTCCGATGATATTTACTCGTGTAATAGACAATTAATGTTTTGGGTGCGTACAAGGATAGCGCATGGGAAAGAAAGAGACGCAGAGAGTCACAGTCGCCGGCACATTTCAAAGGCTGACCGGCAACTGTCCTTCCTTGCACCCGAAACTTTAATTGTCTATTACACGAGTAAATATCATCGGAATTGTATCGTATTTGGTATGATTTTTATTAGAAAAATGCCACAAATATGGTCAACGAAGTACCATCAAAAAATAATGAAAAACAAAGAAGTTGGAAATTCCGATTAGGCCCTTCAAGGGGGTACACCCCGCAGTAGTGGGGATATCTACGGGACATTTACGTGCTTTGGGACATATACCGATGAAATACTGTATTTTGAAGTTTGCAGTACGATCGCGAAGAGGTGTACACGACGGCGGTCGTGCTTTTCCGAGGGGAACACTGTTCGGAGTGCGACTCGAAAAGAGGATACGCGGTGCCGTGGGTTCGATGATCTTCGCTTTGGCGTGACCTTCGCGCATCGGAAGTTTAAGGTCAACATTCGCATCGAAACAGGTAGGAGGTGCGGAGCGGTGCGGCGTCGGCTATCTCACCGCGGAGCACGGCGCGGCGGTTCAACGCACGCTCGTGCGTGTAATCTCGTAACCAGTTACGTCCCTGGACGACGGTTCACGGCCGGAAAATGTTCTTTCCAAGGCGGCGTTGCGAAATTCAACCGGCCGACACCGGAAGTCGTGAAACACGACCCTGAACCCACGCACCGTCTTCCACGTTGTCCGCGTTTTTACGTTCGAGCTGAGATTTTATTGGTCTCGTGAGATCCTTCCGGGTCGCGATGTTCTCTGGAAATCCTCGGAAACGATTGCTAGGGTCGCGAAAGAATCGAACGCGCCGGAAGTGGATGTTGATCCAGGCCGCGTGGATTCCCGAAGAACGGAGGAGCGTTATGTTCCGACTCTAATTCCGTATGCTCGAGCGTAATAACGCAGCCTGGACGCGTTCCAAGTCCGTCTACGCGTTCGATCGATCCTCTCGAACGCGAGTTCGCGCGTACTCCTTTCGTAAATCGCGGCGACCGTGTCACGTGGCCTGCACACTGACCCTCTCCGTCTTGTTGCGTCAACTTTGCGCAAGACCGGCTACCGGATTTTTGCTAGTTGTACAATGATCTCGACAAATTTCATTAGCCGAGAGAGACAGAGAGAGAGGAGCTCTCTCTTTCTCTCTCGTAACCGACTCCCGTCCTTTTCAACGGATGATTCGCGGCCGATAAACACCGACGCGGTTGAAGCTAACGGCGAATCGAATTGGACCAATTATTAACCGATAATCTAGTTTGCTATCGCGGCTCGATTCACGCGAGAATAATCGGCAAGATAAGTAAATGAACGAACGTCGTGAATGGTCGAGGGAGCGGAATATGAACCGAGTCGACTGGTCTTATCGCGGATAAGGATTAAATATGATCGTTCGAAGTAGGAAGACGAGTCGGAGAGCCGACGAACCGGGCCACCAATTATTTAAAGTTTAACGAGCCGGTGATAATCGAAGCGTCGCGACGTCGGAGTCGCGAGGAATTTCAGACACTCGAGACACGAAAGAGAGAAAAAAATGGAACCGGATGAAATCGTGCCACCCACCGATCCTCTGGATACTGTTAATCGGACTTGGGTACTGTTAAGCAGTCCGGTGGAGGGAATATCGATACGACTCACTCGTTTCCAAGGACCGAGGCGACGAGAAACGAGGAACCAAAGAGGTGTACCGGTCGATGGCCCCGGGAGTCGTTCAACCCGCGATGATCGACCATAATCGTCCTTGAAACACGCGTTTCAGGAACGAGCACGGGTCAAAGATCGGCACTTCCATCGATCGCGGCCGTGAAAAGAGCTCCGTCGAACGACGGCGCACGAGGCCTGGTCGTCCGTAGAGAAACGATAAGCCTCGATAGAGAAATCGATGGAAAACTGGCCCCGGGGATTAAGAAACCGTTTCGAGAACGATTAGAGAACGAATCGGTCCGAGCTCTCCGACGCTCCGGTCCAGTTTCACGTTCGCAAACACCGTCGATCGTTCCGGAGTCTATTTCGGGACGGAACAACATTCTGCGGAAGCTCTTAACGTCGGACGAGGCTCGCCGTGTACGAATCGGGCTGCTCGTAAATTCTGCGGCACGGTTAAACGCCTGTTAAACGCAATACGGAAGAGTTTGACAGTTTACGATCCGATTTATCCCCTCCCGGCGACGAGAAAACCGAGACGAATCGTCGATTCTTTACGACGGTCGCTAGGCTAGACGCAACTGCGATTCGATTCTAGCGGGTCGATCGACCGGTCTGTCCGGGACACGATATAATTTGCGTTGAGCAGGATCACGCGATCGTCGATTAACGCTTGAACCAAAATTTGTAAATCCTCCGAGTGTACTTCCCGCTGGAAACAGGGGATTTCTGATTTTGTCGGGACTCTGTCCTCGTTCCGGAGGTTATGGATGGCGAGATAAGAAGGTTCGTTATTCAGCCTTCCGTGTAAAAGAGCGGATCTGATCGGATCGAAGCTGAAGCCAGGACACGACCCAGGCAAGGAAGAGGTACTCGTTTGTTCATCGCGTTCAGCGATTCAACGATTCAACGTTTCCGCATAGAAGAAAACACCGCGGAGCGAGACGGCGAGGAAGGGAGAAGGCCCGGTCGACGCCCCCGGGAGTCGTTCAACCCGGTGCCGGCGGTCGTCGAGGATCGGCCTTGAATCACCCGTGCCCGTTTACGGGAGCGGCGCGCACGGGTTCAAGCACCAGACCAAGTTGAGGCTTCCGGTAGAATCGCGGACACGGTGCCCGGGCACGGAAGCACCAAAGCACCGAAGCACCGAAGCACCGAAGCACCGCGAGGTAAACGATCGCTCGTTCAAAGGATCCGTCTTTCGCGCGAGGTCCCCGTCGGCTGGAGTCTCATCGATCCGCAATACCAAGCTCGAGGGTTGGCTCTCGGAATGACAGTAACTTTTTGGGGGAGTTTGATCGAGTCGAAAACGTCTACCAGAGATCGGTTCGATGCAGGTAATGGGACCTGCTAATGACAGGTTCGTGGCGAAAATCAATTACGATAATTTGCGCGGGTTCAAAGTGTCTCGTTTGGCCCGGCCACTCGCGGGGGAGTGAAAATAGTCGGTGCATCTGCGCGGCGCTTCGGAGCGTTTGGCTCGAGGCATTATTTTCACGGCGCTTTGATCCGACGATGGACGAGCAGCTCGGTTTGGCGAGGATGAACACGTGCCCCGAGATAACGACGTGGAAATGAAAGGCAACGAGTGATAATGACCATTAGCGGGACAGCGTGGGGCGGGCCTGGTAGCCCAGGACCGGCCGACGCGACGACGCCGATACCGATCGAACTTATTAGAACCGAATATACAAGTAAACATCATCGGAATGATACTTGGTATGATTTTTGTTAGAACAATGCCAAAATATGGTCAGCGAAGTCCCGTTAAAAAATAATGAAAAATAAACAAGTTTGAATTTGCGATCAGTATGGTCTCACCGATTCAGGGGCCGTAAAGAGGGTACAGTAGTGGGGATATCTCCGGGACATTTACGTGCTGGATATTTGGGACATATACCGATAAAATACTGTAGCTACCGAATGGTAATTGCATGGGACGTTCTGATAGGTTCGAGAGTGTCGAGCGAATACCGCTGAAACCTTGCTGATTGCAGTCTACGAAGATCAGACGAACGAATTTTCTGCTGGCGTTCGAGGGGCGGAAAATGGTCGCGGTGCTCGACGGATTCGAAAGGCGGAGAACAGCATCGGTATCCGACGCCGCGACGCTTTCTACGGTTTTATCGAGTCGATCGATCGGCTTGTTGCCGCGAGTTACGACAGATTCAGCAGCGGCGATGGTGCGCGCGATTGCTGCACCACCGACTGCACCCGGCGCTGACGCGGCGAAATCGGTGTGCATTACGAAAGTTAACTGGAGCACGAATCGACTTTCGATTCGGTGGTAAGGGGCCCCGTGCGTTCCCCTTCCCGCTCCCTCTCGCGTTCTCTGAAAACCGAGAGTACTCTCTTCACGATTCCCGGTGATAGAGAGAGAAAAGACACGCGCTTTGCTCAATACCCGATTGCAATCCTTCTAGAGAATTCACCAGGGCCCGTAACTTCTCCGTTGCGCAAACTATGGCCGAGGCCCAGTTCCCGAAGATCTCGCCACCTATGGGCAAACTTTCCTGACGGCGAAAGAAGTTTGCTCGGCGCAGAATATCAGGGGATCGGTCGCTTCTGATGCGTCGAAGGCGTCCGCGGCGACAGATCGCGAATCTTTAAGCATTTTCGCCGGGAAACTCGGCGAACGTTTCCACGGCCAAGTCGGAGGATCCGCGGGGCATGGGAGGAACAAGATATCTAGTTGCAGGTCGTTCACATCGCGAGGGGACGACCAGTAAAAATAGAATGAGAGCGCCAGGAGCGCGCGGAGTGCGTATACCGCGACCAGACGCGACCAAACGATCTTCTCGATCCTCCCTTTGCACCGATTCGCGAATACGCAATGCTCGATTCGGCGAGACTGATTTAATCTATCGGGACTCGATTTTTGCTAGGGTCGTTGGGTCATCTGGTTCAAAGAATAATCGTTGTTCTTGCATCGATACGTACCTGCGTGTAACACCAATTCTCGGCTACAGGGGTGTTCACTTCCGGCGGTGGTGGGCTCGGTACGCGGCTTACTGCCATACTACTGCTGCTGTGCAAGTTCGAGCTGACCCGCGATGTTTGAGGCGCACAGTCGCTCACCGCAAGTCTGCAACAGAAAACAACACCGAGCAATTATAGTTACCGTTGGCGAGACGACGATCGAGTATAAACGTTACTCCGAAGCGAGGAGGTCGAAACCCTTCTTCGGCATCGGGATCGAAGTTGTTCGCGTCGTCGGGAAACAAGGAAGTATCAAAAGGCTGAAGAAAATGGGGAAATTCCCTAGTTTCTCGAAACGAAGGTCAGCGACGGTTGATCGACCTCCGTGCCGAGGATGGAACAGTCGCGCCTCTTCGAGGGGACTCGCTCGATGCTAGGAAAAGGGTGGACACGTCGATGGAGGGGATGAAAACGCGAACGCGGAACAAGGGGCGGAGGAGGAGAAGGCAGCGGAGGTGGAGGACGCCGGAGGGGTGAAAGAAGCATGAAAGAAGAAGGGTATGCAGGGCACGCGATGATGCTCACGTGCGCCAAGTACGGAACAACTGCTTGAGCATCATCGACTCTCGAGTGCATTAGCCCCCGCGCGCAGGTTCATCGGACCCGAGTCGTTCGAGAAACCGGGATGCGCCGCCTTGTCCTAATCTTACGACCCTTATCTGTCAGTCAATCGATATGCTAACGCGATAAGGGCGACGGTTCGACCAGGTTAATCCTTTGGCTCTTCGAAGTACCTCGCGCGCTTGCCCGTTGAGGAACTTTCTGCGCTGAACCACCAATTTCGTGGACACTGGGACACTTTTATGGACTCGTCTTTTAAGGGGGTGAACTCGTTTCCTCCCAAGATTGCAAAGGTACTTCTCGTTTCTCGATCACGCAAACATGGGCTGTTTCAGTAGTCAAAAGCGCTAGATGAAAGATCAATCTAGACCACAAAAGTCCTATTTTTACGATTTGAAAATAAAATTCAATGGTTAAATTTTCAGAGTACAGCTTTATCGAGTGATTACATATTCGCTATTCTTTATATTATTTTTCTGTCATTGTTCTTATAGTCTGCGACATCTACGAAATAATAATAAACCTCGTAAACGTAAAAATAGGACCTTCGAGGGCGACTGAGGCCTAGATTGATCTTTTCTGAGAAGGCGCATGCCGCACCCCAGCAATCCTGGAAACGAGACTACCCGTTTTCGAAATTCGGCGAATATTCGTGGGAAACGAATCCATGCAAAGACGCGTGGTATTTCGGAGGACGATAGGATCGGTGGCAATTGTCATTCCGCCGATGGTCCTCGAGAGCAGGCACGGCACGGTGCGACGCTCCGCGTGCGTACCGTGGAAAAAGTCGATCCGTGGGTATCGGCACGCCACGGGATCCCCGGGTCTCTCGTTTCCCACAAAAGTGCTCGCGTTACGTTCACCTCGGGTCTCGGGTCTGAGGCCTCGTGCCTCGGGTGGGATCACGACGGAACCGTTTATCTCTCTCTCCTGGCGAAATGTCGTCGCCGCTTGTTGTCGGGAACACGAGCTCCGAGTTCCGAGCTCTCTGCTCTCTGCAGTGTGCCACCGAGTTCGCCGCGTTCGAGCACCTCTTCCCCGTTCTCCGCGATACCCGACCATCCACCGTATAGCATTATAGCGCGAAGGCAACGTGGGAGTAACGTGGAAGTGAAAGTTAGAGCAGGCTTCGGCGGAGGCGAGGAGAGAGGAGAGGACAGGTTGCGTAAAAGGCAACCGCTAATACGCCGACGAAGAAGACATTTAACCCTCGCGCACCGGTCGGCTAATCGGCGCGCCATGCGCCAAACCAATTATGGGAGAAAACTCGGAATCGAATATACGGGTCGCACGACAGCCGATAAACACTCTTTAATGCTTGGATGACATTTTTGTAACCGGACATCTGATGTTGTTCAACACTATTTCGAATGTAAAAGCTATTCGCATATAAAATGGATGAAACAAAACCGAGGAAAACTGATGAAACAGCACACATTCGGTCTTGCTAGGTTGGAGGGAAAGTTCTGTCGTTTTCTGAAGAAAACGTTTGACTCAATTTATAAAAATATATGTTTAATATTATTCAATGGTATGATTTCCATTATTTGTGACAGCTGGTTGCCATCTTTCGTATAACCTGTCAATTCGCGTTTCCCTGATTTACAAGCTAAATTACCTGCTTACTTCGAAAACGACAGAACTCTCCCTCCAACCTAATAAATGTTCTGTAAATCGGTGTTGAGCCCGATTAGGACCGATAAGTACCTCGACGTCTGAATTTCATTTGTACCATCCCCCCGCATTATTGCACACCAATTGCGGTCTGAGCTTTCATGGGTGTCCCATCCTGTCTCAAAGCGTCGAGAGCCGGGGCCAGTGACGGGGCCAGAGCCAGTAAAGATTCGTCGGTTTTTCTTGGCTCGGCGACAGCAACGCAATTGCGGGATTTCTCTTATCCGCTGGTTGTGCAGCGTATTGGAAAGTGAAAGGAGAGAACGAGAGTCTTTTTCGCGTGGCCGGGGACTCGATTTATCCTCCGGAAAAGATCCGTATCTTATCGGGAATCGGTGCGGCGTAGACACGAGACACGTGTAAATCTCCGATCACGTGTGTTGGATCGTTCGTGTCTCTACGTATATATATCGGGCCATTCGTATTCATTTCGATTCCATCTTCGTCTTCGCTTCAATGCTTTCGATTCTTCCGCCGAGACCGGACGAAGAGCCTCGCGCGAGACGTTTGCAACTGGTTAAACGACAGCTGGAGACGTATCGATTCGAGTAAACTTTCCGTCGTTACTCCATGCAAGAACAAAGCGTACCAAAAATCGACGAATTAATTAGCAAATGGGGCTGGATTCGGGATGTCGAAAACGGTTGCCGTAGCTATTAATAGCTTGATATCTAGGTGGATCGGTGTTTCCCCGTTAGATAGTCGCAGCCGAACGTACTTTCCGTTACTATAAAGAAAGCGGTAGGAATGCGGGTCCGCTTGATGAATAGTATAATTTTGCTATCGGTCGAAGCGACAATCTCGGTGAATCGAATTACGAGCAGGCAGGAAGGGTTTCCTCTTGCCCTGTTGTCGCACCCAGGCTGTCTTCTTCGCAGCACCGAGTAGCAGTTCACCTGTGCCCGATGCGACGCGACTGCCAGCGGAAACGTTGTTCTTTGGAAGGGGATAAACACCGATATTAACCCATCCGGCGAAAAGGGGGCCGGCGGCCGCCTTTGTGACGCCGATAACGTTCGCCGGAATATATCACACCGGATGTGAAACCCGAATTTGCCGGAAGCTTTGTCGGATCGGTTCGAAAGCTGTGGAAAGGAAAAGGGAGCGGAGTACGGAGAGGTTTCCTTTAAATTCGTGTTCGCACATTTGCAACGAAATCAAGCCCCGAATTAACTCCTCGGTAATTTGGGCTAAGAGTTACCTACCGAAGTTTACGATCCCTTCAACCCCCAATTACATTTCCCGGGCAGCGACGTGCTCAAATGATCTCGCCGTGATCCTTTCAAAGCGACTCGAGCCCGAGAGGGTTAATAACGCTAACAATTACCAACGACACGTGTGTGCGCGCGCGTTCCCTTCACGAAAAAAGGGCTGCGCCCCGACGATACATCGGGAGAACTACCCTCTGCCAGAGGGTCGCCCTCGTGTACCTCGAGGGTCAGGAAAGTCGAATTGATACCATATCGAATCGATGGAAAACACAAGCTTACGATCAGCCGTTTTATACCGTAGGAAAATTGAATTTCGGACAACAATTTATCTCCTGCCTCGAAATCGATCGTTTACAAGGCTTTCCTTTTTAATATTCAAAACAATTGGCAATTTAGAAGGAGCAACGACAGAAGGAGGAAGCTGATTCGACGAGTATCTATTCTCGGAACACGATACGTTCGCTATAATTGCGTTGTTTCGGGCTTGGTGCACGCGGTTTTCACCTAACTTCCTCGTTTTCACCGGCGCGGCGTGCAGCGCTGTTCCACTTTCCCCTGAGCTCTCTGGCCTGGCCCACGACTCCGTTTCAACGGATTCGGAATCCGGATGAGCCTGTGAACCGTGGAATCGTCTTCGAGGTTGCTTCGTGACTGACGCGTCACTAATTAACGCCGTTGCGTTCATTTTCTCCGTCGTGGAAATGAAACGAGACCGAATAGATGCTCTCGACAGAGTTCTACTACGAGTATGGGTACAAATTGCACCCCAGGCTGAGAAGAACGGAAATAAAAAGTTTACGGATGGAAAATTTCCAAAAATTTTCCAAAAATGCTATCTGCGACATGTTCCTAATTTTTGAAGTATTGTACTCTTTTCTTTTCAAAGAATCAATATAATTTGACGAACTTTTTCTTTACAGTTTGTTCCGAAAATGTATGGAGTCGAATTACAAATTACAACCCCTGTGGTTAATATTAAAATAGTAGTACACAGAGAGATCAGAGAGAGATTAACTGCGTTCATGTTCCAAGATTTTCCTCGGATCACCTACCACCAACTACTGAGTGCTCGAACACGTTCGATCATTGTTCGCAGAAAGAACTACAGTATTGAGTCGATATAAGTCTTCAACACTGGACATTTGGGACATATACTGATAAAATACTGCACTCCATTCGAAAGGGATTCGGCATCAAGCGCGATCGAGAAAAGAGGGACGCTTTGAATATTTCGTAATCGGTTGGTGCTGCTCGAGTGCTCGTAAAGAGGGAATCGATGGCAGTCGAACGGATCGTAGCGTGAATTCGGACTGGTTTTGTAATACTGGGAAGAAACTGGTCGATGGTAACGACGATGCTCGAGGAAATAAATTGCGCGTAGCTTCGTGTCGCTTCCCGCTGCTCCTTGTCGCTCCTCGTCGTCGGAAGCTCGCGGTTTTATCTCGTCCCGTGACGGGTAGAAACGAGGACATGGAAGAGACGCGAAGAAACCCGAGATCGTCGACAGAAATCGGAAACCGGACGAGGCAGCTATCGCCGGAAAAGTCGCTGAAATTCTCTGCCCGCGATTCCAGCTGGATATTCAATTTGAGATCTGCCGTCGCTGAACTCGGAATAAAAGCTCTTGTCAAGATCGAAAAATTTTCAAGCAGCGTAAGGCTTCGTACAGACCTAAACAGTTCTATTTGCAGAATTTCTTGCGAACAACTATGGAACGGCGTATACTACAGAAATACAGAAAATGTTGGCAGTTATTGAGCGAATTAAAGTTTCAAAGTTAATTAAAGTTTCCTCTTTACGATCTCTTTGTTCATAAATTTCTTTCTATTTCTTGACATTTATTCTTTATCTTATGAATGTTTAGGATATGCTCCACCTGTCTTGGAAACGGATTTGCAAGTGCTATCCGTTCGCATTCGTGCGAAATACTTGGCGAAATGCGCGCCGCGTCGTTCCCTGAGCCGGTGGATCGACCGCGCACACGGATGCGCGTCGAAATGCTCGCGGCGGAGTTCGACGCAATGTTCGGCGAAATGTCATAACATCTTCAAACAGTCAATTCATTTAGTCTTGAATCTGATGTCTTTAATGCTTCGTCCCGACTTGAACATTTCACTTTGAAACTTGAATTACGTAGTATATGTCGCGTTTAGGTCTGTACGAAGCCTTCCCTTACGACCAATCGATTAGACTGTTTCCAAAGTTATCACACAGTTATCCGCGAGCGGTACTCGCGGAGATTCCAGAAAAAGATTGTTGCTCATCGCTGCACCGAACGATCAACGAGGGTGGTGCGCGTAGCGCTTCGATGACTCGTCAACGTGGAATTACGCAACGCTCGGAAATCGCGATGCGCCGAGTACGTGTACTCGAAGTTAACACCTGCGTTCGAATTGTAAGACTGTTCAATGTACGCTCGATTCGTCGTACAAACGTTTTTTATTTCGTTAAACGATGAAAAATTCTTTTGATCTTGGAGGAACCTCGACGGTTTTCGAGAGCCGGACCGTGCGATTTTCGCAGCAAACTTGGCAACGAAGTGGGAGCAAAGCGTAGGGGAAAGAGAGCGAGGGAGAGAAAGAGAGAATCGAGAGGGGCGAAGTCAAGGCTGATGCCTGGCGCAAGCCGACTGTGATAAGACAAAGGCTAACTCTCTTCAAGGGCGCGACGTCGACTGCGGTTCTCTCGGCCGTTTCGCACGCGCCGAGTTGTCGCTTCGACGAAGACACACGAACCGGCCGAGGAGACGCGCGACGTCGTTCTACAGGGAGAGAGAGAGGCGGAGAGACAGGGAGAAGAAGAGAGGAGATGAAGGAGGAGACGAAGAGGGAGAGAGAACAAGACCAGTCCAGGCCGACCGTGAGCAACCGTGGGTTTGGCCTCTATTCACGCGCGGGCCTCATGTCGCCACGATAAAATTCGATAAAGTGTCGAACCTACGATCTACGTGCGTCCGCGCGTGTCGCGTGTGCTTCGGCATTGACTTTAATGGTCACACACATACACGTGGCGGAACCGATGGCCGTGGAAATAGACGGTCGCGTAACGCTTCTCTAGATCGATTCGTGTCGGGATCGCTGCATAAGCTTTGCGGAATCTCGTGTAAGAATCGTTCGAGATGCATACTCTGACGCCTCGACCTGCCTTCGAAAAGCAACGATAGAAGAGATATCGGCTCGAGTTTCTCGAACGGAAAATTCAACGCGCGAATTTCTTCCGCGAAAAGAAGCTTCGAGGTGCAACGCGTAATTTCGAAATGCTCCAAATGGAATGAAAGTATACTCGACTCGTGGCAAAGTGGAAATAACCTTGAGAGGTTTTATATCGAGCTTACGACATTGATTACTCAGCGAGTAGATCATAACTTTATAGTGTCGTGTGGCAAGAGTAAAGATCGATCGCGAGCAGCTGATTGCAAGTTAGTTTGTTTACCGAAACGAGTGTCTTACGCCGTCCGTGAGGCGGTTTTTAATCGAACAAGTTTTTCCCGTTGTCTTCCTTCCACGTGCAAAAAGATTGAATCGGTGAATTAACGCGCGCAACCAGGGCCGGCATCCCCTCCCTCGACCATTAAAACGGGGAATTACAAATGGTAATCGAATAAGAGTGGCCGGCCACGTAATTGCGGCGAATGCGCGGACCCGAGGCTTGAAAATACCACGTCCACTATGCTGTTGCCCGTGTGTTCGTCGGTAATTTTAGTTTCTTCACCGATCATTAGTCGTCGTTATCCAAGACAGTGTGCACGTGTCGCTCTGCTCGCTTTCGTGTCCCGTAGAAAAAGTAAATGCAACAAGAACTCGAGTTGACTCTCTGTATTATACATTGCCGGATGCGAGTCTCGGTACGAAACTCGAGGCGTTTCAGAAAAAAAATATCTCGGTTGACGCGCCGAAAAGCGAGTCGTCGCGCGTCGGGGAAGAGATTCCACTGGAGGATGGGGAAAGCGAGAATCGAGAAGCGAGAAGCGACTCGGTGGCTAATAAGACGGCCGTAAGAGCTCATCTGGAGGGAATGGACCTCGCAAATTGGCCATGAGGCCCAAGGTCGTCCGGTATATCCCACATAGCCGGGGCCAGTGGCCCCAGTTGGAAACGAGTCGGGAGTTGGGAGTCAGGAGTAAAGAGTAGAGTCCAGGGGAGCTTCCCTGCCCTTGGTCCGCGCTGGCTCTCGACTCAGTCAGCAAGGATAGAGGATAGAGAAAACAAGACTGGCCCCGCAGCGGCCCCACGGCCCTATGGCCCTATCGAAGGACGACCGAGTCCTGCGAGGAGGTTCAGGCCTTTTCTCCTCTCCTCGGTGTAGCTCCTTCTCCTTCTTCTTTCTCTCTTTTCTTCTTCAGGTAGAAAAGACCGAGCCCGCAGCCAACCTCGCCGTGGGCTCTGTGCTCTTGGCTCTCACTCTCTCTCTTTCTCTTTCTGACCGTTCCAGCTGCGCCTTTCGAGAAACGCGCTAGGAACTTCCAACAACCAACGGCCACCGAGCGCAACAAAGAAGCTTCCGTGGAACGCGTTGTCTGTAGTGGTCCTTGGAACTTCTCTATCCCTTCCTCCTCTCTTTCTCTAGTTTCATGTGCTCCGAGTTTCTCGTGGGAATCATCGTGTTTTGGATGATCCAGGATAAGCGACACAGGTTTTCCCTTCGACGAGCAGGAACACGCCAACCAAGAGAGGCCCAACGGTTTTCTTCCCGGCTCGATTGTACGTATAGGTCGGTGTTCCGACTACCTGACGAGGTATCATTCTGTGAGAAAAGCTGTTTGGAATAGAAATTACACCGGCACGTCTATTAGACCCTGTTTTTGAAGATCCTTTGTGCTCGATCCACGGGACGTCCTGTGCAGCTTGAGAACCGAAGGGTGTAGGTGTTCCGCCAATATTTACAGCATCGAGACGCAGAGAATCCTTCACGATTTTTCGTGAATTCCGAATTTTACGAACGCGGTCGAGAATCGAATCCGTTTTATTCCATCGCTCGAAGAATGTAGTTTTAACGAACCGGTCGGAAGTCTGTAAGATAATCCTAAGGTGAGACACGTCGCAAAAGTATTTTTCTTTCCACAGTTTCGATCGATTTACCCGGTTCGGTTGGCTGAAAGCCGGAATTAAGGGCCAAAGTACCCAAGTTGAAGCGAAACGAGACTCCACGCCCTCCTCCGTAAAGTCTACACCCCGCCCTGCCCCTCCCTGTCCCTCTCCCCCGTCTCAACGTTTCTCTTGTTCCCCAATTAACCCGAATTGCACTTCGGGCTGTGAACCGGACAAAAGCTCCTTCTCCGCCAGTGGTTCTCCGTTTCACGCAGCTGTGTCGAGTGTTGTCGGACGCAGCGCCGACTAATTGCGCTGTTAACTCGGTGAATTAATTCTACCAACGAGAGACACGAAGGGAGAGAGAAACGAAGAGAGAAAGAGGGAGATGCCCCGCCACTCTTCCCGCGTTATTCGATTAACAAGCTGTCGTATCGATCAGCAGTTACGCGGAATCGAGAACGTCGAAAATGATCGAATAATCCCGGATTACGGCTATTAACCCTTCTCCCGCGACCCTAACCGGTTATCATCCCTTAATTCAACCTATCCTCGAGGTTCGATTGAAAATTTTCAAATCTGTCGCGCTGGCCAGTCGAGAAGCAGCCTCGAGATATTTTCTTCGCGTTTGTGGAGAATAAAATTTGAAGTAAAATTTCGACGATCAATCGTGTCCGAATATGGAGGCGGAGCGAGGAGACCTCCGTCGAATACGAAATAACAGAAATACGCACCTTGTGTATTTAATTCGGTTGTTCGGACAACGTGTTTCGCCAGGGGCCAACCAACCGTCTCTCTCCCGGAGGAGGGGACGAAGTTCGTGGAAGCGTCAGGCTGTTTTTCGGCGTTCACGAGCTTTTGCATTCCGCGCGAATGCTGGCCAGCAACAACTCCATAGTTCCATAGCCTCCAGCCCCCTACGAGAGACGGCCAGGAAGAGGGAGAGGCAGAGGGCGAAAAACCGAGGGGACGTCGTACCACGGCCCTGTACCCTTGAAGCCGAAGGTTGCGGAGCTAGCGAGGGACAACCTTCCTTCCTTCCGACCCCCTCCTGTCCTTCTGTCCTCCTGCCCTCCTGCCCTCGACCAGTCCGCCTTTGTGCTCGGCTTTATTTCATCGCGCACCGGACATCGATTGGACTCGAGTCTCGTCCCGATATAATAATAACGCTGTGCAAACGATTTCCCGAATCGAGACGCTCCCGGACAGACATCTCGTTCTTGGCTCGAGATCTCTGCCGCAGTCGAGACTATATCCAAAGTAAAATATTCACGACATTGATTCGAGCCACGGCAAGTACTACAAGCTTACCAGGTGAGTTTACAAAAAGGGCGATACCTTTCGACAAGACCGTTTCCGTGGACCGAAAATCCAGAGCAAACGTACAGAACGAACGCGCGCGAGTTTCCGAGAACCAACATCGTCGAGATAAAAAGCTTTAGATAGAGCCGAGCGTACACTCGAGAACACAACGCTATCGGGCATCTTCTCGTATCGCTGCGAAAGATCGGAGAACGACTTCCAAGTTCTTGGTTACTGTTATCAGCTCGAACAGCTGGAAATTAGTTTGCCAAGGAATGCGATATATCCGGTTGTCGAGATCCGATTCGATCGTCGAGTGTCCTTCCATGGACAAAATAACCGCGAAAGAGGGAATTGTTTGCGGAGTCGTAGCGACGAGTTAGCGCCGGTTTGACACGGCCGTTCTAAACGATTCTGAACGAGGACGTTGCGATTCTAGAGCCTGTCCGCGGGCACGTGGGCTGCGAGAGGAACGGAAGCGGACCGCTCAGCTCGTTACATAAACGTGCAAACACGCAAATAGGTAAAGGTTAATTCCCGAAGACGGTGAATACTAGCGGCGAAGCTGTAAAAGCGTTACGCGTGTATCGTCCCGGGTTCACCGCGATAATTGCTCGCGGCTGCCGAGCAGAATGAATGAAACCGGCCGGAGGTGAGAACCTAACCTCGGCTTTCTCGTTAACCCGCCGTGTAATCGGGACCAGACTCGTCAAGAGTCGATTCGATCGCCTCGAATCGCGGTTTGCTTTATCCTAGTACGTATCGGTAAATTGTTTCTTCGATATTCGCGGATCATACGAGGTACGAGTGACTGGAGTTTCTTCGCGGTCAGACCGCCGCACCGTGTTCTTAAAATATGCGTTCTTTGATGGACGTGTCAAGCAAAATACGGAACATGCGTTTTTATCGGAACGATTGTCACTGCGTTACCTGTAAACCGGTTCGCGCTTCGAAAAAGCTGATTTGAATGATTGCGACGAACCGTTCGACACCCCGACACAAACGTCGGCGTTATCCGCTTCGGCCGAGTCTTGAATATGCAACGAGTCGGGATAAAAATGTACAACGCGACAAATAAAGTTGCGCTGCCCCGCCACGATTAGTTGCAAAAGAGATAAATCTGAACACGGATGTCAGGCTCTCGGTGTATAAAAAGAAGCGGTGGGGAGAAGATCTTCGAAGCATCCGTGGGAGCGCGACGCGAGCTGTTCGTCGACGATCGGAGAGCAAGCGAGACGACACGAATCTCCGTAAACCAATGAACAAAAATGTTCAGACGGGATGAAAAAACTCGATCAACGCAAAGAGAATTTTACGTCGACGGGAATTCGGTGATACGACAGACGCGCGAACGGTATATCAATTTCGATATCGTGCGCGCGCTTCGATCATCGGTCGTAGGCTCTCTCTCGCATCGTTTCCACATGCTTCGGGGAAAGGAGACCTATGCCGTCATCAAGGACGAGAACTTTACCTCTGAAATCGGCCTGTGCGTGAATCACTCTATACTAATTTACGGGAAAAGAATCTGGGTCGAAATAGACACACGAATGCGGACACAGGTACGGCTAGTAACGAGTAGTAAATTACTGTAATCCAGCTGGTGATCGGCTAGCCATTAAAGGAATACTATTGCGTTAATTAAATCTGCTTATTAGAATAGCGCGTTTCGCTCGCGTTTACTTATCGGTACCGGTACACCCTCTGTTTGCCATCGCGATCGATACGCGACGATTAACGGGGCGGGCGGAAACGAGCGCGCGCGCGCGTCTTTTCGTCCCCATGTTTACGCACGAAATTCGACCGGATAAAATCGCTTGCAAAGTTGGCGTTATCAATTCCGCAAACCAATGCGACGGAGAACGTTATGCGCGCACACAATCGGAAAAATATTTACTACGAGGAGCTCGCGAGAAGTTTGCGTAATCGTCGTCACCGCTAGTTTACTCAGGTTCAGGTTACGACGAACCAATGGCACGCTGCGGACATACGTCGAGGATCTCCTTCGTCGACGACTGAAATCCGTACGCGGAAGGAAAAATACGAAAACCTTATCGCGCGGTTGTGATAAACGCGGAAAACCATGTTCCGGGAAAATTACCAAACGAGAACGGAGCGATAACCGAGGCGAACAAGAGGATCGTTAGGAGCAGGTGCTTTTATTTCAAGACAGCGTTGTACAGAAACGATTGATACGGGTTCTTTCGACGAGAAAAGGTGAGTATGTAGCACGCACGCAAGCAAGAGCACGAGCACACACGCGCATTCACGCACACTCGAGTAAATAGCACGCGACTACACGGCCAACAATGATAGCCGGCCAGCTGTGCCTTGGTGGGGACAAAGGACACCGACATTCAAAGCGATTTCTGGCTTTGTGTGTTCTCCCCTCTCTATCGAGCAACGAGAAAATATTATGACGCAAACACGATAACGGCGCAGGCAAGGTCGGAGCTTTTCCGATTCATCTAACGCGACAATCAGCACGTTATGCTGAAACTTTTATGCTCCCTGGACTTTAACGAACCGCTCAACTTTATCGCCTTGCCATGATCCACGCGCTTCTACGTGCTCGTAATTATGGCGACGGCTTTTAAACACTGAAGCGACAATCACGAAAGAGACACGAGATAGACGGAGAGAGAAGAAGAGAGGGAACACAGAGCGTCGAGGCTCGTCGAATATGTTCTCTGAAAATGTTTACGCTAGCCTGGCCTCGAAATTGAAATTTCCCACGTCAGTTTTCATAGTCCGACCCCCCTCCAGACAATCTACACCAATTGAATCGCACCGAATCGTGTTTACTCGTACTCGATCGAGCTTGTAAGAACGTCGATAAAGCAAGAAAGTTTCTCGGGCCAATGAAGCGACAGCACGAAGGTCGCCTCGTACAATTAACATAACTCAAAGCGAATCACCCGTCGATCCTCCGTCGATCAGTGTCGATGGAAATCGCGTTAAATGCTTCACGACGCGAATCGATCGACTGCCGGTTGTTCGCCGCGGAACAATCAGTCGAAATAATTTTTATTGCGATACAACGCACCCATTAAACGCCAAGTTGATCGGAGGGTCTCGCGAAGAAACGTTATCAGCCATGTAAACGCGATGCAGATAACGAGAAAGAGTGAGGGGAATCGGTGTTACGAAAAATCGTGTGCGGGGGAATTAAACCGACGTATTAATTGAAACGTCATTCCGCCGGGAAGCGTGATATAATCGAAATTTCAATCGACAACGAGAATTGCTCACTGGAAATCGGTTTACCGTTTTCCACGATTCGGTCGGTTCCCAGAATCAAATTACCAGACCTTGGATAAAACTAAATCGCCTCGATGCGCGAAAGTTTTTTCCCTCGGAAAAGATATTGGAAGAGATGAGATACTTCAAGAAAAATGCGTCGAATCGAGGATTTCGGATGCAATTGGCGGTAAACGTAGCGGCTTCCGCAATGCCAAGGTTATGGACGCACAGGTGAGGGGTCCAATACGAGCGATCGCGACCGGCGTTCATTAAATTACAATTATAAAGTCGAAGATCTGTTTATAGCCTCGTGATTCATCGGTTCGCCCGACGGCGTTTCTCGCAGCAGGAAGTAATGACTAATAGGTTCCATCGAGGAGGTCCACTGGTTCTCTGCACAGCGAACAGTGCACAGTGCAGTGTATGCACCCATTCCTCTGGTCGACCGTGCCGCCCCCCGGACTATTCTCTAATTCTCTCCGCGTTCAATTACCGTTCGTACCTCTCCATGTTACCGTATTTTAACGAATCCGACTCGTGATGAAGATTTCAACAGTCTATCAAATATGAATGTTACGCCTTTCTTTCTGAAAATATAGACTCGCAAAAAATATCAATTCTCTCTTCTACAACATTTTTCAGGATAAAGACGTTTTACTCACTGTAAACGTAAATAAAATGCTACGGTAAAGCTTTCTACAAAATGGAGCAAAAACTGCGATTTCTATTAAATTTAATTCTGGCGAATTTTAAAGAAAACATTTGAATCGATTTATAAAAATATGTTTAATAATATTCAACGATATAATTTCCATTATTTGTAACAACTTGTCGCCATCTTTCAGACAATCCATTAATTCGTGTTTTCCGCTGACTCACTAGCACTAGAAGCAAAATTATCAGCTAGGTTAAAATACGACAGAACTTTCCCTCTAACCTAATACACTAATTCCGCGTATTAATTAATCGCGTTAAGAAGGGTATTATCTGTATCGTACTCTTCTGACGAGGCAACATTTTAAAAAATGTGGGAATATATGTTCACGGACAACGGAAGCAGCTCAATGTCAACAGAGAATACAAAATTAATAACGAGGGACATTAACGATTCCAACGAGTATACTAGTGTATGAATTGTTAACCGATTTTCCGACGGCGTTATACGAGTCGAGGTTGCTTCCAGGGGACGCAAGACTGGTTGTAAAAACTCATTGCCAGGTCCGTCACGATTCGATCGGATACGAACATAAATATGAACAGCGAAGGCTGTTTACTGGCCGCGTAGTATCGTACTGATAAAAACCTCTGACACAGGGAAAGTCGTACGAAACGGTACTGTAACTGTCAGCGAGTAAGTAATAACATTTGTGTGAACACGGGTGGTCTGTAGGTTAGTTAACCGTCGTACGTGCCTCAAAAATAGCTGCATAAAACAGACTAGGACAACAATTCAACCATTTTTATCTTACGCATTAAATCAGCACATTATGTTGCATTTACAGCGTCACATTTTAAAGAAATACATCTCACGACGTAGACGTAAAAGGATGAATAATTTTTCAGTATGCAAAAATATCGAATCGCTGAAATTTCACTCCGAGGAACGTATGAGGGTTAATCGCACCGCTACGTTCGCGATGCTATTTTATTGATAGCGCGCAAAAATAGACGCGAATATCTCTTATCGTTTACGCAACAGCAATAATAATAAATACAGATAAACGAGTAATAAAGCAAGAATATTTGCCGTACGAATATCCAATATACGAGGAACATTTGTAGTACGACTTGTTCGTCTAACCTCTGACTCATGCCGAATCCTAACCTCCTTTTTGCTGTCGCAAGATATTTCAAGTGTACCGTTCCAACACCATCGATGTATCGAGAACTCGAATTGTATTCAAATATCTCTATCGCATTCGCCAACCTAAGCTACAACGGTTCCACTTTCGAAACGATATTTTATTCAGCCTGGCGTCCTCTTTTCGAAATCGGCGTCTCGACACTGTATCGGTCGAATCGAGCACTCGGATTCGTTTACGCTGCTTCTTTCGAAAAAAAATATTTCGATTTCAAGAGCGCTTAACTTCGTTGATACTGTATCGGGCTCGAACATGCATATGTCGTCGTCTGGCAGTTATTGGCATGTTTACTCGAAACTTTCACAGGAGTTAGGGGGATGTTCTTGTTGTTAATTGGTTGGAAGTACTCGAGACCATCTGTAGGAACGTGGGCATATGGCTATTGGCACTTACAGTGGATAACAAAAGTAAGTTAATACTCATACTTTCAGTAATGAAATCACGATAACGGTAATATTTATTCACTTGTAAAAATAAACAAGTTGATTACATATTTAATGGTGATCTTGAAAACAAAATTTATTACCAATATCACAGTGATCTGAAGTTTTATCAAGATATTGATTTTTCTATATTAAATATACAAAATTTGGTGTGACAAAAGTCAGTTAAGGTATCGTTTAATAACACTGTCCAACACCAAATTTGTTTCAACATTACATCGTGGTTCTTATAGTTTTATGCGCCGATTCCGAATCTGCACTTAATTTTCCTCCTAGAAGAACAGTGTTTGAGAAACACGAGTTTCAAAATAGAAAACATGTTTTTCAACTTTAAACAAATATTTTGATGTTATTATAACAGATATCGAATTGTTCTCTGCAGCAAAAAATTCTGCAGACTTTCCGGAATACTAAATTTAAACAATCGTTAAAGATGGGGAAAGACCGTTTTTACCACTTTTGCACCAATTTATAAGGATATTTTTCAGTTTAAATTTAGTTAAAACTCGGGAAGTATATTTACTTTGCACGATTGCCACACCCCCATTTCCGCCAAGATTTGTGTGAAAGATTTTTGTTCATAGACCTTTTTAAGGTCATTGAAAATTCAAAAATAATTACACCATTTAACCGGTTTTTTTAAAACCCTACTATTTTTGTTGCAAACATTTTTCCAAAAAAAATAAATACTTCCCAAGATTCGAGTATTCGGCATCTCGAATTTGTCACGTTTGACCGATTATAACTCTATAACTGTCCATTATTGAACTTCGTGCCCATTGCATATTTTGTTCAGTAGATCATAAACTACAACGTATGAAAAATCCAACTGATTTTACCGGGACAGATTTACCATATGATCAGTGCGGGGTCCTTCAGTCGATAATTTAAAAAATTAGTCTACTGAAAATAGTAGTTCATTACTATCGATTTAGTCGATAGTTTTCAGTCGATGGTGCCTATCACTGGAGCATAAGTACGGGCGCGGACGCACCGAGCGACATCGGTGCGTGCGCGTCGAAGAATTTTCGTTGACCCGACCCGACACGGCCCGGAAACCGACGCAACGCGACTCGGATTCAATGTTTTCTACGTTCAAATTCCAACGGCTCATATTCACGGTCAAACGTTTCAGCATAAAGGCGGATTGTCGAACCGTGACTGTGCCCGCATCGGACTCGGAAGGTCGGCTCGCAACGTAAAAAGGTGTATTAACCTTGACGTCTCTCTCCTTCGCCACGCAAGCGACTTGACCAAGAACTTTCAAACTAATAACGACCACGGCGGTAAGCATCGGCGACAAAAGAACGGAAAAACCAGCGTGGTACGTCGCAGGTTATGCGAATTCTACGTATGTGTATACCCCGCAACGGTGTAAATCTGTTATATCAGTGACTATATGTAGCCATGGCAGGGATGGGTCGTTGACCAGCGCGCACTCTATGGCAGATACCGGCATCTGCGGCCGAATACTTCAAAACAAAGGGACACCGGTGGTATCACCTCGAAGGACAATCGCTCGATTCGCGATGCTGCTCGTGGAAACGATATTCGAATTCAACTGCCAAGCTTGCTTGAATTTTCGAAAATGCGATACCGACTGACATTCGTTTTCGAAGCAAGTCCACCGACAACCAGAGCAAACGATTTTCGAGTAGTCCTCGGTTTTCCTTAAATCGAATCATACTGCTCGTTCTAAGTTTCCCTAGCACGATTTAATCGTTGTTTAATCGTAGCTATTCGACGCGAGAAAATGTCAATGAATCAGGGGGCTAAAAGAGCGTAGCTCTCGTAGTTGGCGGTGATGGATCGATAAAGCCACTTAATGGAACGGGGAAACGAGAGAAGAAGAAAAACAAATGTTGTTCGATCAAAGACCCACCCTGACAGCCGTAGCACAACGTCGAAGCTCTTGGGCAGAGCGTATACGGAAAGTATAGAGAGAGAAAGAGAGAGAGAGAGAGCACATATAGAGTATAGATAGAGAGGTAGAGTACGTACCGCGCCAGCGCCATCCTGACATGAGATAATCCAGGTCCGGTAGGTGTCGAGAGCAAAGTATCCAGATCTGGAAAGAACGCTTTATCGCCGGCACTAAATCCCACTGGACACATGCGCGTAAATTCCTGGTCCTCGAACACACGAGCTCGTCATAACTTCCGCTGGTTTTCGGAGGGGCCTGGTCGTGCGAGGAGCCTCTCCCGAAAATTCTTTGCCGTCTCACTTCGATTTTCTCTCGAGTAAACTTGTGGCGTCCTCGCGCCTATGAAACGTAACCAGGGATATATATTCCCCGCGGTCCCCGCAGTCCTCGGACGGTAACTCACTGTCACTACCGCATTTTCACTGACTTCGTGTGTCCACCGCGAGACGAAACAAGGCCTTCGCGACAGTCAATTACGGCGACGGTCGAACGGAACGACAACCGAGAATCGACGGACGTGCTCTCTCGACGGAACGGTCTGAACCGTGTCTGCGCGTATAATACGTGTACACGGTGGAAAGAGACGGAGACGGAGACGAACAGAGAAAGCGAGAGCGAGACGAGTGTAACAGCGCACGCGACAACGGGTGAACAGAAGGCTCGCGATCCAAATATGCTCGAGCTCTCGTGTCAGCCAGCCTGACTGTATTTTGACTCGCGAACGACTAGAACCCGCAGGTCGAGCTTTTACGCCTGCCTGCTCGAGTACACAAATCGCCAGTCACTATTCCAACTCCGATCACGGCGCTGGCTCGACTGAGCCGAGCAACTGAGCATCCGAGAGTCCCCACCCCGGCGACCGCGGCCTCGTGTGCTCTCGTCGATTCTCGGCCTTCCCCGCGGTCGGTTCGGAACGCCTCGTGCCTCGCCGCGACCTCGTGTCGTCGCTAGAACGATGCCTCACCGCCGGGTACCCAAGGCTTCCTCCGCTTCCACCGCTTCCTCCACCTCCTCCTATAGGAAACTAACTACTCCTCTCTGTTCGGGAATGCACGTTTTCTGGCATGCTACTTCGAAATTATACCAACTAATGCTATTGTAACGTAACACACGTCGAACCGCCGCGTCCCACCGCGACGCGCCGACAGTTCGACCGACCCGTTCGACGAGTGCTCTCTGACATTCGTGTCCTCTGACATTCGTGTCCTCTGACAACCACCGGAGAGCTTAATATAGCCACGTGTAAAAATATTCAATGATTCTTCCGATATTTACGGTGCTCTCGAGCGTTACATAGGAAAACGATTCTCGACCAAGTCGTTTACCGATCTCTCGTTACAGGTTTTCCGCGTTCGCGGCGCGTGCAGACGTTCCAAACGATGGGAAGAAAAAATTCATGAAATTTCATAATATTTTTCTTCGTTCCGGAGCAATGGGAAATTTTCCGTGGCACGAACGCGCGCGCACGTGCACGCGCCGTATGCATACGGTTTGCAAATGTTAGCTTTTCAAATTTTCGAGGAAAACAATTTCCAGGTAAACAGGTTAACCCTTTGCCGTAATATTTTCTTTGCAGTTACAGCGATTAAAACGTCTTTATCCCAATAAATGTCGTAGAAGAGAAAAGAAAATTTATAGTTTTTGTATGGTTGAATTAATTTTAATTTGACCCTTTGAAAATAATACATATTTCTTCCGACCTAGAATATTTCCGTTCCTGTGATGTTGTGGATATGAAATTGATGTAACACCTCAAAAAATACTGAAATGTTTCGTAATTGATTCTGCGTCACCGCTCGAGGTTAAGTATTGATTACGGATTAAAAACAACGAGATAAACGAAAAAAAAATAAGTCACGCAGTTTCGGACAAATTTGCCTACAAATAACAGAGTAGGATTTCGGGAAGACTGTCAAATTGACTGTTAAAATCTTCATCGCGAGTCTGACTCGTTAAAATACGTCACAGGGTTAACCTGTAGAAATTTGTTTATATAATCATCTTGTTGGTCGATCGATCGACGCGTCCCGATCTCGGTTCACGAGTTTCCACGAGAACCTTACGGGTATGGGACAGAATTATTCATGCGGTTAGCGATGGCATATCCGAGGCATTCAAATCGGTATAGGAAACGCGTGAACGTTTACGAATTCAGAGGTATAACGCACAATCGTTGGGACGTGTGAAAGGTCCCGTCTCTTTCTCTCTCTTTGTCTTTCTCTTTCTCCCAACACGCCGGTTGGATATCGGTGCTTTCATGTCACCGGAAACGGAGAACAAGCCTCTGTGTTCGTCGAATTACATGAAAAAGAGGTCACGAAAATGTTTTATGGGTGTTTAAGGTGGCCTGGGGTCGGCGTCAATGGGACCGTGACGTCGTGCCGGAATCACGCACGACGATCGTGACATTGTGAGAATACCCGCTCGCGAAACTAATACAATAACATGGGGCCACCGCAACAAAAGACGTTCAAAATTGCCCGTGAACGACCCCATCAACCTATATCTACCGTCATACTCGATATCGCGATCCTCGAACATTAGTCGCTCGCAAAACACGTGCGAAGATAAATATCCCTAGAGTACTACTCCATTAGCCACGCTTCCAACATGGATGCCGCTAACCTGCTACCTCGACCGCCATCTTTGCCAAACTCAATTCCAATTGCCGTTCTTTTCCATCGTCATCCCACGAATCGTTTAGGAGACAAGAATTCTCTTTCTCCCTCTCGGTTAATCGAACCGATGCAAAGCGCATTATCGGCGGGTTGGTTCATTTCCGTTATCAATTTGAACTCGATCGAATGTTTTCGTTGTTTAAATGCGGCGCTTTGCGAAGAGGTTCTTCCCTGTTTTAACAAGATTGTAAAGTAAGTTAGCAACCCGAGCGGAAAATGGTTGAAGAACGTTATCTGGGGAGTTTAGTGGACCGACGTAGCTCGTATTTTCCACGGTACAATGGGACTTTTGTGCGAAGAAAGTTGATTCGACGCGGGGGAAACGTGTTTCGCAGCGATCCTTGGTTTTCAGTGGACAAAGGGACTGGTTCTCGAGAAGAGCGGACACGCGGCTTATGGGAGGCCAAAGTGTCTCTTCCACGGTGACAACCGGATCACAGCTGCCACCGCACACGATTTCCTCGAGAACCGACCCGTTTGTGTTTACTGCGTGTCCTCGAAGTTAAACAGACCCTCTTTGCCAGAGCAGAGAACCGGAGTATTTTTGGGACCGCGTTTCGGACCGTTTTACGAGGAAGGGTTTTTACCTGGAGCGTCGAGACGATGTCTGAAACATTGATCCTTCCGTTCGAATTCCTTTCTAATCGATCGGTAATCGTGTCGACGGTCGATCAGTAACGAACGACGATAGTTCGGAATGATTTGTCGCCGTTCTGTCGAGCAATCGTGCCCGTGAACGACGCGCCGAGGAAGCTTGGTAGACGCGGCGAGGAAAAAAAGTAAAGGGAGAGAAGAACGAAAAGCGTAATAGAGTTTACATGGCACTCGTCGCGTGCTCTGGGGCAAACGAGACTCAGGGACGATTTTTAAAGGGGTCAAGGGGAGCCTGCGCCCCGGGGCCGTCCTTATTAACGCTGACCTTTACACCTCGAAATCGAGAATTTCAAAATTTCTTGCGAAAATCCAGGCGACGCGAGGTCCCGTCCACTGGCACCGTTTCCGTTTCTAATTCTCGGAGATTCGCGTCGAAATCTTAACCTTCGTTCAGAAACGTTCACTTCGGTTATCGGGATCGGAGAAAATCAGCAGCGTTACAAGCAAGATTTTCCGCGGGTTACTTTGGGAACTGGAACGAGCGCTACGCGCCACGACTCTACCCGACTCTGCTCGTTTCAAGATGGCGTCCTCACCGGATTTCCTCGATAATTTTCCAATGGAACGACAGGCGAGAAAGTCGTTCCCAACGCGACGCTTAATTTATGGACGCATTACGCCGCCGCGTATCAGCGTGCGATCCGTGCAACCTTAAACTTGCATCCGTGCATACGATTGCATAAACTGGCCGGAGCACTTCTGGGCCGGAGTCACGAACGCGGCTAATGGAATATGTATCCTGGACCCGGCTGAACCATAATAAAAGCGTTTCTTCCTGTTATTAACGCGAATTCAAGAATCGATATTAGGGGGATCGCTCGCAGCAGTCCTTCGCCTGTTGATCATTACCTCGAGAGAAAGATCGATCGGCAGAGACGTCTCCGACCGGTCTCTCTGTTCGCCTTCAATTATCAAGCCGACCACCGAATTACCGGATCAAATATTTCCCAACCTCCGAAGGACTTCCTCTTAAGCTCGTGTTCGGAAATGGCAAACGTGTCTGCAGTTTTCCCGGATGAATTTTTTGGCACGCGTTCGAAGAATCGGCCACGGACGCGTTAAGAGGAGTACAAAAAGCTTTCGGTCGAAGCGGGAAACCGGCTTACCCCTCCTCAGTTTATCCAACTTCGATCGAGCCGCAGTCTCTCACAACCCCGCGAGCTCGCCGCCGAATCATTTTCTCCCGTCTATGCTAAAATCCCTTCGCGAGTGGTGCACACGTTGGGGTTCAACCCTCAAACAGATATATTCCATCGCGATGCGATGCTGTCGGCAAAGAGAGAGAGAAAGAGGACGATCCCGTGGATGAAATACGAGGGGAGGATCTGTACGTGTATTCGTATTTCTACGTGTCCGTGTAAGCGTACGGAGAGTCCGCCATTAATCGGCGAGTCGCGCGACAGTCGGTCCCGCGTTAATAGATCGCCACCGCAACAATGAAAAATAAAACAGTCAAATGGGCGCCTCGCTGCGTGCAATTAACACCGGGTACTGTCGATGATTAACCCGTCGACGGAGAACGACGAGTTAACTCGCGCTCCATTTTGCATTCCAGCGATTTCAAAGTATTGTTCGTCGTGTACCGTACATTATTTTCACGTTCGAGTTTATACACAGCAGCGAAACTTTCGGTCGCGAGAATTGTTCACGGAAAATCAATCGTTTCCGGCCGCGTCCGTCGGCCATGTTCGACCGCCGCCCTGAACTGGGCGTCCATCCATTTTCCTCGAATCCTGCGATCGTCCTCGGTCTCGCAACGTACCTCGAAACTGCACAGGCTTTTTCCAGCGAACCTCCTCTCTCTACAGCGTCACCGGCGGCCTTCACCCGCGCTTTCGTCGCTTTCCGATTGATCGCGAGACGCTAATTTCCCGTCCTTCGGCTTTAATTCTTGACCCCTTATCGCGTTCAGTCGGTTTTGGCTGAAATTGTTTCAATAGAACAGAACAGTAAATCATTCTCGCCATCTCGAAAAACTTCGGTTTCTTCGCTACCTAAGTTGAGCCTTTAGGGGTCTAACGATCGGACCCTCCTCGACGAGGAAACCGGAATGGTTTATTGACCTAAGGCTAGCCAAAAGGGGCTGGGGCGAAAGAGAGGACAGACGATAGGAGGGCGGGGACGCGCAGAGAGAGAGAACCGTTCAGATGGAAAACGACCGCGTTTAAGAATTTCAAATTCTCGTTCGATTCGCTCGCCCGAGCGCAAAGTGGTGCGCGCTCGTTTCAGCGTCCACTAGATTCCGATCGTTCTCCACGCTCGTTCCCTCTCTTTTCGTTTGGCGGTTCTAATCGGCTCCGGGCACATTCTCGGGCTTCGTTGCGCAACGATTTATAGAATCGAAGTAATAGAAATCGATCCGAATAAACGTATTTGGCCAGCAACGATCGCTCGACGGCCGAGCCCTGACGTAACCGCGAAATTAATTCAGCCGGAGCAACAGGCTCGCTTGCTCGTTCACTCTCTCCCGCCACCGTCTCGCCATGGGAAAGTTAAGTAATCGGTGCTCGGTGTCATTTTCGACCCCTGGAACGTATCTACGGATCTACGCTTCTTATCCGAACGGAGTTGACCTCTGGGGCCATGGTTCGAGAGATCCAAGGGGCTGTTCCTGAACCGGACAAGAATCGCAATCTAGACTTGCTTTCCCGACTTTTATTGGCTTATTTCTGGCATTATTCTGATTAAAACAAGACCAAACACGATAGAGTCCCATAAAAAAGTAATGAAAATTAAGATGTTTGAACATTCGATTCGTTGCGTTAATGTAGTGGAGTGAGTAGGCTTGGACAAGAATCAGGACCTCGAACCTGGGACAATTTTCGGATCTTTACTGTACTCCTGGGGACAATTCAGGGTGGAAACGGTGCTAGTTTCTGCAACCGTTCCGTCGCGCGGATGTATTTACATACGACGGATCTTCGAGGGTGATTGAACAAGACCGGGGACAAGCGGAGAACGCGAAAGCCAGATCGCGGAGCACAGATCGTAGACTACAGAAGCTGGAAGGTGGGAGATATGGCAGAAGGCAGTGCAGCGCGAGCCACTGGCGTGAAAGATGTAACACGCGCGGCGGCGATAGGCGTCCCGGGGAGACACTAGCCGGTAACTAAGCAGCAACGATTAATAATTGCCGCGGACGAATGCGCGTTTGTTGCTGAAAGCGGAGATCGCCTAACGCATACCGACACCTTGGCCCACAAGAGGGGTTTGACCCCATTTTTATTGCGGACGAAACGCGTTCTCCTCCCCTCTATCCGAGGAACAGTGTCATTGGTCGCTAATGGATTAAACGCGCGTGAAACAGCCAGAACGAGAAGGGCAGAGGTACGGAGCGAGATAGAACGAGAGGAACCGAGAGACTTCTATTTCGCGTTTTAAAGTTATTACTCGAAAGCACGGACTCGCCGTGACTCATGGGCCGTCGAATGGACCCGTTAAACGCACTCGAATTTACCCGACTACCCGATGAAAGCATCGATTCTGCGATTGCAACTTTCTTCCGGGGAAGTGGAGTAACAACGCGAACTCGCGTTTTACGACTCCGTCGGCTATCGGTATACGGTATTTTATCGGTATATGTCCAAAATGTCTAGCAAATAAATGTCCCGGTGATATCCCCACTACTCCGGGGTGTACCCCCTTGAGGGGCCGTGATGCTCGAAAGGCCTCGGTCGCCGAGAAATCTAACTTCACGTGGCTCGGGTACATCGTCGAGACCGCCTAATCGGAATTTCCAAATTCTTTATTTTTCATTACTTTTTTATGGGACTTCGCTGACCATATTTGTGGCATTTTTCTAATAAAAATCGCACCAAGTATGGTATAATTCTGATGATATTTACTTGTGTAATAGACAATTAAATTTTCGGGTGCGAGCCTTTCAACTGTGCCGGCAACTGCGACTCTGCGTCTCTTTCTTTCCCATACGCTGTCTTTCCTCGCTAACTATTATTGGAATTATATTTGTTATGATTTTTAATAGAAAAATGACAGAAATATGGTCATCCAAGTCCCATAAAAAAATTATTGAAAATTAAAGAAGTTTGAAATTCGGATTAGTTATGTTTACACTTTTCGGCGACCGAGACCTCTCGAGCTCGACTGTCCTTCTCTACGTTCGGCAAAATTTAAAGAACACTATCCCTGGGGTATAAATGACCCGTGTTGAGAACTTATATCGATAAAATACTGTAATACCGTCGATACATCGACCGGAAACCTGACAATCTGAAGAATTATCGTGTGGACGCGCGAACGGTCCCTGGAGCCTCCATCGAAAGTGGATCATAATGGAAACGGGATGGATCGATCGATCAGAAGCTTCGTCTCATGCCGAGAGTGCGACACACGTTCCTCGTTGCGTACAGAGTGTGTTCTATGAGCTCCAACGGTCTTCTGCCTTGACCGAGTTGAGCGAGGTCCGTGTCGGATCTCTGTCTTGACTTTGACTCCGTTTTATCGTAAAAGTCATTTTCACGATCAATCGGTGCTCGAGAGGCAGCGCGGCGCGGGCTACACGCTGAAATCCGCGGCGTCGTTCAAAGCACGTGCGGCAGACCGATAGCGAGAGCGAAGCAGAGAAAGACTGTGTGTAAGAGAGGGACAGGAAGAGCGAGTGAGAGAAGGGAAGAAAAGAGCAGGATGGGTCGGACTAGGAAAAGCATCGCCTAGGCAGGAGCTATCGATCCCTTATTTACGGGCAGAACGGCGCGATCCATCTGTTTCTATCGCGCTCTCCAGATTTCCTTTTTCCTTGGCTGGCATCGGCTCGTCTCTTGGATCGCCTCCAACTCCAAGTCCAACTTGCTCTCAGGCCGGTACTCGTGTGCTGCCCGCGATGCTGCGCCGGTCTGGCGTTCCTGAATCCTTAATGCGACCTTATCGAGGTCTTCCACGAGGTAAACCGCCGCTAGAGCAAGCGAGGAAAACTGCTGTGCTCTCTTTTTCCTCTGGAAAGATTAACCGGTGTACGGATAACATACGTCTGTTATACGCGGACGTCGCACGATATTTCCTTGTCGGATTTCCTGTAGGAGTCGCGATTTGTAATTCCAGTTCCAGATATTAAATTTCTCTTGTCCCTCAGCCTGTGAATCTTTCGGAGCTTACTTCGAAGGACACCGATTCCTCCTAGCGTCGGAAAATTTTTGGTTGAAAGTTGAACAACCAGGAGACTCGCAACGGACTTCCTCGTCGAAATGAACGGCGTAAACGGTACAAAGACGACCAGGCCCGCGAGACCGGCCTGATACGTTCGTGTACACGTTCGTATACGTGTTTATTCGGCACAGCATGCCGTGCTGGCGTGTGGCATAGGTGGTAGCTTCGTTCTATCGACCGAACAGCAAGCTCGTCCCGTGACCTGACCTCGTCTGAACCCTCCATTCCGCTCTGCCTCGCTCTAACACAATCGCCAACCGCGCAAACCCCTCCTTCTTCTCCTCCTTCTCCTCCTTCCCTCTACCCACCCTTTGGTCTCCTCTGTTCTTAACACCTCGCGCGCAGCCACAGCTGAAATTCAGCTTTACACGAACAAGCCGAGTGCCTCGCCGCTTATCGAACCGATCGCTTAATAATTTAGAGTAGGCCCTGTGTCTACGGCTCGCGCCACGGCATCTCCGAAAATCAGCTGCTTCACCCTCGCGACGCGTTCTCCGGATCGAGCCGGTAGAAAGAGATGCGGATTGTTCCGGGTTTCCGAAGATCCTCGTACTCCCCGCGCCTCGCAAGGAGTCTCCTGGTAGAGATTGAAAAGAAATGTGACAGCAAACCATCCGATCGGATCGTTCCACTGGCACTTTCGGTTCTAGTCGAATTATCGTCTAAAGTGTCTGATGTCACGGCCACTGTGCCGTCTCGAGGGACTTCTTGCAATTCACGGAAAACAAAAACGCGCGAAATCGATGGTGACCAGGTTCGCGTAGGATTTCGGAGAGAATCTGACGGGGATTGAAGAAAGTTGCTTTACAAAGCCTCAATAGGTATAAAATGGGAATCAAAACATATAATATCATACTTGAGATAAAAAGGAAATATATTTTGTTGAAAAATAATCAGGATAGTAATGGCATTAAATTTGACTGGATCCCCTCCCATAAGGGTATTCATGGTAACGAGCTTGCGGATAGTTTAGCTAAATCAGTTACAGAAGCCTGTAGCGCACCAACTTTGCCAATTCCACTTACCGACTTGTACGGAGAGTTCAAAAGGAATACGCATATACAAACCATAAATATTATTAAAGAACAAGGTTTGGTAAAAGGGAAAATATTTTTCAACCACTATTATACGGGAAGGTCTAAGCCATGGTTTGAACACGAACGAATTCCGGACATAAATCATATTTTCTGCAATGTAGCCGATTCGATTTGCAACGTGCTAAGTTAACTCGACAACTGCAAAAAATTCAACTTCGGTTACCCTTATGTTTAGAAATGACAGCTGCCCGACCCAATATTAAGGCTTGTTTCAATACTGTCCATATTGTTTTATAATCAAATATAATATTCTGTATTTGATCCAATATTGTCTACATACGTTTAAATATGTATTTACTGTAATGTATCTTTGTGCAGCAGAAATAGATCTCAGTTGAGGTCTGAAATGCTTAATAAAAAAAAAATGAAGAAAGTTCCAGACGGGCGCGTCCTCGACAGGACCGAGGGAAGAGGAAGATCCATTATCGGCTTCGTTGGCGTACGAAGTCGCAAAGTGCAGAGGACACAGGAACACGTACAAACCGAAGAGCAGGGACATTCGAGCAACGGTGCGGGCCGAAGATTGGAAGATACAGTGGAGCCGACGAAGGACGAAAGGCGAAGGAGGGTCGGACGCAACTCACAGGCAACGGAAGATCTATCAGCAAACAGCATAGAAAGTTTTGGATGGGCAGCGGTGGCCCAGGGCGAGCGTAAAGGAGAACAGAAAGGCGCGCGTTGGGGGCTCATTGTTCGTCGGTGTCGTGACACCCGCGTTACGACAGCGACGATCGTAGCCGCAGCCCGCTCTCGCGCTCACGCTCGCGCCAGCAACGGTCCGGATGCATTGAAAGCGGTCTCGTCCGCGTCGCCCCGGGCACCAACAATGAATAATACTACTGGAACGGGCCCGTATGGATTCTGGCTCCGGCGCACAGTGGTGCGAAATGGCCAAAAACCAGTCAAAAATCCGCAAAACCGAAACTATCCAACGAATTTGTCAAAAATTTTGTGGATAGGTTGCCACAGGTACAACGCTTAAATGGCTTAGCAAATTTTTTCAAACATTTATTAAACATTAAGTAATATGGCCTAATTTGAAGTCTCTTAACTTTTTTTATTTAAACGATATATTAAAAAAATTAATTTAAACAATTCATTCTAAGTAACTGTACTAACTATACATCCTTAAAAATGTGCACCCTAAATCCCAAATAACTGTAATTTCCGAACGATTCCCTATAATAATACTACTGGAACGATTGCCCGAGATTTTTTACACAAAGTTCCATATAACACCTTCCAATACGATTAATGCGAAATCAAAGTTGCTCAACACTTTTATTTCCTGAGAGGAAATGTTGAATTTCCAAGAGAGAAAAATAGGTTACTTGCCATGCCTATATCTTCGTAAAAAAAATTTTTTTTTAAACTCGGACTTTGGCACATTATACATTCACTATTTGGTAATATAAAAATTAATTTTTTTTAAATCGAAAATTTATAAAATCGATTTTTGGCCGTCTCGGCACCACTGTGCGGCGTCGTTCGCAAATAAGCCGGCGACAGCACCGGAGGACCTAAAGAATACGTGAAATGGAAAACGGAGAAAGTTCTCCGGCTCGGCCGAAAGCGCTCGTAAATTTGTCCGCCTAAAGGACCACTCGATCGGACGAGCCTAAACAGAGGACAGAAAGAGAGGGAGAGGAGAAAAACGTGAATTTCCCGAGAGGGAAACAAAAGCTGGCTAAGTTCTTCGGTTTTTGTTTTACCGGTGATAATGCCAGCGCGACGAGATTGTTTCGAAACGCGGAGTCGTACCCGCCGAGACACTGCCAATTCGATTCGAGCGTTCCTCGCCAATCGCACCGCCATAATTTAGAGCAGACTTGGAAGTCGAGTCGATCTGCTACCCCTTCACTCGGTCTATTTGCACACTTTCGGCGAGGTATGCGTCCGGCTAACACGCGATCGCCGCGAAACCAGTCTCAATCGTAACCGCCGGGATTCGAGATCCTGCACATTGGCCAACCAGTAAGAGACAATCGAGGACTCGCAACTTGATGGAAACTTGTTTGATTCGATCTAACACGCTGGAGAAAATCGTCAAGATTTTTCGAGGTTTACGCGAACCCAGATAGTCCTTCGTCGCTACGTTTCTTTCGGATTTGCTTTCACCGTACTCGGAATGCGAGCCGATCGCCGATCGCCGATTGTGCAAACAAGAGAAATCATTAAATTAGAAGCGATTCCGCCAGGGACCCGAATCCCCCAAAAGAGATAATCGATTACTGGCATACAGCCTTGTACGCGAATTCGGAAATCGGTCATTATGATTCGAGAGTCATTGCCGGCGACTTTGATTCATCCTTAACCCCGTTTCCCCGAACGACAGAAATTCTCGGCTAATTTCTGGATGAAACTGTAATTAACGGACTAACCTTAACACTGTTTGCTCGGTCTTTCCCGCCCCCTCACCAGCCTCTCTCTTGCGCGCGCGCGTTGTAACACAGTTCAAAGCGATTCCTCACACCCCAGCATGTTGCGCTACAACACTATAACTTTATCTCCCTGCATTCTTGTCCAGAGCTCCATTTCGTATCGGTGACGATCGCTGCTATCGATCGAAGCAGGGACAGCACGATCGATCAACGATGTCGAACTAAATTCACGAATGGAAAAGCTTGTCTCAATATACGAAATGATAACGAAAAATGGAAAATTTCGTCTTTCATTTGAGGGAGAGAGGAGAGGAAAGGGAAGGCAGGATTTTGTGAGGCGAATTTTTTCCTCCGGGCTTAGCGGCGGTCAACCTTCGGTGCGTACGAACCTTGGGATACTTTCATGCTGAGCCTACGATCAATTCCATCGATTATCGACACACCGAGGTTAAGGTTAGCCCCGTCGCTTCGCTTTAGGTCGTTTGAACGGGATTGCGGCATGGTCGCTCGCGGGATCGGCCCCGCGCGGCTTTCGCAGCTCGTGGCTTGTGGCTCGTATCGATTTTCGGCTCAATACGCGCGGAGGCTGATCGAGCGACACACGGAGACAAGCGCCACCCGATTTCACCTTTCGAGCAACCGGACGACAAATTCATTGCTCGTTGGAAACCACCGAGGTATTTTTTTCAATTTTTCAAAGGTACCAGCGAGATGGACGTCGCACAGTGGTCGGAAATCGTCAAAACGTGGCAGAAATAGGGAAGTGTGCTCCTGTTTAGTTGAAAATTAATACTCTGGGGATTTTCGGGTCGCTGGTTTTTAGAATGCAGATGTTCATGCGATTCGTATATTTTGCAGATAAATTTCAAGCAGCCTTTATAGATCTGAAGTGAAAAAAAGTCCTTTCGGATTCTGTGTAATTTAATCGAAGCTTTAAAAAAGTTAAATAAAGCAATGAAATCAGAATATCACAATAGCGAGAACGATAAACTGGCATTAAAAACGCGAAACAAAATGCCGATTTTTAAAAACTTTGAATTTGCGTATCTCCGTATTAAATATTGCTCGTAAAGAAGAAACGTGCTCTGGCATTTTATAGATAAAACATGTTTTTTTTCGAAACGATTTCGATCGAATTCACTACTGTGTGTCGTCGAGTTCATGCGATTGATTCGGTCGATCGGTAAGCAATAAGGGATTGCCTGCTCGTCAAGAAACGATCGGTAATCGAACAGGAAACGTCGGAGGTCGCGCGATGGGGTTAGGCTTCTTCGTGGGCTTGGCTCTCCGTCTCCCTCTTTCCGCTGTGTCTGACTGCTCTCTCTCACTCTCTCTTTCCGTCGTACGGTATAGAATGGAGCAGTGAGAGGTGCCACAGCACAGGACGTCCTCGAGTTCTTGTTTTACGCGTCCTAGACGACCTCACCGTCGAAAATAACCATTTCGATGGTCGCTACGGGTGTGTACCCACGCCTTACCCGCGCCCATTGTGCTTCCCTGTCTGTATTGATCGATTACTTGCGCAACCCGGAAACAATGCACCGGACGTACCTTTCGGGCTTTTTATGGTTTCCATGGATTTCCCAAATCCTTTCGGGCCAACTGTTGCGAGCCGCCGTCTTCGAAAAGTTGCCGCGAACCCGGAGAATCGAGAGGAACCAGGCGGACGATCGTTACCACGCACCCTCGATTTTTAACCTTTAGCACTCGAGGGGCGACTCACAAGGGAAAGCCACGGTTGACGAGTTGCGGATTTTTCTGAAACTTACAGTATTTGAAGAAGTCTTCTCGAAATGTAATTTGACAAAGCGGTAGCGCGCGCTTCTCAATATTTTCCGAGGAAATTGCATCTGAAAGTCGGTTTACGTGAATAACAAGATAAGTAAGTCTTAACGCGAACTCCAGTGCGTAAATAAATATTTTCAAATGCAATTTTCCCAGAAAATATTGAGAAGAATACATTTCAAGAAAATATCTACAAACACTGCAAGTTTCAGAAAAATCCGTCACCCATCAACCGTGGCTTCCCCTTGTCAGAGTCGAAACGAAAAATTGCAGTACCTTCATTCACAATATTGTTAACATTACTAAATATGTTGGTATCTAATCAGTGTTGCTACACGTTTATGTATTGTATGAGGTATTATATCAGTTTTGTAAAGGGTTAAACTCCGACTGCAAACGGTTAAAAAATCGAGAAAGTATCAAGGATCATCCGTTAGGAAGATGGCGACGATGACGTCGAGGACATATCGAACAATTTCGAGCGGTACCTCGTTGGACCGGAATTTCATCGTTCAATCTATCGATTCGTTTCCCTCCACTCCCTGGAATTTTACCGGATATAAAGAAGCGATTGTCTGGACGGACATGACTGCGGCTATGAGGGAGCGACGTCGCTTGTCCTCGGTTACGTAAAAGCGTCGTCGTTAATATCGATGATTCTTGCGTGGATTGTTCGATGGTGGCAAGCTGCTGTCCCCTCCGCCATGGTTCGAACGTTTGACAGCGCACCGGCCCGTTTCCGTTGCACGCGGAATGGAAAGTTCTTAGAAAGTGACGCGGCGTCTAATGTTCACCGTGTAACCGCGTGAACCGAAGCACCACGTGTCGAAACTGTCTTAATATGGGATGACAAGGCTTCGAAGACGCGTATACAGCTCGCTGGGACAACACTTGGCGCCTTCGGCTCGCGCGGTTGATCGAGCCAAGCTTGATTGATCGGGATTCCCTTGTTTCGATCGATTTCTATGTCTCCCCGTGAACGGGTTTGAATGTTTCACCGCTTCGAACATGAACAGTCGAATGGAAAGAGGTAACACTCACGCGTCGACATAGCTGGTCTTCTTCAGGCGACGGGGTCCGATCGCGGCTCAAACGGGGCACATCTGAAACCGAGAAATCAAATCGAAGGTTATTAACATTTCTTTATTTTATTTACTTATTTATGCAGGTCGCATCAACATCAAGGTCATTAGCGACCACAAGGATTACAACATTCGATTACGATATTATAACTTTATACTTAGACATATTTATAGGTATATTGTGGGGAAATCAATTTGCAATTGTTACTTACAATTGTTACTAAGTAGACTTCAGAAAAAGGAGAAAAGATTTAATAGTGTCTGAAACGTAAGACTCGATACGTTAAGAAAGAGGTTTCGGAAAGCTAGCGGGAGAGGTGGAGTGGATACGATCGAGGTGGTTCGAGAAGACTTTAGAGTATGTAGGATTATTGTGTGTGGATAACTATTTAGCGGCGTAAGTTAAACAGAGCTGTTTTCTCCTAAACTCCAAAGGGATAAGTTTACTTTCAGTCAGGAAACTAGAAATGGGACTAGTTTTGAAAGCTCCTAAAGCAAGCCTCGGGCCAGTGTTCAGAACAGAAAGGTTATTAACATCGTAAGATGGATTTCGAAAAAGAAAGAAAGGTGGAAAGAATGAAAGAAAGCAGGACGCCCTGTACACCAGCCGTTGCAACCAATTTCCCTTCGTTTCACCGTTTCGTGGCCGGGGTATGGGCCAATGGAAAGAAGACCGGCTCTCGTGCCGGCTGCTTTCGATTGTCAACCGCTGGTGCCCACGGTTGGCGAAGTGAAAATCACGCCGCTAGAGAAGCTGAAGGCAGAAACTTTCAAATCGCCATTCTACCCGGCCGGCGCGGCGCGCTTTTCACTGGTCGCTTTTCACTCGGCCGGTGATCACTTTCCTCCGGTGGGCGTTCAGCCCACAGTCTCGACGCTCGGCCGTGTCCAAGAAAAGAAGAAGATAAAAGAAAAAAAAGAAACCGTGATCGTGGAACCATGATTTTCCGCGATATCGGCCAACATTTTCGTCGTTCACGCTGGACTACGGTCCCTCGAGCGTCCCCGGCATTCGGGTTTCAAATGGAAACTCGCTTTGGCTGCTCGGACCTTCGGTTGGTTCGAAGCGATCCGAAACTCGTAAAAGTTAAACGCTGTCCTACGAAACGAGGACAAGCGAAAAAGACGACCGATACGAAAATTTCCATATTAAAAGTTTAAACGGACGGTAGAAACCTCTGCCGAAAGGAAGCGGCACGGCAAACTAAACAAAAGGTGATCCTCGCACAGGACCGGACGACAACGTTACCATAATCCCCCATTGAATCTTCGGAGAAGCTGTTAAGTAACTCGGGGCACAACGGCGAGCAGTCCCACGACCACAATCGCGATCCTACGTATTCGTTTAATTTTTCGAAGGTATTATCGACGTGCCGGAGCTGGGGTGAAGGGTGAGGCGGACATGCGGGGGCGAGAGGAAACGGTGAAGAGAGACAAAAGCGGAGACAGAGAGAAGAAAAGAAAGAGAAAAAGATAGAGAGGGGCCACGGTGGCCACGAGGGCTCCGCAGAAGAGAGACCTGAATACTGCGTGTGGTACCGGATGGCGAGAAGGCAGGACAGGGGGGGAGGGGAAACGATTTGGACAGCGACGGCCCTGAGCCACTTGCCACAGTAGGTCAGCTCTCTTCACCACACTTCGCCTCGTTTTTCGAGCCTCCATTATACACGCGGTGAGGATCCTCCATCGCTCTTCGACAAACGAGCCCACGGATTCCTTTTTCCGCCCGCACTCTCTTTCCCTACATACGCAGCTGCGTATAAATATAATTGCTCCCGTTCGCGTTATCGTGGCCACGGTAACGGGGTTCGCGCTCTCTGCTCTGCTCTCCTCTGGATCTCCTCCGCTCTCCTCACTGCCTCCAACGCCGCCCCGGTCTTGTCTCTCTCTCTCCCGCTTTCTCGTTCTCTTTCTCCCGTTCGCAATTCCGTCGCCCTTTTGCGATCTTTCTTCGAGGCACCCGTGAACGGCCGATCGAATCTCGGCCGTTTCGCATAATTCCCTGACGACGCGGCTTTCGAAACGCGAGCGTGCGACGGTGGGTTTCTGCGCGTTTTTATCGGCTCGACTATCGCGTCGCGACTCCAGACCTTTGCACGCTTCTGCACTCGTGACCGAAATCGCGCGCTCTCTGTATGGTACAAAAGATGAGAAAAAAACGTACTTCTGACTGATTATCGTATCTGTTAACGATTGTCGCCACGAATATTCAATTTAAGGAGGAGTACATTTAGAAGTACGCCAATGGGAAGTGTTTTCAACAAAACAAAAAAGAATTACGCATATCCATCGTTCGAATCGTGAGTTATGGTCTTGAGTTCGTATAAAAATCTCATGGAAAAAAGAGCTTTCATTTTTCCGGAATTTTCCATTTTCCTGGGCAACTTTTCCAATTTTTCTTTCCCTAAAAACCTTATTCGAACTATTACGAACATTTTTTTTTAAATTAGCCCAATCGGTGCATTTGTTCTCAGGTGATGCACTCACCAACGAACAGCATTTAATTTTTATTTATATAGATTGCAGGGACGTTCCAGGAAGCAACGTTTTCCATATTCGTAGGAAACAGATGTGGCCGGGTGCTGGAGGCAGGCGACCCACGTGCTCGACAGCCGACGCGATACCGGGCGTCGCTCGTCGCAAACCGCGTTACACAATGCCTTTGTCCGCGTACGCTGTCCGGCACACGTGCGGACTGCGAACCGCAAACTGCGAATTGCGAATTCATTCCTACCAGGCTCCGGCACGATTAAGACACGATGCCTTTTTCGCGCGGGCCAGTGCGCCGTGCGCAAACACGTGGGGCGATGGTCACGCGTTCCAACGCGGCGCCATTGTCCTTCGGTCGACTATGATGAACCCGCCGATCTGGAGAATCCCCAGGGAACCATCGCAAACGGGTTCAAGAGGGACCTCTCGAGGTTCTAGTTTCGAGACCTGAATCTCTATCAACGAAACTTTCGAAAGGATCCCTCGAGAGATCCGAAACGGTCGTAAAACATCCTCGAGTATTCGCGAGAGTCCTGCGTGGAACGAAATCCGAATTCGTGGTCGAACAAGGCTGAGGTTAACTCGTTGTCCGTTCCGAGGCGTATCGAGCATGCTCATCGCGCAGTTCGAGATTGGCCTCGATCTAACGAGTAAAGATTGGCCTCAATCTAACGAAGAAAGTGTATCTCGCGAAGACCCGGCGAACCGAGCGAGCACCGGCGAGCGATGATTGTTCGCGCCGCGCACCGCACAGTCGTCCGGTGCGGCCAAAAGTATTGTATCGTTATTATCAAGGTTTAATGTTACATTATCGATAGGTCGTCGGATTCGTCACGATACCAATTCGAATATCACGGAGTAAAAAATATACATTAATATTTAAAAAACTTAGATGACTTTCATTTCTTATAAAGAAACTATGGTAATTATATAGAAAAGGTCTGCCTACTCCGATTTTGATGAAATTTTAATATGTTATGCAGCAACACATTCTCAACAACTTTTCCTTTACCATATTTTCATACATATTCTCACACTGCATACTGTGATCCACAAAACGCGACAACATTCGATTATTGATCAGAATTTTATGAAATCTAGTACATACTGATTACTAGACTAGCAGGGTGTTTGAAAGATCTACTGTTTTCAATTTCGATGTTTCAAATGTTTCTTATTTCAAAGAAAAAAGAACTTGTAATTTGAAAGTCGAAAAATTGAATTTTGGCCAGAAAAAGGGAGATCCTGGACCACTTTTCCGTAGGAAGCTCGCTGATCCACGATCCACGGGATCGTTCGGTGTCGGTGCCGCGTACGCCGAGTATTATCGACACCGACGATGACGGCCGAATGTTAATTTAATCGAAGCGAACGGCGCAACCTGTAATCGGGACTTATTTATGGGAAACCAGTTTCGGAGCTGACAACGCCCCGACCCCGGCCCTGGCTCCGGTCCCAGTCACAGTCCCAGTCCCATCGAACGGGTCCTACTGCTTAACTCGATAATGTTAACGAGGACCAATTTCGTTGTAACAACGATAACTTCGATGCGACGTATCCACAACAAACCAGCTGTACACGTATAGCTTCGCTACTGATTATGACAACACCGACCACGGCTAACTTGTTCAAGGCCCATCGAAACGGCCCATCCTGACGCACCGTCGAACACGTAATTATTTATAAAACCATTGCCCCAGAAATCGTCCTTAGACACCTCTTCCGATAATAACCGTCTCGACAGCGTATAAAGGAATCGTCAATTTCACTGTACACTTTCGTTTTCTCTTTGGTAGTTTAACCTTCGGACGCTGTTCGGATCGATACAGCCCGAAAACGCATCTTTCCATCCAGCCTTTACTTTCGCTCGTCCGTGATTCAACTGAACACTTTATCGACCGGAAGCCTGTTAATCGGCGTTTTAATGAGTCAGCTGAACGTCGAAGAAGTTTTACCATTTTCTTGTACATAATTATTTTCAACGATCAACGAAATTCTTGCCGCTTTCGAACAATTTGTTGACACGCACTCGACCGTTGATCTTCGTAAACTGTCGATTCCGAAAGTATAAACAGCCAGTCAAAATTGCCATACGATTATTTATAAAAGTTTTTAAACGATTACATTCTTATTCTAGAAATCGCTACAAATTCAAATACCGCGTGAGAAAACGGTTGAATTTCGCGTGAACAGTGTAAAAAATATTGTATAGAATAAAAGTGTTCTAGGTTGAAAGATATGTCTTGATTTCGGAATTAGAATTGCTTCGAGTTGAAACGGTTAAAGGTTGAAGACAGGATAGCCGAATAGAATAGATGGGTATTGGGTGAATCGACGTTAAACCTTTCGATTAATTGCAGTTCGATCGTGCATCGACGTTTCGTGCAGCCAGGCTCTAGCTCCAAGGACCACCCGGACGGCCGATCTCTCCGGCGCAACGGCCAAGGATGATCGAGGTGCCGGACCAACGGAGCCGGGGGATTGTTCTCGAATTGATATCTCTCCGAATCGATCGTCGGATGGCACCTGGCCGACCTAGTAGTACAGTTAGACAAGTGGGAGGAGTGGTATTAACCGTCGCGAGGCTGGGAGGATCGAGGTTAACGATAAGTCCTCCGCAACGCGAGCTAATAAACGTCCGGGAAGAGAACGGAGATAGAACCTACGGACGTTAGAGACGGCCGAGGACGACCCTGTATCGATTCGGAAACATTCTCGAGTCCTTGATCTCGACGAAACGATCGACGGATCATCCGTCGCGTCGAAGAGCCTCGTTACTAGAGATCGCGGTTTTGAACGCGTACTAAAATACACGTGTACGCGTTAGGATGTCCCTTAACCAACGAAGAAGCGTTCCTGAAAACGACAAATATTTTTAAATTTGACAGAATATTCTAACTTTAAGCTTCTTGCAGCAGGGTTAGAATAATCCGATTAGACTAATATTTTACACTTACTTAGAACGTGAAAAGGAATCAAATTCGAGGGCGTCTTAACATTTCATCGCTGCTTCGTTTGGTAAAGGACATCATAATACACGTGGTACGATTTTAAGGGGACAGTCTCGTTTTTCCAGGATTCTTCTCATTTATCGATAATACAAAGATAGGGTGTTTCAGTGGTCAAAAGTGTTAGATAAAAGATCAATCTAGGCCGCGTTCACCCTTAAAACTCCTGGTTTTACGTTTACGAGGCGTAATTTGCATTATTCGGCAGCACGTAGCAGTCGCAGCTTTATGATGCAGCTGTATAATTCTGAATAATGCAAATTACGTTGCCGAATAATTAAAATACGCAAATATGCAAATACGAAATAGGGATCTCTACTCGTTACCGAGTTTGCAGGCTCAATTTTCTGGAGGATGACGAAACGAAGAGTTTGATGAACGGTCGGGTCAGGGGAACTCGGCGATCGTTCACTTGAACGTCCACTTAGGTGGGTTTCTTTGTAAACGGTCTTGCCCGAGGCACGTGGTCGAATCGAGGGCATTAGCGTGGTCGAGCGACGCAAATAATTAGGATAGTTGCGTATCGTTTCTATAGGCTTATTGAATAATGGCGGGACAAATTGGTGTGATTTGCAGTCGAGCGGCTGGCGACAACTGAAAAGGATCAAAATTATTGACGCGACCGAAAAAACACGTCTGAATCCACGCGGTTTATCGCGAGAAAAAAATGAACGCGCCGCACCTTCGGAGAGTAACCGTAAAAAGACGCGACACCGCGAGAGAATCGAATTGCCGGCAATAAGTAAAACAAAGTTACTCGGCTGGCAGCTCTCGAGGTGACCCAATAATTCCAGATCGTGCCCTTTTCGTTCAATGTTCTGGCAATCGGGACATAGCCGATCGAACTTTCGATGAATTTTCGTACGTCCTCGAGTTTCACCCTCGACCGCGATCGAGTTCCACGCCGAGGTACATTCGACGACGGGGTATATGACGTCGATACACGTATAGGGTGATTTTTCGAAGGGGGAAGGGGAGCTCTCTTTTTTCTCGAGAAATTCTTGAATTACAAGCGGACAGTATGGGGGAAGGAAGTATCGATTTAATTGGAGCGCTCGCAGCAGACGCGCGATCGATTTCACCGGCAAAACGTGTCCCACGATCGATACGACGCTCCGCCGATTGTCTCTGCTCGTTCTCTCGAAGCAACAACAATCGCGCATTGTTTCTCGAGCCGATACGCGATACATTCGACGCTTGCAATTCTTCGATTACAAAATCTATGTGCCACCTGGATTTTTACCGCACGCTACACCTCCGAGGTATTCGAATCACGATAAATCGTTCTTCCAAGTGTGTTTACCGAACGAAAATGCGTGTAACAAGAGAACCACCCGGTACAGTCGAGACCTGTGATCCGAGGACACATTCATCCCCGGTCCGGTTATTCCCGCATTTGAGATCTCGTGACGGCCCTCCTCCGTGGGTGGTATACGGAATAAGACCGAGGGTTCTCTCTCTCTCTCTTTCTCTCTTGAATTTTCTGTAGGGGCCCCTTGCCACCCTCGTCGAGCAGGCGGATTGGTACGCGCAGGGATCCAGTTCGGGCTCGGGTTCGGGTCCAACTGGGGGATGGCGATCGAGTAGAGGGTGGCAGATGTGTTCTACCGAGCCTCGGATTTCAGCGTTGCCAACCCAACTAACCGATTTTCCCCTGGGTTTTCCAGCAAAGCCGCGCAAGCCACAGAAAGAACATTGCACTTTCCACTTTCCTATTCGATCGTTCTTGGTCTTAGCCACCGGCCTCCTTTTTTGTTTAAAGTGTAGAGAGGTAACATGCTTTATACGCTGTCTCCTGAACCAGTCCCCAGGAAGTGTGGGAATTCATCATCTCAATCCTTTGTGTGCGCCAACATCATCGATGTATTCAAAAAGATATGATTCCATTTTTAAAAATATCGATGACCTTGAAATCTTGTAAAATAATGACCTTGAGAAAAAATTGTCATCATCATATTCGCCCCTTGAAACAGTACAACTTTATACTGTAGATATTTTTTGTACGACTAATAATAACCGCGATATTCAGGTGTTCCCATTTAAATGCCCCACCCTGTGTATTACATTATATCGTCACAGTTGTTCATCTCGGTTTGTTCGTCGAATTATTAGGTTGTCGCAATTGAAATGACCGTTTTTCACATTTGAAACTTCCCGCCGTTGTAGTTCAGTTATGCCACAACAGATGGCGTTGAAGTTGTACAATTTGGAAAGTACAAGATACAAAAACCACAAAACAGAACCGGACACCGAAGAAACATAAATAATACAACAAAGACACAAGAATGTTAGAAACGGTATAAACAAACACTTGTACTTTAAGTCCGCAGCTCTTAAAAAATGACAGTATGCAACCATAGGCGTTAATATTAGGTTTGGCTATTAATACGGAGACATCCATTGAAAGCTGAAGTTAATTGTTCGGAATTTATTAATTAACTTCAGCCAGTTTATTAGATTTCTACCAGAAATCATTCAGATACTTGTATCACGATAGAAGAAGTGGAATAATGTCGATGGAAATTATTTCGATTAATGTAACATGAATATAGCTTGTAAAATCAAAGTTTCTGTTAAAGATTCGAAACGGTCATTTCATTTGCAACAACCTAATAATACGTTCATACAAATTTCGTTCCCTCAATGAGAGACTGTATTGCGCTGCTGCCGAACGTTCCTCGGTTTCGACGGTTCGTTTCTTCTTGGTTATTGGTTGGGAACACTGATTAACTTTCCAGCAGCCTCGGTGTAGAGCGAATGAACAGTCAGGGTGGCTCGGAACCCTTCGAATCGGTGAAACGAAGCGAGGGTGATGGTGAGGGCGAGGGCCGGAGGGTTCGTCGACGCCGGCAAGGGCAGCAAGGGCATCCGAAAGAACCGAGACGTATCTCGGAGGGGGCGAGGGCGACTACGAGGACTACATACAGTGTCTGGTCAATGGGGCCCCATCTCGTGCACACCCTCCGACGATTCTTATTTCGTCGGCATTGTCAGCGCTCAGCATATGGCAGCCCTTCATTCAGCTCTCCGCGGCGAAACGGGTCTCTGGAGCGACGGGAACCATGAGGAAATCGAACGAGGATGGGAAACGGTCCTGCACGAGCACGTGGGAGTCGATTTCAGAGATGTTTCTCGCGCCTGACAGACTAGGGGATTATATTTCGTTCGATACGTTGGCTGTGCTGAGATTTCGCTCAAGGAATTGATTTTCGACGATAGAAACACTAAGTGCAATCGATAAATTGCTGTTACATGTTTCAATTCGAGCGACAGCAGCGTCGGGTATCGAGACGTAAATCCGTAAGCCACGTTTTGAAAATTAAACGTTTCTTCCTAGTTTAAATATTTCCATTCCTTATGATTTTGAAATTTGATTTCAATTATTTCGTAAGTGATTAGTAGACTGCGGATCTTTATGCATTTATGGCTTATGAAAATATTCGGAAAGGCTAGAATATAAAATTTGATAGAATTTTGTAGAAGTTTTACTTGTTCTAGATCTATGAAGGCTGTTCCCATTAAAAACAGGATTTTATTTCTTCCACTGTCTAGTTATTATATACCGGCATATTTAATAATGTAATCGATATACTTTGAATAACGGTAAGGCAATTTTTAGTGGCGCCCCTCAGAGTCACACCATTCGAGGGCTAAGGGTACTTTTCGTCGATAGAAGCGTGAACTGTTCTGGACCAGACCTCATGCTGCGTTTCCAGCCGGAAAATTCCAACAAGTTTGGCGTAGACGACGAAGACTGTAGACTGTGTAGACACCGTCGAGTGTAAACGATTCTTCGAGCAACTCTCTTCGGCTTCGAAATGTCGAGAGTGTTGCGAGCTCGAACGCGGGGAGGGGAGAAATTTGAAAAATCTCGATCGCGCGAGACGCGATAGGACGCGCGCGCCGGAAAAATCGAGAAGAGAAAGAATCGTTCGCGTGGAAGAAAGTCCGAGGAGACTTGGAATAGCGAGTAGGTAGAACAATATCGAGGGAATCTGTGCTAAAGTTTTGCAGACGCGAGGTTCTTTCGCTCGCACGCTCGCTCGCCGGCCGAGTGGGTAGCGAATGGAGCGGGCAGGCTTTCCAACGATATTTCTGGTGGTAACTATGCCAGGGACTGCCGGGTAAGTAGTCACTGTAATACGGCTTGAATCGAGTAAAAGTACATGGGTAACCTCGTAAGCGGGTTCACCATGTCGCTTTCACTCCCCATGCCGCAATATTATCTGTCGCTCGAGGACCAACCGGTAGACAATCCTAGATACCGTGGGCTGCCATTCCACCGAACCGAACCGAACCGTACCGAACCGATCCGATCGGCAATCCCATAAAAATAGTCGCGTTTCCATACAGGGTGTACCGTAACGATCGAACGTTTCGCCTCGACCAAAGATCAAAGCTAACCCACAAACTCTTTTCTTTTACGTAATCCCACAAACGTTCGGTGTCAGGACGCGCCGAGAGCCGTTCGAATTGGGAAACGAGCAACGCTTGCGCGCGTTACAAAATACAATTAGAAGAAACAGCAAAGCGAAGCAATTCGTTTCCGAGTAGCGATGTCAACGAAGAATGAAAGGCGGTGGGTCGGACGGTATGGTAATTCGGTGGCACACCCTGTACAGAGAAGGATCGGTGAGAAGCGGATGATATTTGCAGAACGAGAATCGTCGGAGCTTTAACGATATCGTCGATGGTGTCGTATATGTATCATTGGTTTCTGCTTGGACAAGCACCGCCTGTCCCCAGCGCGATTCAATAAAACGAGTCCGACATGATCGAGGACGATACGAACGAAAGGTCGTCAATTTGCAAACGCGTTGTAGAAAATGGAAGGAAATGGAATCGCAGCGTTCAATGGGAGACGATATTGCACCGGTGACGCTATACACGATACTTCGGACAGTCGATAATTTCTGACAGAGAGATGATAAACGGTGGATTTGTAACCGAGCCGGACAAATTTATTACCCGAGAAAAGCTCGATCGAAAGACGAGCTGCGTATTCGTTTCGAATAAAATGGCTTTCGAACGAGCGAAGAATCGACAATTTATTCTATAGAAACTCGAACAAATTGTAGGTAGAATAGGGTATTACGTGAAAGCGTGTTTCAGCGACCGGTTCCATGGCAACCGATCGCCTGATTAGAATCGCCCTGTAGCCTCCACGTTTTTTCACCGTCCTTGGGTTTTTCGCTATTTTCCTTTCACAGGCCGGACCTCCGCGGCGAGGTCACTTCGCTCGATTTTTTCCCACTCGAAATTATCCACGGTCATCCCGCGTTTCGCTTAGGTAATCTATTCCACCCCCTGTGCTACCTACCCCCGAGCTCCCCATGCGCGATAGATCATTCACGGTGGCTGGCTTTAAATCGCGGAATTATCTAACCGAGGTCAGCTGGGAAATTCGCGAGTAGCCAATTTTTATTGCCGCCTGAAAAACTGTGCGGACGTTGGTATTCTTCGAAAAATTTCAACCCACGTTCAGACTAATTTACAATTCATAGTCAATCTTCCACTCTATTCTTCGCGATGGGACCATTTTCATTTAGATACAGTGGTTTCAAATTAGACTACAGTGTTGGACAAAAGGATAAGACGCTGCGACGAATTTTTTCTCGTCGCTAAAAATTACTCGCTTTCCATTTTTTCATCCAATGAACTCACGAGTAAATTTTAAGCGCGCAGCCTCACGCTACCCCGTTAAAGAAGGCCGTTGCTCTAATTCCTTCCGTTGAACATGCTTACTCTTTCGTAAAATGCGACGTACGTTCCTGAAATTTGTCCGTGCTCCTCCTCCTACGACAATTTATTATTACCTATAAAAATAATAAGTTCCTGCGTTTCTTTAACATTTTCGAAATTTCACTAATACGATCTTTTCTACGATCCATTGCTTCCTGTTTGTTTAGGCGAATGTAATATATTATAAGCAAGCGAACAAATTTTTACTTTTGTGTCTCTTCGCAGACGAATAAATATTAACAGTATACTCTCCCTTAGGATAATAAATTGGCAATTAATGAAACGAAGCGTGAGCTGAGCGACAAAGAATCGATGGAGCTCCGTGTCTCATTTTGGTTTCCGGTCAGCTAGACGTTTTTCGATGCGTACCGGTGGAAAACTCGCGCACCGGGCTCTATTGTGCCTGGTATACTTTAAACGAGCCATTTTACTATGGGAACGTTTCCTCCAGGCTTTGTGCCGCACACCGTCGCGTCCGAGATAAGATAAAAGGTTCCTTTGTGTCGAGTCGAACGCCGCGCCGATGCTCTCGCGGTGACCTTTCGCTCGCGACACGTTCAAACGAACACGCTGCTCCACGATCCAACCGTGTACAATTTAGCTGTGATTCATCGGACCCCGTACACGACGCAACGGTTCCCTCGATCGCTCGACTAACTATCGTGTCCCGCTACAGATCTAAACATTACACCTCGAATTATATACTCTCAATCCTTTTCTTCTGTTCAGATTACTCTCGCCGGATATTATTGTCGCACGATCGCCGATACGTACCTCGAAGTGCTTTCGACGAGACAGAAATAATTATCGGTTTGATCGTGGCCCCGTGTACGCGCGTCAATCTGCGATATGAATTAATCGATTCCCACGGTTCGCTCTTGGAAGCACCCACTTGAAACTGAAGTAACGGTGGAAAGTAACGCGATCTCGCCTGAGAACCACTTTTCTCAAATCGGCGCGCACCGGAACTCGAAAGCCATTCGATCCGATCGACTACCAAATTAATTCGCTCCTGTTCCACTGAAAAATCCTACTCGGGAGGAATTTCTTAACACCGACCAAACTTTTGTCTCTCATCCTAATCTTGACGTTAACTATAGGCTTTTTTACAAATTTAACAGATTTGATGTATTTACATTATTCATTTTATGTATTTCATAGTAACGTTCAAATAAGCTGCAAATAAATAGACACACCATTTTTTCTTGAGGACAAGTAGCGTCGCGAATATCGAAGCTGTTTCTCAGAGCGATTCGAGGATGTAGTGACGCGCGAGAACTCGAGAAATTACGATTTCTCGTTCACCTGCGTCGACGTCGTTTTCGAGAGGGGTGCTCTGGAGGTTTTGACGGTGAATTTTCGCAAGAGGAAGCACGCGGGTTGGCCACGCGCTCGAAATTGTCATCGAAATCGGAATCGGAATGGAAATCGCGCGCGCAGAGTCGGAGCAGGCTCGCTCGTTGGAAGATGTTCCGCGGGGAGCTACTCGGCGTGCAACCTACCTACCTACATAAACACGCTGCTCCGCTTTGCTTTCCGTTCTCCTTACGAGCCCCTGCATTGCACCTCGACGAGAAAATGAGAGAAAGAGGAGCACGGAGCCAGGAGCAGTGGCAGCGATGGTACCGACGGCAGCGGAGTAGCACAGTCGCTGGATGAGGAGCAGCCAGAGGAGGAGAAAGAGGAGGACGAGAAGCAGGAGGAGTTGGAGGAGGATTACTAGGGAGGGGACGCGGAGTAGGAGGATAACGAAAAAAGGTCGAGAGTTGAGAGTAGGCAACCCAATTTTCCTCGGCTCTCCGCTCTCTGCTCTCGGCTCTAGGTGTTCCGATCTGTATTGCATAGGTCAAGGTCGACCAAGACATTTAACCAGAGAAACGTCAGTCGTCCTAAATGCGCTCCTCTCTCAACCCGGACCTGGCCGACGTATTTCGCGAAGCTCGTCACCGAGATTTCAACGACCATCAACAAGAGCATCGATCGTTATCGGGTAACGTCTACGCCGTCCAACGAACGTCTCTCATTTCCCTCCAAATTGCTGACCTACCAATTACGCTCCTCGCCGGTGGAATTTTCCAGTTCGAATAGCTCCTACTCCGATAACACACGGTTATATTTAATACAAAACACCCATTTAATAACGGAATTGACCTCAACAAACTATTCTATATAACATCGAACTAAATAATAATCTATTTGAGCCACGCGCTCTCCCACTCCACAACGGAATATCTCGCCCACGTTCCTTACTCTCTCGTGGTCTATAACGCACTCGCCGTTTTCCCCACTCTTGCGTTCACCTCAATTAGTCACCGAACATTCTGCCTCCTAGAATGTGTTCTAATATTCAAAACGTACATACCGACGTTCTAAAACCAAGTGCACAGATAGGAGGGAAAAAAGTTGTAGAGAAAGAAGATTGAGACGTATCTGATCAGAGCTCGAGGCAGCACGGACAGTGCTGGCGTTGAACCCGCGCGGATAATCCTCCGCGCGTGAGCGCGAGCGTGCAGGATTGTAGCTCGAGAGATCGACGAGCCATAAAATCAAATTAATTGTACGATCACGCGTCGCCAATGCCCGGTCCGCGTACACGTACTACCCGCGTCTACACGTGGGCGTAATTCGCCCGAGTGTGCGTGCCCGTGTAGGTGTGGTCCGTTGTGTTACGTGACCTCGCGTTGTCGTACGGCTGAATAGGCTCGTCAATGGCTCGTTTCATTGAATTAAATAGGCCATTCGTGCATGAACATAATTACTCGCCGCCGAGATGAGGAGGAAAACGAGAGAACCGTGAAAAAACAAACCACCGACGAAACAACCAAAACGAATCACACACCACACACGGTGTGCGCGAGACAAAACGTGATCCTTCTCTTATTTTATTCCCACGATCGATCATGATCGCGTGATCTTCGACGGGACGATTTATCTCGTTCCAATTTCCGTGGAATCGCGTGAATTCCGATTCGAGCCGGCAAACCAAAATGTGAAACAGAAACGCGGTTAGGAATCGCGCGGAATCAACGAGGACTGCAAGCGCGGGAAGAGAGGAAGGAAGAACGCGCTGATTACACGTTTCGACATCGAATCGTGACGCAAACCGTCGCGTCTCTTGGCAAACCGGTACGCGATCGTGGAATCGCATTGTTACGCGATACCGTTCCACATTTTCGGCGCTGGTCGAAAATCGCAACCCGGGTCCTCGCGATCTCCGATCAGCAAAACTTTCCCGGGAAATCGATTCTTGGTCGTTTTCGACGTTTCGTTCGTAGAACAGAGAGTTAAGTCAGGCTAGTCTAATCGCGTGAAATGAGAGAAGCTTCGCGTTCAATTTCATAAAGTTCTACTGGATTCCGTCTCATACTGGGATTTTAATTCAATTTTATTCCGACCGTGATTTTAAGAATAATTGTTTATATGGTATCGGCGCACAGATTCGATCAGTGATATAAACACTAGCAATTTGATTAAGAGTAAATTTTGCGTTTGCTATCCACATCAGGATCGAAACGTTGAGTTTTTGAATCAATTTGCAAAATTGCTGGTGTTTATATCACTGATCGAACCATTGCGCCGATAACCAATTTCCGATCGATAGAAAAGAAAATTTGTATGTATTGTATTCTGTATTACAATTGTGTTGAAACGAATCTCATATGAAACTTTCTGGAATAAAAATAAGAGAAGCTCGCGTCGCGACGGGACATTGCGCAACAATGGCGTAACGAGCAAAAACGTCTATCGTCCTGTCGCGATTCCGGTTGACTAGCATCTTCGAACGACCCGATAATACGAATCGAACGTAATCGAGAGGCGATTAAACGTAACGATTTCCAAGCAGCGGAGCTCTGGTGGCTCTCAGCTAGCTCCCAGCTCGCGGCTTCACCTCCACGCGTGCTCCAAATCGCGAACAGAGTGTGTCTGTGACTCCGCCACGCGATAAGTGGACCGAGACCGAGTCCTGTCTCGTCGCAACGAGCCTTTTGTACGAGCCTCCGCGATCTGCCCGGATAATCGCCATAGCTGTTCCCCGTTTCACTTGCGCGTGTGTCCGTGCTCGTACACGTGCGTCGATGTCCCTTTTATTTCCTCTCTTATTTACTCTTTGTTCTTTCTTTGTATGCACGGTAATCGTGGACGATCGGTAACGGTAGCGCTCCGGTTCGTCGCGGTCAATGAAATTTGGCAGACCGAGCGAACCGAGCGTTAAACGAAAGTATAATGCGGGTACTTTAACGGAATAGCAACGATAGTTACCGTCCAATAGTACCCGAAAAATCGGGCCTCCTATTGCGTTCTTTCTTCTTCTATCTTCAATCTTACGTTTCTGAAGTGAAACATCTTTTGGCGCGGTAGGCGTAAAACCAAACTGGCAATGTAACGGAAATACGTAACGGAAGTGGCTAGCGCGCTGACTCTCGTGCGGTTTGTAGTCTAAGAGAGAGAGAGAGAGAGAGAGAGGGAGAGGGAGAGAGTAAGATCGAGCACAAAAGCAAAAGCCTTATTGTCATCTTATGGTGCGTCACAGTTTGTACTTAACCAACAAATGTTATTTCATTCGCACTTAATTAGGTAATATAAAAAATATATATATAAATAGTAATGCAATTTTGTCTAAATGTCTTGCAAATACTGCATCGGGAGTTGTTCCTGATCTTGTTGTCGCTTCGTTAGCATAATTAATATAAATCCTATGAAACACTCGGTATATTATTCAGTACTTTTCAGACGCAAAATTTCTCTTGAAAATTATCCATACTTGGATCGAAACGTTGAGAAGGATTTTTTAATTTGCAAAATTGCTTTATCTTTATTTTTGGATCGAACCTGTGCGCCGATAACATAAATTAATTTCTATAATATAATTCCGACGAAAAAAATCATGAAAAATAACAAAGTTTTGTCATTGGGTTAGTTATGTTTACATTTCTCGGCGGCCGAGGCCTCTCGAGCTCCGCTGTCCTTTTCTACGTTCGGTAAGAGTCAAAGAATAGTATCCCTGCCGTATAAGTGTGCCTGGGCAGACCCGTGTTGGGGACTTGTATCGAGAAAATACTGTATTGACAAAATGTTTAACCGCGTTACGGTAACTGCATCCTGTTTGAATGGAATTTACCGGAGCGGTTCGTTTAGACTCGTCAACGACAACTTTCGTTAACGAAGAAGTTTCGTAACGGAGGAGGCCGAGCGGGATGATGTCTCCGGGAGAGCAGCTGACATTTAGCTCCCCGCGGCATATATTGTCGAGAGGAGAGTCTCCAGGGTCGCGGTGAAAAATTGATTCGCGCCTAGGTTCACCGAGTTAAATTCGGTGCGCAGCCTACCTTTCCACTTGGTATAAAATGGTAGCTCAACAACGAAACAATCGCGGAATCGAAAAGTTGTACGAGATTGTCGGCGGTAAATCGTTCGATGATATTTAATTATCCGATATCGCGCTAATAGTTTTCCCAATCTGAGAGTATAATTTTTCAATCAAATTGTCGATCACGGCTGGCCGATTAGCATGGTAATGGCGGTCGAGTCCTGAAAACCCACTGGTCGGAGAAACGTGGGACGCGTCGCGTCGATGAAACTCATTGGAAGCGTTATTGATTGCCTGCGATATCTGCGCATAATTATGAAAGTGGTCTAAGTCAAAATTTAAAGAATTTAGTTTATCAGTTATTTCGCATTACGTTATTTGAAACTAAATTAATTCAGTGCAATTTTTAGGATATTTACAACAATGATCCGTTAGATATGGAATTCGTTTAATGTTAATAGTCTTTTCCTTTAAATACCACGAGACAAGCATATACGACTTAGACCACTTTCATAATTATGGGCACATAAATCGCGGGCACCGGAGAAACGTGGAAAATTGGGAATCATCTCGAATCAGGGAGATGCTTGGTTATATGGGATAGAACGGATAGATGATTTATCGAGCACTCGTCCAGGCCAATTGTTTGGGGAATTGTCCGCAAATTGGCTGGAGGCAAATAAACCATCGACGACGGTGATGTATTCGAATCGCGATTCAAGGGCCGAGACTTTCTAAAAGGATCCTTCATTCATGCGAGAAACCTGTTCATTCTTTCGATTTTATTGGCGACGCGAGCGACCGCGCGAGAAAGAGACGGGCAAAAGGAGAAAGAGTGGCGAAACGATGGGATCGAAAGTGTCTCGAAGCTCGATAGGCCTTCCGACATTTCGCAACGGTCGTAGGCAATCGTACTATACCTTTGTAGGTTTCGAGGATTTCACGATAAAAAATGTCGGATGTACCGTTCCGAAAAATTGATCAAGAGTTCTCTTACTCGACCTCGACGAACGATCTCCCACAGTTTGATTTCTAGAATACGAAATCGAAGGATATGCTCTTTCGAAAGATCATCTGGCAGAAATCCCGAGGAACCGAACACTTTCTCGAGGGCATTCGAAACGCGTGAAAGTTTTCGAGATCGCTGAAAAATCCGCGTACCTTCGGCGAAAAAGCCGGAGATTAAGGAGTAACAGCACAGGAAGCCAAACCACCGATGAGTATCGAACGTTTCGAGAGAGCGAAAGGACCCGAAGCTGCCGGTAGAAATGGTGAAATCTGAATGTATACTTACGCGAAGGTGACCTAAAAGTGAAACCATTTGCGAGCGCCGTGTAAAACGCTAAAAGTCGGAGATCCCGCTTTCTATCGTTTTGATTTTTTCACGAGTCGGGGACGACGGATTCGAAAATGGTCGACGAAAAACAGGTTGCCGGAAAGACGATTCCGAGGGCCGTACCTACGATCGAACGAGACGAGAGGTTTTCTTCGTTCAACCTACTTGTCCGAATAATTTTGTTTAATTGGACAAAATTATTCTAGTATTATTTTACGACTTAAAGCCCTAGTTAAGAGTAGGTCATTGGATTCGTCTTGACATCAGCTGCAACAATATGTAATAAAAAATACTTAGTGGCATATACAAAAAGTTATGTGAAATTTTTAACTTCCCGATTCATAGGGAAGTTACTGTAATTACCCCGAAAATCGAAAATCGACTTTTTAGCATTCGACAAAACTATAATTTACCGAAGCGAGAAATTTTCCGAGGGATTTCTATTTTTTAGGTTTTGTTCAGCTAAGTGGCCTGTTTATACCACCGTGCGTCGGGCACAAGGGTCAAAGGTCGGCCATCTCGAAGAGATACGAGCGGTCTGCCGATCGAGGTGGACTCTTTTGGTCTCAATGCGGAGGAGTCTCGTTGCACCGCGTCGCTCCACTCGTAATGCGCGATCGAGCAAACATTCTAATTTCGCCTAGTTCTCTCGGCCGGTTAGCCGCGCTCGCCTACTTGCATTAGAACGTCGGCTAACCCGAACCGTGTCGGCAATATAGGATTACACCGGTCGCCGCGAGTCGGCTTTCTAAGAGCGAACCCCTCCATCGGTTGTGGAACGTCGCGTTTTCACGAGAGAAATGGATTACGCGAATCTCGGCTCCGATCGAGAGAGACGTCGAGGTCCAAAGAAGGAGATACCGAGACAGAGGGAGAGGGAGGGGAATAGAACGAAAAACCGAGGGACGGGGTCACGGCCGATCAGATCGATCGAGCCGATAGGCAAAATTCGAGAACCACAAGGCGAACCATCGAACTTTGACCTAACCATTCCCATTGGTACATCATCTACGATATTCGAGTCTTTCACAGGCCAATACGATTAACGAAACTATCGAGCAGTTTTCAGCATGATTCTGTAAAAACGATGCTTAAAATTTCAACGTCGTCGACGCCCGTTGGGAGAAGAAGCCTATAGAACGCGTCTTCCGTTGCGCAATTAGTGTTGCGAAATTTTTCCCTAATAGAAACTGATAGATTCTCGATAAAATATTCCTCGTTTCGTAATCGTCACATTTGCCGATAGAACGTCGTCGTCGAAAAAGTCTATCGTCCTGTTCTTGCCTTCGAGAAAACAATTCCGAATAGTGAAATTAAGTTGTTTGACTGCCAAAACGGGAGATTTGTCGGTACATGAGCATAGTAGGTTTACTTGAATTTTCCTCCCAGTGAGTATATATATATTGTAGAGCTTTCATAAAAGTTGACGGTTTACAGTAAGCGAGGTATGTACTGTCTTCTGTATGTTAACATGCCTCGTCTCGAATATCTTGGCAACAACTATATACTGTTACAGTTCGGTCATATATTATAAACTATGACAGTTTGGTATGTACAAAGCAGATTATATTAATAACGTTTGAGCGGCGGCGCTTAGGCACTAATCGACTTACGCGGTTCTTTGACTTGCGCGGAAATCGGTGGAACGAATTCACCGCGTAAGTTGAGGACTCGCTGTAACCGAATAATTCTACGTAAATATTTTCGACTTCGCTCTCGGTGCAACGAAGATCGATTCGCGTTCTCGTTCCCGTTCGCCGACGTCGCGATTCGCGTCGAAAGAATCCAGGCGCACCCTTCGTTCGCGTTCAGGTTCGAGCGACGCTGCGAGAGGGTTCGGCAACGATCGGAGCTCCTCCCACGATTCGCGGAACACGAAAATCGATGCGCAAGCTGCCCAGATTCCCGGCGAAAATGTCGCGCGAACAGATTCTTCGGGATCCGGGTGAACGGTGCTCAAACGCGATGCGAGCGAATGCGGAGGTTGCCAAGGAGTCAGGGCTAACTTCGCTGACTAATTTTCCGGTGGGAGACGTTCTCTAAATACTTGTACTATGAAAATCCGTTCTTTACCGGCAGGAAAATATTCACTTGGAACCGGAGCGTGGTTGCATTGCTCCGTAAGGTTCGAACTTGGCTATTATTTAGCGATGCTAACTCTTTGAAGTCGGAACTATTTTAACTTGAAAATTAAACATTCCTTCCGACCTAGAATAATTCCATTGTACCGAGGCAGCTCGAGCTTCTGGACACTAGGTGAACTGACTTTAGATCGCAAAACTTCGTTGCGCTAAGATCTCAGGATTACTGTATTAACCCCCCAAACAATTTATAGCCAACCGCGACAGCGCATTTAACCCCCATCCGTCCCTCGTGTGAATCAGACTCCATTTTCTCGAAATAAGTTACACAGTTCTGTTATTTAGAGGCAAAATTTCCCGGAACATCGTGAGCCTTTATTTTTCTAATGCGAAACACATAACCGAAAAACCTAAATTCTAAACTATGAAATTGATATAATACCTCGTACGATACTTAAATGGTTAGTAATTGGTTAGACACCAACATATTTAATAATGTAAACAATATCGTGAATAATAATGCAACTATTTTTAGTGGCAATTCTGAGTCAGCCCTCGACTGCTAAGGGCTAAAAAGGGTGAAATGTGCAAGGCGAGTCGATGCGACGCGAGCCGCGGAAATTCGAACGAGGGTAATGGAAAATCGTGATAATGGCCACGACGAAGGAGACCGAGAGGAGAGGAACGCTAGCAAAGCATTAGACAGATAGGATGCTAGGTGGAACAAGAGAAGCGAAAGAAGAGAGAGAGAGAGAGATACGACGAGTTCCTCAAGTGATGCGACCCTGTTTCCAAACGGCGCGCTTCAAGATCGCTCGTAAATCAGCAGCACGCTACAGGGATGCTTCGTTTTCATTATCAGCCCGCGAAAATTAAAGAACAGTCTCCTTCTCTCCTTCCGCGTTTCCATCGTACCAACGAGACAATGCGTTTTCCCCGCTCGCGAGAACGATTCACAGTCTTCTGCTTCTGGTCGTTCCACGCTGAATCCTCGACGCATTGTTCTCTTTTCGCGTTATCTTCCAGTGGTGGTCGAAAATTCGAATGAACGCTTCCGAGACTAGAAGTTAATCCAGACCCGAGGCCGGATTGTTACCTGGGAGGTGGTGATCGACCCTTTGTAGGGCGACGCGGTTTCCGGTCTACCTTTAAAAATGAATGTTCGAGCGTAGGAAGCGCGGAGAGGTCGAAAGACGAGCTCAAACTACTACTTCAAACCACTTCAAACCACTTTAGCCGCAATTTAAGTTTAACGCTTTTTCCAAACGCTCTTTATGTTGAAATATTCTCTGTATTATTGCGGAGCAGAGTACGAAGCCCTTTTTTGGAAAAAGTGTACAGAAAAAATTTCTCCAATAAAAACCTACAATATTATTATTTGTAAAGTTTGAGGAGACAAATTGCAAAAAAGGGCTCTGTACACTGCCCCGTGACAATTCAGAGAACATTTCAACGCAAAGAGCATAAAAAAATATTGCTTCCTCGCTGAATGCATCCTGCGTGAGCTCATCGAAAAATCAAGCTGTCTCGTATTTTCTGGGTTTGCCTCCCTACGAGAAACATATCTTCCTCTCTGTCTTTTTGTAGTTCACCTCTAGGCCGATGCTGGTATCAGTTTCCCCAGCAGCGCCCCGGCGCAGCCTAGGGACACGCACACGAGCGATCGGACTTCCGGGGATGCGACCAGGGAAAGTGAAGCAGCAGCGCCGGGCTGGCACGCGTAAGTGTCGTGCGCGAGTGCGTACGCGCAACAGAGTTGGCCGATAGGCGATCAGGAAGAGGAGCAAGAGAAGAGGTAGAGGAGGTGGAGGCGATGAAGGAAGTGGAGGGAAAAAAGGCGGCGACAGTCTCGCGCGAGATCCACGGAAACGGGGAACCGTCGACGACCGGGTATCGAGTGCGGCCTATTTGATCGGGAGGTGGCAGATCGAGGGAGGGGAGGTACATGAAAGGCGAGGATGGAGGAGGCAACGAACAAGGCGAGAGAGGGCAGGTAGGCGCGTGCCACTTAGCCCACCAAGAAACGCGGTCATAGCCTCGGCACGTCTGACTCGACGACGATGTCGCCGTCGCCGGCGTCGTCGTCGTCATCGCCGCCGTCGTCGTCGGAGACTGCTGCTCGCAAGACCTTTCGATCCGCGATTGACCCAAGTAGATCCTTTTACTCTACACCCACGCAGAGAACCTCGATTCTCAACGAGAAATTAAAATCGCCAATCGAGGTATTGGGCTCCCAGACGAGGAAGAGTTTACGTTCGAATATCGAATCCCGAGACGCGGGACGATACAAGCTTGCGTTGCCAGTGAAGTTGCAAAAGAAACCCCTGGGGCTCTGTTTGTGCCCCGAGTGGGCGTGACTTCGCCGCTTCCGATCTCGCCGGAGACAGGCCAGTGCCCCACAGGGCAATCCGTGCCCCTCGCTTCTCGGGAACATCCGAATGACCTTGCTCTTCGAGCGTTACTCGTTTCGCAGTACGCTTTTGAGTCGCGAAGCACGAGAAACGAGTCCGACGAGAATTCACCGGGTCGGCGCGACTCGGCACGACACGCGCTCGCGCTGTTTTTCGGCTCGGCCTCGGGATTATCGCTTACCTTCCAGACTCTCCGATAACTCGGATCACATTCCGAACCCCCCTTTCTCTGCCTCTTTTCTTCTTGCCGTATCTCGTACGAGAAGAGAAGCCATTTCGCGCGGGCACCGTCTCATAAATCTTTTGACGCGCTTCGCGATACGTAAATCTTCTCGCAACGCGTTCAATCGGAGATCAGCTTTACTCTCAATCGAAGTGCTCCCGATAAAACGCTTACCGCCATCGGTACATCAACACGCGTTCAACCTTCCCTCGAATTCGCCGACCCTGAATATGCACGAGGCTGTTCCGGGACGCTATGAAAGCGACCAGACCGGCTGCTACTATTTACGATTTCAACGCGCAGTTTCTTTAGCTTCTGCCATTTTTCCGGCCGCTCCGGCCTTTTCTCGTCGAAGATCTCCCACGGATCGGTAACAATGGGACGCGCAACGTTCCCCGCGGCTCCTCCGTTGTTTTTTCGCTGTGCTCCCATCGTAAGTTCGTTTCCAAGGATTCGGCGTAACGAGCCCGAAAAATTGCAAGCGAGCAGCTGGCACGGAACGTGTCTCGAACAAAGTGGCGATCAAGTTGCCCAGGGGCGTAGCCACTAGTGGGTCGTGGCCGAGAGAAGATGCCTATCGCGGAGACGGTTCTACTGGACGAGAGAAGGTCGCTGATTTCACGAGCTCCCGCTCTTTTACGGGCTGACGGCGACGACGACGACTGCCTGCCCCCGAAACCCTCATACCTCGATGCGCGATGCACGATGCGCCAGTAGAGATATCTCCTTTTCCGCGGTTTTCTCTAATTGAACTAGTTCTCGCGTAATCGTCGTCGACGATCCAAGGACCCTCCTCGCACCGTCCCCCTTCGCGCATCGACGCGTTGCAACCCCAATTCCTTGTTTCATCGATCGATCGCGATCGACGCGTCGCGACGCTATTGCTCGTCGACGATCCGTCGGCTTCTCTTTCGTTGCTCGTTCACTTTCCTATCCTATACAGGCTGACTCAGAGATCGCGTTCCTCGATAAAATTCGATCATCTTGTCGTCGATGCGCATTCAACGTTATTCGTTTCTCACCGAGTTCGCGTCGCGCGGTCGGACGTGAAAACCACGCGTTACGAAAAGCAGGCGTTCCCTTCGAACTAGGCCTCCTAGGCGAAAGTGTTTTCCAGAGGTGAAAGCAAAATAGGGGAAACGCCGCGGAGAGGAGAGGTGGGGCGGAGAGGGACGACGAGTGCTCCAAACTTCGAACCGCAGGCGGCGATACCCGCGACCCGAGACAAAAGAGAAATCAGAATAATTGGAAGAAACGCGGTATCGTTCTATAGCAGCGGCGCAGAGTCGCTCGCATTATTCGCTTCTCGTTTTAGCGTCGGTCGCTGAAAAGACCGGGGCGAGGCGGGCGGGGAGAGGGATGCGGAAGAATGGAAAGAAAAAAGGACGCGGAAACTTTCTCGGGAGAAGGGGGCCGCGACCACAGAAATTGCTACGGGTGTCGACACTGCTCCGGGTCGAACGCTAAGTAAGACCCCGTTCAGACACGCCGGAAACTGCACGTTTTCGATCGCGCTGATCTGTTAATTGCATTGGCGACTTCGTATTCGTTCACACGTGTCTGAGCGGTCGAACGATCGAAAATAAGGGCCTGTTCACACATGTCGGAAATCGAGCGATTTTGTTTCCGATTGTTCAACCGCGCGGTCACGTGTGAACGAATACATAGACGTAAATGTAATAAATAATGTCGCGCGGATTTCACCGTGTCTGAATGAATCAAACGCATTAACCCTTGGGTAGTCAACCGGGTACCCATTTACTATATTTTTTCAACAATTTATTAATGTTCCTCTGAAAAATATTACAGATTTCTGTGAATGTCCATTCTTTACTCGCTAACGTATTAATTTATAGTCTTATAATTTGCAGAACCAAATGTCAAAGCCTGTGAATATATTTTTCAGTTTCTTAATGATTGTGATCTGCATCTCTAGTGGTTAGTCATATTGTAAATGTACTCAAACTGTATAACTAGTGTATTTTTGTTAAAGCCGAAATAAACCTAAAATAGGTTTCAGTGGCTCAATAAAAAAAAAAAAAAAAAATAGTCTTATAATAATAATTTGTGCAAACATGTTAAATACAGAAAGGTTTTAAATAATCTATAGATTTTGGCTGACTGCACAACGGTTAAATTACACGAAATAAGACACACATACAGATTGTTGCTCTCTGAATAATCTCGGCCTACGGGATTTGCACGAGTAATCGTCGTCTGTGGCGAATCGCGACTCTTCCGCTTTCCGCGGCTGTCGCTCCGATCGCTGATTCGAATGTTGTCCGCAAGAAGAGAACGATCCTTGGAAACGGTAATATTCGATTAGCCGAAACGAAGACGATTCGACGCGCTCGTGCCTCGGAGGTCGATCGCCGCCAAGTTTCTCTTCCGAGTGTTGCGAAACAAACTTTTACGGGAGAGTACGGTTGTTTCTCTGTTACAAGCCGTAATCGTTTCAGGAAAGGAAAAAAGTTCCGCCGTTTGTATCATTCTTGCATTACGCCGAGCGGTCCGGTGAAGTATTGTTCGGGATAGCGATCGGCAGGTCGGAGGTCGATCGTAGAGCGGAAGAAAATCTAAGAGCCTATTCGGACACGGCGAAAACCGTGCGGATCTTATTTACATTAGCGTCTTCGCATTCGTTCATACTCGTTTTCGCGGTAAAACCATTGAAAACGCAAATCGCGCGATCGGAAACGCACAATTTCCGCCTTGTTCGAACGGAGACCGTGCGGCAGAATAACGAACGTGTGCAGGGCTGACCATTATCATTTGGCAGCTTCACTTGCTCGTATTGGCATTATTGATAACCCTAATTGTAAATGTAATCAGGAGCAGGAAACACTTAATCATGTTCTATGGCAGTGTAATCTGTATAATGAGCAGAGGATAAAATTCATTCGAAATCTTACTAGAGCTGGATTTCAATTGCCGTTAGATATAGGTTGTTTAATAACCGAACCTAATATTAAGGCGTGTGTTTATATCTTAGCGTTTATCAACTCCTGTAATTTACGTGTCTAATGGTTTTTTTTTGTTTGTTTTGTATTTTCCCTAATGTTTTTGTTTTTGATTTTATTTTGTATTATAATGTAATATGCTTTATGTTCTAATAAATCTCATATGAGATTTTCTACTTAAAAAAAAAAAAAAAAAATAACGAACGTGTACATCGACTGATATGCGATAACGTACTGACGATCGCACATGCGATTGCGGCGACCGTGCGTTTCTTTGGAGAACTGCGGTGAGTATTGAACGCAACACAGCCTAATCGAATCCGTAATATTTCAGACCGCGATTCCGGTACCGCACGGTGCCGCACGTTAGAAAAACGGATGCGTGTGTAGCGGACCTAAAGCGTTCCGCTGCGATTCGACGATGGGAGACGTGTACGGGTGCAAAGTGGCCGGACCGTGGATCACGGGTCAGCGTGTTTCTTTTGATGGGACGAGAGAGGCAGGCGCTTGTATCGAAAAACTCGTCCTCCTGTTCGAGATCGCGGGCGCCTCGACCTGGCGCAATAATCAGCTTTAACCGGCTTCGGCGTGAAACGGATGAAATATCGACTAAATATAACCGGGGCCAGGAACCGGTGGCAAAGAGGGGCGACCAGACACGGTGGGAGAGCCTCCTCGTGCCGCGAATGTAGGACATCGTGCCTCGTCTTCGAAAAGATACGCGAACGGGAGAGGGACACCGTCGATTACGTTACTGTTCACGCCCGCCCGATTCTCCGTGCTCGCGATCGAACCCGGCTCTCCTCTCTCCTCTGCTCTCCTCTTTCACCTGTCCTGCTCGCCGGTTCGACGGTTAGCTCATCCCCCGACCGTTTCTCCTAGAGCCTCCTCGCGATCGAATACCGACGCGGCAGACCTGTACATTCTCCCTAAGTAATTACAGGTTATAGTGGATGAAACGAGCCATCCACCCACAGTTTTGCAAATTGGATCGCGAACAAACGTAATCAGCCTATTACGGGGACGACGTCGACGCATTTACTATTACCGATCCGCGTCCGCGATCGAGATGATAGGAAATCGCATCGTTCGTTTACGAACGGCATCGAATCCTCGGCGAGGTCGGGGATCATGATCGATCGGATCCTGTAGGATCGTCGACAACAAAAGGATGAGGAGAGGCACCGACGGTTTAGGTCAACGGATGAAGTAGGTGCGAGGTAGGTTAAAGTAGGTAAATAGCCTGCCGGTGACCCGTCACCTGCGTTCTCGTTCTATCGAGAGCAACGTCTCTCGGTGGGAGGGACGGAACGGAACGGAACGGAATGAAGATAACACTCGCTCGCTCGCTCGCTCGCTCGTCTGTTCGTTCGCCTGCTCGATTCTCCGTGTCCCCACCCGGGTCTCGAGCTCTTCGCGCACACGGAACGCTGACGGTGACGTTGGGCTGTTCTGGTTCCAGCAGGACCGATCCGATCAACTTTTCGCCTATTTTTTTTAACAGGTCAGGGCCTGGTGTTTTAACTGGAGATTTTTATTTTTAAAGTTTCCTAAAGCATTGAAGCTTTCTACACTTTTACATTTTTTCGTTATAAATTCTTTGACAGTAAATTTAGCTTAGGCTATCTTCATTTTTATTCAAGCAAGAAAATTTTCAAACTTGTTAATTTTTTGAAATGTATAATTTAGCTTAGGCTATCTTCATTTTTATTCACGCAAGAAAATTTTCAAACTTGCTAACTTTTTTAGCTATATAATTTAACTTAGGCTATCTTCGTTTTTATTCAAGCAAGAAAATTTTTAAACTTGATAATTTTTTGAACTATACTCATAACTGCATCAACAATAATGATGGAGAGGAAAGCACCGATCAACTTTTCGCCGATTACAGTATTTTATCGATATAAGTCCTCAAGATAAGTCTGCGCAGGGTCATTTATACTCCAGGGATACTATTCTTTGAGTTTTGCCGAACGTAGAGAAGGACAGCCGAGCTCGAGAGGCCTCGCTCGCCGAGAAGTGTAAACATAACTAATCCCAATTTTAAATTCTTTGTTTTTCATTATTTTTTATGGGACTTTGATGACCGTATTTGTGGCATTTTTCTAATAAAAATCATACCAAATATGATACGATTCCGATGATATTTACTCGTGTAACAGACAATTAAAGTTTCGGGCGAGAGGAAGAACAGCGTATGGGAAAGAAAGAGACGCGGAGAGATGCAGTCGGCGGCACAGTTCAAAGGCTCTTCCAATACGCTGTCCTTCCTCACTCTCAAAACTTTAATTGTCTATTACACAAGTAAAAATCATCGGAATAATATCATACTTGGCATGAGTTTTCAAATATGGTCATCAAAGTCCCATAAAAAATAATGAAAAATGAAGAAGTTAGAAATTCCGATTTGTGTGGTCACACTAGAGTGTCAAAGATACCACCTCGAACACTTTCCGTGCCACGTGTACCGCCGATAGTACGGGTAAAGAAAGCATCGCCAAACGTTCCCGATTGCACAGGAGACGCCGCAGGAAGCTTAAATACGATGGACGTCGTTACCAGAGACCGTTCAGCGCCTCGTTGAACGCAATAGGATACGGATAACGCGCGAAGCTGCGTTAATTTCCTAATGAAACCGAGATGGTGTTGACTCGACCGTTGACAAAGCGTTAAACGAGCGTTTATTGCTTTTCGAGGAACGCGAACCACGGACAGTGCCGGCACTGTTGGTCATCGGGAATAGAGAATTCGCGGTGCGTAAATTCCTGTTCTGTAACTACTTCTCTTGGTTGTCATTTTTCCATTGAATTTTGTATTGTGTTGTAATAAATCTCTCTTATGAGATTTTACACAATAACAAAATCAAATGGATTATAGGAGCGCCGTCGATCCCCGATCGATCTACCCGCGATGCTCGCGGAAGCCGCAAATCTCCGAAAAAAGAGCATTTCTCGTCTCGAACGGTTCGGACACCGTTTGCGATTCTAGGTCGTCGACCAACGCTGCGCCGGCGAACAACGGACACGGCACACAGCCTAGTCCGTTTCGCGTTCGAACGTGCGCCGGCTTACGGGAACCGGCTTGCGATTTTTGCGAGATCGCGTGTCGGTTTTCGCGTTTAACCGGAATACGTCGTTTCCTTCCTCTGCGAGGTGAGGCTCCGCGCGCAGATGAACGAAAGTAGGCTTCGTTTCGGTTTAATTGAACGGCGGCGCGGAGCGTTCTGAAACGATAATTCACCGTGTCGCGTGTCGCCGCGATGCGATATTAAAGAGTTTCACTGGTGAACGGGGTTACGTCGGTCGCGCGAACCATCGCGTCGCGTCGGGAGGCCAACGGAACGCGCGATATCTAGTTCGTCCAATTAGAAATACCACGGCGACGGGATTTAATCGGTGTTGAAAGAGGTTATCGTTGGCCGGAGTCGATGCTCGTGGAAAGTGCTCCGCTCGATCGCTCGAGATTCGAACAGATTCGATCGACTGGGATCGATCAAGCTACAACTTCGAGCGACTAGATCGCGGATCCATCGACCGTGTCCCATCGCTGGGCAAGGTTTCTTCGTCCGTGTGATCGCAGCAGCGTTTTATCGGTCGGCTGACACGGCACGCGGCCATCGTAAAACCATCGTAAACCGCGATGAAACGATTTCATTAACTGTCAGCCGGCTCGGCGCGGCGCGGATCGTCGCGCGAACGAAACGTCTAGGTCGCTCGATACGACCACGGCCGATTCCAGTATCGCCGGCCAGGTAGGTTAACAGATTAATAGTTTGTGTATCTAGAAGGCGGCTCAACAACGAAACCAGGCCAGCATCGCTGGCGCAAGGTTCTTCGATACCGCTACTCGCCGCCGATCCAGAGAAATGCCGAGGAAAAATTGGAAAAAGTCGAAGAGAGCGGACCACTCGAATGGATGGACGCGTGTCGACGCCGAGGCTACGGAGACATTCGAATCGAGCTTAAACGTTTCATCTTTTCACTTGCGAACCACTAGTTGCGCGAAACGAGAGTGTACCACCTCGCGGAAATCGAGCGAGATGGAAGACTGTATCTGGCTCGACATCTACAGTATTTTATCGGTGTATGTTCCAAATGTCTAGCACGTAAATGTCTCGGAGATATCCCCACTACTGCGGAGTGTACTCCCTTGAGAGGCCCTGAAGCTCGAGAGGTCTCGGTCTAGACAGCCTAATCGGAATTTCCAATTTCTTTATTTTTCATTATTTTTTGTGGGGCGTTGGTGACCATATTTGTGGCATGTTTCTAATAAAAATTATGCCAAATATAATATTATTCAAATGACACTTACTTGTGTAATAGACAATTAAAGTTACGGGTGCGAGCCTTTGAACTATGCCGCCGACTGCATCTCTCGCCCGAAACTTTAATTGTCTGTTACACGAGTAAATATCATCGGAATCGTATCATATTTGGTATGATTTTTATTAGAAAAGTGCCACAAATACGGTCATCAAAGTCCCATAAAAAACAATGAAAAATAAAGAATTTTAAATTCGGATTAGTTATGTGTACACTTCTCGGCGAGCGAGGCTGTCCTTCTCTACGTTCGGCAAAACTCGAAGAATAGTATCCCTGGCGTATAAATGACCCTGCGCAGACCCATGTTGAGGACTTGTGTATCGATAAAATACTGTATCGTGTTTTTCAGGATTGGGACCGATCCAAAAGGACTCCGATGATCCCTTAACCGCGATATTCGCGGCAAGTGGAACGCGCCAATGACATCCGAGCGTGCTCCAGCTAATTGGAACTCGAATTCGCATAGAAGTAGACTCAGACACGGTGCTTAGGTCAGGGACAGAACAACAGATCGATCGGATCGAACGCTGTACGAACGGTGCAAGGTCTCGCGGCACGCGCTCCTCCGCGATCGTGTACTTGTGTACACGTTCATGAACGGTGGTGTGTCCGATCGTTGCATCGATTCCAATTGCCCCCCTCTAGTCGTCCATGAAGGAACGAATCTGCGCTTTTCCATCGAACCTGTAGATTTTTCGACCGGAAACACCGATATTCGTACGGGATGCGCGAAAGGATGTCGAGTCGAGCAACCGTTTCGAACAGGTTGGCTCTCTAAAGAGCCTTATAATAAGAGCGATATATCTTTCAATCGTCGCAGACGCCATATTCGTTATTCAATTGTTATGGTCAGTTACTCGGATGGTCAACGCGTTGAAATTATTACCAACCAAACAAATGATTTTGGTCCCCTTATGGTTTCAAATCCATTTACCATCTTCCCCTTCTTTCCACTTCTCCGTATCGCCTAATTTCGGCCTATTTCAGCCGAAATTATTACCATTTATCGCTTTATTGAAATCGAAATTCAACGACAAGATTGTATCGAGAAATCCGCCTGTCTATTGGCCTCCAGTCTTGCGACTTGACGCCATTAGACTGTTTCTTGCGGGGCCACGTTAAGTCTCTTGTTTATCCCAATTAAGCAGAAACTGTTAACGATCTTAACGCAAATATAATTTGCGTTATCGGTGAGATACGACCTGATATGCCGGAGTCATCGAAAATTAGGTTTGTCGTATTCACTTTACCAAACGCAATGGTGGTGATCATTTAAGTGACACTGTATTTCATTACTAGATTATCTCCAATATTTTTTGTTTTATTTAAATTCAAAGTTTCATCGATCTTATTGAAAGACCCTGTTATTTAGCTTCAGTTGTCCCTGTGGTCGTTCGACCCCGCGGTAGAGCACCGTTGGCGTTACGATTACCGTCGCGTTTGAAACAGCGCGGCGCGCAACAGCTCGGACGACGACTGTTTCGATTTCAGGGGAGTTCCACTTCCAGATGAATTTATGGCGCGATATCAGCGGCCGTTTCATGACGCCAGATAATAAATTCGCGTTGTCCGATGCTGCCCAGGGAAATGGTCTCCCTCGTTCGTGGTACCGTGGAACTCGCGGCAACGCTCGATTAAGGTAAGTGGAACGATGTCGCTGCGAGTTGCGAGCCGGCCAACGATATCATATTTGAATGGAACCGAGAGGATCGAGGAATTGAACGAGAACAAATGTATCCCTCGAGCGGAGCGTATCGAGCAGAGAGAACGAATGAGCGAACGAGAGCGAGAGGAGAGAGCGATACGATGGTGAAGCAACCGCGTTGTCGTGTCCGTGACCCTAAAAATTGGACTGGAAAGCTTCTGTTGTTCGATTGGTTCGACCATTCGACGGAAAAGGAAGACGAAGAGAGAGAGGAACGAGAGAGTTCGGGAAAGACCCGTCCAAAGAGATGAGACACCGCCACGGCCAATCGATAGAAAACGGTGGGCCGCACAGTGGGCCAGAATGGCTCGGTAGCTGTTCACACCTATGTATTTCAACATTATTTCCAAACTTAAAGAACACATTAAATAGGTCGTTGAATTCGTTTTGGCGTTAGTTATAATGTTATTAAGTAAAAAATATATGGTGACAAATAAATAATAAAGGTGACCTCAATTATTTATTAAAAAAAGATTCTTTAAATTGTTTGTTTTCGGAATTTGTACACGACTTTATTAATTACCGATTACTTTTGATACGAAACATTTTTTCGTCACATCACCGGAAATGTCTGAAACATCGTGTGAATGACGAATAATAATTGTAAACTGGCTGTTCAGGCATTGAAACAAGAGTAATTCATAATTTTTGAATCAATAGATTTTATTAAAATTAATAAAGTAAGTTTTATTAGTAAAACCTATAGACCACAATATCTTTTCAACGAAGTTCGAATTTTGTTGATTCGAAACCGAACTGGAGCGATCGCGAAACTATCGTCACTCGCCGCTGAGTGGTCGTCGTGCGTCTCGTGCAAAGCGACGCTTTAAACCATCATTCCTGGGGCGTTCTCAACATAGACATACATTAAGAAAACAATTGATAAAACCAGTGCGCTGAAATCATTAAAAGTTTGTTAGTATAGATATACATTATTCGTAAAAAAAATTGAACGCTTAATCTTCAGTAGATTTTCCAGGACATCGTTACGAAGAAACGGAATTTTTTCGGTAATAAATCGTATCCGAGAAAGTATGATCTTCGAACGCTTATTGTGAAGAGATTTTAACAACTTTAATTAATATTGTCGTTCTCGAATGTAATGGACATTTCAGGATCACTGTGCATAGGTTAAAAATCGATGCGAGGACTTTCATTTTTTCGTTCATGAACAGTTAACAAGCCATTCTGGCCACCGTGGGCCGTGGCGCGGCGTTCCACGTGTAACGAGGAAGTGTTCTCGCAAACAGTTACAAGTGGAGTAGGTTACGTAGATAAGTCGTCACACATACCTAGCCTCGAGCGTGTATGTAATTCTCTGCCGAGTGGGCATGTGGGCTCTGAATACGCGCGACCGACATCGCAGGTATCGCAGATATCGCAGGTGTAATATACGACGGCCCAGGTTATTGTCACTGCCCCGCGTCTATGGGAGTAAAGTCGTTGATACATTTTCGGGGGAATCGCTTTTCATCTATCCGCTCGTATACTCCTTCCCTCGCAGCTCGCTCGCGCTGTTGCTTCTCCTTCTACTATTTGCAGCCCCTACTCGCTCGTTCTGCCTTTATCTTCCTCCACTCGCCCCGTCTCGCTATCCCTCTCCTTCTTCTCTCTCCTCTCTCGGCCGGCGTACAGTCTGAATGAACTCGATGTGCCCGACAACGATTTAAAATATAAAACCCACTCGACGAGCGACCGACCGTGTCTCGTGATAGTCTTAGAATACGAGCACATCGGAGTTGCGATACCATCGAAGAGAGCGAGGCGTCGAAATGAAATGTACTAGGTCGTTACATATGGTATGACCAATCTACAGGTTCACTACAATATCCTTTTTGAAGGTACAAAGCTAAACTTTCAAGTCCTAGCTGTAGTTTTTACTTACGTATTCAACTTTACTTTTAAATAAAGTTTGTTTCGGTATTAGTCGATGTGTGATCGTTGGCTAATCATTTTATACGAGTGCGAAAATGATCATATTGAAGGCAACATCGTGTGTGCGATGCTTAGTCAAAATGTGGTGGTAAATAAACGTACTGTTAGTCAACGATAGAAAAAGCTCAAAAATATAGATGCCAATATAATAGATGAGATCGACCAAAAATTTTTAATGAAAAACTCGTCGTTCTTTTTTTGACAGAATGCGACTATACTACTTGAATCGGTATGTTTTATTTATAGAAAATTATGGTTGTTTAAAGTTACTGTTATGAATGGAACATTTCATGTGCAACGACGTAATACGTGAATACATACCTATACCTTTACAGTGGAAGCGTCCATGTTGAAGCGTCGATTATGAAAAGTGGCCCACTCCGGCGACGCTCTCTTCGCTAGTATAGCAGCTCGAACGTGCCGGGTACCCTAAAAGAGAACGTTCTCGCATCGTGGATTTCTGCAAAGGTCCGCGGCCACTCGAACCGTTGATAAATCGAAGAAACTCGGGACGGTAAGCGACGCGAGAGACGGATCGAACGCGCGCGTGCTCGATATGTGCATCGAACAGCGCGCACCGGATCGGCAGACAAGGAATGGAGTCGCGGGCGAGGCTGACCTCTCCCTGTCCGTTCCCCGGATCCTGGAAGAAGTACAGTTTTCACCGTGCCTCGTTCCCGTTCCCGTCGGCTCGTTATCCGAATTGGACGGTGACCTATGCTCGGACAGAGGTGTAGAGAAAAGGCGGGCGCGAAACGAGGCTTTGGATATCAAACTGGCCAGCGCCTGTTGATATTAGCATTTATTTATATCTCCTGACCTCAAATATGTGTAACGTGGCTCCCCTCTTAGCCGTCGCAGGCTTGGCCGTACACGCACGCCTCTGTTTTCGAGGTTACGCGCGGTGCTGATATCGAGTTCCATCAAATTCTGTCGGTGTAACACCGGTGGGCTTCTCGTTTCGCGATAACGCGCTCGAGGCCTGGCTTTTTATTCTTTCTCCCTTTTCCCTCTCTCTCTCTCTCTCTTTCTCTCTCTCTTTCTCTTTTCCTCTCTCTTGTTTCAGACCGTCTGCTCGTATACGCCCACGCAACGGCGTCGATCGTCTCTCGACGATACTCTCGATCGATCCCAAAGGGACAGATACAACGCGACGTCCATTCTCCGCTCCGTGAACCTATCTCTTTCGACCGGTCTGTGGATTTTCCGTTTCGATGTATATTATGGTAATCGTGTCTCTGTCCAATCATCCTCCGACAGGTATACACAAAAGGTACATGAAAATGATACGGTTTTCATTTCCATTCGCTGTCAAGGAATTCTCTTTCGCCGTTTCAGCGGATACACTGTAATCCGCAACACTTGTACTTTATAATAAACTATTTGCATATAAATCGACACACTACACGCGTGTATCCAACGCGATAGAGCAGGTACGTGTATCAAAACTCAACAGAAGCTGATACGTATCTCTCTCGTACAGCTATCTTTACGTAGAAAAGTCGCGAAGTAGGCACTCCGCAAAGTACCCATATAATTCTACCGTTTGTTATCGCTCTCGTTTCGAAACGCGAGACGGTGCACGCCGATCTTCGCCGAGAAAGATCCACGTTTCGTTGAACTCGACGGATCGGGGACCGAGGAGACGAAATCGGAACGATCCACATGGGGCCAAATAATGAAAGAAAATGAACGAAATCAGAAGCTTGATGATGATGCTGCCAATAAGGATATAGAATAATATCCTTATTGCATATTATATCTCACCGATTAAACTACAAAAATAATTTACTGTGAAATATTCTTTTATTAGAATCCGATGGACCCTTGACTCCAATTAACCCTAAGTAGCTACTTTTCCGAAGATAATTATTAAGCAGTCTTCTCATAAGTATTTCTAACCAGAATATCAAATAAGAACTCATTTTATATTTTTGTCGTCGTAAATTGTTGATGCGGCCCTATGTGCGATAGCGAGTTCGGCATGGTTTCGTCTGGTCTCCGGAGCGGCGATCGTACAATGAAGTATTCACGGCCGGGCTAATGTGGAACAGAAGGAAAGCCAGCGAGAATACAGCCGAGAATAAGTAGAATGGCCGCTCCGAAACAGATCCGTAGATAAACGATCGACGGTCTCGTTTGGTCGCGTGTTCGACTAACAGCCGCCGCGAGATCATTTTCGAAAATGCTCGCTTGCCTGTCCGACAAACCGCCGCGGTATTTTCATGTCACGATCGATTCCACCGGCGAAAAATTGTCCGGCGACCATTTCGTTCTCTCGCAGAGGATCCACGAATTCTTTGAATCTTTTCTTCCGGTGGTACTCGTTGCGAGAACGAATCGAATTCTTGGACCCTGCCGGAATGAGAAAACTTTGCTGTACCCGGTTTCCTTGGCGACCGACAGAGAAGCTGCGAGGAACTCTCGTGCTTTCGAAGCTTCTTTGTCGGCCGGTGTAAGCGCAGGCGAAGTGCGAGGCGGGTACGTATTTTTAAAACGGCTGGACTCGTTTCTCGATACCGGTGGGTCTCTAATAACGAACTTCAACGTCGGACGGTCCCCTTTTTTCATTCCCGGCTAACGGGAATAGACCAGAACCGAGTCGGAGCTTGAGTAACGAGTTTGCTCCAATTTTCTGGACCCGAGTCTAACGGCAGAAAGAGGGAGAGAGAGAGAGCAGTGGCAGAGAGGAAAGAAGACTGGCCACGCGGAGATCGGACATCGAAGCAATCCGGGAAAAGCTATCCGAATTTTCCAGGCTGATCTGAAATCCACGAACTCGTGTCACGGAAAAACGATTCGCCGATTATCACGAGTAAAATTAGAACTCGGGATACGGGCAACTCGATAATCGTTTCATAACACCGATCCGAATCGATGCGAGGATGCAATCCTGCGGCTGGCATCGTCGACTCGTCACCTCGTCGAGCTCATTTTTCAGGCACTCGATTTAATTAAGGTTATCTGCGGTGGCAGTGGCTCGTAAACCCCAGCCAGATAACGGATCGTTTTGCATGAAGATAACTCAATACCGAGCGAGGCGCGATTAAAACGCCCCTGGGGCGTGGGAGAGGGGGCAGAGAAAAACTTGTCAATCTGTGTCGCTGGCTAATTAAGAGCAATCGTTATCGTCGGTATCGCGTCGCGTTTACCGACGATCGCGGATTCCCCCGAGGGAAACGTCGAAATTCGAGTCTCGACTCCGGTTCACCGAGGAATCGTACATTATTCCCAAGATTTAATTTTCAATATCTCGCCTTGCGATATCGAGTCGCGAATACGCGAATACAATTTTCAAAATACAATCTTACTGCCAGTGGTAGTAGGTTCTGCTGATCTCAAGAGAATAAAAATTATTTTGAATTCTGTCGAATTTCGTATTCCACTCTTTCTTGAAAATTTTCAGAAAAGATAAATGTCGATTTAAGTCGCGATATAGAAAACTTTATCTCTCTGTTATCGATATTCAACGACCGAAGAAAATATCGCCGTGTAATAGATATAAATTGACTTTCACTTCTAGGAATTTATGAACGGGCAATAGAATAATTCTTGGCGCGAGGGGTTAAGGAACCTCGTCGATCGACATCCTCGTCGGCGAAGAAACGATCCCAAAACGAAATAAAATTGCATCTGCTGCGGTAACGGTAATACTGTATAAATACCGCGATGCGACGCGGTACATTATCGTCGCGAAAGAAAAGAAAGAAAAACAAGTCCACGGTGTGTGAAAGAGTACGCAAGAGATTCTCGAGAGCAACATAATGGCCGGCCTAATGCGAGGCTAAATGTGCGTGGGGGATCCTTCGTAATGTGGACATCCTTGGCATAAGCATAGAAAGCTAGAAAGCCTCGACAGAAACGGCGGCGGTGTCGGTGTCGGTGGCGGCGGTGGCGAGGATGATAACCCAAATACGAGGCGCTGTTGTGCTCGGTTATCCGACTTTGTTCGAGAGAAACCTTCTCGTCGCCTAAACGAATCGACCGGGGTCTGTGCTATCACGCGCACGGCATACGAAAACGGCGCACGAACCATGAAACGTTTGATCGGACGCTCGACCAAACCCAAGGGAAACTCTATTAGAATCAGAGCTGCCGAACAAGAGAGAACAACAGCGAAAGAGAGCGTGATACGGCAGGGAATGATGCGATCGTGATGGTTCAAGGATTAAACGTCCCACCGATGCGATCGCATAGTGCTGCGATTCGAGGTGCTAGCTGGGCAAAACCTTCTTTATGACGACTAATACAAAGTGTGGAGATATTGGAAATATTAACCCGTATCTACGCATGATTTCTCCAAAACACATTTATACAATCCTATTAAGAAGATTGTCTTTCCGAAAAGTTCTCCAAACTTCCAAAAATTCAGATATCGTTAATTTTTTTATTGCCTACTGTGAGTTTGTTGAATATTGAATGTGCGACTTTCGTAATATATATAATTAACTTAATTAAAAGATTTTGGGAGTTTTACCAAAGTTTTTATTTTTTATGAGCGTAACACTGTTGATCAGTTCGAAATCCAATGTCCGCTAGTACAATAACTTCGAATCCTCTTAGCGAGCGATTCAACTCGCATGATTACAGGCCGAGGCGACGAGTGAACGCTCAACGGAACGGAAGAGTGGAAGAATGGAGACTCGTGTCGGGAATTCCGCAGGTTGCCGCGGAAGATTAACGACCAACTAATTATTGCGAATCGCCTCGCCTCCTTGTCGAGCCTGGAGTTGTATCGGAGCTGTTCATTCTGTTCGATCGAAGCGTGGTCAGGATGAAAACCCGACCTTTGCATTATCGACAAATCAGAACCTCCTTAAAACGAAGTAGTGAAAACGCTGGCAACAACACGTGCTTATGACTACAATTTACAGTGTTAACCTATTTTTTTCTTTATTTATTCATTTATACAGGTCGCGTCAACATCAAGTTCATTAGCGACCACAAGGATTACGACATTCGATTACAATATTGTAACTTTATACTTGGAAATATTTATAGGTATATCGTGGGGAAATCAATTTGCAGTTGTTATGTATAAAATTACAGAGTGTGAAAAATTTTGGTGGATTTCAGAAATTTTAAGACTTGGACTATGTTCTTACTAATATTGAAACGATCACTAAAATTGTTAGGGATAGCCAAGCGTCTTCTTTGGAAGGAGACAAGGGGGCATTGCAAGATGAAATGTTCGACTGAGAGTGGAGTGTTACATCGAGTACAAACGGGGAGGGTATCTTTCAATATTCTGTATAGGTAGGTTATATGAACTATAATGGGGTCTTGGTTTTCCGGGTTGGATAAACTCTCTAGAACACTAGCGGAATCAGTGAATGTAGTGTTAACTTCTTATGATAGAATAAAACGCACTTGTCGGCTAACGGCTTCACCGTCGATACTGTTATCGTTCAATCCCCGCTTCGGTTATCCTTTCATAGGAAATCATATTTCGTACAGAACCAAGGAAAAGAAAATTCGGTGAACCTCGGAGCAAGACGATGACGCCATTCGTCGTGTAGGGTGACGAGGATCGACGGGGAACGGTGTAATGGTCTGGCGGTGGTTCGCAGTCGGCGTTCGCAACATTCGCAACCTCTTAGAAAGCCGGCTAGACCTTTTTCTGCAACGCTGCAGCGCGACCGGGAGAGTTCGCGCTCACTTTCCCTGGCAGCCGAGCAAAATGCCAATCGTCGTTCGCTAGGAACCACCGATTTAACGTTGCTCAACGAGGTCTGCGGTTCTTTTCGGCCGCAACAAGCGCATCGAACCGTCTGCTGCATGCCCGCCTGCCTGCCCTCCAGTCCGCCTGTCTACCATCTCGCGGTTTTGCGAAAACCAGAGAAACTCAAACAGCAAAATTTCGTAAAATCTGAATTGCCAAGCGCAGAGCCAGAGCTCCGAACCGCGAGTTACGCTCCGCTGAACGAAAATCCGCTTACGGTCCGTTTAAAATCACAATCGATGTTTCATCCATCGATCTTCAGGGTATTCGACTGTTGCGTCGACGGAGGGATTGCCAGGAATTCGCTGGAGTGCTTGACTTTTCGATAAAGAGAATACGAAACAAGAAAGTGCGCCAAGTCGCTTAACTTTTAGAAGAATCATGCTATCATTTCCCACTGGAAAAAACAAGCACAATTCCAAGAAGGCGGAGCCGATGGAACAGGCCAAAGAGAATTCTGTGGAAATTATCTGGAGGCAAGGGTTGTTTAAGGGCAAAAATTATTTCCAACACTTTTTCCGTGACAGTTCCCTACCCTGGTTCTCCTGTAAAGGATCTAAGAGGTGTTTCATTACAACGATTAATAGGATGCGGGCGGATCACTATCATTTGACTGCTTAGTTGTGATCAAAGCTATGAAACTTTAAACCGCGTGATCTGACAAAGTGAAAAGTATGACATCCAAAGGCACAAACTTTTGGATTCCCTATGTAAAATGAGTTACCAACTACCCCTAAGTATTGATATGTTTATAGCGGAACCTAATATTAGGGCTTGTATTTGTATCCATCATGATTTCACAGATTGTGAACAATCTATTTAAATCTCATCTATATCATCGTAACGTCAAATGGTAAGTTTGTAATACTAAATTGTAAAGCGAAATGGACCCATCTAAGGGTTTAAAAAGATTCAATGAATAAAAACTCGTGTAGCGAGTTGGTTATCGCCGGGGTCCTACGCTGTGCGAACAATATTGGACTCTGTACGGCTTGTAGCCGAGAGCCAGCAGAGTAGTACAGCGAGGAGAGCGTATCGCCGAATGGCGGGCAGTTCGGAGGGCAACATCTGTTGCTCGTCAACCGCGTCAGCAGCGTAAAACCGACGCGCAATGTCCGCGACTCTGGCGCGATACCCTAATCGCGGCAGCACGCGATCGAATCTTCTAATGTCAGCGAACCGAGCAAACCGAGCGAACCGAACGAACCCAACGAACCCGGTGAAATTCTGGAAACGTTCTCTCCCCGTGAACACGAAGGGTCCACGGGGGTAGCGCCGTCAAAGGCGGGGTTCATCGTACACCGAGTGGGTAAAGGTAGGTAACCCATTTTGGGGGTGGTTGGCTCGGCTACCTCGCTCCATCCCCTATCCTCCGTTCTCCGCCCTCTTTCCATCCTCCTACCATCCTCCGCCCCCAGCCAAAGAGCCAGCACCCGTCTCTCGCCCTGTATTCTCGTCGTTCTCTGTCCGACGTGCCTCGACGAGAGCTCGCGGTCGCTCGGTTGTGTGTCGTCGTTCAGTATTGAGCGGGGTGAACGCTCTTGCGCAATGCACGTACAGCAACCCCAACCTCGACGACCTCCGGGCTCCTTCGTCCGGGTCTGCCCTGGCCCGCTGCAATTGATTAACCGAATACCGATCGCGTTCCATCTTGTTACGATTATTAACCCTCCCCTTCTCGCCCCTTAGCCGGCCACGGCCTCTCTCCATTCACCGTCCTCCAACGCGGGGCAAATCGTTTCATCCTTAGGCTGCAATCACAGTGAATCCGATGTCCGACGGTTGGTCTCTTTTACGCACGTTCGAAAAAGGGAACAGATGCGTCGACCGAATCGGGGTTGATCGAAGCGTAATCGGATGATCACGGCAACAATCTTTCAGAACGTGTATTCTTCAAACGCGGTAAAAGTCTATCTCGATGCGATTACCAACCCTCATTCTCTCTCTCTCGCCTTTCCGTAATCAAGACACGATCGCTTTACCCTTAGTCGGAGTTGGACGAATAATACTGTTTGTTGCTCTTTTCGTTTCCTTGGTGTGGTGCATTGCGCCGCTCGTTCCCTTTGTGTAAAGAGCTAATATTTGTTACGGATAGAATCGCAGCTGTACCATCTATTCGCATATACGATCCGAATTGATTTCAAAGGATGAATCGGCGACTCCAATGGTTGGAATACCGAACGAATTCGAGGCTCCGACGACAATTTCGCTCGGCGCGGCGCGGCGAGTCCATTCAGCCTCCGCGAGACTGATCTCTGACGAAACGGACCGAGGAGTCGGTCTGGCTTCTCCTTCCTCTCGTCTCCGTTCCCTTCCGTTCCTGTTACTTCGCACAAGGTTGCCCTCGCGCGTTCGGTGAAACTGTGTTTAACGATTGAATATCCTTTCTTCCCGGCCTCTCTTCTTCGGAGATATCGTCGGATTATGAAACGTCCTGTACACACGCCACTTTCACTGTCGCGGCCAAGTTTCATAACTGTTATTATCGAGGTCATACGTAGGTTGAAGCGAACTGGCCGGAGAGAGAAAGAGTACCGAGAGGGAGAGGCAGAGAAGGGGTGGGGCGAGGGAGAGAAAAGGGTCTCGGCACGTCTCCTACCAATAATTATTGTCGCTCGTCGCCAATGCATCTCGAATCGACCGTTTGAAAAAGCCAACACCCCGAATTTCTCGAATAGAATCGAATGGATCGCGGACTCCGATCTCTCTGCTCTTTGCCAGAGAGAGAGAGAGAGAGAGAGAGAGAGAGAGAGGAGAAGAGAGAGAGAGGAGAAGAGAGAGGGGATTCCTCTCGATCGCGAAATCAACCCCTCGAACGATCTCGCTGGATTAGTCCCTTTCCCCTTCAAGCATTATACGAATAAAAGTTCCTCCTTGGCAAGATCGGATTAATGGAACGAAAAGAGTGTACGTAACCAGGAATCTCGAATATTTTGGAATTATAACGATCAGCTTAACCCTCAGCACTCGAGTGATGAGTCAGAGTCGCCACTAAAAATTGCTGTACCATTATACAAAGCATTGTTCCCAATTTCTATTTCATCTCAGTTTGTTGGGATTCAAGTAGAACATTTTTATTTTGCGTTAAGATCCGCTGTCTGTGAATCAATTACTACACATTTAGGTATCCATAAAATGAAATAAAAACTATATAGAATGGAATTATTGCAGGTCCGAAGAAATGTTTAAGTTTCGAGTTAAAATGGCTCCGAGTGCAAAGGGTTAATCATGCAATAAAGCGGCCAACAGAGGATTCGGGTCCGAGTTGGGTCTGTTATTTCCAAAGCAGCGCGGTCGCGTCGTCGGATTGGTCGGATTCGCGAGAAGCGTCGCAACATTTAACAGAGGCCGATATCACGGCTGCCAGGCAAGTAGAGGCAAAGTAGCGCGAGCGAGTGCGAGTGAGTGCGCGAGCGAGTGCAACGCCGGCAGCCCTGACACGTGCAAACACCAGAAAATTATGTTACACAGCTTCGGCTGATGTGTGCGTAACCGTGCAGCCGCCGCGTGTGTGCAAGTGTCGCGCTCGTGTCTCGTCGGTGTGCTGGTTTGCTCGTGTGATCGCGCGTGTGTGCGGCATGGGTCACACAGAAAACCGCATCAGCCACGCTGCGATGCACGTAACATGTGTGTCAATGCGACTGACAAACCGCCGTACCGTACCGCACAGCACCGCGCCAACGTTCCATTGTCCGCAATTATTTTCTGTAACGTCGTCGCCTTCGTTCTTTCTCCCTTTTCGTCTTCCTTTTTTTTCAGTCGCGAACTGGCCTCCTCTCGGGCCCTGTTCGACCGTGAAACAACGCCTCGCCTTGTCTCCCCGCTCGACGCTTCTTCTAGCAGTTCGAGCACCGTTTCGACACAATCCCAATATTTCTGCTGACTGTTGAAAATGTCTTTACGTGGACACGTTGTTCCAAGAAACTACCCTTCGTTAATATTACAAAGACGTTACTCTAAACAACGATACAATTATTCGATACTGTATTTCGTTTATGCGTGAATAGTAAAATTGAAAACTGTAAAAATTTGCGATCTGCTTCCACCAAACTGACGACGATTTTGATTGTATAGCCCCGCCCGGGCCCTTCTAAATCGCCCCTTATGCCTAAACCCCAAAATCGCCTAAACATCCTGAAATCTGTTATCCGACGATTGACTCCAACGTGGAATCCCCTGTACTTTCATCGAACGATTCGAGCGCCAACGATTCACGGCTAACGACGAATATGTTATAGGGAAGACAGGGGAGAAAAGACGCTAGAACACGGTCGACACGGTTAAAGGCGTGAAAGAGAAGTATGCCCGACAATAGTGAGAGAGTCTCGATTTACGACAGTCCGCAGAAACCCTGCGGACCGTTCGGAATAGGAGGTTGGCAGACTGATGGAGGAAGACGGGAATCGATGTCTCGGCGATCTTATTAGAAAAGAATCGCCAAGGGATTCGCCCTGTATGGTAGGTAGGGGTTGCAAAGGATAGGAAATGCTCGACGACGAGGGGTTGTTCCACCCTCGCGCGGCTTATCGCGCGTTTTGCTTTTCAAATGGCTCCTCGTTCGTCGCCTTTTCCCTCGTTTCCCTGTTTCCGTCGCCCGGCCACCCTCCACGCCGCTGTTTTCACGATCGATCCGGGAGGAGATGTACACCGGCGGTGCACCTCGTTTCTCTTTAATTATCTGTCGCCCCCTGCTAAATAAAATACTTTCCGGAAACATCGAGGAACTCGAAAATGTTTCCTTTGTAAGAGACGTCGAGAAAACTGTACGGTAGAGCCTCGGTAGTTGCGAAGCCCTGGAAAATGCGGGTCCGAGGTTCCCGAGGCAGAAAATCAATCCGTAATGACGATCCTTGACAGAAAATACCGCCGAGGCAACGCTGTCGAGGTTTCAACGTGCGCTGCGACTGTCTCGAACCTTGTTGCAGCGTGATCCAGCGACGCTAAGCGAATAAAGCCGTAGCAAAGCGTTCCTCTGTGGAACAGCCAGCAAAGGGATCGAGCGTCGAGGGAAGCTGCGCTGAAAACGTAGCCGTTGGAAACGGGCAGAGACCGACCCGGGGTTCTTGTTTCCAGGAAAAGTTACCGGGGTGATAAGAAACTTATTGAATCCGTGGAGAGAACAGAAGAGAGGGAAACAGAGAGGAGCGCTGTGAAATATCGCGGTCGGTTCCATTTCCGGGGTGAAATATCGAATGAAACGTGATATCGAAGGGAAATGAGAGACTTCTCGCGCGATTCTCTACCCTCTTTTTCTCTCTCCGTTCTGTTCCCTTCTTCTTCCAGTTTTTTGTTCGCCTCGGTCCGGTTTCTTACTTTACTTAACCGCGGCAGAGTAATTAGTCTGTAACGAAGTTTTACGGCCGCTTTAATGGGCTTTGATACGAACGAAGAGCGAGGGAAATGGCTTCCCGAGAAGTCTAACGGCGTTTTCGGGAAAGGTAAACTGCAGCGATCGAGGCTTTTCAGCCCATCGCGGTGCTAAAACTGTCACCGTGCTTTATTTAAACGAATCGATTATCGTTCAACCGTATTTAGTAGACCTATCGACGAATTGTCGCTATCCTACAACGTACGTACAACATTTCTTTCTAGTAGCAAGCGTTTCCTTCGTTCCGAGTTGTCGAGCTCGATATTTCAACTCTCCATGGTGCAACGAAGCTCGCGCCGTTGCTCTTATCCATTCGGAAACGTCCGTTTGTCGAACGGTCTCCCATTGAATTCAATTAAACGCGTCTGCCGGAGATTCCTCTCCCCATGAATGATTTTAATGCGAGCGAGACGATCCTTATCTGTCGAGTTTTGAACGGTAACAGACCGCATCGATAAACGGACCGGTTACAGAGTGGAAACCGGCAATTAAAAGTTACAAGTAGCGTTGGCAAATATTTCCGACGATCGAGAGAGACGGACGCAGAGTGGCAGAGGGAGAGAGAAGCGAAGGGTCGAGGGTCTGCCCGCATCGTGCCCGATTATATTAAGTCTGCAGGGAAGTTCTGTCGCTTTCCGCGGCCCTTATCCGATTCCTAGCAGTTCGTTAGTCTCTTCTACATATTCACATTTCGCTCGACCCTCGGTTATTCGATCGCGAATATCGTTGCCGTCTTACAATTAGACCATATGTACTTATAGACCCAGCTTCGGATAACACGCCGTGTTCTAAGATTACTTCTTCTAACAGCTGACGGATGTGGGCAAAACTCTACAGTGTCCAAATATATAATTATTTCCATGATTTGTATTATACATCCAAATGTTGAGAATTTTCTAAATTGCAAATTTACTTGTTTTTACAATTGATCGAACCTGTGCGCCGAAAACATCACACAATTTCTATTAAATATCTACGATCGACAAAACGGAATATGTACGGTAAGCACGAACATGGTCTTCGTATGGTAAGTTATGCTTCCTTCGGAGGTGATTTGAAAGTTAACATATTAGATATGGTTGAATTTGTCTTTTCATTAGCTATAATGTCACGCTAAACAAAATACACTGAACCTAACCTTTTCTGATAAAAACAACGAAGTACATATTGTCTAAAGTTGCCGTATAAAAATACGGTTCGCGCGTGGGTCGAGTAGAGAGAAAATGAATATTTCGAAGAAAGCAGAATTTGATCCGATGCTGGCGTGTTATTTGGTCGGTGGGCGACTGAAGGTTCGGAGCGGAGGCGGCTGGAATTGCGGGTGGAATTGTGGGTGGTATAGCGGGTGGAATCGCAGTCGAGGACAGAGGGAGCTTGGAATCTCGGCTGCGAAAGAGAAACGAATCAAATTTGATCCCCCGGGGGGAGGATCCCGGAGAAGGAACGTTTCCCAGCGATTCTCAACTATTCGCAGCATCCCAAGGATCCTAGGTATGCGCAACCGTGTCGGCTTATTACCGGAGCAATCATATTCTTGCACAAGAGACGAGTCTCTCGGCGCGATCGCGACCGTCTTCAATCCCCGTAATTGAATGTCAGTAGCTAAACTACTTTGTCGACTTTGATCGACTGCCGCGCGACGGCTCGCCACCGTACTACACGGAGAAAGCTCTCGCGCGTCTGGTTCTTTCGCAAATCCTTTCGCGAACTTTGCCGTTCGAACAGGAATGAGTCTTCAGGAGGTGGAAGCGAGCCATTCGGACATTTAAATGGACTTCGTTGATGCGAATTTGAATTGAAATTCGAAATTCGTCGATTCTGGTACGCGTTTTCGAGGGTAGCGTTCGATAAAGACTACGAGCAGACCTGAATGAAATTGCGCGATCACCCTCTAGCTCTAACATGTGCTACGCCTTCTCGAGACATTTAACGAGTACGAGTTTCCCACTTCCATCGTACGAACAAATGTCGAACAAACGACCGAGTCGTTCTCACAGGGAAACCAGTATGTACTACCTAAATCACCAAACTTTTTCCTGGCTTTTAGCAACTAGCCAGAACCACTAATTCTGATCGCGATCAACTTCAATATGACCTGAAATTTGGCGATTTTTCGGGGTTAAGGAATTAAAGAATAACGAAGAAATGACCAATTTGAATGCGACCTGAAATTTCACGATTTTCGGAGTTAAGGAATTAAAGAATAACGAAGAAATGATCAACTTGAACGCGACCAGAAATTTCGCGACCTTCGAAGTGAAAGAGTTAAAGAATAACGAGTAAATTAAACACGCGCCGCTCGATGAGAACAGTCAAAGAGCTGATGGGTTATTCGAAGCGGTTAAGAGAAACGGTGTTGTGCGCGAGGTGTCGGTCAAAGCGCTCCGTTTGACTGGATAAAAGTTTCTATTTCAGAGGAATCGCTCCTCAAAGGAACAAAGAGAGTTTCTTGATTAATTGCACGTGCCGGTGGAACAATGCCGAGCTGGCTAATGTTGCGGCCCATTGTCTCGACACACGCGGCACACGGAAGAATCTACTTGGGTGGCACTTTTGCGACGCGACGGATCGCATACCTGCGGACGGCTCTTAATCTCACGGGAGTCGAACAAAACTTCAACTTCGTTCCCCGGATGCCGAGAATGCTCGGTACTTTCAAAAGCGGAAGAGCGAACGGTATATAGATAGGTATATCGGATAACCAATAAAGATCGAATGAAAGTTTTCGTTCCGACGAGACGAGATAATGGCAATCCTATTAAGTTCTCGAAACGACTTGCGGCTACCAAGCGGCGAGGCTAATCGTTCAGGCTTCGATTCTCGACCGGTCTATTGTTGAGCTAACGAGGAGAGCCTAAGGTGGCGTTCCTGCGCTTCGAAATGTTAAACGTTGCTCCCTGGTAGGCGTAAAAGTCGCGATAGCGAAGTGAACCCGATCGAACAGGGCAAGGGGGCGAGGGAGGGTGCCGAGGGGACAAAGAGGCAGCGGGGGTAATATTTCAACAATGGAGCATTATTTAAGGCCGCGCGCGCGTGTACTCGGCGAGCCGAGGCGAGGCGAGCCGAGCCAAGCCGAACCGAGCCGAGTCGAATTAAACTGAGCCGAGCCGAGCCGAGCACAAGAGCCACGCGTATGGAAGGAATCACTCCGTGGTCCGAGTCCGAGATAAAAGAGTTCCATGAGTCATGCACGTAGAATCTTGAGTTGATGATCGTAAGTGATCCTTGACGCTTAACGGCTCCACGACCTCGATTTTGGTAAAACAAGCGGAAATTGGTTAAGCGTCCGCGGACACGGGTTTCTAGTGTTGCACGCGTCAGCGAATCCCCGACAATAGGGCCGGTTAACTTCAAATTATCGCTTGCCGAACGAATCCTCCCGCGCTAATTCAGTTCTCCCCGTTTAGATCCCCGCCCCAAGATTACTCCTGCCGAGTATCGCCATACGCCCTTCGCTTTTTCTCCTCGCAATTCGAAATGCACCGTCGTCTTCCGTTCCTCTGCTCGTTCACTGATTACAATATTCACACGATCACTGTTATTCCAATCTCGACCTTATTATCGGCTATAATTTGAATGAACTATCGATCGCGAGCAATAGGAGCCAAAGAAACATTTTTTCTTTCAAATTTTGCCTACTCATTGCCTTGAAAGCGTAAAATCAAAAGTCCGATATGAAGGAAAATAAAAGCATAAACATTGGTTAGTAGACAGCGGATCTTTACGCAAAATAAACATTTTAAAATTGATTTCCTTTCTTAACGTGTTTAAAATGTAAACGCATGAAATCCGTTGTCTAGTAATTAGATAATGGATCTCGATGCGAAATAAAAACTTTCTACCTGCATTATAGTGATGTGGAGTAAATTAGACATTTATTTTCTATCAAAATATGTTTAGTTGGTCGAAAACAATATCACAGTTTTTTCCAATTCTTCTAATATTTTTATTATAAATTTATTATAAAATCCGCTGTCTATTGATAATCTCGGTAATGGTCGCAGACAACGCGGGCGCACAGTGAAATTGGTCCGTCCCGGAAAAGTGAAACTTCCGTAAGCGTCGTTACGTGATATTAGCGAAAAAACAGCGGAAAAATGCTCGCAGCTAACTACCTCGGCAATAAATGCCAATACTTTACTTTCTACTCGATTTTGTTATGTCTACAACTTTTCGTACGATTGGAAAAAAGCATTAAAATTAAAGGACAGTTCGAAACGGAACGGAATCGATGACAGTGTCTACGCTGAATCACGTAGTGTCATGGTGGACGTTTGAATTTTATTTGTACGTCACGACACACTGAACAGTCAACGAATAACAAGGCAATTTGAAACTGAATTGTTTTTTGTAAACGATGAAAAGAACGTATCGTTTCGATGGAAACGTAGAGTACCATCTGCATGTTAATATTTTTATCGACAACCTAACCAAAAATGCGTAAAACCTACGAATCGATGAAAAATGGAAAACGATCGCAATGAATTTTTTAAACGTCGTTACGATTTCCTCAAATATTCCGTGATTTCGTTCCGAATATGATAATATGCAGGTGCTATAGCGTTATGTTCGAAACATGTTTATAAATAATTCCTTGAATGTCACATTGTACTTACGTTGTAGATTTCCGATATTTCCCAGGTAAATAATCGAATTCCTATTCTTGAACGTTCTCGTTTGGAGCACCGAACAACACGAACGTACGGTCAACGATTTGTTTCAAATACTAAAATCTCGCAAAACAGTTCAAAAAGATTGCTGCCGAAATCTGATTACAAAACCACGGGAAACGTCGTTAGAAAAGATACCGGACTGCGAGCGTTATCTAGCGGCGGAATTACAAAATTCTAACTATCCTCCGATAGAATTCCGTCGATAACGATGGCAGCTGTAAATTTCTGAATCGCGGACGAGACGCGAAGTTGTATAATAACGGAGCATAATTAGATTTTGTCTCGCCGTTAAATTTTTTAAATAAAAATAATTACAGAAGATTACTTTACACTCGATGTATACAAATGTTTTAGAACACGACCATATCTCAATTTTCGTGTTCATTAATTCCGATTTTATCGAGTAAATTTTACTGACGACTATTTTTAAATTATCGCCATGGAAAATAAAATAACTAATTAAATGTATGTATATATATGCAATCGATTGATTCATAAAGTGTTGTCACACTCCAAAAAAATTTATAAAATCAATCATCAAATATACTCAAAAGAAATTTGTCAACAAATGGTATGATGTATGGATGCTAATATTAAGACAGCTTATCCTTGTGTACGAAATGACTCACCGAAATGTAGATGCCAGAATAATTGCCACTGCACCGTAACAGATGCGCTTACAGATTATCTGCAAAAAAGAACATATTTACATTATAACTTGGCTTTTATGTATACGTGTCTCTATATGTACGTATATACATTTCGCAATATGTGCAACACTTTCTTCGATTTGTTAACCGGCTGATTATTCGGTCATGGACACCCGAATAACGACGAATCGCGGTGATTTGCTCCAAAATATTTAACACTGACGGTCATTGCAGGAATAGAGCGAAGAGTAAGAATAACAATAAAATTCGACTGTTTCCCGATTAACCTTTAGTTACCATAAGGTCACGGTAATTCCTATCAAAAAATGTTAACAGAGAAATGTTAAAATAGTTGTATCATTTGAATTAAAACATCATTATATCGGGATGCTACAAGACCCATGCAACATTGTACAAATCGAGTAACTAAAGGTTAATAGGTTAAGTGCCGGACAACAAATATTTTTCGAACACGCTGAAGAACACACAAACTATGACATATTCGATCGATAATTCATCTTCGACAAAGTCGAGTCCTTGTTAAATTATCGAAATGGAGCAAACGTGAAATTGTTATTCGAAAAGTATAAACAGAGGGTTATTTGACGGATTGCAAACGAACAAGCTCGATCCAAACAAATCTTCTGTTTGTCAATATCCATTTACAACAATCATTTTATCGATTGTAGCATTACAATTACTACGGAAAAGGTTTGAAACTGTACTCGACAATGGTGACTACTCAGTCATTGTATACTTGCCAAAGTCAAGGTTGTCCAACTTTCCATCGTAAGGTCAAGTAACGTCGTCGTGTTTACAATGTCAAATCGGAGCTGTAATTCACGCTAGGCTGCAACGTACACGCACATGTCCCACGCACTAACATTTCGAACGAACTTACGACATTGTTCGTGGCTAAAAAAAGGCGAAGCATCCCCGCTTGATCGAATAACCTCGTTCCAACAAAAAGAAACGAAAAGAAAGAAGAAAAACGTTTGGACGACGCGAAAGTTAGGTTAGGCCGACGTTTAATGGAATAACGAGCCGGTAACCGCACAACCGGCTGAACGACAGTATTTTCGATGCTATTGCCGTACTCGTCGCGATACTCGCAATTTTTCGATCTGTCGTAGCGAATTAGACTACGAAGAAAGGACAGCCTGTACCGACGCGATTGCCTAGCCCAGCGGATCGGAATAGCAGAACGAATGTTTCGATAGCAAGCATTCGCTCATTCAATCTTTCCCTATCGCGTAATTCCTCGTACGACCCAACGTACTTGACATCTTACTGTTATTACCGTATCTTATTCACTAGCCGGCGAACGTGTAATAATCACACAGAAAAAATGATTCGCGATGTTGCCGCTTGGGCGCTCTGCTCCGAAACGATACCAACGATAGGTGACCGCAAGCGGCGTACAGTGGATTGAAAAATATGCAGTTATTCGCTCAGTTTTCTTTTCCAATAACATGAATTCTAAAAAAGCTAAACGTTTTCAAATCTGAACACTTTTTCGATCCACAGAGCACAATGAGGATTAATGCAAACACGTTTCTACGTGTTTATAAATATTCGCGATCTTCGTAAACAGGGACGACTTATTCGTAGAAGAATAGTACACTTTATTTTATACAAAACATTTTCTCTTAAAATTATTTCTCTTAAAAAGTAACTTACCAAGAGTATTTCGAAATATCACGGCTCGTGTTCCTCCAGGAACTGTTTCAACAATGTGTTGCTTAACGGAATCACGAGATGCTCCACGCTATCGATATTCCGTTTAACTTTGACTAACTTGTGATCTATGAACTCGGTTAATTGTGCTCTTAATGCCAAATCCGAGCTGACAAGGAAACCTTCGCGGGCTGCACGATAGAGATCTTTAAATGCCATTCCTAATAACAGAGATAGATATTACCATTTCGAAGCATATAGAATTTTCTTAAGGGGGTAGACTTTTGTTTTCAGGATTGCAAGGGTGCAGGATAATGCAAATTACGCCTCGTAAACGTAAAAATAGGCCTTTTCAGGGCAACTGCGGCCTAGTTGATCTTTTATCCAGTGCTTTTGACTGCTTTGTATTATCGAGGAATGAGGTAACGCATCCCGCACCCTTGCAATCCCGAAAACGAGATTACGCCCTCGAGATAGATGATTAGATGACATGAAACAAAGAAGTACCTGCAAAAGTGGCATTACCACTATTACTTAGTTGATACTTGGCAAGCAGTATATAAATAGATTTTGCGTTCGATGTTAACGAGAGGAAGACGTTCTGAAGGGATGATAAGGCTAAAGCACCGCTTTGTTGTACCAAAAGTGAACTTTCATAAGACGTTTCTTCTTGATAAGATAAAAGCGTGCTCGTGTCCCACCAGAAGAAATTAAATCGTGAACGTTTTATATGGTCCCATACTGTAAACAATGAGAATATGTAGTAATTATTAAGAGCCTCGGTAAATACCCATTAACGTAACAAAACAACTAATCGTACATAATGGAGCATTGACGTGATCGACCGATGCCAAAACACACACATTTGGTATACTTGCAAGTCTAGAGAGCAAGTCTTGAGCTTTATTTGAACGTAGCATTATACCGTCGATGTTATGTATCAATAAGTAGAGTCTGCCTTTTGGATCTTTCTTGAAAGCCTTCTCAATAATATCTATGCACGCGGCTGTGTCGACAGGGCAACTTAACTCTAATAAATCAACGATTATGCCATCCAGTATCTGAAACAGTAGCATCTTAATCTATCATGTCACAAATTATTTTTATATTTTCATTCTATTTGTATAACTTACATTTTTGACGGTCAGACTGGGAAAGAATCCATTCACCACCAACGAAGGATGATAGCATATACTTTTATGGAAATCATTAATTAAACATCTTTTCGACCCTAAGCCATACAGTAACACGCTGTATCCTTGTCTAAAATAAAACAGAATATAAAGTAATTTACAAAGGATGAATACTTATTATTTCATATGTACCTAATACATACTCCATAATAAAATACCACATAGGAAACAAAGTGGTATAACTCTCGGTTAATGAACAAATATTCCTTTTATGTCGTGTTGATACAAAATTCTGCTTTGCTAATAATTCTTCCAGTTTTTCTTTTGTTAAACGAGAATTACGTAAATGTTCCAAAGTTCTATCGGACGTAACAACTTTTCCTGTTTGGCTTTCAAAGTATTCATCAGTTTTCATGTGCTTTAAAGGTATAAATTATGAAACATTATTACATATAAATTCTTCTGCAAAACTAGTTCCAATACTTACAAAATCCTTGTGGACAATTGCTGGTTTATTCCTGTTACTGGTTCTTTTAGGTGTACTTAATAAATTTGATGGGATTACTATCTTATGCTTAATGGCTTTCAATTCAATATTGTCCTCCTCCTCCTCCTCGTTGGATTCATTACTGTTTTCGCTCGATTCATCTGAAGATTCTTCATCGGTTGGTACGTAATCACTTGGTTCTGATACACTCTCGCTTTCACTGGATGTTAATTCAGTCTTGAATCTTCTACCATCTTGCGAAAGCAATTGTTTGGACTGGAGGTTAGTGAACAAGTTCATATCGCATAGTTAAAATGAAATTAATACCTTTAGTATGTTTTGTACGTCCTTGCGGTATGTCTGTACCATTTATCTCTATTCTTTCAAGAACAACTTTCGCTACCAAGTTTTCCTTTGGGCTAACAGGTGTATAGCACAAATTTGCCTTTTGCGTCATAGCATTCCTCTTGCTTGGTGTTTGAAATTTATATAATGTTTGACCACTGACATCATTGCTGGAGAATAATTCTAAATAAATATAAATTATCAGTTATCAAAGCCTGAAAGTAATGATGGGATTCAAAAGTCTGAAGCAATGTTACAAAATTACCAACTGGTTTTTGCACTGTCTCTTCTATGTCATTCAATTCCTCTCTCAATGCGACCGATGCTTCCGAGAAAGATGAGGATTCTTCATCCGAATCGTATGTTCTGATTCTTCGTACTGTAACAAAGGAAAAAATAATGTCTAAAAATTACGTGATTTTGATATTTTAAATAAACTACAATTGCCTATTTTTGTATTTCATATTGTAGGTTTTATGTTTCCTTGATACCTCCGACACGAGCTTGAATTCTGGACGATCGTCGTAAATTCTCCGCAGCGGACATTTCTTACAAAACGTACACAGTAAAGAATCCTAACTAATCCTAACTTGTCCTAACTGAAACAACCGCTCTTAGTTGAATGAACGGTTTCGCGAATCTAGAATAACTGCCCACGTGCGAATTCAAAAATGTTCTGATCGAAGCGCCATCACGCGGCGAAATTAAATCGAACAAAAATAACCGCCTCGTTTTACACAGCACAGATCCTCTCTTGCATAATTCTTAGGGACATGTGTATTTACGTGATTCTAGTAACAATACGTGTATTGAAAGAAATTGCGGACACTGTTCAACAACGCCATTTTTAAAAGTAGCCATTGTAAACGATGGGAATCATATTTATTTATTTAGAAACAATCGTGCGGAGATCTGGAATTATTTTCAAACTAAACGTATGTGAGAAATAGTTTGAACTGATGTATAGACAACTGCAGACAACGAACATATATACATATATGTATTAACTGCGTTGAATACACGTCGATCGAAATCGGCTGCATACATCAGAATACAAGAATAAAGTGAATTGTCGAATTATTTCGGTAAGAGGAAATGTTTCCGGCGTATGCCTATCTGTCTGCTTATGACAGACACAAGAAACTTATAAACGATTACTTGACGCTGCATGGAGGCTCCATATCATCTATAAAACGAGACACGTATGTTAAATTTTCTAATCGATCTAAAATGTATTTTATGCCAAGCTCCATGCTTTATGCAGAATAATATATTGTAGAATTTCTTTTATTTAAAATATTCTCTGATACTTTACCGGGAAATGGTTTCGAGTTAACCTACGAAAAGTTCTTCCGTTAACCTCGCGAATTATTAACCTGGTAATTGTTAATAAATAATTACTAGACAGCGGATTTTATGCATTTATATCAGAAACGGGTAGGTGTAAATTGAAATAATAGAAACATTAAAAGAATTTCAAACTACTGTTATATGTTCAATCTATTAAACTTGAAAGAAAACCACTTTGTTACAATGCAGGTAGAAAGCTTTTATTTTGCATTAAGATCCGCTGTTTAATAATTACTATTAATGGTAAACGACGAAGAAAAATGATAACTCTGTGAACCTTAAAACGAGCAGCACTTGACGTTTCGGCCTGTGTTTCGAGGTCCCGAGATAAGACAGACTATGACGTTATAAAAGAAAACCATAAATTTCTTTGGGATCAGGATAACGATGTACCAGAGACGTGGGGTGCACGGTTGGCGAAAAAATATTATGATAAATTGTTTAAAGAATACTGTATAGCTGACTTATCCTACTACAAGCAAAATAAGGTACGACATTGTTTTCCATAAACAAGTAGTGTTAGTTCAATGAATCTGAGAGATTGTTATCAAACAGGTTGCCTTAAGATGGAGAACAGAGAAGGAAGTGATAGTTGGGAAAGGTCAATTCGAATGTGGGAACAAAAGGTGCAACGAAAAAGAAGATCTTAAGTCTTGGGAAGTGAATTTTGGCTATATAGAGCACAGGGAGAAAAAGAATGCACTTGTGAAATTGAGTAAGCCAATTATATTTGTGGTATTTTGATTTGTTTCTATCTGTTCGATCTATGGATTTTCACTGCTATTTTACAATTTAAGGATTATGTCCTGAATGTTCTGTGAAATTGAATTATCGATCGCAAAAACGCGAGGTAAAAAAACACAAAGCGTTGAAGAGATTGGGAAAAAATTCAGAACCGCAGACCGATCTACCAAGTACATCTGCGGTAACTATTAAAATTGAAGAGGACGACACCGCAAATAATGCAGCAGAGGATGCTGTCGCACAAACAGAGAAAGACGAATCGACAATTTGGAAAGAGAAACCAGCAGACAGTTCTGAAAAGACCAGGGAAGAGGAGTTCGAAGAATATTTGGCAGATTTGCTAATGTAACAAAATATTTTGGTTTATGTAATGCTATTGGGTAATGTGAAAACATTGTTTATTGATAATGCTGTTAAAGGATATAACAATTTTTACATATAACACTAGTCACGTTTAAATAAATATAACAATTATAATCGTTGTATATTTATTTCAATCGATACATGATTCATATTTTACCATTATACCACATGGTAACAAGGCTTAATATTCACATTTGTTTAATGTGTACAGATACAATAATTTCCCGTTCATGTATTCTCTTGTCATCGAAAGAACTGAAATTTTTTATCGTGTGGAAAGAACTAGCACCAGCCAACAAATATACGTCGATGTATATTTTACAATAAATAAATACAACTATTTACTTATTTTATTGCAGTCCAGAATCTTCAACAATCTTCGTAATATGTATATATACAATTTGAAAAATAAAGGAAACTTTTAGCTTACCTACTCGTGAGATGCGATTATTTTAATTGCATTTTGCTGAATGGTGAACGTGTTTTACGTCGTTTTACAATTTACAAAATAAAATTATACAAAAATTGTATATTGTCTGATTTTTATAAGATTCGCTAATCGCTGTTTTCATGCAAAATTTCTTGTTACAGCAACAAGACTTCATATTGTTAGCTAGTCGATACGAATTGATCATATAGTTGAATAAGAGCACATTTTATGCATTTTCTTCATGCAATTTATATAACAAAGATAACAATTTGATTTATTCATTTTCTTTAACCTAGCTCTATGGTTTTTATTACTCTCATCATGTCAATAAGCTAAAATTTCATGTAAAAAGACTAGCCTAATACTCAAACTTACTCTATCCTCAATATTTATAACATTTAGTACTCTTATATAATGTGTGTAACAACTTACAATGTGTCGTATAAGACTAATTATACAAAAACGTACGATACGTAGTTGCAAAAGTCTAGCTCAAAGATTCCTTTGACAATGGAAAAAATATTTCTAAGAGAATCTCAATTGTGCGAGAAACATGTACATCTAAAAATAACATTACAATCAAAAAATTTTTTTTTATCTTTAATGAGCAATCGACATATTGCTTCTATTGTCTGTTGTTAGAAAAAGAAAGAAGAATCAGCATTACAATACGAAAAAATTAACAACTAATACGTTCTGTATTTTATTTTGCCTTCTCCGTTAATTAATGTATATTCTGCACATGTATATTAATAATATTATAGCACTCTAATATAATATTCTTAATATAGACATTTGCAAATAATAAAAATAAGAATTTATTAACTTGTACAAGAATCACTAAATTATTTAGTCTGTATACAGCTTGTATTATTTCAATTGAATTTCAAATAAATATAAATCTAAATCAACGAGGATTGTAGATTAACATGCACGCTAATATACATTTACGTTTGCAATAATTCATAACTTGCAACTTTAAGAGCCATTTCAAGCGATTGTAAATTCAGCTTTAATATATTAACACGTATATATACATAAATATATAATTATGTTAATATATATTATATAAATATATAATTATGTGGATATATATTATATAAATATATATTATATATTTATAATTATATAAATAAATATATATATACATATATATTGTATTCGTTTTGGAATAGTTGTCGTAACGACAGTATCATGATCATGAAAATAATCCTAGCATCGATGCTTCGCGAATGCTGCAAGGTAAAATACAACAATGCCGACAAAGCGGCTTCAGTTACAGAAATCAAAGGTCTCTAGATTGTTATAAACATATCGATGTCTCTGATAAAGACTTGAAAATATAGGGGGACACGGTGTAGGAAGACCGTGACGAGTGGTTCTAGTCAAGTTACACAATAGTTGAATAGATGCAGGAATGAAGTATAGCATATCATTCAATAAATCCGATCAAGATCTTAGAGTACTCCGTTTACGTAGCAGGGTCGTATAAAATCCTTCAATAATATGATTGAATTATTAAAAAATGTAGGAACGAAACACAACGTAACGGTAATGAAACGAGGATGGAAAAAAAAGAAAATTCATTTACAATTAGCATGAGTTGAGCATGATCTTACATGATTCGCTTGCTTCTGGGAATCGCTGTCTTCATCGCTACAGTCTTCGTCATGTGTATGGGTTACATTCCGTGGAGTTTCAGGCCTTGCATGTGGTATCTGATTGTTCGAACACTCCACGTACAATGTTTTCTAATCATTAAAACATAAAATTTGTCACATCAATTTTCTTCAAATGCTAAACAGAAAAGACGTTTGTACTTACTGATGGTTTGGTTGGTTCTTCTTCTTCTTCGTTGAGTTTGAATGTTCGAGACCGACTGATCATCGGTGTTTCCATTACGAATCTTTGCTCGTGAGCCACGGTGCTTTCGTGAGGCATCTAAAAAGGAAACATCGTCTCAAAATAAATAAGAATGTGAATAGAACATAGAAAGAAGACTAGGTGAATTTTCCATTTACCAACATAGCGGGTGCTCTGAACATGTACGAAAACGGATAATAGATCAGGTTTAAAAAGGTTGCCGCATAGAGATCGGCATACCTAACTACTTGACTACTAAAGAAGGTTTGTCTACTTCCGCTTCGAAACAGAGAACCCATCATTCCGTAAGACAGATCCATTTTGTGCGTAACATCTCTAATAGACGCTCGGAGCTTGGAAATGTCGGGTTTTTCTTTTGTGCTGCTATCTAAATTTCTAAATACAGAAAAGATCGTAGAATACGGTGTAGTTGCTGGTTCAATGGTTGAACGATTCTGTGACTTACTTATACATTTCCCCTAACATAACATCTAGGTTCTGTAATTCAGCAAACAATTGACATTTGTCTGTCCAGACGTGAAGTTCTTGAACTAGTTCAGGCACTATTAAAAATGTTCTCCAACCTCTGATCTTTTTACTCTTCAAAATATCACCAAAAATATGATCACCGACGTATAATACATCTTTGCCCTTTGCTCCTATCAGCTCGGTAAAAACGTCGCACGAACCTCCCGAATAAACTTCCCCTGTGTTCGAACAAAAAACATTTTGTTACCACTGTCGCGAATCGTTTCCGGACAAAGTCCGAACGTATCGACACGTACCCGTGTGAAGCGGGCCTTTGTGTGTTCCAAGCTTCAAAGCGCCGCTCTTCGTATCTACTTGTCGCAAAATCGTACCCTCGCCAAAGAACAATGGTTTTCTAGCATCGACCACGATAGTATCAAAATAGGTTTTCCAGTTTCGATGCGGTTCGTCCGGCTACAAACAGAGATAGAACCGCGTGAAGTCTAACAAGCTTTCGTTTTACAAATCAACGACAATAATAACAACAACCTATTCAAACACATACTTTCGCTCCATGCGGAAAGTCAAAGAGATAAGTCATGATCTTATCGGTGAAAACGTAATCGCTATTCGTTAACAAGAATATCTTCGCTCCGCTCTCTCTGATCCTGTTAAGGAACATCGGTAGCCTCTCGTCCTTTTTCACGTACTCGTCCAAGTTCTCGATAGTCTTCGACTTGAGGTCACCGTGTAGATGGATCCAATCAACCGCGTTTCGAACATCCTGGAATATACTCTTGAAACTCATTGTCAGCTCCCCCTCTTTCACCCCTGTCTTCTCCCGCGTGTATTGCGGTGAATTGGTAAAAAAGTCGATCAGGCACGCTAGTAAATAGGTTTCAGGAAGATTGAACAGTGTGTTGAGCACGTATACCCTGGACTCGTCCAATTGTAAAAATTTGTTTGGATAAAGCTCGTATACTTGTGAACTGAAACATTGTCAAAAATCAATGGCTGAAATACTCACGCTAAATCATCGCTATTCTTATTGTCAGGCTCTGGAGATCGCGGTTTTGAATGTGCATTTACATACACGTAATCTAGACAACGACAAACTTCCGCGTCTCCTAGATTCGGGTCTCGTAGAATTGAAAATATTATCGACGGGAACCTGACTCGACTTACTGTTTTAAAAATTCGAAACCGTGGACGCAAACTAAGATGTTTCCGTAGGCGTCCACTTTCAGGAGATTTCCGTAAAGCGTGTCGAACCATAGTCCTCGCACTGGGAAGCTAGGGTCGTATTCGAACGCCTTGATCTCTTGCGGATATCCCAACGACACGAGACGATCCTTTAATAACGTGAAACCAAGTTGCTCGTACTGTGGCGATTTGTATTCTACAACATTTCAAACGATCATTTTCATCTTCTATAGTGCACATATCTACCGTACGAGTTGCGCTCTATCGATATATACCTGCCAACGTATAATCCATATCGAAGCCATAGAACTTGATGTTTTCTAAATGGAGACTACGGTTGACAAAAATTCTGCAACATAACAAACAGCCAAAATTTAACAAACCATGAAATTTCTGGTGGTCTAAAGAAGAGGTCGGCGAACTATGGCCCCTCGGGTTAATATCGTTCTTTAGGTGAAACGATTGAAATTAAAGTAATTAGATAATCGCTAAATACAAATCAAATCGTGTATCAGTAATCAGTCCTGTCGCATTTTAATATTATTCAATTATATAATTTCCATGAATTGTAACTTGTTGCCATCTTTCAGAGAACCCGTTAATTCCTGTTTTGTGTTTTTGATTTACAAGCAAACGACAGAACTGTCCCCCCAATCTAATAAAAATATCGCTTCTTAATCGACAAATTTTTAACCTGTTTTTCTTTTGTTGTTTTATAAGTAAAAATTTAGCCCAACGAGACTAATAGTTTTACGATCTGACCCTTTCCAAGAAAAGTTTGGCAACCCCTGGTCTAAAGAATGCACGATATTCGAGAATTCGTCGAATCAACGATTTCTTCGAACCTGTTTATCGCGATGCCTCTAGCCTTCCGTAATATGTCCAAGCATCCTATTTGGAAGTCTTCAGGCTCGGTCATAGAAAAACGCGGTAATCGCATGATTTCGGAATCGCTAATTCTTCGATGCGTGGGCAGAGTCTCTTGAGAAGCCATTCTTCTCTCGAATAAAGGAGAAATTGCCGAGGGAAGGTTACAAGAGGAGTTGATATTGAAACGGTACGGTTTCAATTGTTATTATCGATATAACTTCATGTCAATTCTTATAGCATAACAATTCATCGCCTGGAAATGTACTCGGATATCAGTTCGCGTATCTTATCCGTGCATCGGTAAGTATACCTACTTCGTACTCCGATAAATTAGATTGATTTCAATTGTTTGTAAAAGTGTTCATCCTTGCGGGTTTGTTTCAAATCGTATTAATTTTCGTTCAACGGTAACGATGATAAGAAAACGATTGCATTTTTACGAGTTGTGTGGACAGTCGTCATCCGCTTGATGATTACGTTGTGCAGCTACATTGATTCACGTCTGACCTATCGCCCCAGCAGTCTAACATAATTGAAGTAGATCTCGCTAATTTATTCGCGTTACGATAAAGTACCAAACGATGATTAAATCTGCTTCATGTATGTACAGTCAGCGTAGGAATTATTCGTACACTTTTTAATAACGAATAATTTTTTCAAAATCGGTTCCAACATAATAAGTTTTTTTCAGACGTTAGAAGGATTAGTTCACTAGCCAATGTATAAATATTTTTTTTAACGTTATTGGTAGCAATTGCAAAGGAAAAAGTAAAAATCATGATTTTTATATTTTTTATCTGTGCCTGTAATGAAAACGAAGATAAACTTATGTTTTCACGGTCACAATTCTGAACAACTTTTTCCTATACATATAATATCTGGCCTTTTTTAATTTCTCAGATATTCGCAAAAGTATCTCTTAAGTTTGAGTTAGGTCTGGGGTCTGGAGTTAACGTCTTGAAGAAGCTCAAGCTGTTGGGTCCAATTTTGAAAAAGGTATTCGCTTTTCAAAGGTGTACGATTACTTTTTACACCCACTGTATATTTATCATATTATCTGCACGAACGTTGATCGATTCTTCGACCTTTTTATTGAACGGATCAACAACCTCCTTCCTCATGGCCAATATGGTCTGTTAGGTTGCAATCGACACCTGCAGATGTCGATACCAATAGTTAAAGTTCAATTGCACAACGATCCGTCGGATAACACTGTCCAACAGCTCTATTTTCTGTTCCGTTAACCGTCGAAACGTGAAAAAAGTGAAATTCGGTTGGACGGTGTAATTATCCGACTTTGATGATACCTCGTAGCACGTTTGATCGAGAATGATATAACACTCGTTCGAGAATCGTAAAGCAACTGCGAATAAGAAATTGGTGATCGACCGAGTCTTGACAAATCATTTTGGCTGGAATTGGAAGAGAATGATACGTGTGGGAAAGAGAGAGAGAGAGACTTACTCGTTCTGGACGCAGCATCGCGAGTTCACGAGATTCGCAGCCGGTACGTCGTCGTTTGCATCCTTCAGCCACATTTTTCGCTATTTTCAAATAATCATCGGCACCCTGTGTGATCGATACGAGCACCTGTCAGGTCATTGGGTAACAACACAACGTTCGGTAGAATCGTTTCGATGTTAATCAGCGCACCGAAAAGTGTCGCGCGCGGTTCGAGTGAAAGCGATACAGAGTGCCATAACAAATTCATTGGAATTTCTTATGGTGGGCGATGCGGTTGATGCAACGATGTGCATTAGACACGAGCGCTCGTACGCGCTCGATTTACTTCGGTGGCAAGCCGGTTACCGTGCAAGACCAGGGTAAACGTACCTATTACTGTGGTATTTCTTCCCAATCAGATTAAAATATGTACGTAAAAATGAATATTTTGCCCTGAATAAATTTGTGCAACTCGATGAGAATGTATTCTCATTGGCGAGGCAAACGAAATTGTCATTCATTCTCATAACTTTATAATCTCAGGATTTTAAGGAATATTCTTCGGAAAAGGCAAAAATATATCATTTTTCTTCGATGTCAATCATCAAAGAACTGTTTTTCGTATGATTGTCATTCATTCTCATAACTTTATAATCTCAGGATTTTAAGGAATATTCTTCGGAAAGGGCAAAAATATATCATTTTTTTTCAATGACAATCATCAAAGAACTGTTTTTTCGTATGATTGTACATTCTCTATGTTGCTTTAAATTGAATAGGACAAAGTTTTGTCATTACTTAACACCTTCTTCGATACAATAAACATATGAAAAGAAACTTCTCTTGCCTTTGTAAGTTGCAAATACGTAATACGTATGTAATACATACAAAATGTTATCGAGTTTATTTTCGAATATTTTCTTCCGATGTATCTGGTTTTGTGGTAGTTTATAACATATGACTACTGCCAAGACATATTATCGCGCTGACTGTAGACCGAGCAACACGCACATTTAATAAAGATCATTTACAAAAAGTCCTACAGTATCGAAGGCCATCATTTTCTTTTGTATTCAAAACGCATCATTCTTCCATAAAATGTTTGCCATGATAAATTCAGAATATTATTAAAATAAAGCATGATACCGCAGTAATCGGTACAGTCACCCTTTCAATTTCATTCAATGTCCTTGACAATCGCTAGAATCTAGAAATCTCTCTGGCCGAGATTCGCGGAAGATTTCGCTCGATTCGACGCGACCACGATAGATTACTGACCTGGTGAATCCAAATCGTAATACGCGATCAAAGAGATTACGACGATGGTGGAGGAAGGGGCTCCGTTAACGACCGAACAGAAGCTACGAAGGTCAATGTCATTCGGTATTTCGAGGAGAGATATCTATAACACATGTAATACAAAGAAGCTGCTCCACGTGTGCTATATAGTCGTATTATCTCGACCAATCTGCCTCACGAGCAAGATCAAAAGTTCTATTCAATTCAAATTTTCTAGTGCGCGCTCCTCGGCTCCCACGCTTTCGAAAGGCGCTTCGTCTGCCAGGCTTACGAGGTTCTCAAAGAACGTTATTTCTGTTATTCCGTTCGGAGACGATTAATTTTACCGTAGGATCTGTTTCATGGTTTCGCGATCGAGTTACGCGGGCCTCTAACGATCGCGGTCGAAACGCGAAGCCAGTAAACGCGCAGGAAAATTCGAATCACGGCGAAGTCGATCATTATTTTCTACGCTGTCCTTACGGTTTCTTGTGGATTGTCATTTTCTCGCGTTATACCGAAGTTTGTCTCGAAAAATGGTGTATTAGTTGGAAACCAATGAGCTCCGCGTACGCGACAGTCAATCGTACCTGCTTGTCGAAGTCAAGCAAATTGGTATCGTATGTTTCGTTGCAGGAAAAAAGGCTGAAAGATCGTCGAAGGCCACTGCACTCGCCGCGGAAAGTAGACACAGATGGGAGAGAAGAATTTCACGGTTCACGAACGAAAGACGTCTGCTGGGCACACGTGAAAGTCGCGTGACAGAAAACTACGATGTGATCCGCGCGATGATCAAACGTCAACTGATCCTTGACTTGGCGAGCACCCGGTTAATACGCACCGATAGGAATTAACTCATCGTCTTCCGTATTCGGATCTATTCTATCACGATATTGCAGACGTTCTTCCAGGGTTCTCCGTAATCACGGATTCGTCGAATTCCAATCGATGCAGTTTCCAGATACAAAAAAAAATATATACAGTACCTTGTTCCGATAGAATTAGACAAATTAGAACGCGATATAGTAAAAAAATATTTCGGTGTTTCCTATATTAACGGTTCGGGTTGGAAAATAAATTGAAAGAGGATAAGAGTGGCACAGTTCGCGCCACAGATGAACTATGAACCGCCATCTATCGCGATTGCACAATAATAGTTTCACCAGAGGCATTGTTTTCATTTTCGACATAGGAGCGAGACCTGCTGTAATCAGCAGAAATTATTGTAGCAGCTGATTATCGTAAGAATTTCTTCTGTACAGCTCGAACTTAATGTAATAAAAAATTTCAAGATTGGATTCTTCGAGACTTTCTGGTTCTGTATCATTAAAGTCAACTAAACGGCATAGAAAACTAATCTAAAAATGATCGAGGAGGACTTCACTAACGAACTTCGTGAATGTTAATGTGAACATTTAGTTACGATAGTATAGAATATCGTGTGCAGAACTCTGACACAATTTTTGTTTATAACGAATATAAACTTACGTTTCGCCCATTTACCTTTTTCACATATTATAAGACGTTTTATTCTCTTTGTCCGTGTTGCAAGATGTGTTTCTTTCACACTATAATCGAAGCATAATTCGTAGATTTGAAATGTGAAGTGAGAAAGGGTGGAATATTATTCTCGAATCTTTTATGCAGCTATGTCTGAGGAGCGTATGAGGGTTAAATGAATTATCATGGGTATCATTAGGCTGGGTAAACATTCCCAAAGAAGAAAATATGAAAGTTACCGTCGTAGAATCGCGTCGCGCGTCGTTGCGATAGATCTAGCGAAGTGATGCGACGCGTCGCGGGGAAAGGATCGCCTGATGTTAACAGTTAGGATGATTGTCGCGTAATTATCCACTTGTTCGAGTGTCGTTGGGAGGGCTAACCATTTCACGAACAGTCCGTTTGTCTCGTCGAGACGTTGCGTGCAGCGGCTCGGCAACAGACGTATCGCGTACTTATTACGCCTGGCAACCTTTTGATGACAAACTAACTTTGTGGGTGAACTTGAATGGAAGGTGTTTCGGTCACGAAATGCATCGAGAACGTTTCGCACCGGCAACGGGTAAGTCTCGCAATCGATCGATTCGGAGGAAGATCTCGGTTCTCAGCCGATTCGCTCGAGGTCCGTGCGTGAAACGGTTATTGGAATTGCGTCAGCTTTTATCGAAAAACCAAACGAGATACTTCTCGTTAGCAGCGACGCGCCATATTCTCGCGGTGCATTATTCCTCGAACGCATCGATTATGTTCGAAATGTACGGTCGGATGTGTCACGGCTGCGTCACGCCAGCTTGGTAATCACGATTCGTGTCCTGTAGGCGGCTGAAAAGGAGGCAGTGAAGACGTCGCGGTCGCATACTACGTCCTAGTCCTAGTGCATACTCTGCATGCCTCGTAAGAAGTCCCTCGAGACGGCACAGGGGCCGTGTCGTCACATACTTCAGCCAATAATTCGGTTAGAACCGAAAGTACCAGTGAAATTACCCAATCGAACGCTTCGCTGGCACATTCCTTTCGAATGTCAGCCAGGAAACTTCTTGTCGGTCACGAAGGATACAGAAGACTCCCATACAACGCGATGAAAAAACTGTTTAAAATTACTGTGTATCTATACCTTCTATGGCAGTCAGTCTACAGTCGTCTTACGCAATATTGGTACATGTACTGTAAATTTACTGCAACATACAATACATATGGTGTATACGGTCTTTTTATACAACAGCAAAAGCAGCATACGAAGATAGAGCAGTCCAAATACAATGAAAGATATAAATACATAAGAATAAGAGTGATACCGGAATATCTGAGTAAGGAGGGTAGAGGGGACAGTCAAAAGCTCATAACGCGGATAAGATGTGGAAATTCAGAGAATTGCAGTAAATATTGGCTGGAGGACGAGGCAAGACGATGCGTGTGGAGATGCTACATGGGGACAAGTATGGGAGCCTAGATCATTTAACAAGGGAATGCAGGATAATGGGGGAAATGATCAGGATCGAGGATGTAGTGGGCAGGAAAAATGACAGAAATGTTGAAGAGTGGTTGGAGAAGTTGAAGGGAAAGAGAGAAAAGAGAGCATAAAGGTATCAAAGAACATACCAAACTGACAAGAATGCAAAAGTTAGGGAATGGGAAAGGATGCAATAAGTAAGTAAAGAAGTAGGTTAGTGTTAATTAGGATACTGGAAGAGTAGGACAAGGTAGCAATGAGTCATAGAAAAGAATGAGAGAAGGTATGGACCGGATGCGTAAAATACTCAAGATAGATTTGTACAGATAGGTTGATGTAAACCAAGTCACATTTCTTAGCTGTAAGGCTGAAATAAAGCAAACTCTATATACAGTCTTTTTAAACAAACTCCTGGTCGCGTTACACGGGAGTCTACTGCAGTTTCAACCCGTCGGCGAACCCTGAAACCCATTGGCTTGTTTCGCCCTCGACCAATCGGAAACACGCTCTTTCCTGCTACCTTCTTTTCAGCCGCGTTCTATACACGGAAGCAACCTTCCCTAACAACCTAAAATTAGAGCCGCCGAATTCGACCTTTCGACGCGATACAACCAGATGTTCCCCAAGTTTCGATCCGCCGCTGTTACGAAATCGCAGACAATCGGAAAGTTTCGATGATTGTCGGCCCACGGACCAAGATAAAGTACACCGCGCGCGATCCATTATCGCGATTGAGACGCGACGTAACCGGCAGAGCCTTCTCGTTCGACGATATTAATTCCATTTGGTCGTTTTTAGGTAAACAGAAAAAGTGTTCCGACTTTGGTGAACGACGGAAGCGGACTGGGAGATATTTTCCCGTGTTTTCCGTCGCATAAGCGTCGAGGGACGATTCAACAACAATTACGAACGATGTTCTGGATGTGCCGAGTAACTACGTCAGGCAATTTCCGGTTGCCGTGACTCTGTTAATTCAGCGGAGACCGCCGCTGCGCTGTTTTAATCGCCCTAACACGAGCTTCTTTCGCCTCTGGTTCACGATATCGACTTTTGGTTAAGTCGGTCAAGCATCGAGCGAGGATGCACGTCTACACGCGAATCTCCGGCTAAGACACGCGTCCTCTGCACTTTCACTCTGACCATTCAGGCAGCGAGAATCTTTCGCGTCTCAGATTTCAGCGAGAAAATCCTCGTGGACCCGCGGTTTTTAAAGTCCGTCGATACAAGCGTTCTCTAGGATCGCCAAGGTAGAGGCAATTAGTTAAAATCACCGTGAAAGATCACCCTTATCGGGAACGGACGTGATCGAATCACGAGTGGTCCAAAAGAGATAATCCTTGCAAGGAAAGATATTGTTTGCAGTGGCGCGGGCACAGCCACGCGCTGTCAACATTGCGCAACTAAGACGGACACATTGCCTTTTACTTTGTTGGCATTGTTTGTCGCAGTGTAGCTGTTCAGAACGTTTCGAATTACATACTGGCGTCAAGAGTTCTCGATACGCTTACCGTTCGCAGGTAATGCCAGGTAATCGATAATTTTTCAAAAGCGAGTAACGACCGCAATCGACATTCGTCTGAGCTGCTTCGCTTCAGGATTAGATTACTCGGAGGATTCCCGAAGCTATGATTCAGGGAACGCGCGAGTCCAGTATGTCAAATCAGCGATAACTAATCGCTTTCGTCTTCTAGTCTACGATCGACGAGCAAGATAAGGAACTGTGAGCGATCAACGAACAAATCCTCTAGATTTCAAACGAAATGGGATAATCCGAAGGGCAAGACGCAGCAACGGCTCCAACGAGCGACTGCGCGGCCGCTAGACTCCGATCCGCTAAAATTAACTTCTCGACATAATCGGGAACGCGCTTCCCCATCGCATTTCGCTTTGTTCGATGCACCCGATGACACTGACGAATGACACGTGTCCAGCGTTGCGACAGTACAATTAATACCTATCAGATATATTGCCAGGGTTTCCTGCCAGTGACCAGAATAAGATGCCTCCATCATTATTGCGCAACAGTTTCTCTAACCCTCTTCAACCTAATCTTTCCTCGTGTCTAGGAAAGCAAAAAAGTGACATTCGGATTGACAAAGAATAATTCGATTATACGTACATACAGTAAGCCTTTGACTCACGCGGCAAATTCGTTCCAGCGCTCTCCGTGTAAGTCGAGTATTAATATGCTCTGATTTGCATATACTACAACGTATGTGTTCGTTTGAAAGGAAAATTCAAATAAACCAACTATGTTCATAGAAAATGTATCGCTCATAAATATCTGAATGCCTACGCTGTACGCAAGAAAACATTTATCTTCGCTTCTGTCACATGCGTACCGAGAAAGCAACCGTCCTGGAAATCAAAAAACGAAGTTCTCAGTCCGTAATAGGTTTTTTGATTCGCTTATCAGAATCCGCGGAAGTCGAGGACTCACTGTACATGTGTATGGTACTTCAAAGTCGTTACCACTGTACATGTGTATGGTACTTCAAAGTCGTTACAGAGGATTAGCCCGTCGACCAGAGATACGGGGTTGCTAAGGACGTCCTATACTACATGTATTTTGATTCCGTGGAAACACAAGCCAACCTTAATTGTCCGAGACAATATACTTGGTCAGATGAGCTGGATCAGGATCGCTCGCGAACGAATACAAACATCATTCATCCTATCTGTTTTGTCGACGAGGGAAGATGATACGTAAATACAAACACGGATACATGGAGCGGCACGGAATGCGTCATATCCAGCGGGAACAATAGATCGTGACGTGTTTCGGACGTTGATACATTGCGTCGCCTACGTGTCACTGTTTTCTCTGCATCTCTATCGTGCAGCTTTGTTTCGTTTCCGTCCTCCCGTTGCTGTTTTTGTTCTCTTGGCGCAGGACAGCTCAAAGGAAACCGAACACCTTTGACTACTCAGCTGCTGGCACGTGAACTTCATACCGAACCATGACCTCAATGTACAGGGTGTACCGTACGAATCGACCAGAATGAATCATATTTGAATCTTCAAGGAAACGATGGCAGTAACAACTTCCTGGAATCCAGCGTCTCATTCCTGAAAGCGACTACGAGCGGTCCAGCACGTATTCTAATCACGCTTCGAACTTCTTTTTCAGGTGGCAGGGCCGTTTCGAATACCGGAGTACGATCGGACTGGCACGTAACGGAAAAACCGCTTTTGTGCCACAGACGAAAGTTGGAAGTTTTACGAGAAGAAGCAAGAAAGTAAGCTTCGATGCAACCAAAAGTTCTGGGAAGAGGAACGAATTCGAGGAAAACGCTCGACGAGATTTGCTAGAATGAACACCATTGTTCCGAGCAAACCGGTTAGCGCAAAGAACCCGATTAATTTGCGAGCGAGCTCCTGTTCGTGGAAAATCGATGCGATGGATTTCCAGGGAAGCACCGGTGCGAAAAGCCGATACGAAGATACAATTTTTCGACGAAGAGAGCTCCTCTGCTCCCGCATTCGCGATATCGATTCGCGCGGCAGTCTTGCTGCTGGAAGAATCGCTTCCTGAAAACTCCGTCGAGGATTGAGCCACTGCTGCACGGCTGCTGCGCTCTGCACGTCGGCTCACGAGTCGAAACAGATTGCTGCAGGACAGTTGCAACATTCCGTATGTTGCAACGTGTTTAGTGTTTTCGTCCGTATTCAAGGCGATACGGTGCAGTTTATTTCTGGCATCGTTATCGGTGGTCGGTCTCTCGATGCTAACAATAAGCCAATAGTGGAGGAGGAATAATTGTTAAGCGATAAATCAAATGCTACACCTTCGTCGCGCGAAGTCATTACTCTAGAGCAATTCTATGGGTCGTTGTAAAACGAACAGACCTTGGTTTTGGAAACAGTCCGAAGCATATTCGGGCTTGTTTTCTATTTCGAGTAGAAGGATTCCGTTTATCACCGAGAGAAGTTTCTCTCGTTGTTGCCTCAGCGAGGATGAAGGTTCATTTTGAAACGGTCTGTAACTCTGTGCTCGATGGATGCAGATCGTTGCAGATACGCGCGCGCGCGTTATTGTCAAGCGAACGAGCAAAAGAGAGAGGACAAAGAAATCTCGGAATACTCATTGGTGTTCCAAATAACCCGATGGTCCACGAGCATCTTTCGGTAATAGGATCGGGAACGCTGTTTCTCCCCAACGATCCCCTAAGTTCTCGCGGCGCTACGGTTACGGGATACGCTGTACGCGACGGGAGGCTTAATTTCATTTCACCGAGCCACCGATACATTCTAACGAGGCCAGCCAATTTTCCGTGGCACCGTTTCTCCCTCAAACGAAACGAAACACGAAAAACGTTAAGAAAAAAGAATTACCTGTGCCCTAACTCGCGTTTATCGGTTCGTACACCCTGCCTGCTGCCCTCGTTGTAGCAATCCAGGTCCTGCTCGCTACGATCGTTCCTGGACAACATCATCCCCGGGTTCAAATCGAAACCGAGCATCGTAGGATGAAACGGCTCCCGGGTGAAGATGTTCGGTTCATCCGGGAATTGAACTTTCCACCCTGCTTTCAACATTTCAATATCTTTTAATCCATATTCTATCCAACGGTATTTCGATCGAATCGATTCCAAATACTGGGTACAAATAGAGAGAAGAATTACCGGTCCTGATCAGTGGTGTGAGAGCATCCATGCTTCGACGGCTCATCGTAAAGCACCTGGAAGAACTCGATACGATCACTGATCCCCGACGGTGTGTCACACTTTTCGTCGATGTAGAGAAAGAGAAGGAACGCGCGCGTTTTGTGTGCGGCGCGAACAACGGCGCTGTAATGATCGATTGCTAATGAAGATTTTCGGCTGGTTCGCTCGCTAGCGACGCGCATATACTTGGTCGGAATAGCAACAAAGATAAGAAGGCTGCAAGGGTCATCCGTGTGACGATAATAGGCAGGAAGGAAAAATACACGGAGTCAGTGCAACGTCGTCTCTAGACGAAAGAAAGAAACAATCTCATTTCACACCACTAAAAATGCAGTGAAACGTTCAACTTTCAATTACTCACACTCCACCTTTTACGTAACTGGGTAATGAAATAACTGCTTTAACGCAAAACGAGTACTTGCTGGTGTGGTAGACACCTCTGTTTATGCTTGAAACACCGTTGTTTAGTCTTCACAACGCAATATATGCGACTATATAAAAAGTTAAACAGTCGATTGCTCGGTTTGTTTCCCTATTTCTGGTCGACAAAGTTGTGCGGACGCGAATTTGTTTCGACGAAACGCGATTATAGCGTTGTTGCGTCATGCTTGACGTATCGTTTTTGCGTTACAAGGAAATACGGAGAAATTTGGAGCGAGATCCCCGCAGCGAATCGATAAGCCGTGGGCGTAATCTCTTCTGCAGGGGAACGATGCGGACCGGAGGCGAGTTTTGAGCCAACACATGTATTCGTGACTGCGGCCGATAATATAATTAACCTTACGCGGATCACGACGTTCTAGCAATTTTATCCGTGCGATGTTCGCAAATTTCTTTTCACTCGCCGACTGGCTCTGTTGGTCCTGTACAATTTACAACTGTAATTATTAGACTGTTGATCGTCTCTATGCAAAATAAACATTGTTCGTATTAATTCGAATACGTAGGAACCGAACAGGAATTTCTTTCTTTCGATGTATCCACTGTTTGAAGCTACATATTCTTTCGCAGTCGAATAATTATAATTAGACTGCGGATCGTTCTGCAGTTACAGCAAAATTGAGTATATCAAATTCAAAATTGATGGAAACGATTCTCCTCCATTGAAATCGTTAAGGGGAGAGATAGCATTCAATTTCGTTTCTACTTCTTGCAATTGATGCAGACAATTTTTAGTTCAGCGTAAAGATCCGCGAAATAATTATAATACTACGGCGGCGGTTTCGTAATTTCACGTTGAGTCACGTTCGATAGAGAACTTGTTTAAACGAAGACTAATGTCCACTCGGCTGCCACAATTTGCACACATAGTTAACACTGCGACAACAGCTTATTTCTAAGTTCTAAAATGCCACGTCTCCTAATACTACGTAATTTATAGAAAATTCGGAGAACGCGTATCTACACCTCGGTCGTCCAACGCGCAACGAGTTCATTAAATCGAGTAACGTTTCAGAGGAAACATTTTCGTTTGGCGATTCAAACGACTCTGAAACAAGATAGCAGAAATTAGTCACATTGACCAATCCGGTAGTTCTAATGTTAAGTTGAACGAGTTATTTTCGCGCGTATGATCGAGCCGTGGCTGACAGTGCGTAGGATGTTTCAGCTGGCCTTGAACATCTTACGAATAATATCGTGAAATCTGGTAGCTCGCTGCGCGATACCGCGCTTTTATCGATAAGCATCCGTATAGATTTCAGAACGCTGTCGATCGTGATCTTGATCGATCAAAAAATCGTTCGCAGTTTATTATTATTTTTCTGTTGTAAAATTGTAATCTTCGTCATCTGGAAACGATCAATTACCGTTTCAACAAGTCTCCGCGCGATAAATTTCAACGATCTAATTGGATTGACCAATATTATTCGGTGGTACCTCAAAAGCTTCGATATCGCGGGTCCATTAAATATCCTTGTCATTCATTCGTCTAATCGCAATTCCCATTAAGTTCATAAATATATACAAATGATAAAATTAGTGTAAATTGATTTAGCGTTGAGAAACGTGCGTTCACCGTCCACGCCTTTAACGCGGCAAACAAAAGGAATTCTCAAGTACTCCTAAGTTTAAATTCCTTCTTGTGAAAATGTGGATGAACAATGTACACAATATAATACATTTTCTTTAGATTTTCATTAAAATTGTAAACCACTTTCTACTCGATAAAAAAACAAAACAATTTTTTTTATCTACAAATCAATTCATCTTTGCATTTTATTTAAAAAAGTACTACGGTACTTTACTCGAAATTTATTTCAGTTTCAGAGTTACGACTTTTTCCCCGAACGCGCATATACTCGACACATTGTACTTCGTCGTGAATGGACAAAGGATCGTCCAATTAGCAGTTCACTTGTCGTGTAACGAATGTCTCCAGAGCATAATTTGGGAGAAATGTTGACTTACCTTTGGCTAGCTTGTCGATAATACTTTCTCGTCCCGCTGGGATCATTTTCTTGTTGAGGCGTGTTGGGTCCGTTTTCATGATCGCCGTGCGAATTGCAATTTTCCAATTCCATGATCGACTATAACAATAACAACGAGAACAAAAAAGTCGTCAATTTATCCATTAACTGCGGAACAATTACGACTGCAAATACACGTTCCTGTGAAACGAATTTCAAAGTCCATTGTTCTCCGGTTGAACACCAGCCTTCGTCTACGTACTACGTGCGAATTCCCCGTGAAATTCCATAATTCAATTATCACTGAACGTTACAGTTGTGCAGACAGAATCCAGCGAACGCGTCGCGATATTAATAAATCATAGGTGTCCGCGTTATATCGAAGATGAATCTTCGATAACGCTTATCAATTATCAAATTTCATACGAACGAACGAAAACATGTCAAAACAATTTAGCTCTGGACAACCTCCACGAATATAGAAAAATTGACTTTTCGAGGAAACGATGCTTGCAAGCGCGGAACAAAATCTTAGCATTTAATCGGTTTGCGACAATGACAACAAACGAGGCAATATCGCAACGAGGCCGCGGACGCTGGCACTGTTGTTGTACGGGAAAACGCACACCGAGAGAGGAACGTATTCGAACGCCACTGTCCCTTGTTTTTGTTTCGATTAAATAGACCGGTCTGTCATCACAGAAACCGAAGTACATACACGATGTAATCGAATGAGAATACTGTTTGATTGTTATGTTGGAAATAGTATATTAGCGGCTAAAAGATGGTGCGCGAGTGTTCTTTCTTTTGTTATCGTACTTACAGCGCTGGGATTTCTTAAAAAAATATACATTCGACGCTTCGCAGAGGTCCGAATACGACTTCAGAATATTATTTTGATATAGGTTAAACACCGACACACGGCACGACGACCTGTCATTTGAGCACTAATTCCACACTGCCTCGGAACTGCTCGGAACTCGCAATGAAAACTGCACCACGCACCGTGAGGTCAGTTCACTGAATCGCGTTGACCTCCGCGCAAGTATACCAATATAGAAAATCGAAGTGTTCCTATGTGGTTCGACACTATCGAAGCTCCCGCGGCGGGAAAATTGATTCGAGTTGAACCCGATGTTTTTCCGTGAATAGAGTTTATCGACGAGTTTAATTTTAACGCAGCGTGTACAAGATACCTAACTTACGGATTTGGTGGATTTACAGAGCGAACGAATAAATTTCTTCGAAAGTAAACGTTTGCGTTCGCATAATAATAATAATACGTCCAGCAAACAAATCGTACTCGGTGGATTTGAAGCGCGAGTATTCAAGCGCTCGTTGTCTCGAAATAAACCATTGATAGCAATTACTTGTTCCTGCAAGTGCGTACAATTCCAAGGGAACGGTTACATAATATTTGTGCGACGGCCTGTACGCTGGGAATGACAAACTGCGCGAAATGGAGAACTTGAAATAATATTCGAACACGAAATCGACACTTCCTGTGAAGCTTCGTCACGACGAATTTCAATGAAATATTGTAACAATTGGGGAGACACTCGGTATCGGATGTACGTGTAGTATTGTAAAATGTGTAATTAGAAAATGCGATAGTTAAATGGAAACAATTAATGTGACGGTACAATGAAATCGTCGAGAGGGAATAAATAAATTCTATCTATATATACGCTCGGGTAACTGAACACCTATATCTATGTATATCGAAACATTGTTAACTGTTTTAAAATAACTGCGTTTCAAACTATATGCATACGTAAGTATACTTGCGTGAAAACGAACAGTACGCGTTTACGCGTTAGTATACTTACCTGATTTAAAAAAATGCGGATAACTACGAGCTAAAAACTTTAACCCACTAACACCCGAATTTGTTAGATTTTTGTTTTTCAAAAGAAGAATTAAAAAAAAAAGAGAGAAGGTGATTCTAACGTGGAAACAAACGAGGATTAGAGCGAAGAGCATGAAACGATTGAAAGGACAGTAATGAAAATGGGGCAGCGGGCGTTAATGGGTTAACGAATATAAAAGTGTTGTAGAATACACATGACATACTTAAAAAATTGTTGACTCGGCATTACGGACACGTCCATTATTGGTATCGGCGTGTGGATGATCGGTGATTTCAATGCAAGGAAGGAAGAGGGTAATTATCAGTAAATGATGCACCTGCCGGACAGTTGAGTTGCCAATCGCACGCGTGTCACTTGGACTTGTAAAGGCGGCGGACAAATTCGTTCGTAGCGCCGTGCTTAACCCGTCCGTCCGCTGTCGTCTGAACGCCATAATTCGAGGTAAAATCCCGTAACGAAGGAATTTCGCGATTCTCCACGCGTCCGCGGTGCACATCGTGTGACCGACGACACTCCGAGACGCAGTCCCGAGGCCCCCGTGGCCAAACAATTACGTTGCATCCTCTGTATTGCGTAAAATTAATCCGATTTAGGTGACCTCGACGCGACATAACCTAACAGCCCTGTGGTGTCCGCCGACGTTCATCCGGATGACCACGCAGCGAGCCGTTTGCGTGCTCGCTCGGTTTCGTTGAAAACGCAACAACGCAGTTGTTACCAGAATATAAAACGCATCGAATCACGGCTCGGACTACCGTTTGGGAATGTGTCAGGTAGTGCATGATCCTAGATGCACCGCCACTCGAATCTCATCGTAGCCCAACCCATTTTTCACTATCCAACGCTTTGGACCACCCCGTGACACTTATCGCTCAGGAAATCAACGGTGTTTTTCATTAATTTCTCGCATCGATTCGATCGTGATTCTCACCGTGACGGACGCTCGTTTTTTTTACCTTCTTTTTTGCACTCGACTATCGTTATTTAAACGATACAAACACACATAACCTTTATGATCGTTCAGCATCGCTTTCGTTCTAATCGTGTCGTACACCTTTTCAATGACTTTTTAATGAAAGACATTTGTGTTGTTACTTCGTGGTACACTACTTTTTGTAAGTAGGCTGCGGATCTTAACCCAAATTCCGATTCATCTCGGTACCGACATGTAGATAAGTACTTGAAATTTCTATACCTTTCTGAATTCGTGTACAAATCCGAATGAAAAAATGCATAAAATCCGCAGTCTACTCGTTATTTTTTCGCTGCTTTCGTGTTATTTGATTTAATTTCTATATTGTTTTGAACTGTACAATGTTACATTTGTTCACAATATTATTTGTATTATAAATATTATTATAAATAATTTTCAAAGATTTTAAAACTTTGTGTTTTTATTTTGCAACATACATTTTCCATTTTTTATAGCACTCGGGAGTTGATATATCGTGTTCTATAAACTAGAATATCCCAAATTGTTCAGTGGTATTCAATATTGTTGTACATTTACGTATATATCATCTCTTCTGTGTTACATAATTGCATTAAATAATAGCTAACTATTGTTAAAAAGATTGTTCTAATAACCGCACATGAATTATTAAAAGCAATCTTGTGCTAAAGCATCGAGCTTCCTAAGATTTGTGGCCTAAATATTTTGAAGAATTGGGTAACTCGAGAAGATGAATAATCAGGCATTCAGTTTAGCGGAGAAGCTTATTCCTTCGCTTTATGTACAACAAGGTTTAAATGCGAAAAAAGCACGTGAGAACCTTATTAGACAGTTCATCGAACATGTAAGATTTTATGAGAACTTTCTAATTGCAATCATGGATCTTGTCAATGATTACAATCGCTAATGGTATATATATTTTTTCGTACTAGCAAAAATGGCCAGAAGAAGGATGGGATGATACAACGATAGAATCATTTCTCTCAGATCTATCCCAAATGGATAGCAATAATTTTCCTTCTAACTGTAGTGTTGGAGAACGTGAGGCCAGAATTATATCAAACATTGTCGCAAAACGGCATTATCGAATGGGACACGGGATAGGTAGATCAAGCGATTTAGAAGAAGTACAACCGAAAGCTGCTGGAAGTAGTTTAATGTATAAATTAACAAATGCTTTGGTACTCGAAGTCATTCGGTACATGGGTAAGAACGATGACTCTCCGGATATGTGTTATACGTAACACGCTACTACATTGCAAAACATTTTTATTATTCTAGGTGTAAAAAGTATAGCAGGCTGTTTTTTATCACCAATGGCTACAGGCATGAGCTTGGTGTTATGTATGCTTACGTTTAAACAGGATAGACCAAGAGCAAAATATGTTCTCTGGTCCAGGATCGATCAGAAATCAAGTTTTAAGTCGATATATACAGCTGGATTAGAACCGATTGTTATCGAAACGAAAATAGTTGGGGACGAAGTGAAGACAGATATGCAAAGACTCGAATCTCAAATGGCAGCTTTAAGCGAAAGTATTGCTTGTGTCCTTACGACAACCAGTTGTTTTGCACCCAGATCATGCGACTCTATCGACAATATTGCAGCGCTTTGTACTCAATACAACATTCCTCATTTAGTAAATAATGCATACGGGTAAATATTATGGTTATTATAGATAAATATAATTTTCTGTAGAAAACACGTCTTATATTATTCTTCTTGTTTGAAGTTTACAAAGTACAAGGTGTATGCATCTCATACAAGAAGCCTCACGAAAAGGCCGTGTCGATGCTTTTGTTCAAAGCACAGATAAGAATTTTTTGGTGCCAGTTGGCGGTGCAATCATCGGTTCGTTCGATAAAAAGCTGTTAGATCGCATATCAAAAATGTATCCTGGTCGTGCAAGCGCTAGTTCCATCATGGACGTAATGATAACGCTCTTAAGTTTAGGAATGGCTGGTTATAAGCAGTTAATAACGCAACGCAAAGAAATGTATTCATACTTGAAAGACGAGCTTGGAAAATTAGCAGCCAGGTATGATGAAAGATTGCTCGACACCAAAGGGAATCCCATATCGATGGGAATGACTCTTCAATTCCTAAATCATCACAATGGTTTACAACAAATTCATATGTTACGTTCGATATTGTTTCTTCGAAACGTTAGTGGTACAAGAGTAATAACAGGTATAGAATGTAGACATGTTGCTTCACATAAGTTTGAAGGTTTGTATCCCATCCTTTGCCTACATCTATATTCTATTAAATACTTCAAAACTGATTCTACCAAATTGTATTCAGGTTGGGGAGCTCATAATAGTAATTATCCCGTACCATATTTGACTGCTGCTGCTGCTTTGGGAATGAAGAGATCGGACGTGGACATATTTATACAACGATTAGATAAAGCTTTAACTAAAGTGAGAAGACGTTCAGCTCCAGTGACGCCAACAGCATCTCTTGCTGGATCCAGTATCAATGGAGATACAGGAGGTGCTGGTGGTCCTGGAGAATCTAGCACAGCTTCAACTAGCCGAGCAAGTAGTAAGGACAGTTTGAGGAAATGAACCGTGGTCAACGCAAGTGGTCAGTCAATCGAGTACATTAACTTGTAAGCGCATCGTTGTTCGAAATTAATACATGTTAAATACCTCTAAAGTCTATCTTGCATTTATACTTTCTATATGTATACATCGTTACCTCTTCGATGATATTCATTTAACGTTTAATCGGTATAACTAATTTGGCATCGTTATTATTGATATACTATTTTTAAACCAGCAGGTTACTAAATTTGTAATGAAAAATATATTCTATAGAGGTATGTAACAATAAAGTGCGCCGATTCAGCTGTCCACTTGCGTTGCAACAACGTCAATTCCCAAAAACCAAAGTAAGGGATTTACATTCTCGTGCAAACGATATTAATACCTGAACATCAAACATAAATATGGAAAGGAGGAAAAATATTAGGATATTCTGTAGACCCATTTGACCATATTAATTTATAAGCGCTGGCCGCAGAAATATCTAATGTTTGGTTGATCTTCTGATATACAAGCACTTGTGTTTAATGCATTGTATTGTTAAATGTTCAACTTTTATTCCAATTTTGTACTTCTATCTTACTAAAAATTCTGTACTTTTGGCACACCAAGAGAAAATGATAGTATTATCTTGCATTTTTTTAAATCAACTATTTCTTTTCTTTTAAGATCATTGTTTCTCTCAATAACGAAGTAGTATTCTTCTTGCATGATTTATTTGTGCTATAAATTTAGGAAAATAAAATCGAAAAATATTTGCTTTTACTTAGGGATAATACAATTGTATCAATGGTCATAGTGAAAAGATACGTTATCACTTGTAAAGAGAGGTTTATAGTAGATACAGTTGCATATTTGCTTAATCACATTGTTATAGAAAGTATTTACAAATATTAGAGGCACTATTCATAACAAACAATATTTTTCAGATCTGTATACATATTATATTTCTGCAAGACAGGCATTAGTTTATTTTGATTAATTTACCATTACTCCACAAATATTTTCTGTACTAACAATGTGTAAACTTTGTTTGTTATCAAACAATCAACAAAATAGTCTGTTTGATATTTCTTAAAAGGAGAAAAGAAAATGAAATTCACAGAAACGGTACCATACAATGTATAAAATGTTATATTGCTGAACACAATCATTTTCAGGTGTATATATAAAATGTTGTGTACACACAATGTACACGCAACTTGCGTTCACATTCATTTTAATTTACACGAAACCTTTTACTTATGTTCCTTTCTTGATTGTATGTATAATATTCTTTACATTGCTATTCATGTAAATTTGATTAACTACATGTGATGTTTATTGGCATACATTTATATTAGCTCACAAGAAAGCAATATAAAGCGTTCAAGTTAAAAAATTATGTGCATTGTTACTTTTAATAGAGAGAATCAAAAAGAAAAAGTAACTTCATATTTAATAAGGAACATTTCTGTTGTACACTTTCTTAGTTTAAAGAAATAAATAATGTTTGTTGGTTTGTAACATGTTCCATGTAATTGAAGAAAAAGTGTTATGTTAACACTAATTCCTAAAGTAGCGAAACACTACAGACTTGTCATTCTGGGTGAATCTCATATGCTATCGTAGAACGTATAATTATAATGTTATTTATGGAAGAAGGTAACATATAGTGAGTATAAAAGAAAACATTGTAGATTTAGTAAGAAATAATGTACCTCATGCCATCAACATTCCTACGAATGTATATATATATACATATATATTTTTTGTTCTTTTGGTATTAATATTTATTTCATATTTTAGCGAATATTTATTTTCCATTAAAAATATTTATCATATATTAATTACGCGACATAATTTTTACATGAAACAACGACATTTATGGTCCTACTTTCATTCATGTTCTTTTTTATTTTTTACAGCAAATCATACGTTTTTATAACAAGATAACTGATATGATTGTTTGAAAAATAATTTGCATTATCAAAAGAAGATTTTCTACGGAAGACAATGTAAAATGTATTGGAAAAAGTTTACTTGTTGTATTCCTCATTTCAATGTAATTAATGTATACCACTGGCTGTGAACATATTTTACTGTTATATATGTTGTAAACTAAGAAATAGTTATTCACAGTCTCACGCTGAGTTCTATTTGTAAGATGAATATTTTGTTGTTTAGTCATAATATTCAAAAAGATGATCTACATACTATATAACAACATTGTATATATGCAGTTGTTTTAACAAAATTTTTAAAAATACATGTATAAGATATTTAAGATACTAGACCTAAGCAAAATAAATTACACATATACACAACACTCGCTAATCTCAGTAAATTCTCTGGATCATAAAATATATATACATTCTATTACCTAAGTGACCATTTTACACATAATATGTACTTGTTTGAAATTCAGATGGAAATTAATGTACTAAGCAAAAACTAAATAGAAAAAGAACATGTGTACAAAACATTTAATCGTGACAATATTATGATTAATTTTGTCGATTGATACCGATACTCGAGTATATTTCCATTTGAAAATTTAAACAATGTGCTCGCATAGTAGAATTCTAATTACTAATCAAAGATTTACATGCATAAATATGTAAACAATATAATTATAAGCTCTTCCCCCATTATGATTACCGTGTGATAGTAAATGCTTTATTTGTAATATATGCAACTAATTGGGTAAATAAAAATTTAAATGTTAAACAATCTTTTATGAGACAAGCAATATTAATGTAGCCCTTGTACCGAATAAATTAATAGTAACGATTGGCCAAACCTTAATTAGTTTATTAACATCGTAGTAACAATTAGATCGTTTATTGCTTGTGAATCCTTAAGTACTTAAGATTATTTAAAAGGTAGCGCTACTTTCTCACATGTTTTTATGTACATTTTATTGCTTCACATATGGCTTCGCGACAAAATCGGTAAAACAGAATAATGTAATTTGTATGCGTTGTTTATTTTTCGTACTTTTTTCAAAAAGTATAGCTGCGTGTTCTATTTTTCGGTTCTTATCAGGTACGTGGCCAATTTATTATCACCTATAACCTTCAAGGAATGAATAGATCGCGTAAATGTATTTACTTAAGTAAAAGAAAGTTCATAATTCGAATTCTATGTACTACACTTTTGTTTCCTGACTTGCGTTATTAAAACTAAAGGTACCTATTCAATATTTAATATTTAAAAATTGCAATTTCTTAGAAATTGTTATATATATTTTTTAAATGTATAAATAATTTTATTTTTATAAGAAAAAATTCGTTTTATGTACCTAATATTTATTATTCTTTTTAGGATAATTAATATGGCTAAGAGTAAAATACAAGATAAGTTCACAAAAACAAAGCACAAAATTCCAAATTCCAGCGACATTAAAAAAGAAAGTAAATTTAAAATGTCAATGTTGAATACTTCAATTACAACCGCATGTATAGCCATTGCAGCCTGGTTCAGTTACAAGGGATATCTGGAAACTAGAGTGAATACACCATACGACGTAGAAAAGGTCTGCTTGGCATGTCGCTATTCCAGAATATTATGATTTCATAAAATATATTAACGCAATGTCTTTTTCATTGTGTCATTCGAAAACAGTTAGTTACAGCCTCTGGTTTGGATGTTGCGGATAGATACTGGGGTACTTACCGTCCAGGTGTCTATTTTGGATTTAAAACAAGAGATCCCCATTCTTTGGTAACAGGATTGATGTGGTACTTTCCACATTTATTGCGTCAAGATGGTAGTGGCCTTAGACATTGGTGCGAGCAAGCAGACAAATTGGATAGGTGAATTAAATTATACATTTGGTAATCTAAGTTATTAGTAGACTGCGGATCATCTGCTTCCCACAATTAATGCAAAACATTTTTATTTTGCATAAAGATCTGCAGTCTAGTTATTAGGAATATGTGTAATGTGTGCTGTTTAAATCTAATGCAGGTACGCATGGCTAGAACACGATGGAAGAACTTTTGGTGTTCAAGAAATAATAGATGGTTCAGCTATTTTGAATACTACGTTTGTTAAAAGACCCGGTGGCAAACATGGTGGAGACTGGACAGCGAGGATCGCTGTAACGTCCGAGAAAGAAACACGAGATGGCGAAGAAATTTCTCTACTCTTTTACACTGCCACCGACGAACACACCAAAGGCTGGATTAAAGCCAGCCTTGGTGATGAGAAACGCATAACGGGTGTAGAAGGAAATACTCAAAGTTTAGGCACATTCGCAATAAATATTAATATAGTACAAGGGAGTATAGAGGAGCACTCGTTTTTAGCAACTGTCGCTCCTGGCTTGAGCCACCTGAAAGAAACCGTTCTGCACAATTTTAGAGTAGCCTCTCATAAAGGATCATCAAAGAAGCACATAGTTTTAGCAGGTGAACAAGTACCATTGGCGGTAGACGGAATAAGGAAAGATGCAAACTTTATTGTATCGCAAATAACAGGAAGGATTCCTTTCACGATAGAAGTCAGTTACGAGTCTGGTAGTTTTATAAACAGAGGTGACAAGCTAATCGGTAAAAATTACGAGTACGCTCTGGAAAAGCAGAGAAGATTGTTCAACAAAAAGTTTGAAGATACCTACAAATTGACTTCGAAGGGTTACACGGACGAGGAAGTAAAATTTGGAAAAATGGCGCTATCGAACATGGTAGGCTCCATAGGATATTTTTATGGAACTTCGCAAGTGCAAAGCCAACATACTAAAGGACCTGTGCCTTACTGGAAAGCACCTTTATACACTGCTGTACCTAGTAGGAGCTTTTTTCCACGAGGTTTTCTATGGGATGAGGGTTTTCATGGGTTACTGATATCAACGTGGGATTTAGAAATTGAACTAGATATTATAAACCATTGGTTCGACTTGATGAACGTCGAAGGTTGGATACCAAGAGAAATGATTTTAGGTCAAGAAGCTCTGGCGAAAGTTCCCGACGAGTTTGTTACTCAAATCAACACAAATGCTAATCCGCCCATGTTCTTCTTAACGTTGCAATTCATTCTAAAGCACAATCAAAAAGAAATATTGGAGGAGCATTTTCAGTTCCTCAATAGACTTTATCCGCGTCTGCAGACGTGGTTCAATTGGTTTAATACTACGCAGTTAGGAGATTTGCCGAGCACGTATCGATGGCGAGGCAGAGATGCCACTACGAATAAAGAATTGAATCCGAAAACGCTCACGTCTGGATTAGACGATTATCCAAGAGCGTCTCATCCGAACATTGATGAACGACACGTTGATTTACGTTGTTGGATCGCAGCTGCTGCCGATATCTTGTATGAAATCAGCAACACTCTTAGTAATTCCAATAAGAAGTATCAGGAGACCCATCAATATTTATCGGATAATAATTTATTGAATAAACTACATTGGTCGCCGAATACGCAGTCCTATGCTGATTTTGGTTTACACACGGATAAAGTATCGTTGCGAAGACAGCCTTCACCTCCAAGGTCCCACGTGCAATCAGAAATGATACGTGTTGTTTCAGAAGATCCAACTTTAAAATATGTGGATTCATCTTTCGGTTACGTTTCGTTATTCCCATATATTTTACAGATTATCGATCCTGAATCTTCGCATCTAGGCAAAGTGTTGGAGGATTTAACGAATCCTAATCTTCTGTGGACTAAACATGGTTTGCGTTCGCTCGCGAGGACATCACCGTTGTACATGAAATATAATACCGAACACGACGCTCCTTATTGGAGAGGAGCTATTTGGATGAATCTGAATTACTTAACAGTAAGAGCAACTCATTACTACTCGAACATAGAAGGACCGTACCAAGAGAAAGCGAAAACTATTTACCAGGATTTAAGGAAGAATTTGATACAGAATATCATGAAACAATATAAAAAGTCTGGCTATGTGTGGGAAAATTATGGAGACGTTTATGGTGATGGCAAAGGAAGCCACCCATTTACTGGTTGGACATCTTTAATTGTTCTACTTATGGCAGAAATTTATTAATTTCCTTTTTATACTACACACAGATACTTCCGTACATATTCCTTTAGTAATAGTAAAATCAGAAGACGTTTTAATGTGCACAAAGAATGTAATAACATGTGATAGATCCTATACTATAAATGATCAAAATCGCTTGGGTGAAAATGGCTCTTTGTCACAACAGGAAGATTTCGGAAAAATATAGGTCTATACGTTTTAAAAAACAATGCAATAGAGTTGCATTTAGAGTGCACGAGAAGCATGTTCAGACACTCACTCGCGTATTGCGACCATAAAAACTTGATTATGTGTGAAGACTATTTTGATGACTTTAATTACGATATATGTGTTTCTAAATTGCTGTTTTTACTCTAATACGTAATCCATTGAAGCAGCGCGAGAGAATTTTGATACGTTTCAATTATGTTCTCACAGTATTGGTTTTCTAATTGTTTCTATCAAGTTAATTCTTAAATAATAATTGAGTCTGTTGTCTGTTAATTTAGGTTTGTCTACTTTCAGCGAAATAGTCAAACACATAACCAACGTTCAAATCTTGGCTGTGATTCGTTAAACAAAAACTATGCTGTAATGTTAAATGATCTTAAAAATAAACTTGTTTAAAATACATTTTTGCATTTTCCTTTATAAAAACTTTTACAAGTAAATACCTTGTTATATCGCATCGTATATTATTTTGAATTTGCCGGGTTCTTCGAATTTTCTATTGGCATCCCTGTTTGCAACTAGTCGGAAGAAGTGACTTTGTTGCGCCTAGCTGTCAATAACTGCCTTCAAACCTTACCAGAGAATAGGTGTGTGACTGAGGGGTTACAGTTGTGCATTTTCAAAGTTCTTACATAAAACAGCACACTTTCCAAATAATTATGGAGCCCTATGATGTTATAATTAATCAGCCTGTGGTTATCGATAACGTAAGTGACTCGTTAAATTTAAAAATTATTTCATTTTTTCCGTCCTTTGTGTCGGTATGTCAAATTGAATCATACCATAATGTCGGCTCCGAAGTTAACTCCAAAATTTCGAACTTTCTCCTAGAAATGATTCGCATGGAATAGATTATCCAATTTCGCGAACGAGATTCTTTCGATATTTTCGGAATTCATATGATTGTGTACGAACATGTCAAATGTCAAATAAATTGACAAGCTCTCTGAAATTGTTATTATTTCTGTAACTTCAAATCGGTCATTCGATGATTGTGTGATCTTTTCTACGTTTTAGGGTTCAGGAGTAATCAAAGCCGGATTTGCAGGTGATCAAATACCAAAATGCAGATTTCCCAACTAGTAAGCAGATTATTCTATACGATCTAATTAATATTCCTGATAGTGTTCGCTTAGTGGTACCGACGAGGAGGAAAGAAACTCAAAATTTTCTTTTTAAACAAATGTATTTTTCATTATTTGTATATTAGCAATTTCAAAATGAGTACTTACTTTTTGCTTTCATTGTGCTAACACAACAAGCTAATTTTATTCGTTATCGAACCAATAATGTTTTGTAGTATTGGAAGACCCAAGCACACGCGTGTTATGGCTGGTGCTCTGGATGGAAATTTGTTTATGGGTCCAGTGGCAGAAGAACATCGTGGCCTTTTATCTCTCCATTATCCAATGGAGCACGGAGTTGTTACAGATTGGAACGACATGGAGAGAATTTGGTCTTACGTATACGGTAAAGACCAATTAGCTACGTTTTGTGAGGAGCATCCGGTATTACTGACAGAGGCGCCTCTTAATCCAAGAAAAAATCGTGAAAAGGCAGCAGAAATATTTTTTGACGCATTCAATGTACCAGCTTTATTTATCTCGATGCAAGCAGTACTTAGTCTGTAGGTATTCAATCTGTTATTTGAAACAATATTATTTGAAGATGCTTTATAATAGATATAATTGTTATTCTTTAAATTTGACAGATACGCGACAGGACGAACGACAGGAGTTGTTTTAGATTCTGGAGATGGGGTCACACATGCGGTACCTATCTACGAAGGTTTTGCTATGCCTCATAGTATTATGAGGGTCGATATAGCAGGCCGCGACGTTACGAGACATCTTCGACTACTTCTACGTAAAGAGGGTATTAATTTCAAAACAACAGCAGAATTTGAAATTGTTAGGACAATTAAAGAACGTGCATGCTATCTCGCTAGTAATCCTCAAAAAGAGGAAACAATTGAAACAGAGAAATTTCAATATGTTTTGCCCGATGGAAATTATTTAGAGGTAATTATTTCTTAATTCTAACTACAGGTCGCTAATAGTGTAATTTATTTTTATCAGTTGCATGATCTCGCAATGTATATTGAACCTATTCGAGAATTACTAACATAATGCTTGTTTAAAATAGATTGGTCCAGCTCGCTTTAGAGCTCCTGAAGTGCTCTTTAGACCAGATTTGATCGGAGAAGAATGCGAAGGACTTCATGAAGTGTTGACATATTCCATTCAAAAGTCTGATATAGATTTGAGGAAGGTATTATTCCAGAACATCGTCTTGTCTGGTGGATCAACGCTATTCTGCGTAAGTATGAAATTATTGAGACCTGTATGCGAATGAATAAGATTTTAATATATATTGTTTGTACAATAGGGATTCGGTGATAGATTGTTATCGGAAATTCGTAAAATGGCACCAAAGGATGTAAAAATTAGGGTATGCATAATATTTTCTTAAAATCTAATTTCTTATTTGAATAATTTCCTTGTTATCATTTTGTTGTAATGTTTAGATATCAGCACCTCAAGAACGATTATACAGCACCTGGATCGGTGGATCCATTCTAGCTTCTTTAGATACGTTTAAGAAGATGTGGGTTAGTAAAAGGGAATACGAAGAAGGTGGTACAAGAGCAATTCATCGTAAAACATTTTGAATGTAATTTAGAACGATCCGAAGATTTCAATGACACATAAATTAAGTACAACACATAAATAATGGCACACTCGGCACAAAGATCGACATGTACCGTGTTGACAGTGCTCTTTCAATGCTTTCAACCCTCCAAGTGTTTGCAGCTAAGAATTCTATGCCGGAGTCATTTTTGACTAGCATTAACATTAATATTCGTTAATACAATGACAAAAGAATATGTTATCAACAGTAACTCGAATTTTTGTTGTACATTTACGAAAGAACAATTTTCTGAATTATAAAAAGATTCCGTGTATTACTTTTAATTCTACGATTTTACGTAAATTGAATGTTACAAACATTTCTTTCAGAATGATCGAATACGCGCACGAACTTGTATGTCTTTCTTTGTCGAAGATTCTAAGAAATTAAATTGTATTGTGCTTTGTTTTGACGTGGTGCGAAGTCGATCGTCATTTAGTGCTATCGAGATGAAAATAATGACTCTGGTACAGGAATGCGGAGGGTTAATGTCGCAATTTCTTTTAAAATGCGTTTTCTTTCTCTTTCAAACGAGAATAATGCCTCCAAGGAATCATGAAACTTGCATGCAATATGATTTATTTTATATTTGAATAGTTGTAAAAGAATTTGAATATCTCTTCTCAGTCGCAATTTAAAAATAAAATGTTTATTCTGTTTTTACGAAACATCTATTATTTATTACGGTTCCTTGGAAATGTACATAGCAAAAATTTCCAAATTTCGAGATGTATTCAGCGAAATAGAACCCCTATTTATTTATAAATTTGCAATTCTTTATTTTTTAAATATCACATTCACAATTTATATATATATTTGTATTTATGTTTTTTATACTATTTATAACTTTATTATATTTAAATATAACATAGCGATCAGTTTTTAACACGAACGGTTAAGAAGAAGTTAAGTGCTTTAATCGATCGATTTAACGTTATAAGGAAAGAATAATGTAATTTCTACCTGCAGTAACAATTTTGCAAAGTATTTGTAAATAATGTATGCTTTGGTAAAATAAATCTGTAAACATTTACACGTATAAATGATTACATCGTGTTCTAATAATCGTTTTAGATAGTAGCGCATAACCAATTATGCTATGTTCTCCGCGTTCAAGAAAATAAATAGGTATATATGTTTTATAATTTTATTTGTTAGGTATGTTTTATAATATTATTTGTTAGCATTGTAATTTCCAATTTAAAAATTCTTGATTTGCATATGTGTATACGAGTGTTCGCGCCTGCGTGTGCGTATATATATACACACATATACATATGTAATATTGTTACATAAACATGCGTATCATACATTTTGGTAACAAACTTTTGTATACACCGGCGTAAGTATACATATTCGAATATGGCGACGTCCATAGTGACGCATCATTTAAGCAAAAATACTTTCAGTCAATTTTGCAAGATAATCTGAAATAAGTAACGTGTAATCGTGTTTTTCTGGTTTTTAATTATTATAGTCTGCAAATCTGGATGAAACTAGGGAGAAGATGATTGCCGCTTCAGAACCGGTGGTAGGTCACCTATATTTTTTTAGGTTAACAAGCATACAATCGACACGAATAATTTTTTCCATTACTCAATGTTAAAAAGTTATGTTATTGTAATGACTTCCGAGGAATTTTCTCTTTAAAGGAGTATACTCCTGGTGGAAGACAGACAATTCTAAGGCATCCAGAACCAGTAGTTACCAGTCAACAAACAGTGAATAACCAATCAACTGCTGGAGAGAGTATTTTATTACAAAAATTTAGTCAAGTAAATATTTCAGATAGATCGCTGGTAAGTCGACGAATTTTCGTATAATCATTACGGTTGAATTAGCTATCACTGATATTGGAGTCTTTAACAAATTAAACTGGTTCAAACATGCAGAAAGACTTCTGGATTGTACGCGAGAATGATTTATGCGGCGAAGAAGAATTATATTGCTCTGGCAAAGTTGCGATTCATTCGAAGGGTAGTCAAAATACCCGAGTGCTACAAACGACTTACACTTGTGAAACAGACATTAAACACGCCTTATGGTGTAAATTTCATACCAGTATACCGAATCGTCTGTTGAAAGGGAAAGAATTAGAGGATGAAGAGTGCAACGACAAACTAGTAGAATGTATATGTTTAATCGATTCTTATACTCTGAAAGTTTTCACAGAAACTGGTGAGGATTATGTATCCAGTTTGCAGTTTCAGGTAAATGTTAAATATAACAATGTAACAAATTAAATCTTTCTATTAGACTTAAATTTAAAACTGTGTTGTGATATAGGTATCTGCAGTTTGGCCTACAAAATATGGAATTTTATTAGAGAAGTTGCAAGTTCCTACATCCGAGATAAGGTTTGCTTTTGTTCTTTAAACGTTTCGTATTATAATTATCAAGAAATAGTGTCACTAGTCTTATTTATTTGCTTACAGGTATACGTCGATAGATGGAAATAGATTACAGTTGCATAATGATACGAATTTACCAGTGGCTTTTTCTCTAATGCATCCTTTAGATGAAATTTGCCCTGTACTTATTAAACATGGTACTGTTACTGTGTTTTCTGCATTCTTTTGTAATATTGAGATTAACTCAAGTGATTTTTATATATAAATATTATAATAATTGCAGGAAGCATATCATACATGTATGATTCGAATCAGAGAATTGTATTTACAAGTTCTGAACCATCTTTGGCTGTGATATATGATACAAAGACTGGATTGCATTCTGTATATAAAATTCGTAAAGCACTGACAGAGGAATGTCAAGTCGTTTGTGGAAGTAATGATAGTACTCCTAGCATATTTAATCAGTCGGCGAGCGCGTCATCGCTGAATTATGGAAGTAACCTTTCATATAACAAAAGTTGTACGAACAAAGGATACTTAAGTATATTTGGTAAATCGTTGTTTCTTCTATTATCAAAATTAGAATGATTTTACATAACGTTTATTCATATCTGATTCGAATACTTGCAATTCAGGAGTACCGAATCCGCAGTTAAGTACTATGGCATTAGGTATAACGAATAGTCCATTCGGTTCTCGAACATCTTACACTACCACGTGCTCGGGAGGACCCTCTCCTTCGCAACAACAACAACAACACTCTCGATCTCAGAGTCCAATGGCAACTATTTCACGTTGTCAATCTCCTACTCATTCTGCATTTTCACCATTACTTGGAGCACCGCCTACTTCGGTCATTCATCACACTAAATTACACCACGCGATTATGGCCTCTGCAATGAGCCACGCACAGAATAGTCCTGTCGGAAGTTGTAGCAATATACAATTACAAGATATCGTTGCATCCAATAAACCGTTGTATCCGGAAATTTGTCTCGATCATGTGTGGACCGAAAATGTTGGAATTCCCAAGTGAGTATTCTGCTCATCTATGTTGTACATCCTTCACAATCCCATCTTTACATACCCTATTACAGATTTCCTTCGTATTTCCAATTCCTATGGACTTTAACTAGAAAGTAAGTTAGACAATGTTTAATCGAAGAACTATAACATCTGCAGTATTAATCGTTTCATCCTTTTTAGGGAAGTTGCGTCTGGTCGGGCCACGAAAGTTTTCTTATCGTCGGATCTTGTTGGGCAGAGTTACTTGTGCTATTTGGTTCCACAACGATCTCAACTGTTTCTGGTGAGGCTCGAGAAAACTAATAAGCAACAACAAATTATTTTTGGCATGGTGACAAGCATTGTGGCAAAGGATGCCGTCAATATACCAGTCAGTATATTTATTCTTCACCTCTTTCTATGAATCTGTGTATAATAATTAGACTGCAGTTTTTATGCAATTATAACAAAAATGAGCATGTACAATTTAAAGCAGTTAACGTGTTAGAAATCTTTAAGGGCATCAATGTATTAAGTTTATTATTTACAATTTTTATTTGGCTCCAGTTTTCTACAATCAATGTGAACATTTTTTATTTTGCATACAGATCTGCACAGTCTAATACTAATTGTTATAAAAGTAAAGTACCTTACTTACTTCTTTTTACAGAATTTACATATGATAGCTATAATGGATTTGTCGAACGGAGTGGTGTTGTATTCTGGTGTGATTTGCGTGGGAAAATTACATGTCACCGGAATTCTTCCGAATTTAACCGGATGCAATTACTTCCTGTCCAGTATTAATCCAAAACTAGGCTCTCCATTCCCTCGACGTAGTTCATTGATCTCTCAAACCTGCAGCACCGCGCATGATATTAAATTCGAAGAAGGATTGCACTTGTTAAGTCCAGTGGGAGGAAACTGTGCGAGACCTCCAATTTTATTAGAAAATTCATTAGTCGATTCGAATTATCTCGTGTTAAAAGAAGCAGTAGGGAATAAGGTTACTCTGGAGTATGGCAACAAGAATTATTTTCGAATAACTTTACCTACTTCCAGTACCTCTCCTTTAGGTAACAGAAAATGCATATTATACGCAACTAATCGTTGAAATGTTTAAGTGTATTCTGTTACTAAAATACTTATTTAATATTTCTTTGCAGTTACGAAATGTTTGCAAACCCTGAGAAGTGTTTTACAGAAAGACTTAGCGATGCAGCTACTAGTGAAATGGTATGGAGCTCGAAATGCTCCTGGGCCTCAAGATTTTTCACCGGAGCAAGAGTGGTATCATTTCCTGGTAGTTCTATTTACGTTATTGGGTTACGAGGTTGAAAAGTTACAATTAATTCAAAGAAACGAAAACGATCAACTTGCCGAACGTAACAGTCCAATGGTGGTACCAAAAAAACAGAAAACAAACAATTCGGGGTCTACCGACGATTGGATGTACATGTTGCATTCTGTTAAAAATGGGAATCCGCAAAATTTTATGTCGAACATACTCGGTGTTCAGAAAACGTTGAGCGCTTGTCAATCATCGGTGCCAAATGCTACAGAATCGAACGCTACAGGAAGAATCAACGTACAATCGATTTTATTTCCATATTTCCCACTGGTTCTGTTCTCGTTGCATCTCTTATACGAAGAGTTAAAGTTGAATTGTGTAATGTCGGAAAGTTTACCATTGCTCGCGCAGTTGTTGTATCAGTTGAGCGCTGATTTGAAATTTGAAATGTACTCGCATCACTATTTTCTAGATTTTCCATCTCTTTGCCACGTACGAGACGCTACATCTCAAATCGGCGAGACAGACTTGCCAAAGATTGCTGTACCGAATTACATTCAACTAAAACCACCAAATATATTTGAGACTTTAGACAATTTATTAAACAAAAGAGAAACGGCACCGTTCCCTTATCTAAGTCAAGTGAATCCAAGAACGAAAAATATCGTTTACTTAACAGCGCTAATAGCACACGAGAACGAAACAAATATTCCGGAAGCTGATGAATTTGTGAAGCATGTAATACCAGTCGGTAGTCGAATCGATTTCCAAGAGAATGGAAGCAAACACGAGAAAGACATATTTCGAAAAATTGATTACTCCACAATAGATAGAATAGTGCTGATATATCATGAAATGGGTGAGCTTATGGACTTTCTAAATATTATGTTGGAGGGAAGTTTTGGGTAGTTTCACTTGTAAATCAAAAACTCATTGCAAATAATGGAAATCATATCATTATTGTGGACAATATTAAACTACGACAGAACTTTCCCTCCAAACCTAATACATTCATTCTATTCGAAACTCGAATTTTAGTGACTTGCAAATATTTGTGGCTTCAGGTATGACTAAAAAGGATCTTGAGTTTTTGCCACCCGGTATATCGTTGTTGTTGAAGGATGTGATGTACAGGTGTAGAGAACGGCCCCCATCTAACTGGCCGATGCAAGCATACGAATTGATCGACCGTCAAGACTTGGCAGCGTTAGACAAGCATTTAAAATCATCTACATCGGATCAGCACTCGGAGAACGAAGGAAAGAATTATTCCATCAAAGATCCCGAACAAGATGACGGCATGGAATTCGATGATGTTGTGCTAAAATTAAGGTTCAACAAAGATCATCGAGTAACAGAAGTACGAAAACTCCTTAATTCTTCGAAGCCCGTGAGAATAGCAATCGTACAAAGACCAGACGTAAGCGATCACGAATTCATAGAGGAACAAGAGAAGCATTTGCATGCGTTGTGTACGAGGACGATGGCACTTCCTGTGGCCAGAGGCATGTTTACGTTAAGAACGTCCACGCCTATTATTACAGAACAATTGCCAATTCCACGCCTGTGTTTAACTGGTATGAGACAAAACATACTGAAACAAGTAGAAAAAACTTTCAAGATCAATTAACTTTTTCAAAATTGGACCTAAAAACTTGAACTTCTTCGAGATGTTAGAAGTATTAGTGTAAATAATGTAATATGTGTAAATAATTTTGTTTTAATTGTTATTGGTCATAATTGCGAAGGAAAAAGTAAAGGTCACGATTTTTTAATTTTTTATCTGTGCCTGTAATCAACATTTAAAACATGTATTTTATAGCAAAGATTGTAAGAATCTGCGATAAAATTGTCGGGTCCAATTTTTAAAAAATTATTCGTTTTTAAGAGGCGTACGAACACTTTGTAAACCCGTTGTATATATTTAGATTAGATGAAAATATGATTTTTCTCGTAGGAAAAGCACCTCCTCGCGGGACCACTGTAGAATTGGCTCACATCGACGTTCCTCCAAATATGAATTTGTGGCCGTTGTTTCACAATGGCGTTGCCGCAGGGCTTCGTATTCATCCAAACTCGTCGAACATCGATTCGACGTGGATCGTGTACAATAAACAGCAGCAAGGAGAATTTGGAATCGAACATTCAGGGTTTCTAATGGCTCTCGGTTTGAACGGACATCTTAAGAATTTAGCACCGTTTAATATGTACGAATATTTAGTAGAATGTCACGAAGCTACTAGCGTCGGTCTTTTACTGGGATTATCGGCGACGCATCGTGGCACGATGAACGTTTCGATGACTAAATTGTTATCACTTCACGTTGAAACGTTATTGCCACCGACGAGCATCGAACTAAGCGTTCAACATAATGTTCAGGTTGCTGCCTTAATGGGAGTTGGTTTAGTATACCAAGGTACTGCTCACAGGCACATTTCACACGCTTTGCTATCAGAAATGGGTAAGCACTATATAACGTACAGTAGGTGTACAAAGTGTTCGTACACTTTTTCATAGAACATTTAATTATGGTTTCATGAATTCAGGTAGACCGCCAGGACCGGAAATAAAGAACTGCGTGGACAGAGAGTCTTACTCATTGGCAGCGGGATTAGCATTAGGCTTAGTTGTTCTGGGAAGCGGCGGTGGGCCAGATCTGACTAGCATTCCGGACACTTTACATTATTATATGGTGGGTGGACATGTTAGACCTTTTACTGGTTCGCAGAAGGACAAATATAAATCGCCTAGGTACTGTTTTACTAATTTAAATGGTCTTCTTATACACAGAATTTTAGTTTATACGTATCTATTTAATGATTTCAGCTATCAAATCAGAGAAGGTGATTCTATAAACATTGATGTGACGAGTCCCGGAGCAACGATAGCTTTAGGTCTTATGTACTTCAATACCGGAAATCGAGCAGTCGCAGAATGGATGCAGGCCCCCGACACTCAATATTTACTTGATTTTATACGACCTGATTTCTTGTTACTGCGAATACTAGCAAAATCGCTTATCCTTTGGAATGAGATCGAGCCGACGAAATCTTGGGTGTCCAGTCACGTGCCCAATATCGTTTATAAATATAGATTACAAAAACCTACGTCCGAAATAGCGCAAAATGTAGATTTGGAGACCATGAAGTTAGTATATCGAACCTATATGATTTCTGTTCTATGCTTTCCGTTTTGTTTTAATTTTCTGACTAATATTCATTCAAACACAGCCAAGCTTATTGTAATATTATCGCGGGAGCCTGCATGGCCTTGGGTTTGAAGTACGCAGGTACTGCTAACAGAAATGCCTTTAAAACTCTGTTCAACTATGCTCAGATGTTCACGGCGTTGTCGCATAAAACAATCGCGGAGTTGGCAGGGAAATCGACTATTGAAACTTGCTTAAATGTTACTTTACTCGCTGCTGCTGTTGTAATGGCGGGTTCGGGTGATTTAGAGGTAGGATATATATTTTTCATTTTCGTTTGATAACTAGACTGCGGTTCTTTATACATTCATACAAGGTGAAGCCCGAATCGTGACGTTTTTCCGCAGTCTAGTGGTGACATTGTTTGAGCAGTTTGTAATTTTGATAATTCTACAGATCATGAGGATATGCCGACACGTGAGAACTCGCGTCGGTCCAGCAAGCAGTGTTGTTACATACGGTTCCCATTTAGCAACGCATATGGCGCTTGGTCTTCTGTTTCTTGGAGGAGGAATGTATACCCTCTCGAATAGCCCTAGCGCGGTAGCTGCACTTATAATCTCTCTTTTCCCGAAATTTCCAACCCACAGTAATGATAACAGGTTTATATGCTACTGCAATTTAGTCACAAAAATATTCGCTGTAACTACGATGGTGTTTCACTGATTGATTTTATGCTTCGTAGGTATCATTTACAAGCTTTGAGACACCTGTACGTGTTAGCTGCAGAACCACGTGTTATTTTACCTAGGGACATCGATAGTCGTCAGTATTGTTATAGCAAAGTACATTTAACATTCGAATCGGAGAAGCAGGCTGAAGGACAAGATTTGGTACTTCAATCGCCGTGTTTGCTACCACAGTTATCCAGTCTTAAAAAGATCGAATTGAAAGACGAACGGTATTGGGAAATTATATTCGAGAAAGGTCACAATTGGCAGCATCTTGAAAACATGCTTAAGAAAAGTGAACCATTGGATGTTAAACAGAGAGCTGGTTGCTTACCGTACATAGAAGATCCTCACGTAAATGATATTATTTAATCTAGTCTAAAAATATCTAATTAATCTAGTCCAAATTCTAAAATATATTTGCTGTTTATGTTCGCAGGGATTTAGGAGTTTAATTGCTCAAACGTTAACAACAGAAAATGTGATCGCGTGGGCTGCTCGCCCCGAATCTGTCACCTCGTTTACGAACAACAAAACCGTATTGAATATAGTGAAGTACTTTTTACAGCGGCCTAAAAAAGATAGAACTAATATCGAGAGCAATTTGAACGCACAGTCGTACAGTAGTATAGCTAAAAGTAGTTCCGGATATCTGTCTCAGAGCTTGAGCGACGTGTCTGAAAGAATAAGCAGCAGCTGGAACGAACGATCGGGCTTGTCCACTGAGAAAATGGAAATTGCAGAGCTGTCGACTGGTTTAAGAAACGCTAGTTACTCGTACAAGTTGGAAGGACAACATTTCGACATGACAGATTTCGAGAAACATTTCCTCCATACCTTCGCCATAATTGTTTACGAATGCGTGATAAAAGATAAAGTCACGCTACTTCCTCTGTGGGTGAATTTATTGAAGAGCATAGAAATCATTGAAAGAGAACCGAACAGTTTCTCCGTCTGGCAAATCAAACTTGTTTCATCGCAAGTATTAAGACGGTCTTACACGGAAAATAGGAACCCACTGTTAAACGCAGAAAGCGTGAAAGCAATCGAACAAAAAATCTCGTATATTATAGATAGTTGGGAACATGGTAATTTATTGAATTTCTTTCGTTGCGATTCTTCTACTTTTGATCCGAAACTATTTTCGATTTTGATTTTTCAGATCTGAAATCGTACATCAAGTCGTACTTAACTACAGGAGAGATACAGGGTGATTTAACGTCGTTGCGGAGGATGTGTTCATACTTCATATTTTACGACATACCTCATAGAATGGACGATAGAACAGTTTGTAAGTTTTTTTATTCGCTTGTTAACTTGTATTTTCCATATTTCTGTGATATACTTACCACTATTGTTATATCTTTTTCAGTGGCTTCGATCCTGAATCCAGAACTGAGATCCACAATACCGAATGTTAAATTGTACAACTTGTATGAGATTTTTAAATTCTGTTAATCACTGTTACACGTTCAATTTTCGAACGATTGCAGTTATTCCGTGAATGAAATTATGAGAGATCGATGAGTTGAATTATATTTTCGCTTCACAATCGAGAAACGTATAGTCCCATGAATCAGTGTTTTTTTCATAAATCATTTTCATAGATCAGTTTTATTGTGTATAAATTACGAAATGTAGATAATCTGTAATGTATTATGTAATGCAGAAGAATATAAGATGAATCAAATGTAAATAAGTTAACGGTCGTATTGATAGAAAATTAATTTATTGTTTTATACAATATAACAAATGCGTAAAGAATCTATAAATCGTCATTTCTTATATACACATATATATATATATATACACAAACATCCCTAAAAATCATTCAACACCTTCAGAATAATTTACATACTTAAGGCTTCAGCAAAATCATAAATATTTCAATTTGTTTGAAGATGGATTAATATATAATGAATTAAATAAGTCATTCATCGATTTCTTAAATATAAGAATTAATAAATAAGAGCTACGAGGTACTTGAGTACTGTCACGAAAATAACATTAGCAACTTGTAAATGTACTGTACATTCGTAAAAATATATTTTAATTTATCATACGATAGACAAATTTGTTTGAAATAATTGTCAAACTCGTCGATATGAATATTTCCGAATCTATTGCAATATTATAGAAGCCTCAAATTTTAGAAGTTTTCTCACTACAAACATTACGAAAAGAATGAATTTCGTCTTCTGTAGAATTGTTCTTCGTGTATGATCGGAGTACCGGTCAAATTATATATTATGTTATCTATTCTTTCTCCAACAAACGTATAACAATACAAACAACCAACCAAAATTCCTCCGAGATGTCCAATAAACGAAGACTGTGGCACCAAAAGATGAATTAAGATCAACTCAACCCAAACAGCAGTCTTACTGGGAACTCTAAACCAACCGATATTGTGCAGTCTATCTTGTTCCTCACAGACTACAATTACTTTTAATGCGAACAAAACTCCAGAGAATCCGATAGCGCACTGAGTGTAGTATGCGTAGTCTCCAGTCAATTGCATTAAGGTGTAGCCTAAACTAGCGTACATAGCACTACATCCGACCGTGAGAGTGCTTAATAACAAAATAAAATTCATTGTTCCATACATTGGCTCCAAGTAGGAGCCTTTTAAGATCAAAGATACCATGTTGTAATATAAGTGCATGTCCGAACCGTGTTCAAAACTTGACATTATGAAAGACCTCCAGTTTTTATGCTTGAACACTTTTAACGCAGATATGCATACCTCCTCCGCGTTCCAAGGAACTTTGATTACACCTATGTACAGTAGAACCTGGCAAAATAGAAATTTATATATCTTTCCATATTTTATATGAAAAAGATGAAAATATTTACATATTTCGTAAAAAGACGGAAAGACAAGTAAAATGTAATCTAAGGTTGGCATTTCGTAAGTACATGAAATTAGAGGAAATACTTACTTGACCAAGTATCGTAACCAAAGTAGCCGGCGGAATTTTGTCAACGCCGAAATTATAAGCTTGCCAACACAGCAAATAAATGCCGTATTGAAGGCCTTGTTGTCTTCTTTGAGCAGGCCTCATGATCGTTTCACTTTGATTAAAATTTCATCGATATTCTTCACTATGGAGCACTCAAAGTCCAATTGATTTTATGCTGCGTTCAACGATACACGTAAAATCGATGTAGAGTGAAATATAACAAGAGCATATTGTTGTGAACAGTATTTATGTAGCTTGCACGAACACGTTTGGCCGTCTTCAATTGTTAATCATCGGCTTCTGCCACAATTAATAATTTTCGTGAGATAGATTCATTGCAATCAGAAACGTCATTTCATTTCGTAAATGTAGTCAAAACTACTGCATACATTCGACCAATCCTGTGAAACCACGTGTTCTTATATATGTATATATACGCACGTGTGTACTTACGTAAAATATAACCGTGTGAGTCAAGAATTTAAATACCTGTCTCACGTTTCTTCTGACGAAATTCTGTGAAAGTATATATACCGAAAAAATATGTGAGAACTACGGATCTTTATGCATTTATAGCAAAATTAAGTAGATCAAAATTCAAAATTGTTAGAAAATTTTAAATATTAAAAATATCAATATATGATTTCTTCTCTATTAAAATCATTAAAGGAAGAAATCTAATTGAATAGAGTCTGAACATTTTTATTCATAAAATAAATATACAAATTACATAAAACTTGAAAGATTGCTTTCGAGTATTAAATTATAAAATTAATAAATAGCAGAGGGTAATATTTCGGAACGAATGTGAATATATATAGACATATACGATACACTCTCGCATGACTTGTGGTATACAATAAAATATATGTATATATATCTTCACGATCGTCGAAGAATTGCTTTTTACAAATTAGTGTCTAGACGAGAGATGAAACGAGAGTTGTTAATAAATAGATAGTAAATTGCGATGTAAATTAGAGATCGCGGTTTTGAACGTGTACTAAAATACACGTGTACACGTGGTACGTGAAGTACGAATTTAAGGATCCGTGTCCGCGGTTCGTTAAATTCTTACTACACGTTTCACGTACCACGTGTATTTATATACACGTGAAATGAGGATCTCTAGTGTAAATAGAGGACGGTTTAAAAGGCTCAGCTGGAGAAACCAGGATTAGTATGCTCTATGATGCATCTACGGCAATAACGTTTCACCGCCCGGTATCCGACCCACGTAACTCTAGGACATTCGCCGATATTCAGCTGTCTCAATCCTCGTACATAGTAGGCTAACGCTTCCAGGCCAGCGTCCGAGATTCGCTCGCAGCCGCATAGAGACAATTTCTTCAAATTTGGACATCCGGTCGAGAGAGCCTCGAGGGTTGCGTCACCGATATCGCATTTTCCTATGTCGAGAGCTCTCAACCGAGGACATCCACGGGCCAAAGCCAACGTGGCGCTGTCGCTGAGTGCTTCACAGCCACGAGCATTCAAGTATCTTAATTTGTAACAGTGCCTGGCCACGACCAACAGACCAGCATCAGAGACGCGATCGCATTTGCCTACCGAAAAATAACGCAAGGACGGACCAAGGCGGGCTGCCAATTCACGTACTCCGAAATCCGTGATTCTCACACAATCGGAGACGGATAACTGTCTTAAACTGGCGCAATAGGAGGAGATCGCGACAAGACTGGCATCGGTTATACGTCCACATCGTCGGAGATACAAGCAACCTAGATGTGGCATGCGCGACAGCGTTACCACCAAACCGGAATCTTCGACTCCATGACAATCGCTGAGATCCAATGACTGCAGCTTCAGCGTTGTTATTCGGCTGCATGCTCTGGTCACAGCAACGCATCCTGTCAGATCCAGTTCTTTCAGATTTATACAATTGTCTAATACAGAGCTGACATTCGCGTCTGAGACACGTCTGGAATGCCGCAGTACCAAGGAAGTTAAACTTAAAAATGGCAGCTGAGTGAAAATACTAGCCAGGCCAACAGCACCTTCCAGCACAAGACGACGAATACATGCGTGACATCCTCGTCTGGACAATGCGTTCAACGCGACTGTCGCGTTTTGGGGATAACGTATTTCTACTTCTTTCCATAGGGATGGATCCCACGCTATTTCCCAAAGGCGTCTGCATGTTTGGGCAATGGAGCAGAGGTCTCTGGTACCCAACCAACTGAATATTCTTAACAACAAGGTGTCGTCCAGCTGACACAGATCAGCCGTGTAGATGCATTTCTGCTGCAATAATGTTTGCTGTCTGATGGGTACTGATATAGCAGTTGATAACGATGTAGATCGGCAGGCATTGTTGTCCAGAGTATGGTACCCTAAGTCAATCGCATCCGAGGGTGGTCTATACAGACCCACTTTTTGCGATGAGTATATAGCTTCCCTCTCAGAGCTGCCTTTTTCCCCAAAGGATGGAAGGAGTAATGGACAAGATCCATCCATTCCATGCTCTATTCTAAATTAAACAATTTAATATTATTCCCATTTCCGTTTGCTTCGCATTATTCACGGAATTTGTGTTCCTATGTCTGCGTTAAACTTGTAACATCAAGTGAGTGTACGTGAACAATCAGAGTAATTTAAAAAAAAAGGCAAATTGTAGAAACAGGACTCAAATTTCGCGGGCATATCGGCAGTTAATTGATCGATATTCGTAACAAGTTGAGAAAATAATGTTCTCTGTGTAAAATAAATAATCGTGAATGTTTACTTACTAATGTGCGACAAACAGGAGAATTATCAACAATACGTGACATTGCAGGTCAATATCGATCTATCTGCCACTGCCTCCATTTTGATCTTACATTCCAGTTCTTGCGAAAATTTTCAGCTGTTTCTCCTCTTCGTATTAAAACATATTGCTTTCAGATACATCGGTTAAATACGCATCTGCAACTTTCAGTCGATTATGTACACAGAACGATGGATTGAAATGAAAGTATCAAATTTGATAGATAACGTAAGGCCCCAATACGGTCGATAAACCCCCACTTTAAATGGGTCTGCTTTAAGCCAATCTTCATGTAGCGAGAAAACAAGTTGACAAGTACCGATTCTACTTCGTGTCAAATTATTTTGAATAAACAGTGATTACAAAGTATCATCCATGCTTCCATTGTTGTTACCTTTTTCCTCGTTAAAAATGGTATACAAGTATGTTTAAGAATTATTTCATAAATATTTGGGAAAATGGTGCAAACTTGTTGCATAAAGAATTGTAAAGAACGACAAAACCGTGATACGAATATATATTTTTTTTTACAAGTATGTATTGTTCTTACTATTTTATCTTTTAAATAAAGTAAGTTGTAAGGAAATAAATACAGATGTCATATTATATCAACATCTACATTAAAATTTCACTTGTTCCAAGTTATAATCAACAAAATGAGTGAAAATGAATGAGTAATAAAATGAAATAACATATTACTGTAATAAATTACAGTTACAGTTTTCATAAATATTTATACAGAATGAGATACGGCAACGATTCCCCTCTATCTCTAGGTATACTTTAGCTTCGTGGTACTGCGACTTCTCAACAGAGTAAGTGTAAAAGGTGTGTAATACTCCTATCACTTAAAATAAAGGAACCTTGAACCTTCTCAACAGACTATAGCACTTTACCCGCATCCGTTATCTGGTGGATGAAGTAATCTTGGAACACGGCATGTTATCTGAAGCCGGGTCTACATGAATATATATGGTCTAAGACCTAGATTCTCGCTGCGACAATAATCTACCAGAGGTCTCACAATCACCGAAGTGTGAAACACTGTTTTCGCTGTACAGTTATTGTTATTTAGATCGTAAAGATGAATATTGGGGTGAGAATTGTTAAGTTTTCTGGTACTCATGTAAATACTCATATAATTTTGTATCTCAGGACTTATAAGTAAATCTGGAAAATCTAAAGCCTCATTTCCAATGAAAAAAGAGGGCACTAGAGTTGCGAATCTACAATATTGGTGACCAAGTTGTCTAGATATCGTATCTTTTCGGGGACACACACACGCGCGTTCTCTCATATGTATACACGTCCACGTTGACGCTACCTGTATGTTTTGTGCTTGTGTGCGTATATATATCACACCTAATGCTCGCTCGAACAAATTATGGCATTGTCTCTTATCAGGAGTCAGGGTCTTCAATACGGAAATTCGCAGTTACGTTTCTTATCCTGCATCGCGACCATGAAGGTAATTAGAAAACTATTATTCGTTCATGTGTTAGAAAATCATTATTCGGATGTTTTTCGTCGGAAAATCCTTTATATTTTGCTTTATCCGACAAACTAACGAGGCGAAGAATTTTTCTGTTAGACTGTCGCGATAATTTTCCGCACAATGTAAAAGATGAATATTTAACCATGAATTGCAAATTTTTAATAAGTTTCCACGAGGAAAATATCATATTTAATAATGACTTGTACAGTTTTTATAATTTTTCGCAATGAATACATTGTAAATCTTATGGTATTTGAGCTTTTCCGCATGAAACTCGTTTTCGCGAGGCTACGGTTCGAATGCATTCTAACATACTTGACGAAAGATTGTCTATACGTTCAATTTTTATCCGAGATATTTCAATTCCCAACAGAAAGGTTTGGTACTTGGTGTATACGAATCAGAGGATGAAAGCAAGATTTCGTTGACTCCCACGGCGGCTAAATACGATAAACTAGTTAATGGAAAACTACAAAAGAATATTCTATTGTAAGTGCCAGTAACATACTTGTAACCTATAACATATGTATCTTGTAATTGAATCGTGTCATCTTTGATACCAGTTCATATAGCAGTCTATATTTATTTCACTGAATTATTTTTTCTCGTACGATATGCGATACCATAATACACATACGTATCCACATTTAGATATGCAAATACCGGGTACCGATAATTGAACTGTATTTTTCCCGTATCGTGCAAGATAGCTGAGTAATCTGCAGACAAACAAATTGTATATAACAGAATACACACATCACAGAATCGTGTGATAAACTTAAACTTAAACACAAAGTATTTATACTATATACTTTTGTACATGTTACTTTTGCACTTTTCCTTTGAGATTATGTGAGTTAACATTGAACGACGTTTGAAAATGTTTTACTGATAGTTCCAGCCTGAAACAATTGTCATAATGCTGCCTGAGCTTTACATACAATATTCAGAATTGCTTTTCCTTTGTTGTTTTTTATAAAACTTCTCCATAAATTATTTTTTCCGTTAACAAAACTCTTTCGAATTCGAACGAAAATTATCTTTCATGTGAGCTCACTGGCATTATTTTCATTATTTCAGGAGTGACTAGACTGAGAGATGGTATTGTACGCATGATATGAAGCAAAAACTCGCTGCACAGAAGGAGTTGCCAGATCGCATATTTTGTTATATAAAGAAACATTTGAGAGCGAATATTATTTAGGAGATAATAATTTCTTTTGAAACTGATTTTCAGTTAGAAATAAATTATTATTTTTTGACAACCGGAAGAAGCTTTGAGTAGCATGAAATTTCAGATAGTTCTCTAAAGTTTAGGCATACATTAAGAGATACATATATTATCATACATATATTATTTAGATAAAGAGAATGTCGGCTATCGGTGATAATAGTCTGGGAAATGATAACACTGCTGGGAGCAGTGGGGCGGTAGGTGAATGTAGCAGTAGACTAAGCAAACACCATTACTCGACAAATGTTCTTCATAGGATTAGTGGTACACTTGAAGATAAAAATAATGATTATCTATGTCCTATTTGTTTTGAGGTAATCGATGAAGCTCATATCACACGTTGCGGTCATACATTCTGTTATCGTTGTATAGTCAAATCTCTAGAAGCTAATGGGCGTTGTCCGAAATGCAGCTATACGTTAACGCAACAAGATATTTTCCCAAACTTTGTTTTACACGAATTGATATCGAAATATAAGACTAGAATTAAGGGTCTTAGCGAGCTAGGATCTTCGTACACGACCGATGGTAGACACAGAGGTATAGGTACAGACTTATGTTTACCACCATATGATGGATTAAAAGACATTGTAGCTGCTGAAAGCGCTAATCTAACGTTACCCGATATAAACGTAATGTTAGAAGTATTAACACAAAAGAAACATTTGCTCGAAGCGGAAACTTGCGCGGCGCAAAACAAATTGCTGCACGAGTTTTTAAAGCATTTACTGCAACAGAAGGAAGAACAAAAGAATCAGTTACAAAAAGAAATAGCATTGATCAAGAGAGATACGGAAGAAGTTGAAAATATATTGAGGGATGTTCAGAGTAAATGTCCGAAAATGGAAGACTTGAAGAAATCAAGCGAAAACGATACTGCACAGGTCTCTGCTATTAAAAGAGAGATGATTGGACTTATAGACATAATAGATTCGAATATGGTGAAGCCACTTGATAAAACAGGATCGTCTGGGAACGATACATTTGTTAATCCCCCAGGAAATCAGAAGCAAAACGAATATACGCCTGGTTCTACTCTGGCTCTACGTAGAAAGAGAATGCATGCTCATTTCGATGATTTCGTGCAATGTTACTTTGACTCACGTGCCAAAGTGCTGCATCTCGGACATAAAACAGAAGGACAGAACGACGCGTGGCACGGCTCGAATTCAGGATTGGATGTTTTCAGAGAGAATCTTGTGAAATTTTTGAAATACAATTCATTGCGTCCGTTGGCAACTTTGAATTACTCGTCGGACATTTTTAATAATTCTACCATCGTTTCGAGTATAGAATTCGATAAAGATAATGAATTCTTTGCCATAGCTGGGGTCACAAAACGTATTAAAGTATTCGATTATAGCGCCGTGATTAGGGATACGGTAGATATACACTATCCTTGCGTAGAAATGACTTCTAGCTCGAAAATATCGTGCGTTTCGTGGAACTCTTTTCACAAAGGAATGTTAGCATCGTCCGATTATGAAGGAACTGTAACGGTCTGGGACGCTGCAACTGGTCAAAGAACAAAAGCATTTCAAGAACACGAAAAGAGATGCTGGTCCGTTGACTTTAATGATGTAGACACTAGATTGATAGCATCGGGTTCGGACGATACCAAAGTTAAATTATGGTCCTTGAATAACGATCATTCCGTTGCTTCTTTAGAAGCGAAAGCTAACGTATGTTGTGTTAAGTTTAATCCACGTAGCTCGTGTCATTTAGCATTCGGATCCGCGGATCATTGTGTCCATTACTATGATTTGCGTAACATGAATGGGGCACTGTGCATATTTAAAGGGCATCGCAAAGCGGTTTCGTATGTAAAATTCATTAACAAGGAAGAGATTGTATCGGCGAGCACCGATTCACAATTGAAAATGTGGAACATCAATAATCCACATTGTTTGCGATCGTTTGTCGGACACGTTAACGAGAAGAATTTCGTAGGTCTTGCTACTGATGGTCATTACGTAGCATGTGGATCTGAGAACAATGCATTATATGTATATTACAAAGGACTTACCAAGCAGTTATTCTCTTATAAATTCGATGCTGGTCGAAGTATATTAGAAATGCAAGAAAGAAGAGAAGAGGACCTAAATGAATTTGTATCCGCAGTTTGTTGGAGACAAATGTCTAATGTTGTGGTGGCTGCAAATTCTCAAGGAATTATTAAAATATTGGAACTTGTTTGAAGATAATCGTAAATTAATTGCATATACTGATACATATATATGTTTGTATATGTATTTTGAAATTTATTCGATTCACTGCTCAGACATAAAACAACAACGAGAAGTACATATTTATTATAAATGTTATAGTAATTTATTATGAGCCAAATTGTAAAAAGAAAAAGGAACACAAAAGTATCTACATACCTGAAAATCTAAATTATTAGAGACTGACTTATTTCTGAGAATACTCTGAGCATTAAATAGCACAAATATTATCTTGTAATTGTACCTGTATGAAAATGAGTACCGTTGCTGTACCGTTATCTTAGTTTTTATTACGAGTACTGTTTGTTAATTCTACTCTTGGTTAACTATTTCTCAATTTAGATATACTTTAATAATAGACTGAATTTAAACTATAAATAGTTGATATGTTTGTACTAACAGCACACGTCTGTCTCTGATAATTTATAACGTGAAACATGGTATATTATAGTTTTTTAAGATGAAGTACATAAAGTATTAATATTCTTTATTTTTATCATACACTTTTAAGTGGATGAAATTTTTTTTGGTCGTTCTACGTTAATAGTATTCGTTCAGAAAACAAATCAAACGAAACAGAGAAATTTGAATTCAGTATATATATATATTATATTGTAAATTATAAATATAGTATAAAGTATGCGCTACTAAAACTATTCAGCGTTGTAAAAGATATTTTTCTGGTTGTAACGATACAGGCAACACTTGATAATGTAAAATCGTATACTCATTCCGAATTTTCATTTTCAAATGCAACTTGAATTGTACAATCCAATCTGTATAGTAAATGTCTTGCCAAAGTAGCCTAATGAATTCGAATCAAGAGAGTAGAAATATTCGTATCGATATAATAAATGGATTAATGTGTATTCAATTGACTTTGTGCCAAGAATATCGTCAGTTAAGAATAGTAAATGTGCTTGGATCGCATTAAGTTCCTACTGTCAGCGTTAAGATCATTATACACTTGTATCAATCTGTTTCAAATCTCCTATATACTCGGATTTCAGTGCATCTGAGAGCAGGGTATATTTTCACCGAGTTTGCTGTTATCCTTGCATAATCGTAAACAGACGGCTGACAGTGTGTTTAGAATTGGAAATTTTATCAGTTGTTCAAAGTCGTAACGACTTTAGTGTTAATAAATTACAGAACGCCTACATTTATGACAGTAATAATACCGATAAGTGCAGTCTATTATTTTTCGTTTGACAATTGTATAATATATTGCTAGTTTGAGACAGTTGAAGGCTCGAGTACTAGCATCAGAGCTAAACAAAAATAGAATTTCTGATTAGAAGTAATAGATCATAAATATTTTCATTTCAGAGATAATCTCCTTGTATATATAATATATGATATTATATATTATATGATATTATATATAATATATAGATAGTACTATCTATTTATTATTTTACTTAGCTCTGATGAGTATACTTTAAGCGAACAATTTTCACGACTAATTGTCTGAAAATCTCAATGTGTCAATTTTGAGTAATTTCGTTAGTATTTCTATGATAATATTTAAGCAATGATACAAATACGATAAAAAAACCCCATGACAAATTTATATATTTAAATCAGTGTATACATACGAAGCAAGGAATCGAATTTTTGGTATATATATAATCGAAATATAGTTTTACATTGTACTATATTATCATTCACAAAATCATTCTTTATTATTACAAACTTCGATTAATTAATAAGTATACTGAAAATAATTGTGGCGCCTATCTTCGATGTACTCCTAGTACAAATTAATTGTCTTCATTATATAAGGTCGGAGAACACAAACGGAATATTGTGAATGTGTAGCTTATTATTTAGCTCGAATTTGTGAAAGAAACTAATTATAATTAATAATTTAATACTTAGAGTAATCGTTATCATAGAAATAATTCGACTAATTTTAAAGAAGTTTATTCTAGGATGTATGTAAAGAATAGTATATTTTTAGATTGTATTTTAAAATTGCAAACGCTACAGCATATGTTACGAACGATGCCTAGAATTATTGTAACGAATAAATTTGTGGATCTGTGTCTCAGTACATTTTTTCACATATTTTTTAATCATAGAACAAACTCACCCTTACCTCAGTTAATGCATATACCAATGAAAAATCAACATTTTCAATAACTCTTCAATACTTGTACCACTACAGAGCAGGCCCGAAAATTCCCAAAGGCTCTGTTAGAGTATTTTGGGGTGTGGATGAGAAGGAATATGTGGGAGTTGCAGTAGTTGGTCTTGGGAAAAAGAACCTTGGCGTTAACCAACTTGAAGAACTACATGAAGGAAAAGAAAGCGTACGCACAGCTGCTGCAGGTAAATACTTGCTTTTCTTCTTCTTTTTTCTGAATACGTACACATCATTTTCAGTGCATACTCTTTTACAGTATAGGAATATTGTAATAATTACAGTCAATCTACATTGAATGTTTCATTTATAGCGGGTTGTCATGCACTGGATGCGGTTGACATTAAAGACATCAAATTAGAAACATTAGGCGACGCAGAAGCTGCAGCCGAAGGTGCTACTCTATCAACATGGTTCTACCAAGGTATGAAGAACAAAGAAAAGCAGGCAGTATTTCCAAAAGTTTCACTGTACGGCCAAGAGGGAGAGTAAGTATTATGCACAATTTGCCTACATCTATGTGTATGTATATGTACATTATATCTAAAAGTTATTTACGTGATTACATTGATCCTGTTACAGAAAACAATGGGAGATGGGATGCATCAAAGCCCAAGCACAGAACTGGGCCCGTCAACTATCGGACACCCCAGCCAATTTAATGACACCCACGATATTTTCCGAGGAAGTATGTTCGACTCTTTCGAAAGTAGGAATCACTGTTAAAGTACGCGATAGATCATGGGCTGAGCAGAAGAAAATGGGCTCCTTCCTAAGCGTTTCGAACGGTAGCTGTGAGCCACCAAAGTTCGTTGAAATTCATTACAGCGGTGGTAACGATGAATCTCCAATCGTGTTCGTTGGAAAGGGTGTTACTTTCGACGCTGGCGGTATCAGTCTGAAGGTATAAAATGATTGTCTAGTGAAGTTTTTTTTGGTTGCTCTTATTACATTTTTAATGAATTTATTTTTAAATAGCCATCATTAGATATGGACGAGATGCGTGCAGATATGACTGGTGCAGCATGCGTAGCAGCTTCTATTCGAGCTGCCGCAGAACTCAACCTAAAGGTGAACATGGTCGGCTTGATTCCACTTACCGAAAACTTACCTTCTGGAACTGCGACCAAACCAGGAGACCTTGTGGTCGCGATGAATGGAAAGAGTATCATTGTAGATAACACGGACGCAGAAGGCAGACTGATTCTTGCCGATGCGCTCAGTTACGCTCACGAATTCAATCCAAGGTAATCTGTGTCCGAATGATTTGAAAACAATTCCAATATTTACGTATATCTACGCAACACTTCGACATACCTGTATGAATATAATTGTAGATTTATCTTGGACATCGCAACGCTGACCGGTGCAATAAAAATCAGTCTGGGAGGAGCAGCGACTGGAGTTTTCTCCAATGATACTGCACTTTTCGAGAAATTGAGAGAAGCTGGTATTCAGACTGGCGATCGAGTATGGAGAATGCCACTGTGGAAACATTTTACAGATGAAATGACAAGTAATATTGAACAATTAAACTGCTTACTTTTTATTTTAGACTTGTTAACACTTTCGAGACTGGTTACACAGTCGTGCGACATCTGAAGTTCTTTATTCTTTGTTTTAAGCCCGACAACCGTCGGTCACGAATGTGTTAATATTCCTTGAAAATTAACGAGTAACAAGATTATTTGATTATATAATTTCACTTACAGAGAAAGTGAAGTCAGCAGATATAAACAACGTTGCAAAAACGAAAGGTGGCGGTGCATGCACCGCTGCAGCTTTCTTGCGAGAGTTCGTTGAATGCGACACCCCATGGATGCATCTGGATATCGCTGGAGTAATGGGTCCTGGGCCCGATGATCAACCATATGTACCATCCGGAATGGCAGGTCGTCCAACCCGTACGCTTATTCAGTTCTTACAGCAATTCTGTTAAAGTGTACAACTGATTTCAGCTGTTTGGTGCAAATTGTATGGTCTATTTCTATATATGTATATATATGTCCGTATGCATATGTGTGCAACCACATGTATATATGCATATATATTACATTATTTGTTTCTTTATATACATATGTATAAAAAACTTATGCATTTTATGTAATACGCTGCCCGCCTCCCTTCTTATTATATTCCGATACCACAATTGCATTTTTATAAATGGGTTTACCATATATTAAGTGTACGAATTTTTCAGCGAATCATTCAAATCGAAACGAAATGTAAGCGAAAATTTAAAAAATCGAATGTTCGTCAGATGCAAATTTTGTAATCATTAAATTTCTGTACAGAATTATATTACTTTACAGTGCGACAGTATTTTTAGTACATCTGTGATGAATCCATAAACTTCTTTGTACAGTTACTTTTTATATTCTGTAAAAAGTGAAATTTGGTGAACAATAATCGGTGACAAATCATCGCCGAACATTGATAACCAAATTATACAACAAAAAAAATGGGATAGCGAAGAGGCATTACGATAGCAACAGGAATACTTTTGTACAAAACGGTGCAGAGAATATGCTAAGTTTGTATTCGACAACAAAATTTTTCAACACAAGTTACGGGAGGGATATCGTTATTTAGGCAATTTACATTTTATTCGAGTGTCGTATCTGGAATACATCCGACAGTTTTGATCAACATTGTGTAAACGTTACACACGACTTTGTAAAAGTACTAACGATTATCCGAACTTAATGTAATAAAATACAAGATTTATTGTATGGAAACTCGTGCCTCTAATTCTATGTACATGTGAATCACTATGTTACTCTTCGTCCGTCACAACACACACGCAATCTTGTTATGTACAGTTTTTGCTGCTTATACCCTCTTAAAAAGAATCTTTCATCGTACTGTGCACGGGGCGCATCATATCTTACATAAATAGTCTTATCAGTTACAACATTCAAGTAGAGTAACGCAAGATATACTTAAATAAATAATCGTAGAAGTATCAAACCGAAAAGAAACATTTACAACAGAGACTAAATAATGCTCTACATTCGTTATTTATATCGAAACTGCAATAAACTGGCACTGTGCAACGAATATGTCCCCAATGATATTTCCAATTTCTCGGTGTAACTAACATGGTATATCATTTTCTTTTACCACGCGTACCTTCGCACGTCTCAAAATTTTCTGTTCATAAAATTATTGCAACACAATCTTAAAACTAAGCTAACGAAGCACTTTAATGTCTTTTATACCAGATAGTACTGTCACTGGCATCTCCAAGCTGTTCAACAAATTCCGGGTTGAAAGAAACTTCTTAGCAAGCTTTTCATTAACCCTTATGTAGCCAACGAACATGTGAAGATTATTTAAAACCTTTTGTATTTAACATATTTGCACACACTCTTATTCTAAGACTATAAATTAATATATTAGAGAGCAAAGAATGCACATACAGAGATACGTTGTAATATTTTTAGAGGGACATTAACAAATTGTTGAAAGAAATACAGCAAATGGGTAACCTGGATACATGGTTGGTTACACAAGGGTTAATGATCACAAGTTACTCCCATTAGCGTGATCTAATAAGTCCTCTTAAGGTTCCTATTGAAGAAACTATCTTTAAGCTTCTTAAAGATTTACAATACAGGTATGTACTTCGAAAGAGGAAAATAATGAGATGCACAATAACCGAGAGATGTTTGCCCAGTGATTCCCAGCATAATTGAAATGAAATCCATTGTCTTTGAGAAGAGTCTATGGTCAGAAGGATTTCAGTCGTAGAAACAGTAGTAAATAAATCACCGTAATTCATGTTCATGTACAAGACGGTGGTGGCTGCTGCTGTTGAGGAGAGGGAAGGGGCGCTGCCGCAGCAGCTGCGACTGCGGCAGCAGCAGCATACGACGACGGGTCTGAAGTATCGAGGAGTGGAGGTGGCGGAGGTAGGTTTCCTCCTGCGCTTCGTCCTTTTCCTCGGCCTCTTCCTCGACCCCGACCCCGGCCCCTCCCCCTTCCGCGTCAACTCCGCCTTTCCGGCATTCCTATATTGCTCGTTGTCTTCTCCAGGAAGGCTAACGGACCTTGAAGAGCACTGCTCCCTACACCTCCGACAGGAAATCCAGCTCTTGCACCAGCTACACCGACACCTCCCTGCGTCATGAACAACCCCTGCTGCCCAACCGAGACTCCAACTCCCTGAAGACCAGCTGTGGGAGGAGCACCCGAGCCTTGCTGCACCTGCAATGTTAGGTCACAACGTTCTATACAATTGATACAATTTATACAATTGATCGGATGCTTTGCGAACACAAGTAGACATCAATGCTGAATGAAAGAGGAGAATTTTTAAGGACCTGAATCTACGTCAAGCTAACATTATTTAATCGCGGAGAGTTCCAAAGTACTTTTAGATATACAGATTTCAGAATAGAAATAACAGTATAGTGTCTTGATTGTTGTAAGCCAATAGGGTGGCAGGAGTAGTAATTAGATAGGCGAGGGAAATGAAAGAAAGCACAATGTTGTTTTACCATGAACAGAGATTTATTCTGCGAACATCTAGTTGCATGTAAAGACAACACAAGCGAAATGATATACGTTTGTTTTCTTGCGGTCATACCCATTTTAATGAATGGCTGCAATATGTAGGTTTGTTCGTATGTATGATCTCTAAACATTTATACGAGAGAAACTATAATATTCATATATGAAGTACAGAAGAACAGACACGATTTTTCAATATGATTTTTCTGAATATAAAGGTAGTTTTGTAAGGGCTTTCATATACCGATACAATACGCATGCATACATGTTCGCATGCAAAAGATATTTATCATATTATAGTCAAGGAAGCTTATAAATGCTGAGAAATATCTTGTCTTTTTAACAATTTATAATATGCGATATAAAGGAATCTATGATATGAAAAAATATGAAAGGAAAATGAATTATATACATATGTCTATGTATACATATTATATATGTATAAGAAGTCACTTTAGGTTTCAAATATTAGTTCCTGCTTCTATATTGTAATTTATATTTATATTCGTTAAGGATCGTTACGTTTATTATTAATATTAAGCAAACTGATATATGCTTATCTGTTTTTCTTATTATTGCCGTTATCAGATTTATCATAGAAGTTTTTGGCTAAACATTTGTACGCATTCTAGTATCAATAGTTTTGGCACCATTTTGTAACATATTTATACAAGTATATATTGTATACTTGATACTTTCTTATCTCCATAAATGAAAGTCATGCTTTTATATCTCTATATATCGCAGATGCTAATAGAAGCACTTTAACTTTTTTCTTTTCTCATATGTTACACTTCTGTGAATAGGAATTATGTAAGGCACTGATTATACGCAACACTATAATGGTATACATTATTTTTTTGTGCAATAGGACCGAATAATTTCATATCTTGAATAGCTACTATTATAAGAAAGAAGAGCAAAAATAGTCTCTATGATTCTGATGAATGTTTCCAATCGTAACAGATCTCTTAATAATTTAAACTATTTATATACACCTTATACCTTATACACTCGCACTCCCATGCATACACGCAGGCAGACGTATAAAATCATTCAACAGTGGTATTCATTTTCAAATGGAACAAAAAATAGAAGAATCCTAATAACAATAAATATACTAGAAACAGAATAAGAATATTATAGCAAGTATAAATAATCTTTTGATACAAGTAACCGTACAGAGCAACAATACTTTGTAAAGAGAAGGTTTTCAATAATTTACATTAAGAATAAGTCTTAATTTACAATTAAAGCAAGATAAAAAATGTTCATGAATAATAAGTCAAGATATTTACTTTGTTAGCTATAACTGCCACGCTAAACCAAAATATCTGAGAATACACAATTCTTTTCTTTCCTGTGGTTAAAAAATTTATCGAAAGGAAAGTCTCTTCAACGGTAATTTCAAACAGCTGCCCGAGTACGAAGGTTTTCAGCGTTTCTTGTAATGGTATTATTTAAATACCTGTTGCTGATGAAGCTGTTGTTGCTGCATTTGATGTTGCATTTGATGTTGCAACTGTTGCTGCTGCTGGAGCTGTTGTTGATGTTGCAATATCTGTTGTTGTTGTTGTTGAATCGTTGCATTCCCTCCCCCGTTAGCAGCTTGTTGATTTTGCCCGCTTTGAGTACCATTCGGTAAACCTATAACATTTTAAATTTATGAAGCATTCTTCTATTTACTGATATTTTTAGACTCTTACCGTTAGGTGCTGGACCTTGAGCAGGGGACTTGGCCCAGCCCTGCAAGTCTGCTAACAAATTCTGCCACACTGCGATCTTATCGTAGTGTCTTTTTATGAGATCTTCTTTCCGAGCTAACTCTACTCTAAGATCGTTAATATCCTCTTTGACTACTAGTTCTGGCTTCAATGCAGATAATAAGAATCTCTTCTGTAGAAAAAAGGCCTCCATTTGTTTCGCTAAATCTATGAACCTTAACGTCACTTGTTCAACTTCACTACGAGCTTCGTCCTCATCCACAGTCAAACCACCAGACATTCCTATCCCATTGTTTCCTAATCCCTCGTCCTTCGCCGTTAGTATACTCAAACATTGCTGTAAAATCAATTCTATGTTAATGAAAATCGTTACGCAAACAAATAATAGACAATATTACATCAAATACAATGTCAAATTATTATTTCATCCAGAAACGATTAGCGTAATGTAAAACATAAAGTGTTATAAAACTGAATTCTACAGATGTTAACCCTTTGCACTCTGAGCTATTTTAACTTGAAAATTAAACATTTCTAGAATATTTCCATTCACTAGATTTTTTTTAATTTTCTTGGACATGAAAATGATATAATACCTCGTATAATACCTAAACGTTTAAAGTAACTCATTAGATACCAACTTATCTAATAATGTAAACAATATTTTAAACAATGGTACAGCATTTTTTAGTGGTAATTCTGAGTCGGCACTCGAGTGCTAAAGGTTAAATAAATGAATAAAGAAATTGTAACGTTTGTTATAGCGTACCTGAAATGCTTCCTCGAATTCATCTATAAGGTTACCATTGCCATTAGTGGGTGTCGCCATTATACTAGTAGTGTTTATGTACAAAAAGAGATTTCTTTATAATTACATTGAGCAAGGGTGCGCAGGCGCGAAACAGATACTACCATCGGCGTAGGGGTGAACTACGAATGAAGATGAAACCAGATGTAACTTTATAAACAATAATAGTGTACGTTTTTATAGAAGAAATTTTCTTCTGTATACTTTTTCCAAAAGGGTCTATACGCTACCCCGCAATAATTCAGAGAATATTTCAACACAAAGAGCATAAATAATATTGCTTCTTTCCTAAATGCATCTGTAGTAGGCTCATCGAAAAATCAAACTTGCAAGCTGCTTAGTTATCTCTGGTTATCCCTCTGCTTCAACTCTCTTGCTGCGAGTTGCTGCGAGTGACGTATCTCCTTTCTGTTACAGCCCTGTACGGCCCTGTAGGAGAGACAAGGATTTCTCTATTTTCATTCGTAGTTCACCTCTACGCCGATGGTGGTATCAGTTTCGCTCCTGCGCATCTCGCATGGCAAAGGTTTCAACAGAGAGGAAATACTCTCTGGTTTGATATATAACTATTTTTTGTACACGTTTGTCCTTCGAAACCTTACAAAAATGTCACTCACAGTCACTGATGTATACATTAGGCACAATAATTCAAGAAATGTAACACCATGTTCATTATCGAAACGAAATTGTTACATAACTAATTTTTCGATTAGTTGTACTGTTACCGCACGTAGTAACTACCGTGGTAGATGACAAGAAGGTCCCAGGCCCTGAGTGCGCTGCCGATTGGTTAGTTTGGAAGGAGCGCGCCTTCTATTGGTCGAAGCGATCACATACACACTACTACTGTTATGTAGAATAATGGACCTGAATCATACCTGAATAGACCCCTCTTGCCACTGTGCCGTCACGGGATCTTGTCATCTTGGTAACTACAACGTTAGTCAAAGATAATTTGAGGGGAATAATCGATATATATATCGTAAACTCTAACGTATATAATTTTTAATTGTATCGCGCGCGAAAGGGTCATGTTCAAAAGTGTACAGTTCAGTTATGCGTACAACACGTGTACATTGCGCGAAAAAAATGTTTTCAATGAAAATTGAATAAAAAATATTGTTTAGCAAATGCAACAAATATTTAATTATCTATAGTTAAAATTTTTAAAAATATTTTTAGTAAAAATTTCATTGGAATATCTCTAATGGTACAAAAGTTATAACAAAATGTCACTGAATTTCTCGATCCGGACCACTATCCGCCGGAAAAGTTCAAAGGATTTTCCATACGCTGTTCTTCCTTGCCTCCGAAACTTTCATCATTCATTACAAGAGTAAACATCATCGAAATTGTATCATATTTGGCGTCATTTTCATTAGAAAAATGCCATGAATATGTTTAGCCGTTTTCATTCATATCTTGGAATAAATTATTGATCGTCGAGCCCGTTTAAAAACAAATCGATTGAACGTTCGAATGATCGACAAACAAAAATGTAAGTAATAAAGAGTGAAACCTATTTATAAATTTCATTATGTTTGTTTATTAGTAATATTTTCATAAATCTCTTTTTGTTAACTTTAAAACAGTCATGGACCAAATGTAATTATGAATAATATAGTCACCATCAAGTATAAAACTTTTTTAATCAAATTGGACTCAACATATTTAACACTGATTCAAATGATTAAGATTTAAATTTTGTTCAAATATCGATTAAATCAAATTGCATCAGGTCAGGCATAGGAGGCTGTGGCATCGGTTGATACCATGGATCCTCCAACTCCCATAGATCAGGATGCAGCGACCCCTTGTCCGGTGGAAGTTGGCATACTGGACAAGGAGGATAATTTTCAAGATCAAAGAATCTTTCCAATTCGTCTGGATCGAACGATTTGTGTTTGTAAGCTTGTTGCTGCTGCGGGATAGGAGATGCATAAGCTTTAACTTTGGATTGAACAGGCATGGCTGTGCCTAGCTCTTCGTCTTCTTCCCAAGATATATCTTTATCTACATAAAATTCCTCTTCGTAAGGAACGCCTAAGTGTAAGTCATCTGAGACTTCTTCCGCTATCCTTTCAAACTCTTCTTCTAACTTTCTGTCTGCTATTCTTGCTGCCATACTTTCTTTAGCTTTTCGCAGAAATTCACGAGCAGCTTGAACATCCGGATGATCTCTTCCGTATTCAACTTGGTACGCCTCAGTTTCCACATCAGGAACTCTGTACATAATTAGGAAATGCCATTATACTCGGGCATTGATTTCATTCACACTGTATACCCTAAGCGAATTTACCTATATAGTTGTCTACGAGGAGGGGTGGGTGTATTTCTCAAGAAAGCAGTAAAGTCGGTATCTGCATCAGGATCTCTATGTATCGTTAAGAAATGCAATTGCCATTATATTCATGCAAGAAGTGATGTTTTCGAAACGATGTCATTCGCACTGTGCACCCTAAGGAAATTTACCTATATGGTTGTCTACGAGCTGCGGGGAGTTGCATGAAACTAGTTACGTCAGGTGGACTTTCATCGGCAATGTTAACAGCGTTACCACCAACGTTCGCTACCGCCATGACAAACTCTCGTCTGGCTTGCTGTAAATCTTCTAATTTGTTTTGCACTGCTGCAACTTCTGCAGCTTCTTGCTCATCAAGAGTCTCACTGTTACGATTCAAAAGATTCTGTATCAGAATTGTAGGTAAATCGATGGAACAGCAGATTCACCTGATCACTTGAATAGAGCGATTCGCAATTGACGATGCTGCTTTTGATTCATCTGCGGCTTCAGCTGCGGCTTCAGTTGCGGCTTCAGCTGCGGCTCCAGCTGCGGCTTGCGGCACGCTGATAATAGTAGTGCGAGCTTCATTCACTGTTCCAGGAGGTATTACAATGTTGCTAATCGGTCCGTCGCCAACGGGATCGGCCCTAATTACATCAGCGTTCATTATTTTGGCTAATTCGCTGGTTTGTCTAGAGATTTCGGGTAGTCTTGATTTCGGTCTTGGGATTGCACCAGTCGATGGGCCTGCAGCCATAGGTGGAGGTCTTTGTACAGGCCTCGACGATTTCTCTTTACCGAGCCTAATTAAAAATTAATTTTAGGATATTAATGGTAAATCGTGTGTTACAAATAGACTTATTAAAGCAGACTTGACTACTGTCGCGACCTGGCATCACCTCCTATCGGACGTACTGTTCTTTTTGGCATTCGATCACCACCAGTTGCTTCCAGCCGTTTCCGCTCATATTCCTGCTTCATTTTTTCCGCTTGTTGCATTCTAGCGATCATCGCTTTAGTCATTCCCGGCTTATGAAAGTCCACTTTCTTTGGCTCATACGTCATTTTTCTTCGTGGTTTGAATACATCTTGCTGAGGCCTCGTTGTCTCCTCCTTTTTTTGCATTTCTCTTACCATTGAAGTCGTCTTCGCCTCACGAAGCTGCTGCGTCTTCGTTAAGCCGCCCCGTGAGTATCGACTCATTTTGATTCTGTAAAATTTCTCATAGGATTCAGGGTAAAGGAAAACTGTGTTACAATTTTATCGAAGAATTTATTATATTTTAATATTCATTATAAATGTATCAATATCACCGATCTAACAATTTCTTAGAGAGATATTGTTTCCTAACAAGGACGATTAGTAAATAGAATAAATGATTAATAACCTAATCGATTGTTACTCTTCGTTGATAAATGCTTATATCGTGAATATTTCACTGGTAATTCGTCAAGTCTTCATGCTGCAAGTGTTCTTTGAAGTAAATGATTTATAATTTTCAGTATAGAGATTACATATCCGATATTGTTAAATTTTTGTGTGGATTTGTTACGAGAATTTGATGTTGTGCATAATATATACCTAAACCATATGCGATTTGGCAGGTAGTATAAGTATTTGCAGTAAACATTGCTTTTGTTTTGTACAGTCTGGTAAATGTGTTTGCGGAAAAGTAAAAATCTCGAAAAGTTTCATTTTATAATTCATTTCGTGTGTAATTTGTAGGTATATTTTTCGGATAGTAATTAACGATGGGAATTGTAAATATTGTATAGCAATTGAAAAGTGAAATTTCATAATTTGTGACGACTATTTGAAAATTCAAGTTTAATCGATTGTTGCAGAACTTTCGATACTCGAGGTCGAAACGAATCGATACTTGGTCGATATGTTGCAAACGTAAGTCTGTATATTTAATATCAGCTGAATTCTTCACTTAAGTTAATATACATTACTAATAATGCCGACTAGGGCAGAACGCCCTAACTTAATGCCCTTTCAGGATACTCAATACAGTTGGACAGATGATTTACCAGTTTGCAAACAATCTGGTACGTAACTATCCACTCTCCTCGTATACATAACCTCAAAGATTGATTACTCCAATATTTACATTGAGATAAACCAACGGTTTTCAACCTGGTAGGTGTCAAAATGTTTTAATAAATAAAACTTGACAGTTTTTAAAACGTGTCTATATTACTATATCTATTAAAAAAGTAAAATGTTGGGAGAAACATGCTGAGCTAAACTAATGTTTGTAAACATTGGTAGATCTTTTCTGACAGGCCAGGAAGTATAACGCATATAATTAATTTTTCCAAAAGACATGTTTCTCAAGTTGTCATCGTATTACAGGCGTAGGATTTTCAACTAATCAAATTTATCGGGAGGATGGGTACAGACAAGAGGAGCACCCTTTTGAGGACCGTAGTTTCCATTGCCGCTACGATGATTCAACATTCCTTTATGGAGTGTTTGACGGGCATGAAGGGACAAAGGCTGCAAACTTTGCTATGCAAAGAATGGCTGCAGAGATTTTACTGGGTCAGTTGAATGGAAAATCAACCGACGAAGAGATCAAAGAAGTTCTTCGGTAATAATATGTATTTTCATACTATTTTTATTAGAAGTAACAATTAATTTTTTTGCGGTTTATTATTATTTACAGGCAAGCATTTATTGCGGTAGAGCGGGGCTATCTAGATTCCATTGGCGATCTTCTAGCTGAACGTGCTAGCTTGCAGTTCGATATACCCGATGGTTTAAACTCGTATGAAACTTATCAAAAATTCCCGCACTTGGTTAGTCCAATTTATTGATTGCATTTCCAAGAAAACGGCAAATAGAATTCATATCTTACGAAGAGCTAATCAATGAGAGATTTTTTCTGAAATTTTTCCAAATATTTGTTTGTTCGTTGGTGAAATTATAAAGGAACCAAATATTTATACAGGTCGATAAGTTAAACTCCTTAAATTGCGAGCTATCGGCAGGAACTAGCGCAGTTTTAGCTCTTGTATACGGTGGAAGATTATATGTGGCGAATGTTGGCGATAGCAGAGCTTTATTATGTAAAACTGATAGCAATCAAGTGTTAAGAGTTGTACAATTAAGCGTCGATCACGATCTACGGAACGAGGATGAGTTATTACGATTATCTCACTTAGGATTAGATACCGATTCGATAAGACAAGGTGAGTTAATAATGTTAAATCAATTTTTCTCTGCGATATTATTGCTGATACGATACTAAAAACCATCAATTTACTTTGAAGGATCTCATCTTGGAAATCAAGAGAATACACGATGTCTTGGAAATTACCTTGTTAAAGGAGGATACAGAGAATTCGAAGAATTGGCAACTGCCACAGCAGAACCCATTATAGCTGCACCTGAAATTCATGGTGGAATAGAACTTGACGAGTCGTGCAGGTTTTTATTGCTGATGTCCCACGGTCTTTATAAATCGTTAGAGGAAGCTACCGGTACCGATCAAGTTAACAAAGAATTGGCGCTTATAGCAGTTGAACAGGTAAAATACAATTACATATAATTCTGTAACAATGAGCTTTACGGATTAACTTTCAGTTTCGCGTACAGTCTACGTTGACTGGAGTTGCTCAGGCTGTAGTAGATAAAATTGTAAGGATTCATCATGATGTTAATATGAGCACTTCCCAAAGTACAGTCACTACTGGTAAACGAGACGATATCACTCTTCTGGTACGAAATTTTAATTTTCCGCTTCCCCACGCATTGAAAAGTCCAACCAATCAATCCGTTAGATTTAATCCAATTGTTGAAACTGCTCTGGTAAGAACAATACCGGAAACAGAGGATTATTCGAGCACTGGAGTTACAGACGAAGTGTCGACAAGCGACACGTCAACGTCAGATATGTATTCTCCAGGAGCAAAGCCGGCTGACAGAAACGCTAGGATTAAACCTTACGTGAATTTCTCGGAATATTATGAAAACGTGGAAAAGAGACGACAAGAAGGAACTTTACCCGAAGGGATAAATTTTTAGTTCTAGATTTAGAGGCCACCAAGTATTTATCAAACTCCGTATTATGCTTGTACATATTTATTTTGTATACAGGTCTTTCAAATAAAGTATCGAAAATCTATGTATAATCTGTGCTTGTATAAACTGGATATAACAAAATTTACATTATAAAATGTATAACAACTATAAAACTTAATCTTCTTTTCTCTCTCTATAGAGTGATGACACGAGTAGTTTCAATTTATACGAGAATTTGTACCACTTGCACGTTTTCACCTTTCAGACATTTTAGAATATGAAACTCACACGTTTGCGCGTATAGATTATAGATATTTCGTTGGATTTGTTTTAAGTCTTTCGAATGCAGCCTTTTCAAGGCATTCTCTATGATCCGGATGAGCAATTTGAATCAATGCGTTCGCTCTTTGACGTAATGTTTTGCCAAAAAGGTTTGCTATTCCATGCTCCGTTACAATGTAATGTGCGTGTGCCCTTGTTACTACAACACCGCCACCTGTTTTACAATTTACAATTGTTACACAGTGAAAAGATTACAGTACATAATCGGCTCCGCATAATTGAACAAGTATAGTGTTTTCTCGATAATTGTCGGAAATGTCTGGTCTTTATATTGTCCCAGAACTGTTCCCACTACCGCCGAGTATATTCCGTGAGGGGTCAAGAAGCTCGAGAGGCCTTTTACGTTTGGCAATTATCGAGGAAACACTACTGTATTATTTTTTTCTTGTATCGTACCAACTTTAATCACAGGTTGAATTTTACTTTCACCCTTGCTAGTTACCGAGGGGAAAGCGATCACGGCTTTCCCCCGGCCGTCCTGACCCATCGCAGCACCGCGAATAAAGTCGAGTTGCCCGCCGAAACCAGAATACATTTTGCAACCTAAACTATCTGAACATATTTGTCCAGTAATGTCCATTTCTATGCAGGAGTTGATCGCTGTCATTTTCGGTTGTTGAGATATTACTCGAGGATCGTTCACGTAGTTGATCGTAAGCATTTCTAGACGAATACAAGTATTCAAAGTTTCGTATATAGTTTCAGACACGTTAAAAAATTGTTACAAGAACACGTAAAACGACATACGCACCTACGAATGGATTATTATGTATGAAGTCGTACACTCTTTTAGTACCGATTGCCAAAGAACTAACCATGCGTCCTCTATGTTTAGGTTTCATTTTATTCGTAATATTTCCACGTTCAGCGAGATCCACCATTGTGTCACCCATGATCTCGGTGTGAACGCCAAGATCTTTGTGATTGCCGAGTGAACAGAGGACAGCATCAGGTATATTGCCAATACCGAGTTGCAAAGTTGCCCCATCATCCACCAGCCTCTGTGCTATAATCTTGCCGATTTCTGCTTCGATTTCATTCGGTGGTGTACTAGCCACACACGGCAAAGGACAATCGTACTTTACAGCCCAATCGATGTGGCTACAATGAATGACGGTATCTCCAAATGATCTTGGCATGTGCTCATTGACTTGAGCTAGAAGACCAAAAAGAAAACTAATGCTTATTTCAATGGATTCTCATAAATATAGTGTTTTATCCATAGTTTTCCAAAACACGGGTCTGGCCAGAGATACTATGCTTTATATAGGCCAGACACTTGGGACATTTATTGATAAAACACTGTATTTCCGTAAATAGCGATCTCATTGATCCCACTGACCAATGATCACTTTAGCCGAACTGAGAGCTGCACGCGTAGTATCCACGCTTACACCTAACGAACAAAAACCACGTGCATCCGGTACGCTGACGTGAATTAGTGCAACGTCCGGCATAATTCGCTTTTCATAAAACAGCTTGGGTGCCTCGTGGAGGAATATCGGTATGTAGTCGGCACGACCTTCGTTCACAGCTTCTCGAACGTTCGCTCCGATGTAAAAGCTCACGGACCTGAAGTGTTCTGAATAAAACGAATTAGAATGAATGCTACAATTACAATTATAATTACAGGATGTCGTACTCTCGAATTCGGGGCTCGCGAACGGCGCGTCTCCTTCAAGACCCATGTGGATTAATCGTACCCCGCGTAGATTATTGCAAACACCATGCTCCGTCATAGCACGTATCAATTCGTTTGGCGTTGCTGCACCACCCTGTATAAAAACTAAATGCTCTGGAACAAGAACAATTTTGAAAGATTAATTAACCGTGTTTATTCGTGTACCGAGCGAAAACCACTGTAAATACCTGAATTTATTATTTTCACTGCATCTTCTACGCACACCCATCGTGGACATCGTTTCAATGGTTGTAGAGGTTCTCGTATATATTTCAAACCGCACATGTTGAAGTTACGATTTGGCACAAATTTGTTGAACGCCGTGTTCAGCGAGTCGAAGTTTCGGCGGAAATTAAGTCCAAACATTTTGACGTAAAGTACGGAATGAAAGTGTAAGATACCAGAGAAAACGTGCGGGCAGCCGAAAAACGTGCTAACTTCGTCGAAACGACGGAGTATATACCGGAATTACATAAAAATTTTGAAAGCACATAATCTAAACGATTTCATTGGATTCAGATGTCACTTCAAGCCAGACCTGAATTGGATCTGTTGCCATCTCCACGATAACTATTTGAACGTCGGATTTAACGGTTTTCGATTATTCAACTCTCTTTCTCAAGATGTGTTTGTCACTTTTAGATTTTCTGAACCCCCCCGTAGCATGATATATAAAAGGTGACCAAAATGAAAAAAAATAAAGACAGTGTCGTCGACGAAATAATTACGCTTGTACACATTCCATCTTGAATTTATTCCTTGAAATGCGATGTATCTGCTACTTTGTTTACAGTGATTGCATTATACAAAGGAACTTCTCGAAAATTCCATATAAAAAGTATTTATCATCATTGTACAACGGCTTTCTGTTCGACTATCGTGAAATACTCATTGAAAATAAAAGTTTTTCCTTGTTTCGTTAGGGACCGATGTTCCCTTGCCTATGGCCACGAATAAGAGGCCCTCTTGTATTTACTCAGAATGTAGTTGACTATATTTATACGTGTATAAATTGAAGATTATTTTCTGATATTTTGGTTGTCCGTACGGCTCTATTATTATTCTTATATCCCAGGCAAGAAGGCGCGTTGATTACACGGAAGTCAAGAATGTACGAGGGTCTTCGGCACGAATAGTTATGCGTGCGGAAAACGGCAAATATCGCGAAATGCTATTAGAAGAGTCTTTTGACGTTGATGTGTTTGTCGTCGGGACGCTTATGGAGCCGGCATCACTTTCAACCGCTCGAATGCTGCTTTCTCGAGAGCTTCTCTATGATTAGGATGAGAGACTTGAATTAATTCGTATGCTCGCTGTTGAAGACTTTTGCCGAACAGTCTGGCAATTCCGTGTTCTGTGACGACGTACCGAGCGACTGCTCTGTTCGTGACAACACCAGCACCTGGAAACCACGAATCAAATATTTAACGATTCAAATTCTTTTAGAAACAATTCTCTTACCCCACTCATTGCGATAGAGATACAGAAAACCCTCCTATAACGCGATTGCCATATTTGATGTTCTGTGACGGAAATGGTCAGACAAGCACTATCTAATGGTTCATTTTTGATAGTATCGTAAAAATTACATTGAATTATTTGGTTGGCAAGAAAATAATTTCGGTATTTTTATTTCTTGCCAATCCAATAATTTAGTTTAAAATAAGAGGACTGTGTATCTCCGTGCATTGGGTACGGAAAAGACGGAGAAAAATTCTGAGAATTCGAATACCATGTTTTAGATAAGGTGCAATTTTGCTCTCGCCCTTGCTAGTAGTAGATTGCAACGCGATAATGGGTTTTCCAAGTCGATCTTCGCTAATTGCTGCCCCTGTGATGAAATCTAGTTGTCCTCCGAATCCAGAATACATTCTTGGCCCGATACTGTCGGAGCAAATCTGTCCCGTGAGATCGACTTCGATACAGGAATTGATGGCTGTCATGTTTGGCTGCTTGGCCACCACTTTAGGATCGTTCACGTAGTCAACCACCAACATCTCTGCAACAATCATAGATGTATTGTACACTCTAACCTGGGTAGAATTTGTATCAAGACCTTACTAAAAACAGACTCACCGATGAATGGATTATTGTCCATAAAGTCGTACAGTTTCTGGGAACCAACGCAGAACGAGCCGACGATTCGGCCTTTGTGCATCGTTTTCATATTATTCGTGACGCAACCTTTATTTACAAGATCGACTACACCGTCGCTGAACATCTCGCTATGAATTCCAAGATCTTTGTGATTGGTCAGCTGTGACAATACCGCGTCCGGTATACTGCCAATCCCCATTTGCAAGGTAGCTCCGTTCACTACCAAATTCTCAGCAATATATTTGCCGATCTGAAGTTCCTCCTTGCTCGGTGTTTTCACAGGATGGTCCGGAAGTTTGTGGTGGTGTTCCACGGCGAAGTCCAAATGGCTAACATGAATGATGGCGTCGCCGAACGTCCTCGGCATGTGTTTGTTTACTAACGCTGCGAAACAGCGGTAACAAAGAATTTACCAATGATTAATACTCGCATCGAGCCGCAAAGAGAATAGGAATGAAAAAGATTTGAAAATTTACCTACGATATATTTGCTGTGGCTCACAGCGGATCTGACGCAGTCCACACTGGTGCCGAACGAGCAGTACCCCTTGTCATCCGGAGGACTAACGTGAATGAGTGAGATGTGCGGCTTGATGTATTCTTCTTTGAATAATCGAGGAATCTCGTGCAAGAAGATGGGAATACAATCAGCGGTTCCCGCCTGAACGGCCGGTCTTACGTTGCCTCCAATAAACAAGCTTATCGACCTGAAATGCTCTGTATACAAGCGTCATAATACATAAGAAAAACGGCATATAATTAGAACAGTCTAACAATGAACTCGGACAACCAGGACGTCCTTTTACGCGCGCATATGTAGCATTTATGTCGTTCGTAGGATCAGGTATTTGGACAGGGGCAGAACGAAGGCAGAATGCCGGTCGCTGGACCCTGAATCCAGTGATGCCAGATTCGTGGATTCAGCAAACTTGTCCCTCTGGTGGCTCGGCCGGCTAGGCACATGAACATACCAGTGATGCCAGAAGGAGGAACCTTTTTTTTTACATGAGGGAAATGCTTTTACGCATACCCCAAGCCTCCTGGGAAAGACAAGGGGTTACGTGAGGCTTACGTGGCCAGAAGGGCGCACAGTACCCACTAAAAACCTCATGATAACCTTCCCTAAGCTAATCGGGGGCGGCTGGGATCTCCGAGGAACACAACCAGCCAAGAAGGAGGAACCTGCCCCTCCGGCTGAACCCCACTCTTACTTCTACTGCTTACGCGCTACACACGAACATACCGCTACTCTGTCCATGTAAGGCACACAAGCAGAATAGCGGTACGTTCGTGTGTAGCGCGTTCGCAGTAGAAGTAAGAGTGGGGGGCTCAGCCGGCCGAGCCGCCGAAGGGGCAAGTTCTCCGGATCCTTTATTCTGACATCACTGGTCCTACGAAAGTACGAAATACGATTAGTAGGAACGGTATAAACATATGCGCGCGTAGTAGAATGTCCAAAATTGAGTTAACTCTGCCTCGAGCAGCTCCGAGAGTAGCTTGGACAATATTGTGCCCAGTTCTGTTCTAGGCAGGCTTTACTCAAAGCACGTTTGATTGTCTGGGAATGAACTGCACGCTTCGAATTGCTGATACAGTAAACGCTCATTTTTAGTCCTCAGAGCGGCGATGATTGATCTTGGCTGCGGAATATCGGTGTGAACATCACTACATTGACACCACGAATCAAATGTTCAAACTTCTTAATTTTCATTATTTTTTGTATGGGACTTTCAAAAACGTATTTCTGGCATTTTTCTAATTAAACAAGGCCAAATACGATATAGTTTCAATCGTAAATAGTGGTGTAATCGATGAAGAATGTATCGGAAAGAATAAGAGACGCGGACAGAAAAAAACGCTTCGGCTACCCGATCCGTGTTTCATTCTGTCCTTCTCTATATTCGGCTCTCTACTGAAGTCTCGGCGCGGTAGACGCAGTCATAAAATAATCAAGTCAGGGCCACGATGTAAGTCCGTGAAAAACACGGCTTTTGGATTAATAATAAGCATTTACTGTATCAGACATTGTGAACCGTGGGAACAGTATTTCTGGCACAGTAGATTCGTCGACAGGACTATTTAAGCCTATCGTATTGAATGACCAGCGGGAAACTACGATAACGACGTACTTGCATTTTCTGGCTTGGCAAACGGCGCCGGACCTTCGAGATGCATATGAAACAGCCGCACGTTTCTCACGTCGCATCGTACGCCATAGTCAGTCATCGCCCTCAAAAGTTCGGTGGGTGTTGCTGCTGCTCCCTGAATGAATACCGTTTGATCTGCAATGAAAAATGAATTCGTTGAAAAATGGTTTCGTAATCTAACTCGGTTGGTCCCGTATTTGCATTACAACTCTTACATCGAATTGTTTAAAAAATATATGCACTGGGTGACTACTCTGTTATTAGCCGTTCGATCAAAAATGTTTTTAGGCATGGTTGTAAGGTGTATTTGTAAAAAATAAGCAGGGGACCTTGAAAAATCATGAAACAAAGGAGTTGACAAAAATGTACTATAACCATACTAATAACAAAGTAATATCTAAAGATTACGATTTATGGTTCACCTTATATGCATAATTTCTCGAGGAATGTTTACGTGCATAGAACGCGATAACGGAGTTAATACTTTGAACCCATTTGCTATACTATTTACGCGGCTAAATAGATAACATCGAATTTGCTTAAAGAAAGCACAAATTACATTATCTATACAGACGTTAACAATAACTTTTAATTATTTCTTATCTGTTGTATGTAATTTCCTTAATGTTTCTTATCGCCGATTTCGTTTTCGAGCCGTTCGGTATTAAAATAAATCCTCGTTCCGTATTCAGCTGGCATTTGAACCTTGACCTCAAAACACTGTACGCCTTGGCAAGACAGCGAGAGATCGAGCGTTCTTGATCTATTTAACCAATGAAACGCGCGAATTGAGAACAATTAATTTTTCAAGTCCGAATTTCAATCGATTTTATCGGGAAATATTTCTGTTCGCAATATAAACTATTCGTTGCAGAAAATGCTCGAGAAGCATAATCCGTGAACAGTTTATATTTAATCGCTGACCCGGAAACCAATAAAATATTCGCTCGTCCAGATTTATCCGCTATAGCAGCTGCATGTTCGCATGTTGGAAATATGTTTTGAGTTCGATGATATTGCCTATAACACGCGATGCTATTGTCATGGTTGGCCTTAAATAAATGAAATCAATCGAAGAGGAAAGGGTTAGCGTGCATTGTACCTGATATAGTTGAATATTCATTGTCTCATTTATTAAGTCGTGAATAACAATTTATTTTATACGGATAATTTAAGATAATGGACAATTGTAATGCGATCGTTGTTTGACGAAGTGCCGTAATGCGTAAGATGATACGCATAATCGTCCTTGACGGGCATGTGACTCACCATCGGTAGTGTACAAACAATTACAATTCCTTGGTTGCTTGAAAGAGATTTTATTAAAATTAGTCGATCCATGTTTAAAATACTCTCATCTACCATAAGGATTGTACATATCGACAAAATTTATGTTAAATATAGTCGACACACGGAGGCGTTACCTACAGACACGGCGACAAATAAATTTTTCGATCCTAAAATAATTTCTAGTTGCAATGTTCTACAGTTAATAATAACAGCCGGTACAAAACAATTTTATCGTCTGCAAACAGTCTATAATGGCCGATTAATGGCTTATAATGGAAGATTACGTCAATCTTCATGCACCGTTAAGTACTAAGTACTCGTGTTCGTAAAACGGAACTGAATATAACTACGCCCTCCTTTCATCGAATCAACAGTCGACAATCGGTACTAATTGTGTACATTAGTTGAAAAATCGATTACATAATAACTGTTATTTTCTCGCTGTGCGAGAATATCGCTATGTTTATTATAATATCGTTTCCACGTGTTTATTATTGCGTTTTGCAAAATAAATTTTTTGCGCTTTTATACTGTTTAAGATAAAAATTGCGATTTCAAGGGGAAGACTTAACTTTTTTTCTTTTATAAATACTGAGATAAGATACGGGAAAGAAGATTGGATGTTTTTTGTTTTTATCATTCAATGAAGTAAAGTACATTATATGAAGATATTTTTATGCAAGCTTTGTGATTGATGTCTTTAAAAGAAAAAAACTCATTCAATCGAGATGAAAAACAAGGATGACAGTGAGCAAATTTACTTTAGATTAAAAAATCAAAGTCAAAGTTAAAATCACGACCGTGATCGTGACTTTGCGATCATTGTGATAAAACACGGTTAGTCATTTTGCACGCTATCACTGGTAAAATTCCATAGACCTGGAAGTTCTAATTTATTTCCCTCCGAGAACCGCGAAGTTCCCATCATTCGAAAATTCGAAGCGTTTCAGAAACAATTGGAAACCACCCTTAAAAATTGAAACATTCTTGAAGAATATAAACATTAAAGCTCTAAACGTCATTAACGATTTCTGCATAACACATAACATATTCATCTAAACAATCCATATCATCAAGAAACACCTTCTCTTCTTAACAAACTGTACACAAAACAGATTAAAATATAATTATAATTATAGATAGATCAAGTATATTTCTAGAATAAAAAATGATAATAGATAAGTGCAATGTAAGACTGAATAGACATAAAATAGAGCGTAGTCGATAAGAATATAAACGCAATACATTTTGTAACAATTATGACATAAACTGTGATCAAGTACCAAAATAATATAAGGTGTACCAATTTATAAGACTACGAATAGGAAATAAGAGACAATGTTACATGATGTTACATGTAAATAAACATATATTAGAATTAGGTTATAGTTTAGAAGCTTTAAGTGCAATGCACTATATGATATATTCTATGTAAAACAATGCACTTATTCAAACCAGCTAGTGGGCCTATCAAGGCTCAAAGCTTTAAATAAATAAAAAAAAGAAAGTAGGGCGATAGTGGTGGTGCGGGAGGGAACTACTATATATTTGTACAACGTTGAAGTCGAAAAGTGGGGGAAGAGCCTAAGCGGGAAAAGTGCCGCGTATGACTCGCGAGCGACAAGTTGGAACTCCCTACTCCCTGCCATAGGCAGTGATGAGGTATTGCGCGCTTTCCACGCGCATGTGCGAAAATTTTAGCGTCGGTAACGTATAAAGTTGGGCTAAATTGAGGTACCTTGGTCACCCTGCCTAATTTCGCAAAATTCGTCGTCATTTGATTTCGAAATATGAATGCATAACATGCGTGTGACGTATTAAAATTTAATATTATGCACTATATACACATACACATGTACAGTAAAGATGAACGAAATTATATCTTGTTTGGTGTCCTTTAAAACAGGAGAAGGTCGCAAATATATTGGTGAAATAGCTTTAAAAATAAACAAGTTTCATTCTTCCGTATGTTTACATGCTGTCCTTTTTTAAAATTCGAATACAACACGTGCATGTTGTAAATTAATATTTCAAAATCAAATAATAACAAATTTGGCGAAATTAGGCAGGATGACCATGGTACCTTAGTTTATCATAACTTCGTACGTTACTGACGCTAAAATTTCCACGCATGCGCGTGGAAAACAATATTTCGTCACTGAGCGTACGTTACGCATTCATAGACAAGCGGGGATAAACGAGTTGTGCAGCGAAGAAATTGGTGGGAGAAACAGGCGTTTGAGGGGCCCCTATCGTACCTTGATTAGGCCTGTCGTAGACCAAGATAACAAGTGTTACTTTGAACTTAATATACATCGAGAACTGTGGCAGCGAACACGAAAACCCCAGAATAAACAGTTCCCCTTATCTCGCATAAATAATGTCATCAGCATTCGAAATTCGACAGAATTTTCGACACCGTGATCGGCAAGATTTTGCTCTTCTAATTTTGCAATTGTTTGTGTGAAGAAAATCGAATTTCCCAAATACACTTCGCTCCGCAACCCGAGACTATTCTGTCAAGAATACTCGGATCACTGACATCTGGATTTATCCCTACCGAATTCTTTCGAGAACGGTCATATGTTCCCGATGTGTCATCAATCAATATAGATTCGATGAACGAAACAGCCAAATTTCAAATGATGTGTTGGCGTATCGTGTTTGCGGTGTCGCAGAAAAATTAATGAATTACCTGAATCTAGTTCTGCTTGTTCGATAGCCTCATCAGCGGTCTTGACCCAGCAAGGTTCGTGGTCCGGTATCGGCATTGAAGGTTCGTTCACGTAAGTAAAATAACTTTTCTTCGATGCTATAGTACTGGAAGTTCGGGAGCTGGCCGTCAACATTTTCAATGTTTTCGTGAGGGTGGTTATTCTCTTTAGGGTCGCCATGGTTCAGCAGATACACCGTGATCTTCTGTCACTACAGCACGAGGACACAGTGTCGAGTGGAACGACGATAAAACTATTAGGCGATCCAAAGGTCCGAAATACAGAAAAGCCGCGGTCGAATGAACCAACAAGATTACAGAACTTCGATAAAAATTCCGCGGAAATTCGATTTTATCGAACGATATTGTATATCCTCGAACCAACCGCCACCGTGTCTCACAGTGCAGTTGCGCCTCTTCGGCGCGAAATTATCAGGAACAGCGAACAGCGAACAACTCTGTATCTGAAAGTAGCACTACTACACCGATTCAATTACGAATGACAGCAGGTTTTGTCGCTAGATGGCTACAGGCGATATCTAAGTCTCGCGTGATTGGGGTCATGATGCTGTCGTTTGAGTAGAATTACTCGTTTCCCGTAAAGACAAAGCAGTTCTAATCACTCGAGTTGTGAATAAATAATATGGAAAAGGCTTAACATGAATTTAGTATTTAGTATCTCTGAAGGAAAGGAAGATGTCTGATTGTAAAGTTAGTTCTCAGAGCATATACTAGATGGCAGATTATGCTTGATCGTTCTGCTCAAATCAAAGAGGATACGAGAATGCTCACGCCCGGAGTCCCTCTCTCTCTTTCTGCCACCACTTTTGTCAGTGTAGACAGAGACAGAGCATATTCGGGCAGGGAACAGAATCTACAGTAATTTAAAAAAACATTTCCTTCAACCGAGATCTTTTTTATTGTATGTAATCTTTTTTACGTTGTGCACATCGAATTGGACCTGTTCTCTCATACAACAGTTGAGCTTCTTACCATTTATAGAATACAGACGGATGTAATAATATTAAAACTATTTTGAATAATAGTGTGGCAATTTTTATCGCAGCCTCACCCATTCGAGTGACAAAGGGTTAAATGTGGGTATAAGTTCTGTTCTATGCTTAACCTTCGATCGAATTCTGAATAAATTCCAACAAATCTGAAATTGAGTAAACGTTTCCGTACTGTATTCAGTCCATTTTTAATCATTTTGAGGGTTGACCTGGGCACAATCACAATTGAGTGTCGCGCGCGTAACGATTCAACTACGATGATAACCAGCAGAATTTTTATGACTGATCAATATATATCCTGTGATAAAATACATATTCTCTTCTCGTAGAATTCCTAAAATTATCAATTATATTTTTCTATGGCGACAGAGGGCTCTGCGAAGCGGATTTTATTTATAATAAACTTGCAATGAATTAATAGTTGAGGCCACGTGATCGCACGTGCCCCTGTATCTGTCTCTGTCAGACACCTATTCTTCGCTTTATCTGCAAAGTTGGCTAAATTAAATGTACAGCAAATTGGTATGTTGTAACGCGTACTGATCATATAATTATCAAAGAGTCTCGCATTTTTCATCGTTAACCATTCTCTTGAATTTGATCGATTCGTTCAATTGCATAACATATTATTTCTTCGATTTTAGTTGAACATTCGAAGTTACCCCCACTCTTGACGTTTCGGTCTGTCTTCTTTCATCGAAGCTCTAGTGGCAGTACCTTCTGCTGTTTGGCCGACGTAACAGATCAGGGAAATCGCTCGACAAAATGTATTCGAAAACCATCGGAGATCGCCAAGCCAGTCAGGAACATGTTTTGGCCGTTTCGAGGGACTTTGTCGCACAACCACGACTCAGTAAGCCATTGTATTGTTTTCTCAAAAACTGCGAGCGTAAATTCACAAAGTAGAAACACTCGACGTAAACTGGGCGTAGCAGCGGATCGATTTGCAACTAGTCAGCTGATCCAAAACTGTTGGCTCTATTATAGTTTATAAAAAATTCGAGATGTTGCTGCTAGCATGCATAAACATTCCAGAAAACCGATTATTTTTAGCCTTGAAAAATAATTTGCGAATAGATTATAATTTTCTCAGGGAAGTGCTCGTTCGACTATCATGTGACTAGAGGCATAGACACTGACATAATGAATTTTCACGATTTGTCACGTCGGTGTTTTAGACGTGCTTGAAAATAAATGATTAAATTGATTTCTATTCTTTCAGCGTATAAAACTGTGTCGGGTGTGAACGGACCCTTGGTTATATTGGACGAAGTCAAGTTTCCAAAATTCGCGGAAATCGTTCAATTGAAGCTTGCTGATGGATCTATGAGATCCGGTCAGGTTTTAGAAGTATCTGGTTCAAAAGCGGTGGTTCAGGTGTTCGAGGGTACCTCTGGTATCGATGCGAAAAACACTCATTGCGAATTCACTGGCGACATTCTTCGGACACCAGTGTCCGAGGATATGTTGGGTCGTGTATTCAATGGATCTGGAAAGCCGATCGATAAAGGACCCCCGATTCTCGCTGAGGACTTCTTAGACATTGAGGGTCAACCGATCAATCCGTGGTCGCGTATTTATCCTGAAGAAATGATTCAGACAGGTATCTCTGCCATCGATGTTATGAATTCTATCGCTCGTGGTCAGAAGATACCTATTTTCTCAGCAGCTGGTTTGCCCCACAATGAGGTAATTTACTTTTCAATGGTACAAGGCAGGGGGTCAACAATTGTATAAATTTGATGATATTATATTTGTATGATTTTGTTTAGATTGCCGCACAAATTTGTCGTCAAGCTGGTCTTGTCAAGGTCCCTGGAAAATCGGTCTTGGATTCTCACGAGGACAACTTTGCCATTGTATTCGCGGCCATGGGTGTAAATATGGAAACCGCTCGTTTCTTCAAACAAGATTTCGAAGAGAATGGTTCTATGGAGAATGTGTGCTTGTTCTTGAATTTGGCCAACGATCCTACCATCGAAAGAATTATCACTCCACGTCTTGCTTTGACTGCAGCCGAATTCTTAGCTTACCAATGTGAGAAACACGTTCTAGTTATACTTACCGATATGTCCTCTTATGCCGAGGCTCTCCGTGAAGTATCAGCCGCCCGAGAAGAAGTACCGGGTCGACGTGGTTTCCCTGGTTATATGTACACCGATTTAGCTACGATATACGAACGAGCTGGCCGAGTAGAAGGCCGTAACGGTTCCATCACTCAAATCCCAATTTTAACTATGCCGAACGACGATATCACTCATCCTATTCCCGATTTAACTGGATACATTACTGAGGGACAAATATACGTTGATCGTCAACTTCACAACAGACAAATATATCCACCTGTTAACGTACTTCCATCTTTATCTCGTTTAATGAAGTCTGCCATCGGTGAGGGCATGACCAGGAAAGATCACTCTGATGTATCCAATCAATTGGTATGTATTACTGCTACGAGCGATTATTTTTGAAGTTTTCAGATATTGTAAATTTCTGAATTATTTTGTTTTAGTACGCCTGCTACGCTATCGGGAAAGATGTACAAGCTATGAAAGCTGTTGTTGGTGAAGAAGCTTTGACACCTGACGATCTGTTGTATCTGGAATTCCTCTCCAAATTCGAAAAGAACTTCATTTCTCAGGGCAGCTATGAAAATCGTACCGTCTTCGAATCACTTGATATCGGTTGGCAATTGCTGCGTATCTTCCCTAAAGAGATGCTCAAGCGAATCCCAGCCAGCACCCTCGCAGAATTTTATCCAAGGGATTCCCGCCATTAATTTTCTTTTTTATAAAAAGATTATAAACCAGGCCTGGCCCAATAGCAAAGAAGAAGAGAACGGAACTTTCTTGAAACAAACTGAAAGTTAAAATTCAAAAAGTTAAATCAATTTATTTTCGAGAGATCGTAAATTATGAGATTAGACAATAATGATAAGCGTGTGCCGGTAAAAAATAATGTTTGCACAAAACATGTACGTAAAGGTCAGAGCCATGTTATACTGTTGAACGTTAATTCTGTAGCGTTATTGTAATTTTAATTATAATGTTTTCTGTCGTATTCAAATGTTCGCTTACAGGAAGTGATTGTGTAAAGTGTAATATATTACTCAGTATTAACATAGAAGAAAAAAAAAGAGATTGCGAGATCATATCACTTTTTTGTCCTACATTCCAATAGATTTTCGTTTGCGCTTTCACGAAACAGAAAAACGGAAAACAATGTTCGTTCGATGTTGTCGCAAATGTCTAAACTTGTATGGATAAACAACTTTTTAAATCATATTCTGCAAGCACTCCTGTTGCTTCGATGTTATACATATAGAATAGTATTCTTGTTTCAGAATAAATATATAAAATATAGTTTAAATATACATGAATTTGTTGACGATACTACTTAATGTAATTAACAGCCCAAAATGCAGATGCATGTGCACGACGTGAAAACTTACACCCATGGAAACAAAAGAAAGTTTAACAAGAAAAACCATATATTGTTTGTACATGTTCTGTTTGTTTTTTATTGTTTAAGAGCAGGGACGTAGTCTGTATTGAGAAAACATATGGTTATAGATAACAACTTATAAACTATATATGTTCATTCTGTGCAAAACATGATGTTACATATGTTCAGAATCTGTGTAATTAACTCTTCCGTAAATTTGATATATTATTTTTGATCGATTAGCTGTCAAGTTTTGGCTGTTAATTGTTGTACTGCTAATTGGACACGGAGTTCGATGCAAGCATCCTTTTCTTCTATGATACTGCGGATTAAAGTGGTCATTTTTTTCTGAAATTGAACGAAACAAAGATATAGATAATACTGATTAAAAAATCATTTGTGCAATTATACGTAGATACGATGAAAATACCTCCAGTAACTGATTTTCTTTAACCAATTGAACCATGGCTGTCCATTCAGCTTCATTCGGTGAATGTACTCTTCCCGGTTTTTCTGGCTTCTTCTTCTCTGGACCTCTTTCTGACAACATTTCCGTTAATTGCTTGATTTCATTTCTTTCTTGATTTATTCGTGACTTTAGTAACGCCTGCATGTTTAATAATTCTTCATAAATTAAGCTTTCCCTTAATTTATCTATAACATTCTCTGGTTCTGGTTCTTCTGTTGAAGCTGAAATAATATTTTCGATTATGTTGAGATGTTACGTTAATTATATTATACAGTAGAGAAAATATTCCATAAGTTTATCCTTACTGCTCTCATTTGTCTTGGACGCTGCAGTACTATTTTGTTCACTGGATTGTAACACAAGCGTAGACGGCTCGGCAGAATCAACGATATCTTTATCGTTGGTTTGACTACTTCTTTCGCTTTGATTACTATTCATACTTATTGGTTCCTTACCGTCTTCCGAGGTATGAACTTTGTTAATCTTCTTTAACGTTGAGACAGACGCTGCTTGAGTTTCAGATTTCACGTGTGCCGAATCTTCTTCCTCGACTTTAACTTTCTGCACTGTTGATTCAACTATATTTTCATCGGTCGATTTGACTTCCTCGTCTAAGCTTTTCTGCGCGGCACCTTCCATTTTCTGAACTGTTTTATATTTTCTCTGAACAGGCGAAAGAATATCATTGACACGGAATATTTGCATGCGTTTGTTACTTTAATTTGTTATAAAGTCGGACCTTTAGTTGCGTTATCATACGTTGCACTTCCCACAATTGTTCCTCGCGGGACTTTGTAACAAAGCCTGCATTCATTTGCATATGTATTTGGGACAGTAACGATTCTTGCTTGGACAGTTCAGCAGTGATCGTTTCCACAGTGTCTGGCAGATTGACACTGCCAGACGAGAGCGGTGGGATATACTTTGTTAACAGTACATTTGGAAAGAGAGCTTTGCAATGAAATAACAGAGCTAGTAACAATCTATGACTCATTTGTAAAACAGGACTCAATGTCATTGAGATGGTTTGGGCATTCATTTTTGTCGTTTTCTCCTGAAATCAAGTTTCCTGTTACATAAATATCAATATACAGTATTGTCTCAGGTTTCAATCACCAAACGTGATCACTTTCTAATGAAATTTTCAAATTCACTCTACGTACTCGCGCTGTGACATGATCCAAATGCAATATGACCCATGCAAGAAGAACCTTGTTGCATTCTGGAAGCTGTTGAGTGAGCTGTATCAATTGTGCCTCTCTTTGCGCAACATCCTTAGTAGATGCTGCTTGTTCGAACCTAGAGATCGTCTCGCTGTTCTCCAATACAGGTTCTGGTAACTCCCTGGAAAACAAACATTTTAACAATAGTTCTTTTTATACAAGATCTAATCGTCTAAAATACGTAGGATTCGAACCTCAGAAATAATATCAACAGGCTTGTAGCTACTGTTGGTTCAAACTCAGACATATTTACATGTTCCCTGTTATTGTACAACTTTTTCAAATACTGAACTTTTGACTTCACCCCTGGAACTTTGTACAAACTCTCCACATTCATGCCATTTTCTTCTACAAAGTCAATACAGTCTCTTACAACTAAGGGCAGTTCAATGCCGTCATGACAACGACTTCGTTCCACTGCTAAATGCAAGCTCACCCCAAATATCGGTTGCTCTTCTGAACAGACAATTTGATAAAGATTAAACAGAAATTTTAGAACAGCGGAAGCAAGAAAATTTTGTAGTCATCATTGCATTACCTCCAATGTCTAGACAGTCTTCTCCGGTATGCTTTCCTTTCTTGCGGTCTTTTAATTTCTGTTTAGCCTTATCCTTCTCTTTCTCCTTCCGTTTCTCTTTATCTACATCCTTTTCATCCTTGTCTTTCTTCTTCTTGTCTTTCTCTTTCTCAGCATCTTTCTCTTTACCCTCTTTTTCTCTAGACTTCTCTCGTTTTTCCTTCTTTGAAGGAAATTTGAAGGCTTTGGTCTTTTTTGACTTTGACGGACTTCTACAAGTTGAATCTCTTATTCATTTGATCGGTAAATCGATAAAAACAAAGATGTTATAATGATAAATCTTCTTCCCATCTGTGATCTATTCATTCTCTCTTTGTAAGTATATTACAATGACTTTTATGATAAAATACACATTCACTATTGTAATGAGAACCAAAACGATTAACAATATCAAATCATAAATATTCGCTATAAGTTTGTTCTCCATTTGAAGATAAATGTGCTTTGTATTATTGACTAACTGTGTACACACAGAATACAAATCAATACACCTAATTTTAGATCAATATGAAGCTTAATTAACACAACAGTGCCAACAATATGTGAAAATTAAAATTACTTTACAGAAGAACTATAACACCATGAGAGGTGACATTGACAAGCACTTTCGTGCTATCAATTATTCTAAAAGTGTTTTAAAAAACGAACGAAATGTTCGACAGAATAGAATTTAATTAATTAAAACGTCGACGTGAATATGAACGACTTCGTGTAGGAATGTTGAGGGTTGATCAATGAAATGCTGTAATATTGAATAATTCAATGAAATAGGATTACTTTGTTTCTTGCTCCTCGTCGGGGGAACTTTCACCCTCTAATGTGGCATATCCACGATCTTTTCGATCTTTTTTCTCTTTGCGTTTACCGCCTAGGAGTTCTTTCTTCGAGTGTTTCTCATGTCCACCTTCGTCGCTAACTAAAAATGTATTTACATACACACACACGTACGCACAGAACGATTAATAAAAGTTAATATAAATTTTTGACACGTCGTTATAACATGTCATTAAAGCGCAACAGAGATATTCACAACATTCGATAGTTGTACACGGATGACAGGTGTATAACCTCTTATCGAAATTGATACGTAAATTCGAAGGAGTAATTAATTTGACGAGCAACAATACGTACAATCACTTTCGTTACTTTTCTTGGCGGATTCCGACGCGTACAGTCCCGGAAATTCTTTTTCTACGTCAGGGCTTTCGAAATCCATTCTCCGAGGCTTGAGATCTGTGTTTTAGCAGACTTAAAAATTCTGGTGACAATCTATCGATTATTACGCTCGAGTTTCCCGTCTCGATTCTTTGTAGTTGCTCTACTATAAAATCGATTACTTCGAGCCCGCGAAATTTTCATAATTTGAACCTTCTTGTTTTCCAACCGAGAGTCTTAGAGTCGAAATCTTACGAGACTCTGTTAATTCCCTGTTTTCCGTACTTCAGAACGATTCCATGGCTTAAAAACATAGCCATCGGCTTCTTTGCCTGCCATGTATGTAAAGTATGCTTCTTTGAACGATATGTCTGGAAATTTTCCATAATCCATCGTGTTCCACATCGATCGCGCATATACAACGCGATCTTTGCGAACCTGGCTGTGGAATATCGCCTTTTTCTCCGCGATCTGTAAAAGTGTATAATGATCTCTGCAAACACAAAATTCCATAGCAGAAACAAACTTGTTCTTTTATTTTGTCGGCGTCGTCGAAAGTCAATTTTCTTAGTTGAACTTTGGTCATGCCTATCGATGGGGGATCGGACAACGAGCCCCTAACACTTCTCGAGTTCCACTTTTCGATGCTCTTCCGCACTGATTCGTCTTAAATAATGTAATCAAATTAGTACAACGTATACTAGTTGTACATTATAAGTAGACTGCGGATTTTTATGCATTCATGAAGAAATTGGTTGAAAGAAATATGAAACTTTTAATGTAACAAAGTCGTTAAAGGATGAAACCAGTTTTTATATTATTCCTGCTTTCCACAATCAATGCAAAACATTTTTGTTTTGCTTAAAGATCCGTGGTCTAGCAACAAAAAAATAAAAAAACCACTATATCTACATTTATCTGTACTGCTAATAGCAATTCCTTCCCTATACATCAGCCAGTATCTCAATTGCGGTAATAGAAAGCACCTTGGTAATTTTGCGAATAGAAATCCTTCTGTTGCCATTTTGTTTAATTCATCCTAAACATTAAATTCTCTATGCGTTATTGTATTCATTAATGAAACTCCGGCTAAAAAGAATTATTTTACCTTTACGATAATCATAAAAGAATTTTCCTCAGACATTTCTATGTCTTCCTCGGCAACAGCTTTCCTTGCAAGTTCTTCTTTTGAGTCCGTAGTCGTATCTCGTAAAAGAGAATTGTTTTTACCTCCTCTAGATCGATTTCTTGAGGGGCTCCGTAATCTTCTTGATACATCTCTTTCTACAAATCTTGACGCCTCTGTCTTCTCTGTGTCTCGGATTTCTTTTTGTTCAGACTTTTTAGGAGTACTGACAACATTTTGTACGTTCTCTTCGTTCTTAATGCCGTCTTTAGACTTCTGCCGAGGAGACATTCTTCTACCTTGAGAATGTCTCTGCAGTTGTGATCTCCTGGTACCATCATCTTTACTGCTCCTATTCAGACTACTTGATCTACTCCGGTGTTTGGACCTTCTAGAAATCATCGTTGCACTGTCGTTCTCCTCTAGATCTTCATCTTCTGAAGCAGTATTCGAGTGACAAGGTTTGTTACAACTATGAGTACCGTGGGTATCGTATACTTTATCGGGCACATGAATTTGTCTGTATGCTTCCTCGGCGGCCTTTTTCCTTCTACATTCCTCAGCACGTTGCAATTCCTCTGGTTTCGGTAATGGACCAGGAGGAATGTCTATGGGTGACCAATGTCGATGTAGACAAACGCATGGTATCTTTTCTGCGCTTGGCTCGGGTGTTTCAATAGGTGTAGCCATGTGGACACCACCTACTATCGGTTTGGGTGGTTCTTCGGTGTAATTTTCAACAACACCATTTACGCAATATGTAACATCGTCTATATATTCGTCTTCCCTTGGAATTCTTTTTACTCCTGATATCATCAACTTATTGTCCACAACCACCGGTTTCGAGATATTTTCTACGTTTACGAACGGCTGTTTTTTCATGGATTTCAATCTTTGCTGGCGTTCTTTCCGCTTGATTTTTTCTTCTTTATTCTCGAGTATTTTCCTTTCATACTGACATTCGCAAACCGGCCTTTTCACAACGAGTCTTGCTTGGGGTAGTCTACAACCCATATTATTGAATTTACTGCACTTCAACCAACAAGGCATCGAATCTCTGCATCGTGTATAATAATCGATCAATCCTACATCATTGAGCGCTAATTTCCATCGTTCTTTCGGCGGTTTCGCTTCTACTAAGCTTTGTCTGGTTTTTTCAAGCTCTTCCACCGCTTTCTCTGCTTTGGTACCTTGACCTTGTGCTTGAATATCATACGCGTCCACAAACTCGCTACACTCACAAGGTTCGGCTCGCTTTAATAACGCAGAGCTTTTCGGTACGCTATAGCGTTCCAGGAATTTGAGATTTTTATCTACGCGTTTATCGAGGCACATATCGTACGGAGATTTGTTCAGATCGTATTCAGGTACGTATTCGTCGCTCCTACGCGGACTCGGAGGTGGAGTGTGATAAATAATACCTTCTATCACCTGCAGCTCCTTGTCTTCTTCGTTTTTCTTCTTCCGAAATAATTTAGTATTAATGTGCTCTGCGTCATCTTTCTTTCCTACTAAACCTCCAATGTTGTACATCAGTACTTTTTTCTTTTCTCGGTTTTCGCGACAAACGCATGGTTTCCCTCCAGGTCGTACATCTATCGTTTCCGGAGGATAATCTGGTTTGCTCAGATAAATCAAAGTCTTTTTCGTTGGCAATTGTTGCTCCGATTTTGTCCTCCAGCCACACGGTCCCTTACTTGGTAATGTTATATCAGTTTCTTCCACTTTCTTCGTGGAATCATCTTCGACGTGTATATGTTCATATGCGTGCGTACACTTTGTCGGAGGCTGTTCCGGCAGATCTACTGGTTTAACATTGGGAGGATAGTTCTCGGGAGACATCAGCATGTTTTTCAAGTTTAAAATCTGCTTTCTTGGATCGTCACCTTCGTCTTCGCTGGTTGCCGTGTCTTTTCTTTTCTGCTTCTTCTTGTTTAAACTAGACGACCTAGATTCCTTTTTCTTTCCTATAGGCGAACTTCCGCTCGCGTGTAATGTTCTTGTAGTTGTAGCACTTCTACTTCTGTTATCGAGTTTTTCATTCTTTTTACTAATCTTACTTTCACTACCTCTTACCGTTTTAGATACCGGGCTTTTGCTTGATTTCGATTTGGCTTCTGTCTTCTTGCTTGAACCTTCGCCACCTTTCATGTCCAAATTCGAGGTTCCAGGAACTGTGGTTTTTCCGATTTCCTTCGTCCGAGGATTATTAGCTTTTTCTTGTTTCGATGACGTATAGTCGCTTGTTCCATCGCTTTTCGTGCTTTTCTTGGAGACCGTTTCTGCAGATTTTACTCGAGATTCTGCAAGTTGTCTTTCTGACTTCTGTCGTTTATCTGTTTTCTCTTCTATTTGCGGCTTTCCGGAGGATTCTGATTTCAAAGTTGTTTTCGGTTTTGCGGAGGATTCTGATTTCGAAGTTGTTTTCTGTTTTGTGGAGGATTCTGATTTCGCAGTTGTTTTCGGTTTTGTGGAGGATTCTGATTTCAAAATTGTTTTGGATGGGCCCTTGTTTGGAGAAGTAGCTGTTTTCTGTTTATCTTTCTTCGATTTTGAAGTATCTTCTTGGAACGGAGGCTGAGTTTTTTCATGATCGTGTATTTGCGATTTCGAATCTGCAGAAGTCGCAGGTGGATTAGGAGAACTAAGTTTGAGTAAGGCTTTGAAATCTGTTTCCGATTCTTTTTCCGACGGTGCTGTACGACGTATGTTCCATACATCATCGTAACCAGGATAAAGGGGATCTGGCACAAATTTTTTCTTCGCCTTCTCCTCTTTGATCTTCTGTTTACTAGCTAAACTATCTGGACTCATTTGGCATCTGTCATCTCTTCTCTTTTTCTTCTCTTTCTTCACTTCTACAGTCTTCGTCGTTTCTACCGCCTCTTCCTCCTCGTCTTCCTCCTCTTCTTCATCTAATTCTGTAGGAGTTTCCCGCACATCTAGTATCTTTTTTTTCATTGGTATGCGTTCACCGAAAGGTCCTTTACAGACGGCTCGACCAGGTTTTGTTCCACACGGAGGACCCTGCATGACACAACGATGCGATTACGAATTCAACAAATTTTACTATAGAATATTTAACAATATCAGGGTATGCGCATAGAGGAAATACTGAGTGAGAGGGAGAAAAAGGAAAAAACGATTAGAGAAAAAGATAGGAAAAAGATAACTTAAAATGTATGAGTAGATACGAGAATGTGTGGAAGAATGTGAGAGTTAGTAGGAATTGTAAACCGAGACTCTTTTTATGGTTGGAATTTTAAAAATAAAGCATTTCTATTCTATTAAAAATATCTACCCTTAGTATTTGTTTCCTTAATTTTTCTTGTTCTTCTAACTCCTGAGGAGTCAGAGTATGCAAGGTACCCCATGGTGCTCCACAAATGCCCATACCATGTTCGTCCCCGCACGGTTTGAAATCCGCGATGCTATACATTCTCTTCTCTGCAAAAGGATCTAGGGGTTTCTCCTTCGCTCTCTTTGCTCGCCACTTCGCGTCTACTATTTGACGGTAAAATGGATTTCTCCTGCACGATTTATCGCCAGGATATTGTTTGCAGGACACTGCAGGTGCTTCGTGGGGTCTAAATTTTTTTCCAAAGCACAAACCCTCTTGTTTTGTCCACGGTATGTGATCGTGGCTTACTTCCGGTGTTAAACCTTTAGCCGATACTTGTTGAATGGCACACTCGCACGGTGGAACGTTTTTCGGTGGTGGAGGAGGTGGACGTTCAATAATTCTGGATGGTTGATGTATAATCTCGTCTGTGACTCCGGAAATAAAATATTGTGTTGCGCCTTTAGGATCGGTAATTCCGTTTATTATCAGCTTAGAGTCGAGAACGTCTTCCGAAGGTATCACTTCCACTAAATTAGTCGTTGATTCCGGTGGCGTAGCTGCAGGTGAATGCATCGCCATTGATCCTATAATACATCTGTTGTAAAAAGGAGTAAGGAGTTTATATTTTCGAATTACATATTATCCGATTTTATTACTTTTACTAGCATAATTCTCGTTGGAAAATCAACGGCTGGCTTATTTCTGAAGGAATGCCACTAATTTATTTTTAGCACTTAATGCTGTAGGCAATTATATACAATAACTGGCAATTATATGTATACATTATATAGATTACTTGTTCTTTTTACTGTCTTCAGCTATAGTGTCTATCACGATATATGGTGTTCTCATTTCCTTCCCTTTTAAGTATGACTTCCTGCTTTGTCTGCAGGAACAACAGTTGTCGCATTTAGGTCCTGGGAACACCAGTTTCGTTATAGCTTTTATCCTCTTCACCAATTTGTCCATTTCTCTTTCCCTTTTGCGATATTCTTCGTCCACGTTTTGCAACCATTCTTGCCACTTTGGAGACAAATTCTTTCTACCGCTCGGGTAGATCTTTTTGGGTCCATCTCCGAGTTTCAATACAGCAAAAAATTTTTCATCGCTATTCGTTGGTGTTACGTTTGCAATGCCAGACATTTCATACGTTATAGGGCACGATGGTGGATCTTCCGTTGCTCCAGATACGATGTAGTGCGGATGTTTCTCACCGAGCCAAGACTTTGTGTGCGGTTTAGGGGGTTGTAAAACTCCTACGATAGACGTACACGTTCAAATAAATATTTAAAAATAATTGTACACGCTTCATCCATGTAGTATCGAAATAAATACCGCATATTTTATACTCTACTGGTCCTGGTTTCTCGCTAACTCCATTAATCGTAAAATCAAATACTTTACTTCCATCGGGTAATTGTGGAATATCAGAAATGGACTCTTCCTTATTCATCCCTTTTGCCTCTTGTTGTATACTTCTCTTCCCTTATACATAAGTCAAAATTAGCATTATATTGTTATTTAGAAGTTTAGATTTTGCAGTAACATACCTCTACTGTGTCTTTTAATGGAACTTCCTCTGTGTTGTTCTTTAATTAAAGTAGAACTCGTTCGTGTCCTATTTTCATCTTCTTCTTTCATAGAAACTCTACTTCGTTTCTCTTTTCTTTGAGTACTCGAACTTCTTTCTGTGTGATACGACTTATTAGCATCGAAACTTCCTCCACCTCTCTTTCTATCTCCTCTATTCTCTTTCTGATCACGACTCGTTCGCGTGTTCACGTTGTTAGACTCGGTTAAAATGCACCCTTTAGGTGGTAATATTACTTTCGGTAGCGGCAATAATTGATAGCGTGCTCTCCAATTTTGGACGCGATTATAATAAGTTGCCCAATCTGAGCGTACAAAGAGATCTTCTTCGTAAGGCGATTCTTTCTTCTGTCTTAGTGGCAACGTCGGCGGTAAAGCTATGGCGTAATTGTGAAGATTAGTTTTTACTTTTAATTCCGAAATACACACAGTACAGAGATCATACGTTTAATAGGAATCTTTGGCATTGTCACAGGAGGTAATCTCTCATGCAGTTCCATTATAGCTTCTGGCAGAGTTAAGAATGCAATAGCTGACAAAATGATCCTTTCGTTACAGTCGTAAAATTGTTCTGAAATTGTAAAGATACCAGTGAAGGGTAATCTTGAAAAATTCTACAAATTTCAGACAACAAAACAACAAACTATAGTCTTCTTCTTCAAAATAATTTCCTGTTAAGACTTTGTAGATTTCTCTCAGAAATGTGATTGCATTGCAATTAGAAGTTTCTTGTAATTTTCTAATGATACTTGGTGTAAGTAAGAAGAATGTAGATATTATCCCAATGTCCACGAGCATCCTTTCCGTACGTCCTGACACCATTTCTTCGCAGTCACTGCGTATTACACATTGCAGCATCATTAAGTTTCTCATCTATTAAATTTCAATTCTCTATTATGTTATTAGTAATTAAGTTTCAGCAATTATTAAACAATAAGTGCTTTGTACTTGGTCGATGGAAAAATCTTGGTACCATCGTGGAATCTTAGACAATTCTGCTTTCATGGCCTGATTAGCTGAAAAAAATTACAAACATATTAAACTGTGTTCGACCTGTGAAATTCGAAAGTACTGTTGAAAAAAATTGTCAGTTTACATTTTTCACTTCCCATTTTGATATTTCTACTCATTTCTTCGTTATAAGTTATCTGTTTCTCTGACCATAACATATTTTTCGCTGCTGCAATTTCATCTTCTATATACCATGCTATTGGCCCCAATTGATTTTTTTTTGTTTCCTTGTCAGATAAATTGATGTATGCAGGTCCACCCCCACCCCGAGTCCGACCCAGACCTAGAGCCCGACCCAGACCCCAGCCTAATCCAGACTGTCGTCGTATATCTTGTGCAGTTTGCCCCGAATATAATAATTTACGTTTGTAATCTCCAATATCTTGGTCGGAAGCATGACTAATAAACTGAGTTCGAAATTTTAATACTGGACCCTCATTTGTTGTATTTGCAGATACTAGTGGAGGATTGTAAAGAAATTTATCTTTGTCATTGTATTGCGACAATGGATCAGCATTTTCCGGTGAACAGCAAAAGCCATAAGGTTTTAAAATTTCTGGATCCTTTTCGTGGTGCCTATTTTGAATTTAAGACTAGTTATAGTTGTCTCCAATTTATATTTAGAAAATGTTTTAAGTTTACCTTTTGTGATTTGGTTTAGACGTTATGGTGGTCATTTCTAATTTGGAGGAAGAGACAATTCTGACCGGATGAAGTGAAGGACAGTGGTAATTAGAAATGTAAGGTGTCCATCTTTAGTGATCCATGGAGTTGATGTGGTGGTTGTATTTGTAAATTTAAAGGTGGTGTAATGGTTTTTAAGTTACAGATGGTTTTGTGGAATGAACGTGTCTGCAAACATATTGTATATAGGGTGATTCTGGGAACTGGGAGAAGTTAGTGCTAAAAAATAATAGAGGAAAACATGTCCTAACTTCCTATGACCTTATTTTTTAACATAATAAATTATTTTTTAGCATAATAAAAGGGATCGAATGGTTTAACAAAACAATTCGGTTGCATTAAACAACATAGTGCAATTGCGCCTGACGAGTGCATATCAGTGCATCCACATAAAAAATAAGGTTATCGGAAGTTTGAACGTGTTATGGCATGTGATTTTCTCCTCTATGATTTTTTTCTATTTTTACTTAAAAAAGAGCACTAACTTCTCCCAGTTCCCAGAATCACCCTGTATAGTACAAGATGGAACTTCAATAATTCTTATGCATTGTTAACAATCTTTTTATTCTTATTCTGTACAAAACTCAGTATGTTATAGTCATTGTTAAAACATCGTAATTGTCACATAAGATGAAAAATTAATTGAAAGGTTTAATGTGATATTTCGTATTATCCACAATATTATTAAATATAAATCCAGAATAAGATAAACATTGATCTACTTTGTAATACTGTACCAGGGATTCGAAATAGTGGTGGAGAACTATCGAGATACTATCGACGGTTATCGATAGTTCTCGTTATCGAAAACTATCGATGATTCACTTTTACTATCGATAGTTTACCACCACTATTTAGTTTGCAGAAAAGTCAAAATTTCGCTATTTTGTTACAATTATTTTTCGTGTGATTTTGATTGGGATTTTTTGCATAATAAGAACACAATGGAATGTAATAAATAATATTTTATGTTTACAATATTTGTATATATTTAAAAATAACAATAACGTCACTAAGAAGAGGACGCTGTAATCTTTCTTGAATGTTTGGTTTAGATGGACGTAACACAACAAGATGTGCGGTATATTTTCACATTTCTGTGATATTATAGTGCAATTATAATATGTAATTCTTGTCTTTAGTACTTAGGAGAGAAATAGTTTGATGTATCAGCTAACCAAAATGTTCATCACAACGAATGGCGAGTTTGTGCCGAAACACTTTATAATTTGTACGTTTTATGAAGTAGAAACTTGTTTCTGTTGGCACGAAGATAAAGTAGTAATATTTCCGTACACAAACGACGATTTCGTGTCTACGGAAGTACTAACAGCTCCTGCTCCAATAAAAAGTATACAATGCTTTGCAAGTAGAATCTTTTTTATTTGCTTTCCACACGGTGTATACAAACTTTCGAGAGACCGAGAGTTTGCTGTTTTAAGTAAAAGTGCAATTGGAATGGGTACGGTTTTCTACGAAGTACTGATACCAAGAAACAAATACCTCTACTTGGACAATAAACAAAGCATGATGAACAAGCTTTTGCTGCAACTTTCTCCAGAGGAAAGTGATTCGAGCAGGTTATCTGTCTGTACATTGAATGTGGACAACGCAACGCAACAATTCATGCAGACCATAACTAAAAATGACAGTAACGTTGAAAATTTATGTATACTAGCACTTGGAAAGAAAGTTCTAACATTAGTAAACGAAACTGTCCAAATAGTATATAATAGTATTTATCCCATCAGAGATATAATACCTGTACAAGCAGATTCTAAGATTGCCGGTCTGCTATTGCTCACCGATGGCGATAGCGTTGTTGTAATGCGTTCCAAGGACAACATGCTGTCTTTTGAAAAAATTTACTTAGGAGTAAATGTACAGACTATTTGTGCAGGCTTCACCCTATCGACCATGGACTCGTTATGGCTGGTATATTCGGATAAATGTAAATTGTATTATGGGAAAAAACAACTGTTAAAACCAGATAGTGTTCAGCGGTTCAGTGTTCAAGACAACTATATTCCTTGTTTGAGATATTATAATTCAAACATAATTCTAGGTTTAACGGTGAACAAAGAATTAGTGGAGTTTCCTATAGACGAGGTGGAGAAAGTATTGTCGATGCAGCAAGATACTTTTATCGGTCTCAGCGCAGACATGTTGAAAGGCACACATATTATAATGGACAAGATTTATAAGGGAACTCAAGAAATACATATGTTGAACAACAGGTTACAGGTAGAAGAAGATAGACTGAAAAGAATAAATTTGTACGCTCACAGACAGAAAGTAAAATTCTCTCCGAACATATCATTGCACAGGATAGCTAATCTGTTGCTTCTGTCTGTAACGTTTTTTGACAACCTTCCGAAAAACACTTGGGCTGTGTTTAATGTAAAATTCGAAAATGAGACTATGTTTTGTATGAAAAAAGTGGAAGATCAAGACACTGTAGTCGACATTTACATACCGGATGGTAAAACAGTAAATTCGTTACAAGTTGTGACGGATTTGATTACCTTGAAGGAGGAAGGGCGTCCTTGGTGCCTTATAAGGAACTATGTAATCTATCCTCTCCACGAGAAGAAGAAAAAAAAGAAACCAAAGTCGGGTATGGCAGATTCCATAAATTCCAAAATCGCTATGCTCGAAAAGCTTTTACAGGATGGGAACATAGATATGAAAACGTTGTCGGACATTAAAAGGAATGTGAGAAGAGAATGCTTGGATAGGAACGACGTTTAAAGGATCTTCGTGAATAAGTATGCGCATCGAATTTTATTAGAAAGAAATCGTACTCTGGTCAACAAGAGACGTTTATAAAATATTTTATTATATATTTTCGATTATTTCCCGATTCGTTCGGCTGAACGTGCAGTCGTAATTAAAATTAGAATGATCTGGAAATTATTTGACTTGGATTTTACCCATTCCCGATATCGAAACTTATCTGTGCTTCGTACAGAATGTTTTATAATTTCTCGGTGATAGGTACTTCGACGATGCTACCGATACTGCAGCTAGAGCTTTTCTTCGACTGTTTCTGTGGATTTCTGGAACTACTGGGTGTTCGGACGCTGCCCAACCGCGTTTGAAACGCTTCCAACGTTTTCCCGTTTTTTTTAGATCCTGTGCGTTCCGCGGTAGTTCTGGCATTCCCGTCGAGCTTGCGTCGCCACAATTTTACAAAACAGACTCGAAAGTTCTCGGAGAAAACACCGTACAGTAAAGGATTCACTATGGCGTTGAGCTGCGCCGCGATCAAAGTCCAAACGAAGTGGTGCGATCGTAGGAAAAAATCTGTATTCTCGACTGGTCTGCTGCCGTCCACGTAGATCAATAACATCACGGTGGTGATGGGTAGCCACATGACGAGAACGCAGAGCACGTTTAGCATTAGGATTCGCACGGCACGTAGATGCTTCTGCAATCGAATCTCTTCGTGTTGAGAAAGACTACCAGCTCGTCCTGGTCTGGCCGCGATGCTTGCGTTGGACAGCTTTCTTCCTGGCCAAGTTAGCAACGTTCCCATCACCGACAGTTCGGAATCTCTTCTACCAGTTGCGCCGCTCTCCAACCCCTGCGTTTAAACGCATACAGTGGGTGTACAGTGTTCGTACATTTTTAAAAATGGAATAACTTTTTTATAATTGTGCCAAACAACCTGTTTTTTTATAGTTAATTAGAAGTATTGGTTTATGAAATGATATGCAAAAAGATTTTCCAAAAAATTATTATTTACAAGGTAACATGGAAAAATAAAAAAGAAATTTTCAGCATGTGTGTAACAAACATAAATCTACAAAACATACATTTTAAATTTTCATTAAAGGAGCTAATAAAAAAATTAGAAGAAATGCTTTTTTAATTTTTGCATGGAATTTTGTAAATTGTAATTTTTGGAGAATCTTTTTTGCAGATCATTTAGTGAACCAATGCTGGAACTTAATATACTCTGGCTCTGTGTCCGTATGTTGGGTCGCATTGGAAGATCATTAATTGGACTTACTTGCGCGATGCACGAGACGGCCCATCTGCTTCGCGAGTCGAGGATTTTTTGAAAGATCCGCTGATAATGGTAAACGAGAAGAGTCATTGGTAGGAGGCAAGCTAGGACGACGATCGGCACGATGAAACACAGAGAAATGCTGACGACGTCGCTTCGTGGGAAGACTAGAGTGCAGATAGTCAACTCGTTCGAGATCACCTGCGCATTTAGGGCGTATCAAGGAAAGCTGGAACAACGAGGATGCTACGCGCATCTACACCGATCGTTTCTCGGAATCGTTTCGGCAAGCCCTGGTTCCTACGTTCCTACGCGTGTGCGGTAGCGTTGCGCAGTTGTTCGCGTACCTTTGATTTGAACCAAAATATCACAGGTAGAAAAAGGAAAGCCGCGACGATCCAGGTGACGAGACTAGCCGCTAGGACACGGGGCCTGGTTAAAGCGCTTCTATAAGGAGCTACCGCTAAACATCGATGCCTGTCCATCGATATGAACGTCAACGTCCACAGAAGCACAAAGCCGCAGACAAACTATAATGTGAAACATGTAAGAAGCCGCTAAATGAGAAAGAGAGGCGAGAGATATACCTGAGAGTAGGGTAGCAGTTTGCAGATCGTTTCCCCGAGCCGCCAGGATTGGGTCAATCTGGTGTAGGCGATTGCCGGTACACCGGTGCTGAACAAAAGATCGGCGGCCGCCAGGTTCACCAAGCACAAGTTCGTTGGCGTTCTCATTTCTCTGTATCCGAGTATACAGCCGGCGATCCCCAAGTTCCCGGCAACCGCCAGAACGAAGCTAACGGCTAGTATCACTACCTGCGCAACGATTCTCCTTTTCTCTCTTTTCTTGTGTTCTGATTTTGCGACTAGAATTGCGGAACGCGAAGTAACGCAGCGTCGCGTCGCCTCGCGACGTTGACGCGCTTATTTGGGATAGGAAAATTAGGACGCTGTTCCACCCGGCATTGTTCCCTTTCGTCTAACGAGGCGCGTGTACGATCTCTCAGCCAAACTCAACTGGCTGCTAATTAGTCCGTTAACCTGGTAATTTTTCGACCATAGTCCTTTCTATGTATCTCAAATAGAGGACGATGGAAATTGATCTGATGCTTCGGGGAACGCAATTGCCTCGGGACGTAGACGTTACAGGGTAACGCGAGCGTCGAACAGCGTCCAAGAGTCGTTTGATAAACGACTAAAGGTCGATTTATATTGTCTGCACAGACACGAGCCGTTTCCGTGCCGGACCCATTCCAGACACGACAAAGTATCCTTCGCGAGTATAAACAATAGGTACGAACACTTATATTCAAATGTATCGAAGAATATTTGTTCCGTGTGCGTGCGGATATTATAAATCGACCTTAAGGGATGGATTCGCATTCAGGATTGCAAGGGTGCGGGATGCGCCTTCTCATTTCTCGATGGGGGTTTTCAGTAGTGGAAAGCACTGGATAAAAGTTCAATCTAGACCGCAGTCACTCTCAAAAGTCTTATTTTTACGGTTGCTTTATTCCGCAACGTAATTTGCATTATTCGGAAGCACACAGCTGCGCATGTAGTTATTTTCATAAAGCTGCGACAGCTGCGCGCTGTCGAATAACGTAAATTACGCCTTGTAAGCGTAAGAATAGCACCCTTGCAGTCCTAGAAACGAGTTTACCCCCTAAGGACAACAAGGCGATTATGAATCGAATTCGTTACCTCGATAGTGCTAGCTCCTGTGCGGTTTCCAAACTGACTGTAGTAGGTGAAATAGTACCGTGGTCCCCATTCTTCGTCTTCTCCCCAGAGATAAGACGAGTTCATCTTTAAATCACCGATCTCGTTCGCCGATGGCCAAGCAACGGGAGCAGACTCGATACATTTTTCGTTGCTGTGTTCTTTCCCTTCGCTGGGGATCGTACGCGTTTATTCTCCACGCATTTAGACGCATTCGGCCTTCCTTTTCGTTCTCCTGTTAAAGAGATGGTTCGTTCGCCGTGGTTTCCGTCTTCGCCGGCATTGTTCGAGGAATGAACGAACCGCGATACCTATTCTTTAACAGCAGACTATATCGATGCTATCCGCGTAGCGTGTCCGGTTGATAGGACTCTTATCGAGTGTCTGTAACAAACGAATCGTTTAATGCAATTTAACTTCTGGACAACGAAATTGCGATCTATTAGACGAGACAGCGTAACGGTCGATCGAATTGCTCGATGCAATCGCAGATGCTCGCGTCGCGATCCACAATTAATTGTGTTATCGTCGGATCGATCCGATGGAATAATTCAGCGCACGATCCTTCTCGAGCTCTTTCGTCTTTGACCTTACCGAATAGATAAACAAGCATTGGGGAGATGCTTTTCATTTGTATCGCAATTACAGGACCAACGGAACCCAGACCAATCCAAGGGGGTTGAGCATCACGAGTATTTGGGTCGAAGATTGCGGGTCGTAGGAGATTGAAAATAATTGGAAACGAAATTATCGCTGCACGGGTGGGCTAGCCTTCCAGCTACGTATACATAAGTATGTATATTTTTCGGGGGGATCAAGTACGTGGATCGATACATCGAGTGGTAATTAACCTGGCCGAGAGATTCCTCGATAGAAACGTCCGATCCGGAATGCGATAAGAGTAGTCTTTTCTTTGATTATATCATACACGTCATACACACCGAATCTCTCTTTTGTTTGACGAGCCACGGTCGCGGGCAACCAACGAATAGGTGGTATTGCATTCATTTAGTGGGCATGCTACCTCCTTTTTTTTATCCTATTAGGAAGTTGCATATCTGCAGATATTTCCAGAGAAGATTTCTTGCCGGACAACCTTCGCCGTGACGGCCTTTCGAATCGACGACGTAAACAACTCCTTTGTCCCGTATTCCTACTATTTTTGTCGAGGCAGGGGTAGCAAGCAACGCGATCCCAGAGCTCGGAAAATATTTACGAGAATTTTATGGCTTGAACAAGATTAACACCTTCGTTAGATTTAAAAAAAGCGATGAGACACCCTCGTAATTCCTGTTCGTCAGACCACAATATCCCCTATTGTTTTGCCGACCGCGCTCGTTCCTTCGTTTTTCCATAACAGAAACACACATGATCGGTGTGACGGAATCCATAGAGCACTTTCATAGTCTTCGGCACATTTAAATCGAAATTGAAATTCAACTGTCAATCATTTATATTTAAATCGAAATTGAAATTCAACTTCCAATCATTTATATTTAAATCGACATTGAAATTCAATTTTCAATCATTACATTTAAATTGCAATTGAAATTAAACTTTCAATCATTATATTTAAATCGAAATTGAAATTCAACTTTCAATAATTACACATATGCCCATAATTATAAAAGTGATCTAAGTCAAAGTTAAAAAAATGAGTTTATCAATTATTTTACATCACATTACATCACATCACATATTGCTAAAAATGAACTACTACATAGAGCGTTAGTATTTCTCTCCTTTAAATACCTCGAAACAAGAAATCTATGACTTAAACTACCTTTCACAATTATGGGCACATTTATGCGTCTAGACGATCGAGTTCTATACAATAAATCAGTTGTTTGAATTCAAGAGGACCGAGCGAATAATCTTGTCGAAGCGTTTGCTTCGGTTCGATCGAATTTCGGCGTTGCAGTGGCAAATGCGATACAGCGTACAGCCAATTGTTGTTTCATTTATGCAGAATTTGAGTTTCTGTTTATCCAAGGATGGATAAAACATTGAAATTCAACGCGGCGGGAGGCAGCGGCCTTTCGTCGACGACTCGTCGAGTATTCACCTTGGTTGTCGTGCAATTATCTGCCCGCGACTTTTCTCCGAGAACCCTAGACGTCGGAGTAGATGCAATTAGTTGGCTGTTTCTGGGCGAACAACAAGGATAGAAAACGTCCAACGACATTAACAACAACTCGCGAACGATGCTCTCAAAACGACTGATTCGTTTCTGCGAATTGTGTTCCGCGCGGCGGTTCCGTGTCGCGTCACGTGTCACCACGCGAACTTTCATCGTTTAATAAATGATTTTGTCGCGGTTCGTTCGTGCGACGATATCGTCGTGCTGACCCAGATCCAATCTTCGGATCAGAAATAGTACGAATTCAATTGTTCCCCATAACGATCACAAACGATTATTTTCCTTCGTTTCTAGACTCACCGGACGAATTCCCGTTTTCTACTTTCGCCCGACTTTTATCTCTTTTCTCGTTCTCTATTTCCGGTTAACGATCGAGCGTGTAACGAGAACACATTATTATCACGACCAGAGATTTCTGACTTTCCCGGCCCGGCATCGTGCAGTCTCATCGCTGAAGTCTTTCGATTGGAAACCGTCTACTTTTCGAGTTGTGTGTATTCTCTTTTGTTTGAAATTATCTTTTATTGTAGAATACAAAAGGAAAATAATTCTACTTTTCCAGTGTAAAGGAGAAAGTCCCTTTAGACTGGAAACAAATAAAGACGTACCTTTTGAAACGGAGCGGCGGTAATCCGGCATTGTTAAAATGCAGTGGTAATTTTAATTAGTCGATGAACCGTAACGAAGAAACATTATCAAACGATTCGTCAGCGTTTACTGTGCTGTGATCAAGACAAATCTCACGTTTCCTTCGACGATTTGACCGCGCCAGCGTTTAACCATAGGATGGAGTGGAAGAGCGAGTAACGAGTAGCAGGCAACCCGTGCTGCCCCAGCGGATGTTACCCGCCGACTAGTCCGCATCGAACAGCTATCAACCGTCAGGGGCCACGTTCTTGCGATCCTATTATGCGCATCTGTGGGTAACACGTTTCCATACCCATTTCCTGTAAATAAATACAGTCCAAATCGACGACGAAGCTACAACATATATACACTTCTGTCCGCAAATCTCTGGACATTTATTCAAATTTTGATGTAGATGATTCTTTTTGTTATTAAAGGGCCTATATTAATGAAATAAAAATGGTACTTGCTAATTTGTTCTAATGTAGAGGACATGTAAATCAAAATATCCTACATTTTCTAAATTTTAATTATTTTTCTTATATTTTCTATATTTTTAAATTTAAGTGGGGTAATTGTTTTCCAATTTGGCTTCTAGAGCTATATTCATCCCACAATTTTTAATCTCTTTTTTCCAGCGTTTATTCGAATAGTATATCTATTATATATAATTTTGCATTCAAAATAAATTTAATCAAAATAAAACATAGCCAAGCGAACCTCGGGCAGAAATCGAGCACGGCGTGCCGAGGTCGGGTATCGGGATTTTTACGGGCCGAACGTCGCTTGGACGTGCTCAAGGCACACGATGCCTCGAATCTGACCCAGGCACTTATGACCGTGAGGGCTCGTAACGTTCCCTCGGCATGAACGCGGCACAAGCTGCCCTCGGCCCGTCGGTCTTTGTGCAATCATCGTTTCTGCCATGGTAGAAACGAGGACCAACGGGCCGAGGGCATCTTGTGCCGCGTTTCTGCCGAAGGAACGTTACGAGCCCTCACGGTCATAAGTGCCCTGGTCAGAATCGAGCATTTTGGCTATCTGGATGGAATTCCATCCAGTGCTTCGAAGCTTGTATTCTTTAATTACCATTTTATTGACGATAACGTGTCCGGTGATGGACGGGAGTGTATGTGCCCAAATGGAAGTTAACACTAATAAATAATGAATTCCATATAATGTTGAAATATCAAGCACTATCTAACGATATTCATTTTTGACAATATTGTAAAAGTTACATTAAATTGATTTAGTTTACGACAATGGTTATTGACTCTTAGACCACTTCCATAATTATGATTATACATATATGGGCATATATAGAGCGTTAGGTCGAGTCAAAGAAAATTAATTTGCGTTCCAGGTTCTTGTCATAGCGGAATATTCAATAATAATCGGTTAACAATTTTCTAAAATAAAACAATTATGGGCTCAAGCAATTTGTTTTAATCGCAACAGTAACTTTATTCGTAAACGAAAAACAAACTACTTCGAAGAATGTAGCGTAATTAATTTTTTATTGGACTTTTTGTTTAAAAAGAGATTACTAAGTCCATTTCAGATATGGAACAGGCGTTAAAAATCCTATTAATAGATTTATGTTAGCTAAAACGTTAACGTTTGTCGACATCGCATTCTGAAATATGATTAGGCTTACGAATTGCTATTCTTAATGAAACGCGGTTTTTTTTAGAAGGATCAACAAAAACCAACCCTTGAAAACGAAATTGTACTTTATATTTTGTGAATACAGTAATACGTTAATAAATATTTTACTCTGTTTGTTTTTCTTCTCGAATGTACATTTTCGTTAACATACATTGATTTTGAAATTAACTATAACGAATAAGTAATATAACAAGAGTTTTATGGTCGAACACCAATAGAATCCGAATTTCTGGCACTGAACCAGCTTCTTTTGGTTAACGAATTGCAATACCTAATAGGAATTACAGGTGTTTGCCGCAATATCGAAGAATTCGTTACAATTCTCGTGTCAATGATATCACTATCATGAAAAGGACGTCGGTGTAAGCACCATATGTATAGCTAATATGTAAATATCACGCACAAAGTCTGACAAATTTAATCGAATCGATGACATTGCGAACGCAACGTAGTAAACCAAGTTTTTCGTTTCTCTTCAAATTCTTGTTGTTACTCTTTTCTTCTTTTTTGTTAAAACTCCCACGGCAAAACAAAGTATTGATTATAAGAGACGAATAAACACTTCTTTACGAGTACATGCGGATAAGAATAATATGTGCAGTTCCTATGAAAAACCATAAATATAAATGATTCGCAACAAATACAATAAATGGTTTAAAAACGAAATCTACTAACTAAGTGAACTATAAAAATACTGCGTATAACATCCATTGTAAATAAACAACAAAACGATAATCGATACCCGGAGGAAAGTAAACTATATAAAAAAATAATAAATGCTACGAATCCACGCGACGGTTGATTATTGTTGTTGCGCCGCGTAACTATTGTAGTTGAAATTTTCGCATTGTTCAATCGAAGTGTACCCGGTAGAATACCGAGTTCCAAACGAATGTATTTTCAAGCTATATATACTATAAATTATATGATACTCGACGAAAACATTCCACAAAGGTACAACAGACATGTAAACGTACATGTTTACGTAAAATCGTTCAAATGATAAACACAGTTATAGATTTATATATGTATGTATATATATAAAAAAACAAAATCTGAACGATTTTGTACAGTATACGTTGATCTAAAATTGATATATTGAAACATATGTCTTCAAGCAGGCATGTGTATAATAATTCGACGATTTAAAATTGAATTCGCATTAATGTTTTTCCTATTTTTTCCAAATAATCGATAACTGTACAACGATACGCAGGCGATCGGTTTAAAAATTTTTCCACTTTCTGTTCCGGGAGAAAAACGGTTTAAAAGAAATATCGAAATAACAATGTGTACGTATAAAAAATATGGCAGTAACAGTCTAAGTATTAAATTTTAAATGGAAACAACGATAAGCCGCAATGATTTCAAAGTGAAAACTGTAGATTCTCGCCGCTATATATGCTAATATACGTAAACCTATTTGTTGAACCGGCTCTATGTCGCTCACGCGTTAAGTACGCTAGTTGATTATTTCCGTAAAAAATTCAACGACAAATTCTCTCATTTTCTCATTAATTCGTAGATTTAACAGCTTATCAGATAATTATTATCTCTTCATTAGGGGGATACTCTCTGAAACTCGGAAAAATCTCTATTCGTACTTATTTCACCTATTTCGAACACAGGATATGTACAGGATGTTGATCATCGTTGCGTGTACTATGTGTATGCTCTCCGTAAACTGCGGATTTTACGCATTTATGGCAAATATGAACAATTTAAATAGAAAAAGGTAGGCATAGAAATTTTAAGTACACTGCTATTTTACTTTCAACTCGATCAAATTTATGAAAAAGAGATGCAACTTTTTACTTGAACGCCTATCCGTGTAATAGACGCGAAAAATGTTTAATTCGCAGAAAAGATCCGCAGTCTAGTTGTGTTTGTGTATTTGTGTGCGTGTGTGTATGCATTTATACGTGTGTATATACATATATGTATATATGTATATATACACGGGGAACGATCCTTTTTCATTCGATACGACAATTAAGAAAAATAAAAGCAATGTATCGTAGGATATCGAACTTGTTGGAATTTTCTATTCTTCTACTGTTTGAGGGATTGTACCGTTGCGCTGTTGTCACATAACAACACTATACTTTTTGAAATACGCGACCGTATTTTTACAATACACTGTGCACGAGTATATCTCCTATGTATATATAGTATAATAAATATCACGTGTTGCATGAAAGTGTTATGACGAATGAAAGAAATCTGCCTACAATCAACAACATTTATAATAAACAGACTGTGCCATTTGTCGTAAGAATGCAAGAGTATTGAAACGAACATACATTTGGAAATCATCCTAGAAAACCATATACTCGCCTTCCATTAAAGTGCATTTCATTGCAGACGATTTATAACTCGTTAAGGCACTCAATACAAATATAATGAATTTTTTGTATTTATACTATACCGAGGATCTTTTTACATTTGATTAATAAGACGAGGGGATTCGATTCTATACACACTATTCACACTCGTATCTTGGATACGACGTAAACAAATCGAGGAAACTTAACAAGAAAACAAAATGGAAAAGAAACGCACGACTTCGAGAAAGACCTCTTTGTATTTATGCGATAGACTTTTAAATAACGTGTTTTGTACTCCCATCTGGTAAACGCTCGATGTGCTTTTATCGAGTACGCTTTCTTGCTCTACCCCCCTCTCTTTCTCTCTCTTCCCCTCCTCGCGATAACAAGTAATCTAACAATCTCGATTGTATTTGCCTGGTAATCCTTCAAATTCTTTCAAATCCTTTCGAAATTTTTCGTTTCCACCTTACGATAAAAATATAATGTTACGCAATATGCAAACACACGGTTCTCGTAAAATGTGATGTAAACGTGTACATTGTCAAAAATGAAATGCACATTTCAGAAGTTCCGTTTCTTTTTCTTCTTCAAAATAATCAACATGGCAAAAGAGAAAATGATATTTACATATTCTACATAAAGATAATCGGATAATAAAAAAAAAAGAAGAAAAACGAAGCCTCCCAATGAGTATATGTTATTACGATTAGTGTTCCGCTCTCTCGTTGTATGAATGGGAAAGAAAAAACGAGAAAAAAAGAAGAATTATGAATTTGAACGCGGTATCCGAATGGAAACTAGACGATCATTGATTGAGAGTGCATTTACGGGTTTGATTACGTATTCGGTCGTTTACGTAGGCTATATAAGATGGATGCGTCTGAAAATTTGGCAATCTTCCCTGAGCGTACTAACTCGATAGAACTAGAATGTCGCGAACAGTCTCTGAATCAACTATTCCGAAAATTAAAACTCGCATGATCAGATATATCGATTTGTTTGGCGATAAATATTTAAGTGATTTGTTAAGTACCTAATGCCATCGTGATAGCATTGTATGTCATAGAGGTTTTTCCTGCTCTTCATTGTTTGATAGTTTTCTGTTGACGAGCGTCGACGCGTTTAAACATCATCGACTATTCTCTGAACGTTAAGAATCCTCTTGCTTTGGCAGGAGATTCGTTCTTTCTTCTTCTTCCTCGAGCAACTTCTTTGCCGACATCACTCTGTTCAGTTCTCGACACGCGAGGATCTCCATATCTAAATCCAATTTGTTTGGCGTCTGGATGGGACTTGTCACCGATGTTGCCTGTAACGCGGCGTGCATAATAATAAGAGCTTCATGGACTCAATGTTACAGAAAAATCGAAACAGTAAGTTATACCTTCGTCGGCGAATTTTTCAGCTTCCCGTTATGATCGCTATACGATGAAACAAATTTCGAATGTGTAACCGGGCTGGCACTGACGGGGGCCGGTGAAGTCGGAGCGGTCGCACTGTGAACAGGAGATTGCACGCTCTCTTTATCTTTTTTCGGTTCCTTTTCTTTATCGATTGGCAACACCGGAGATTCTGGCACGCTACGGTCATCCTCATCCAAAGAGTGCAACAGCTGAAACATTCAAAAATTATTAGAACGTTCACAAGAATAAGACGTCCCTATAGTTCGAACAGCGTTTTCGAATGGTATCAATAGACTGCAGATGTTTATGCACTTTGCAATTTTTATAGACGAATTTGAAGAAAGTGAAATTTTAATTCGACTGCAACGGTGTCGGGAATGTTCTTCTTTAGATATGTTAAACTATAAAAAAAAGATTTTTGCAACCCGTCGAACTAGAGAGACCCCTTAAACGATTGCTAGACTTTTCGAAACGATCCGCGTAATGATCAACCTTTTCGACTTCGTCATCAAACTGCTCGTGACCAGGTAACGGATCCTTTTGGCTCTTTTCCAAAAGCGTAGCACGTTTCGCAGCCAAATAAAGAGATCTTTTAATTTTAACGTAAAACACTTCCGTTACTGCCCGTACTGTATAATCAGGGACGAAAGTGTATCGTAGCATAGAGTCTAAATTGATAGACTGTATACTTCCTACCGCTTGTGGATTCGAGGTAGTAGGAGATTCGGCTAAAAATTCAACAAAAATAGTCAGAGAGTCAATAGTAACATTAACACAGAAAGAAAAGTATAGTTACGCGAGGTCTTACCAACTCCGATATTCACGTTAAGCGCTTGAGAGCCGAAAAATGTGAATGGACCACTTTCGAACATCATATTCTCCTTTCCGACCGTAACTTCAACACGACCTTCCAAAATCAAAACAAAATAGTCGACTGCTTTTCCTTGTTGGTAAATTACTGCTGCCGGATCGTGTCTCGCTTTTTCGCGCGTTTTCACTTTGACATGATAAATAATGTCTTGTTTAAGCAAACGACGTAAAATAGTTTCCGATATTGTATCGGATTTAAATGCGTCTACAGCTGTGAATTATATATTACACTCAGATGTATCTTAAGAGTATTCTAACAACAGATTTTTATATAAATCTCATATTTTCTTAAATCAAAACACTTCTTCCTACTTGTGGATAGATACTGAAACATGGCCAGTGTCAACTGCGGTGATATATGAATTCGTTGGTTCTCTTTCTTCTCCGCGAACACAGTAAAGTCTTGTACTTTATGCTTAGCTTGCCTTCTACGTTTCGTTTTGTTATCCGCTGCGGAAGAGATCATAATCGATCATATAAAGCCGTGAAAAATTGATCAACTCGTTAACAAACAAATCGATTTATCTTACTGAAGACGTCAGTTTCATCCATGATCTCAGCTTGAATCAATTCTTCTATGACATCCTCCAATGTAACTAATCCTATCACCTCATAAAACGGATCTCCTTCGCCTTCGTTATTTACTCTTTGAACAAACGCCATATGTCCTTTATGACCTGACATGAAATGTACACTTTTATTACACAACGTTGGCTTCCAACGGGAGAATTACGCTATTCTATCTAGAATATTTACCTTCTTTAAACTGCTTGAACATTATATCTAACGTGACATCTTCGAAAATAAAGTTGCATTGATTTTTATAAAACTGACACAACGCCTTAAGCGGCATATTATCGTCGGGATCAACGAACGCAAGATCTTTAATATAAAGCATTGTTACTATGTTCGTTCTTGTCCCCTCGAATACTGGTATCCGTGAGAAACCTGAAACCATCAACTATAAATATTCGGTTTCAAGGATAATTGAGGTAAGGTATAAAAAACGCGTACCAGTCTTCATGATTTCCGATACTGTTTCAAAATCTAGAATGGCATTGTAATCCAACATATATACATCCTCGATTTTTGTCATTACGTCGGCAACAGTTTTTTTCCGTAATTCTAATGCACCAGCAATGATGTTCACCTCATCCTTCTCTAAATCATTGTAGCCTGTGGTGACCTAGAAGTAATTGATATTGGCATAGTTATGATTCCACGTGAATCGATATGAAATCTTTAACAGTGTTTTTACATTACATAAGTAGAGCACTTGGAAAATGGTTCTGTATATTAATTACACAACTTACATGTTTGTATTCGTATACGTACACGTATATACACGGATACGAGTTACGTATAGAAATACATTTTAACGATAAGTCCAGCTTGAATTAGCACAGTATAAATATATGTAAAGTTATCTTATTTAAGTTTCACATTGATAAGTAATCTAACATGTACTCTGTAGAATGTGAAAACTTCAGGCAAAACGTCAATAGATCTATATCTTACCTACATATGATTGAATTTGGATGTCAGTTTAATAATCTGCCCTATCCATGCTCAATCAGATAAGATCCGTAAGAGTAAAAAGTTTGGAAAGGCGTTTCATAATGTATACTTCAAATTACAATCAGAGAAAAACTATATTAAGTACATACTGTAATAATAATCTAATGTATCTATAGCGAATTCTTTTCTTTGTTCTCACCCTTACGAGTTCCTTCAAACGTTCACGATTATACACATTGCCAATTTCTTCGCCCAAAAGAACATCTAGAAGCTTGCTGATCGGATAACTCAATGGAAATGTTATTATCATAGTTAATTTTGTTATATAGATTGTTTTAGCTCCGATACATAATCCGTGTCTACTGCAAATAGCCTGAAACCATACAACAGGTTTACGTTACAACTGTGCAACACGTGATTGCTCCCATTACATGCATGATTCAATACATACTTGCGGCGAAATTTCACCAAAAATCACGATGGCCAAAGTCGAACAAATAACTGCGACTAAACCGGACGTCAAATCATCTAGCAAAATAGTGAACATCGAATTCACCAAAACGTTTGAGAACAATATTGAACATAGCAAATAATTCCCATGATTCCTCACTGGCTGTATGGTCCTTGCATATTGTTTTTCCTTTGATACATATTACATTATTATAAAATCGTAATTTAGAATCAATTTAGAATAATAATATGATAAAGAGCACACCTTCTCAGTTCCAGTGTTGCAGAGTATTTTTAGCTCGGTTCTATCCATTGCCATTAATCCCAAATTCAAACCAGAAAACAAAGCAGAGAAACAGAGACACATGAGGATGATTATGATAGTTAGCCAAAGTGGTAAAAATTTTTCGTATGTATAAATCTGTAAACAACAGCTACTATTAATAATAGATATATTTAATGCAATAGGATACTTGGTAGTAATATTTGTATTCTAGATGCGATACACTCGTAAAACACATTTACTTACAGTGCCCCATGTATGTGTACCTTGATGTTTGAAGAGAACACGATCAGAAGCATCCCTTCCGTGTACCGGTTGTTTTATACATACGTAAAACGGAGAGCCAAGCGGCAATACCACATCTATAGTTGCAGTATTGTTATTTACATTTTTCACCTACATCAATAAAACCTTTCGTTCATATAAATACGATTAACTAATAAATAACAATGGTAAGTGTTTACCGGGAATTCGTTGGTTTTTATCTTGTCGCAAATCGTACCCCACGATGCTGGTTCATCCGTAAAAGTGACTAATATATCATCTGTAATACCGATACCAAACAGTCTTATAACAACCCTGCTCTTGGCCAATATTTCTGGAATTCCATCAGCACTGTAACTGGGATCCTTATCCGCAGTTTCTATTCTTAATCCCTGAATAACTGGCACTACATGGTACTCATTGTGGTCACTGTGAATGGAAGCAGGAAACTCTTGACGACGCGAGCGATAATATTTCCTGAAAACAGAACCTGATTTTATGATAAATCCTGAAACATCATTTTATCTCATCTATTTAATATCAATGATCGATTGCATCTTCTTTGAAATAGATGTAGTATTATTTTATTAATCAAACATAGTTATTTAGGTCAAGGTTTTTGGTCTCCGATGAGATGCAATTACAAATCCAGTAGAAGAAGCATGTTTTACTTTGAACGAAATTAAACATTATGGCTTTCTTTTTTTTTTAATAATTTCATACATATATCACACATATTTCTGCAGCACGAGAAAACACGAGGAATAAAGTTTCCTCGCTATCGTACGATATCGTCAAAAAATACCAAACACTTGACGTGCAATATAAAATTGTAATAAAGTAGGATAAAATCCTTGCCGTCGGTAATATCGGTATTTCCCTGTAGTTAAAAAATTGTGCCATGTCATAAGACGGATATCTATTATTAGTGAAAGAAGGGCCAGTTCCCGAATGAACGTTCAATAAAAGATAAATGATAAATGATCGAGCGTTCGAACACTTACTCGGATCGTGACGGAGAAGCGATAGTAAAGTTGCTTCCCAGATTGGTCCATTTTTCACCGAACCTGGTGACGATTCTTAGACAGAAATAGATTGTGGTATCCTTAAATGTAGGAATTTGGTCGAATTTGTAGACCGCACGGTTGCCATTCGGCGCGATCCAGACAGCGTGTAATTTGTTGTTCGGGTTTGGATCACAATTGTCGGGTGTGGAAGACCAGCACAAAGAAACGTTGCTCTCGAGACCGGTGCCAAGAACTTCGACAAGGAAATCCGAACTGTCCGACGTGTATTTCCGCGCGTCGTATTGTTCCGTGTCCAAAATATTCACTGATCTCACATTTTGACCACCTATTACATTCACTTCTATAAATGCGTTAGCGTATACTACATTGAATATTGTAAAAACAAGTAATAAAAGAGCTGCCGGTGTGCCTGAACGGTCAACATGTTGCGCCATCATGCGACAAGTGCACCGTGACAACTTCACACTGTCGTTGGTTAGTGGTCTATTTATAATCTCGGATTCTCCTATTGCGCCTGCGTATTTCTTCGATCACATCTCACCGTTATTCGCCAAGACACGCTATCGCATCTTGTCCTGTGAAAGTGGGGAGAGCATTACTCAAATTCGGATATGCATACATTCACCTTCCGCTATAGTATACACACTACTAAACGGGTGACGTATATTAAAAGCAACCACTTATTACAGGCCTCGGAATTAACGTCTCGCGGCGGCCGATTTTTAAAGACTACGCCCCCTGTTTTTTGGACAAAATTCAATAACTTTTGTTCCGTTTATGATACAGATAAGTTTGCGGGATTACGCGTGTAATGAAAATCGCACGACTGACGACGCGCAAGATGAATTATGTCGATGTTGCATTGATATTAATTATTCAACCTACGAGTGTAGAGGCAGAACAAGCTTTTTTTAGAACACCCTTATAATTACTTAAGGAGCACAATAATTAATAGTCTTTGTTTTTTACAAACGTATTTCCAAAGTCCTACATATTAAAATTTTGTTGCATAATTCGAACATCTTTCTGATTTTTCTAATTTCTGATGGTACACACACAGACACACACAAAATAAAAGGAAAGACAATATAATTGTTTTTCGCGCCTATACATTACCACACCGACGAGACTGCCAATGCTCGTGTATTGAGCGATACCGGTAAGTGGGCACGCTGGTCGCGGGGATAACGTGGAAATTACAGTGATCTGAAATGCCACATCGCTAAAAGTTCCACCGCTAGTATAAAACTGCAGATAATGTCGGGCGCTGGCAGACAGTACCTCGTCGGTAACATTACCAGAAAGATGCTCTCTGACATTACCTACAGTTGGTAAAGAAAAGATAAACACGAACATTTCGAAAGAACCATACAGTTAGTTACATGCAGTATGAGCGGGAATTTTTTAACGGCTGTGTCACGCAACTCTGTTTGATAATTTTTAACAGGTTTATAAACACACTTTTCAAAATATTTAACAATACATAAAGATTGAAATCATTTAATTCACATTTCACATAATGCCGCAAGGTTAGTACTAATATATGAACTTACTTCTGTTATTATTCTTCGCGCGAAGAGGTTATGTTGGCATGTAATGTATTGAGATCGAGCTGCACGAAAGTAAACAAGATTTTCTAATATTTTAGCAACAGTTTCGCCCATGGAAAGAGACATAGTCAGAATAATCAGGAAATTTAAATTCGAAGAATTAGAATCGGCGGTAATGCCTGTTTTCCCCGAAATTTCTTGGAATAATATCAAACTTGAGTTGGTCAAATACCACAACGCTTTTACTACAACTAATGCAGCTCAATTTATCAAGATAGCTATAAACGTAAGTATTCTGTTTAATTGTATTAGGATATATATGTGCGCATTATATACAAAGAATATTTACATACATACATATATCTTTGTGCCTTTGTAACAGAACAACAACCTAGACCAGAAAGATTTGAAAAATCGTTTATCAATGTTGCAGCTTATTGGTAATATGTGATTTCTTATTATTTTATCTTAATTGGTTGCTCTCTATTATCAATAATTAAACGTTTCAGATATAAGTTGGCACAACCATAGAAAAAAATGGTATGGTCATTTATTACAAGGTTGTGGAAAGCCTATAAATTATTTCAAACACAAAGAGATTCAAGTTAATATGGAAGAGTATTTTGATTCGTTAAATCTGAAAGTGGATATAAAATTATACACGCATAATAGCACGACATATATCTTTGTATCTCCAAAAGGCAAATTTAGAAACAAGATTCTGCACAATTTACCTGTTATCTTTGCTGTATTTGTGGGACAGAAATATTTTTTCACCAGCAAGAAAAATGTTTCTCCAGATATTTTGCAGGCGATAGTAACGAGTTCAGGTTTTCAGAAAAGCAAACAAATGAATTTAACGGGTAAAAATTTGAAATCGTTGAGTAAAATGCTTAGAAAAAGGAAAGAAGGAGTATTAAATTCGGATAACATTCATAACATTGTGGAGTATAACGATGCTGAGCCTGAGAGAAAGTAATTTATTATGTTTTAAAAATCCTTAAAAAGAATAGGATTATTTTTTTATTATTCATAATAATAGATCCATAACTTTTGTATATTTTTTAGAGCTACTGGTATAGATTTTACTCAGTGCAAACAACGAAAAAAATATGCAGAAGAATGTTTTGGGGATAATCCTCCTACTATAGAATTACTTGTTGTAAATGGATCTAGCAAAATTCTTACACCTGAAGACGAGTCCACAGAATTACTGAATGAATTAATGACAACTACGTTAGTACTATATTTTATACATTCCTAACATATTTCGATATTTAGTATTATCAAGTAAACGTAAATTTTCTGTATTTCAGATGGGAGTACCATAGTCCTAATATTGTTACCTTATTAACGAAATTAATAGAGCAGCGAATACTTGTTACACCTGTACCACATTATATATCGAACCTTATGGTTCTAGGCGAAAATGAATTTACGATTCCAAATAATTGACGATTTTATATTTAAATGATATATAACATTTATATATAGTCACAATTGCAGGCAGAGCTTGCAAGCTCATTTTATTATCTTCAGGAAATTTTAAAAGAATTTTTTTACATATTTAGCAAAATTTTTAATGGTTTAAATAAATGCTTCGATGTTTTAAACATTATTTTAGTATTGACAATTATGTTTCTAAGTAATATTGTTATTTTATAAATAGAAAATTGAATATTATTGTACATAGTTTTTAGTTGTTTGTAAGTTAAGAATAACTTGCAGATAAAATAATTTTATATATAAAAATTGTATACTTTTAATAAAGGTAATATTATATTATACTAATATAACATAAATGAATATAACTTTCATTTGCAGTTCAACTCGACATATCGTCGTCGAACTCATCTTCTGATGTTAAATCTGGGTCATCAGCTTGCGCCAGACATTTATCGCAACGACAAATAAACAAATATAAAGAACGTAAAGCTTTTTGTCTAGAGTGTCTACTTCTTTCTTGATCACATTCGTCAAGATAACTTATACATATTTCTTCTTCGGGTTCAATGTTGCGAATCGCTTTTAAAACTAAAATATTGTTTGAAAATGGAAATTCTACGATCGCGTTTGGTACACAGCTGTGATTTACCGCTGACTGAAGAGAATATAGGCCAAAACCTTCATTATTTAGAAAAACGCCTACAACTAAAAACATAAAATCATAGAATATATTTTAGGGAGATCAAGGACAACGTAATTTTTAAAAATTGTTACCTTCATCCATTTCAGAGTAGATGCGATCTATTAGTTTATCCACAAAAATTCTTTCCTCTCTTGGTAAATCTAACGAGGATACATTTTTTACCCACTCGCTAAATGCGCTAGTACCAATCCCTTGGCCATTTGTACCTATTAAGGCTAATAAACTTCTAAAACCATCTGGTGTAAACCACTGCAAATTAAAATTCATGCGTATGTTGTAACGTAATAGATTTCAATTGTATTTATACTATTGTTGCATACATTCGATGTAAATTTTGTATCCAGAGCCTTCTGCATCATTTCTCTAAGCACATTGATTTGACCAATAAATTTCTCCTCTAATAGGTTGTGTGCAATTTCATGTACTTCGTTGACCGTGCAGTGACAGAACTGTGAAAATGAGGAAAGAACCTCCTCTTTATTATCTGCTTGATTCACTATAGCTACCATTCTAGCTGGGAGCATTATAGTTCCTGATTCCGGTGGGTAATGCATTTGCTTCCACGTTTCGTTTAATTGCACAAGTGGATGAGATTCGTCTTTTTCTCGCGTACGAGAACATAATGTACTGTGATACCTACGATTGAATTAAATGTTTTGATTACCAGTGGAAACTATTTACGAATCTGCGTATAGTACCTTGAGTAAGCTTCGTTTTGGCATTCAATGCTACAATATTTTGTACCGCAATCGGGACATTCTGTAATTAATTCTTTTTCCGTTCCACAACATTCAGGATGCGGCAGAATAATCGTTGAATTTCCAGTCAATCTATGTACATTTTCTTCAGCAGTTTCTAACGGTGTTAAGCAATTGTCGCAAGCTAAATATCCGTACTCTAAATTCCATGACAATTGACAGCAAACTAAAGGTTTCTCCGTTAAAATTGTATCTCCGTCTTTGAACGCACGGCTAGCGAAAAGTCCTTTTCCCTGTAATGTAATTTACATGAGATTCTATTTATATGAATGAACACCAGGTTGTTTTCAGCGAGACGTGACTTAAAACTCCAACGATATAATATATTAATATATTGTACCTTTTCCGCGTTAATTATTTTAACTTTAAAATTACTCGAACTCATCGTTATTCGGTTATTTTAATAAGAAACGATACTACATACAATGAAACGTATGTATAACAAGATACGCATGTATGTATTCTAACCATCAAATATGTATTTTGCTTCCATCATCATAATCGTACTACCATAGTCAAACTGAGTCAGAAAAGTTCGACGGAAGAGAAAAGATAGTGCCACGGGCAAGAAAAAAATCATTCTACAATTCTGTGGAAACGGATACGTTATTATTTGCAGTTAAAAACGGTGTATATTTTTAATATTTCTTGAAACGGTCGATGTACTTGCATGTACAACGAAGTAACGTCACAGAGTACTTGACTCAAGTACTCTGTGCTAACGTTATGTGGAAGTGCTCGCAGCACTTCCGTGAAGACAAGCTTCGGATTGCTTCGGATGTAAGTTACCTGTCGCGTATCGGTTCAGTCTCCTTTGATAAAGAATATTTCAAAAACTGTTGACTTTGTTTCATTGGATCGCAGGGAATAATGAACGGTGCGATGGCAATGGTGAGTCAGCTTCCCTCGACGTTTTAACGAGAAGCATTGAAACTGTTAAAACTAATACACTATAGGGATCATGATGGCGGTTGTAAATTACTTCTAACGTATTTAAACGATTCACAATCAAATGATTTAATAGATCGTGAAGACAGAACGACAATATTCTTTTTATCGTACTTGACGGCGTACAAATAAATAATTAATACGAGACTTATGCACGTAATATTATATATTAGTCAATCGATAATGTTATTGACTTTATCATACAGTTTGATACATTCTCTCGTAGTGTATATGATTTCGTGAATAAGGAGGTCAATATTACTTTTACATTAGATTTTAACGTTATTTGAATATCGATTGACTAACTTTTAGCTAATGATAGTCGATTGTTTAAGGACTATCGATTAACAATTGGCAAAATCTAGATAGGCTTGATAAAGCTACAACGTATTTTTGATTATTAGATTTTGCTGACTATATTTTACGTATGTTTTCACAGGCACCAACATCCCAGAACAACGCAGAGCCACCAAGCAAGAAACCTAGAGTCGAAGGTACATTGCTAATGCATCCCAATAACTGTATCCCCCTAATCGCTAACGAATCGTACGGTTAAGCATACAAGTGGAAAAAGATGGTGAACAGAGAAGCAACGACAAGCATAATATAATTTTAAGCAAAGGAAATGATGAAGAGAAACATATACTATTTACTTAGGACAATCAGATGCTAGCTTTCTATTAAACTGCTGGCAAACTCTAAGCGTTGAGAGGTCTATCGCAGTTTCAGAATATATTTTGGTAGGCTAGGGTAATAGGTGATCGTTGGCCCTCAATGAAACTAATGTATGGTTGTCCTTCTGTTCTGAGATGTTACAGCGGAGAGACAGTACAGAATCTGTGGCCTACGACTGAGCTGTGATCATGAGCGTGCGCCAAACAAAGAAAGAGAACGCTACATTCGTTGAACAGAACAAATCTGAGTTTTGCAAACTCCACTGACACAGCATCTATTGTCGAGTACCAAATACGATGCGTATTTTAGATAGGTCAGCATTTTAGGGTAGTCTTCTTCCATCCTAATTATAAGCCTCGATCTACATGGAAATTATTTTGTTTAACAAATTTCTTCTTGTGAATTTATTTAAAAAAGAAAACCAATCAATTTCGGAGGAGGCTTATAAATAGGATAGGCAATGGCGATGTGTATTTTTCAAGATATTCTCAAATGATATTCGTCATGTTTGCGTTTCCATTGAATAAGTACGAGGTAAGAGATATTGTTGTTAAAGAAGATCAGCCTGTTGTGATTCAACAGGAAATTATTGCAGAAGGGCATACAACACGAGAAAAACTATACGTGGCTTTTCAACGATCGGTCGCGTTCGATTTCTTGTCAATTAGGATCGCCATTGCTGCATAGAAAGTGTTAGGGCTAATTGCGTGGTAGGTTGGAAAAGGCAAACTGTAAGAAAATGGCGCAGAAAATGCACTGAGAGTATTCTCCTTTGCTTTGTGCTTACAGATTTGTGCGTCGCCTCAATCTCGGATAGTTTGCGCACAACCATCATTGCTCAGCCCAGAACACGGTTAGCCGTTAATCAAACGATCGAACAAAGTTAACAATATATCAATTCGTGAAACTGCAAAAGTCGTAAAAGAGAAAAACCAAGCGTTTCAACGTGTTCTGATTTCTGTTTCAGAGACTAGCAGACCAAATTGGTTATGATCGTATGAAACCTAAACTAGTTATCGGTAGTCTGATTTCGTTGAGGCTAATAATAATGTAAACAGTAACAAAGTTTAAACGAAAGATTCTAACGCATTCGATTTGCAGAGATATATGATCTCTTTTTAATTTTTCATTGAAGTTTTTAACGAAATTCGAAATCGTTATTATTCTTGTACCAAAGCATATAAAGTGATTTTTACGATAAATGGTGTGCAAGAAAAGAAGGAAATTCCCCTATTTTCCTCGATGCGTGTACACGTACCATGTATAATGCACATTATACATAGTACCTTGTATTAATTAATTCAAATGTAATATTATTCCTGACTATTTTAATTTCTTTGAACTTACAGTTCGGAGGACGGTTCTACCGTGGGAACTGCTGCACGACGTCGTTACTTTATTCATCTCATTTTAAGTTTTGAAATTGCTGTGGCGCTTCATAGAAAATTACGTTTTATATGATTCTTATTTTACATTTGCACAGCCACACTATCTTTTAAATAACAAACTAGTAACGCGAATACTTGATATCCTGTTCAATTTTAAAGAAAAGTTCTATTCCCTACGAAATTGTCATTTCAGTATCTCTTATCTATTGTCATGAAAAGATAAATACATGGTGGAGATACGAAATGATACTAATTTTAATATTACAATTATATCTAATACTAACTTTCTTCGTAGGAAATGCAACAGAGTTCTTGCCAGGCCCTATATATGATCTTAATCAAATCGGACAAGTTGTTGCTGGTGAGTAGAATTGCAAATTGTACAACGTTCTTGACGACATTCGAAATGATGTATATCGTAATTGTGACAATCGAATTATAGTCACTCCAATTTAAGTAATATTGAGAGTTGATAATGATCTCGTGGACATGTAGCTGATAAGATCTGACACGGCACCGATCGATTAATCTCCTCTAATTAACACGAGTTGCGCTATTAAACGTTTTATTGATTTTGTTGCAGGACCTGGAGCTAAGTATCTTACGTTACCTGGCATTCTAGGTGCAGGTCTCCCAAAAATTACATCAGAACAGCAGGATACAGTAAATAGAGCAAAGAAATATGCCATGGAACAAAGCATCAAAATGGTTTTAATGAAACAGACACTGGCGCATCAACAACAGGTAATTTTCAAAGACGAAGCTAACAAACTTTACTCGCCTAACATACATTTTACATTCCATTGTACATTCATCGATTTCTGTCTTGAGAATTTTCTGTTCTACGATGTGTAACGCGATACAGTTATTAATCGTGTATTGCATATCAACCATGTATACATTCCATATTTACCGTTTCAGTGGGCAAAAAGCATGGAAAGAATGTTTACCGAAGTTTTAGTAGCTCGGTAATCGAATATTAATTCTTAAGAATGCACAATGGATTCAATGTATATTTTTTTATGAATTTATACATTACAATTTTGGGGTTCTTTTTTATCTCAAAAAGTATCATTTATGAAAAATGTATTCTATATGTTGGTTCCTCTATTTAGCTCTTTGCCAATACATAATACCAAAAAGAGAAAAAGATCGTTTCATATACGCAAATACAGTAGTTTCAATTAACGTTTTGTCCTTGCAATTTAGCTCGCCCCGCCGAGTAATTTTAATCAATTGCATAAACATTTTAACCTGTGTTCGTTATGACGAGCGAGTAAAGTCACAAAAAATATAACAGAAATTTAAAAAAAAAATACGAACACTGGAACCTAACTCTGATCGGTTGATTTTTTCTCCCCGCAGAAGAATAAGTTGGTCCTGCGGCAGCAAGTTTTATTGCTAATGTGCAGGTTAGTGTCAACCAAATCAAGACAGAAACAATATGAAACCGCCTTACGATCAAACACTCCTAAACGTTTCCCTGAGTTACTACTGTAAGAGAAGGTTAGATATCTTGAGATAATAGTCGGCGGGAGCAGAGCTGTACCAGCGCGATGGAGGACAAGTTTTTGTGCATGAATCTCTGGACGATTTGAGAAAAATAATCGAAATATGTACTTCTGAGCTCAATTCTTCTTTCTTCCCGTGTTGCTTAGTATACTGTACTTGTAACCACAATTTACAAGACCAGCTTATTTGTCTTGTATTCACGTTATTATATTTGATCGTCATAGTTTGATTCGATAAAGGGTAGAGATTTCCCTTTGGGTGTTGTCAATATTAATTCGTTATGTCGAACGAAGAAAAGTTTTGGGTTGAGCAAAGAAGGTGGAATGGTATAAGAGCTTGGGGGATTTTTGAGATGAACGAGACTGGTGTATGTAAGGGGGAGGGATATCAATAGAAGGCCTATGGTCCTTTGTGTTACAGCAAATGGCTAGTCAACGGAATCAGGTGCAGAGACAGCAGGCTCTCGCCCTCATGTGCAGGTTTGTTTGTTCTTTGTCTTAGCCCTCCAAATTTCGTCCTCGAGACTCGTCATTTTGAATCGAAGATTTTTTTTAACTCTCGATTATCCATTGTATAATTTCAATTGGGTTATCTTAGATGTTCGATCAATTGGAATATCGTGATCGCGTTTTCTTTATAATTTTTTTTTCTCGATACGCTACAATCGCGCGCCGAGTTAGAAAACTATATTCTTGTATGCAGCGGAGTCTTTCATTCACACGAATAAATGTTCCGTTCGATCAGTGATTAGTAATAGGAGAGACTAGAAGATATATTTTGATAATCGTTAGAGATAAAACAATGAAAGAATTCGGTCTAATAATTGCGGGTAATTGTCGGCTGAAATCAAATTCCTGTACGACAGGGTATATGTGGGCAGCATCAGTTTCGAATTGAAAGAGGACACGATTAGGCAAGCTTTCTTGCCTTTTGGTCCTATAAAATCAATCAACATGTCTTGGGATCCTGTTACCCAGAAGCACAAAGGATTTGCATTCGTCGAATACGAGATACCTGAAGCAGCACAACTTGCTTTGGAACAGATGAATGGTGTCATGATTGGTGGACGTAACATCAAGGTAGCGGGACGTACCTATATAACGAATTTCCTGTCCCCCAGCAATCCTATCATCCCGCCGGAGGTCGGCAAATTTTTATTTAGTTTTATCCAATATTATATCGCTTTTGATTGAACTGCATCATATTATACAACAGCATGCACTTCGATCAAAATCCTTCTTGAATTTCTTCTTAAACACCATAACGATTGTATCAACGTAAATCTTTCAATTTCTACGATGCACTTTTAGTTGATTTTTACGGTGCTTTTGCATAAGTGTCGAATATTTATGAAACGCAATTGTTCGTACAAAGTATAATAGTTTTTGTTTAAAACGTACACATAATTTCTTCATAGTTCCTGCCTTCCGTTCCATTCCGTTTCTCTGTTACTTAATTACAATTGGAATTATATTATTGTGACGTCAAAAGTACCTTTTATAAATTGCTGTACTTTCTTTTAGGTTGTCGGACGACCGTCAAACATGCCACAAGCTCAATCAGTCATAGACGAGATTACCGAGGAGAGTAAACATTATAATCGCATTTATATCGCGTCTATACATCAAGACTTAACGGAGGACGATATTAAGTCGGTATTCGAAGCTTTTGGTCCTATTACCTATTGCAAATTAGCACAAGGTAGTTCACCTCATCGTCACAAAGGATATGGTTTCATCGAGTACGAAACGATGCAAGCTGCATTGGAGGCTATAGCATCGATGAATCTGTTCGATCTCGGTGGTCAATATTTGCGAGTAGGCAGAGCTATCACTCCACCGAATGCTCTTATGGGACCACCGAGTGGAACGAGTATGATGCCTACTGCAGCGGCAGTGGCAGCAGCCGCTGCAACCGCCAAGATTCAAGCAATGGATGCAGTGGCCAGTAACGCGGTAGCTCTAGGACTAACTAAACTTGGAGCAGCTGCTCCCCCGATTCTGAATCAAGGTATAGAAATATTACCAAGGAAAACACAGTGTTTTTGTCGATAAATGTCTCAAATGTCTGGCCTATGATTGTCCCAGAACTATCCCCATTACCACGGGGTATACCCTTTTTCTTTAGAAAAATTCCACAAATATAGAAAAACTAAGAAGTTTTGTTATTGAATTAGTTATGTTTACACTTCTCGGCTTTTCTACGTTCAGTAAAAGTGAAAGAATATTATTCCTTATCGAGAAAACACTGTATCATGCTACTTACCCTCCGATTTCGACGATTTTTGGACATGTTATATACCTTTCGCATGTCTAAATAGAAGATAAGTGGCCACCAATACTAACGCGTGCTCTGCCACAGACGCATAAATATAGACAGAATTGTAATGTGCAAAGAAGCAAGTTGTTCGAAATATCGATTTCTACAACATGTCCAAAAATCATCGAAATCTGAGGGTAGGTAACTGTTCTGCAGGTTCACCAATGTCACAATTGCCGAATACCTGCGTCATTTACAATTATTGATATTTCATTGTGTATGCAGCTTTGCCTGGTATAGTGAGACCCACTCTTGCTCCTGCCACGATGATGGCGCCACCAACTATAGCAACTGTAGCTCCAGTCATTCCTCCGCCCGGTATAGCTATACCACAGGCTCTAACTAGACCACCAGCAATTATTCAACCGATACCTGGACAACCGGTTGTCATACCACCACCAGCAGTCGTAGCTCCAACAATAGTGGGTACTCCAGTTGTAAGTATTTAATCATTCGACTTGTATTCGTCTAATATTCTTGTTCGAAAACAATAGAAACTATTTCGATTATTAGATACCAGTTACTACTACCACGAATTCCGACATAATGAGGCGAGCGCAAGAACAAGCGGCTCATCAAAAACAACAAGAGGAACTACAAAAGAAGTTGTTGGAGGAAACGGAACCTCAGACTCTGCAACAACAGGAAAATATGTCGATCAAAGGACAAAGCGCGCGTCATCTCGTCATGCAGAAACTTATGCGCAAAGTGGAGTCCCGAGTTGTGATCTTGAGAAACATGGTGGCACCAGAAGATGTCGATGAAAGTTTGCAAGAAGAAATCCAGGACGAGTGTTCAAAATTCGGTGTTGTGGAAAGAGTTATCATTTATAATGAACGACAATCTGAAGACGATGAGGACGCAGAAGTTATCGTGAAGATTTTCGTGGAATTTTCTCAAATGAGTGGTAAGCTATGATACGTTTTTCTTTTTAGAATAATCTTTTCTTTGAATTATATCGGTATAATCGATTAATATTTCAGAAGCGGAACGTGCAAGGGATTCTTTGAACGGTCGCTATTTCGGTGGACGATTAGTAAAAGGCGAGCTGTATGATCAAGCTCTATTCGACAATAGCGATTTTTCAGGTTGATCGGTAAAGCATACGTTTTTCGTGCATTGGACTGTTTTAATTTCTTTCGATTGAAAGAATTTATATCTGCTGTTGACTGATGTTTCGTACTCCGATACACGCGAAGTATCTTTTTACAAACTCCAGGATTCGGTATCTAATCTCGTTATCGAGGAAAGGAAAAGGATCGATTTAGATATCAATTTTTCTATCGCAGAAAATTAAGTTTGCAATTGATACGATATTCAAAATTCCGTTTTGATATTTTCTACTACACTGGTAACGAATACATTTGGATGCTATTATTTCGTTACGTCGAAGAGAATTTTTTAGAAAAAATATTAAACATGTTGTGCTTGACTGAAGTTCCGTAAGAGAAGGATTCCATATACACGTATAGTTTCAGTACTGGTTTTTCATTACATCGATTAATTGAAGAGAACGGTCGATGATATACAAAAGAAAATACAATAAATGTATATGTATAGAAACGTAGGATATAATAAATTGTTTTACATATAGACTATACTTCACACAAACAATAAACACGTAAATTATACATCATAACAATACAAGTATATGTTATAATAAAATTTGTACATATTTACTAGATATTTTATTGATTTTCATTATTCGATGAGTTAGTTACATCCGTGATAAGATCGTTCCTTATATTTTTTAACTACCTATTGCTTTACAGTCTTTACATGTTTACTTATTTTTATATTCGTCGTACACGGGGAACGGTTTTCGTTCTTTCCTATCAATGTACATTTCTGATTTTTCTGAATTAGCACTTCCATATTTAGCTGCTATTTCTGCAGCTTTTTCTTTTTTACTCATTGTTATCTGATAATTTTTTTCTAGTTCTTCCTGTGTCGGTGGCTCTGTTCTACGATATCTTAACCAAGATTCCCATTCCGCAGGCATTTCTGGTTCAAAATTATCTTTATCCACAGCCTCGAAGTAACGCGTCGGCCTCTTCCGCGATGATTTACTAGCAATTGCTGTTTCATAGTACTTGGTACCATAACGATCTTCTCCTATCAATTTAGCACGATTGAAGTTTGGTTTCATAGAATTGATGAAACAATTCCAAATCAATTTCATCACACCTCGTTCTTTTCTAGACATTTCGCTATTTTATTAAAACAAGTCAAACTAAAAGAATGAAAAATATAAGTAATTAGAACCGATATGGAGGAAGAACCGAGTAGCCGATTCGCGCATAACTTTTAGGTTAGCTAACTAGCAAAGTAAAAGTTTCGAGTAGTTAATAATGACCTACGATACTTACAAGTTCGATTTCATTCATATTAAGAATGCATTTATACTTATTAATAGATTGTAAATTGGTCAAACTTCCCTTACAATAATATATTTGTGCAACACGAGCTAGCGAGAACGTTGTTTTACAAGCAAATGTCACAAATCAATTTCCACGACTTATTGCGTATAACATTTATTGCAACAATATAACATATTTTTGCTTAACATCAATTGGAAGTCGTTTCTTAAATAAAGAACACAAATATAGTTGTACGTTGCCCGTACTAATAGTAATCGACCATGGTAAGTACACAGTAAGTACAGTTGTGTTCAGTTGGTTGCGGTCACGCGATCGCCATTGTCATTGGTTTGAAAACTAGTGATTCTATGTTTATTCGATTGGTTCCACTGACCGAGGAAAGATTACTATTTCAAGTTCGCAATTATTCTTTCAATTATTACAAAAGTACGTGCGTCTTTTAAATTCGATTCTTACCAAAAGTAAAATGTTTCTTCTACTTCCGCGCGTTTACTTGTCCCGCGAACGCAAAACGTAATCGTACTTACGTGACCGCACGTAACTATACGTAACTTCGTTATTTACACTGTGTTACCGCTACGCAAAAATATATACCAAATCCGAGGTACATCCATCGTGTTGTAAAACGTAGTTTCGTTTTACGACTTAGCGCTTAACACGATTATATACGATTGCAAGGTTTCCGCAAAGGTAACAGCATGTCGTAAAATCAATTCCGTAACTTAATAATAAATACTCGGTTTTCTCGTATGCTCGACGGACGAGAGCGTAACGTGGATTTTTCTTTCGGTTTCAAAGCCGTTCCGCTGATATCTACAATTACAAGTATGCCGCAGGAAAATCGAATTACGGCGTTCCTTTTAAATGCTCGAAGAATTACAATGTTTGCGAGTGCGAACTACGATTCCATCGAACGGCTCTTTCGACGAGGATAGTTGAATTGTGAACGTCGATCGATGGTCGTCGAGAATCGTGTCGCCGTCGACCTACGTACATCGCGGAATATATCGACGGGGGGCGATTTTTTCGAAAAAAATGCATTTGAAACGCGTTTGTGCGTTTCTAAGCCGAGGAGCCTCTCGCAGAATACAGGCACACTTGCCGATTGGTTACGTCACTTCCAGGCGTGGTGCGGTGCAATGTGTTATGTGCGTGTGCTACTGAAAATGGCCGTGTACGTACGGGTCCGTCTAGTTTACTGATTTCAACATACTTTTTTCGCGTTTCCTCGACTATTTTTGGGTGATGAACAGTGGAATTTGTTCGGCTACACATCGTTCGCGAGATCGTGCGTGACGAAGTTCCCAGTGCGTCGTCAATGGTTACAAACCGAGACAAAGTGTGCCCGTTTCGTCAACGGCGGATCATTAAAAGAGAAGGTGAGCAGAGGATCTGTCCACAGAGATTTTTTTTCCCCCGAGGATCGTATTTTTCCGAGGATAGTCGTGCACGATGCTCGTGTCGGTAACGATTAGCAAGGTATTCGTCCGCTTGTTTCGTGTCATCGAAACTGGGATATCCTTTTACGATTTATCACGTCTCGCTCGTCGAGGAGAATCACGTATCGTATCGGCTTTGGCAGATTACGAACCGCATAGATGACTTTGTGGAAATCTGGTCAACGGGTTTGAAACGCGTTCGTGCGTTCTCTCGCGTGTACAGTTCGTACGAGATTTCTGTCAATTCGTCTGGCCCCGACGGATTTCGTCGTCGATACTTCTCCGATTCATGGAAGATGGGGAAAGTGTATTTACAAAACGATGGCGGACAAATACGGCCGAGATTACTTGTCAAAATTGTGTCAATCTCGTGACCGTCGTGTGTCGACATTTTTCAGAGAAATCTGTGCTCCTATGTAGCTATCAGTAAGCTCCGGAATTTTTACAGTGTTCCCACGTTCTCACCGAATCCTCCACATTTCCGTTTTGATATTCGCGAAACGAATAAACGTTACCGAATTTCACATTTTTCGGAAATCAAACGAAAACCATCGATTGTGACTACGTGAAAAATTGTACATACGTTACATAGCCGAATATGATTAATTATTAATTGTTGTATATAAATTATTATTATTATTATAATTTTCTCCAATATGCAAAACAATGTTTTCGTTCGACATTATTTTTTTATTACAGACGATTTGTAGTAGAATGAATTCCACAGTGTATATCAGTAAAAATTATGCCACAGTGTATAAAACTAGAGGCCTCTTTAGTTGGAATGTTGTTCTGTTAGCTATGTCCCAGTTTTCTCTATCAATGGAATTTGTATAGTAACACAGACCCTATTCTGAAAGAAAGCAGCTAAAGACTTAGCTTCTTTCTATCAGTGAAATATAATCTTATCCGAGATATAACAATGTTTTACTAATCTTCTTTTCTTTATTGCAGCCTTGTGCCTGTGTTCGAGCAAAACTAACGGATAATTAATAATGGGTTTGATTGTCGCTGCACGCATTGCTATGGAACATATCGACAAATCTATTGTTTACTGAACATCGATTCGAAGTTGTCAAGATGCGGGAGAGATTTGGTATAATTCCCCGGTATCGAATGGGGATTTGAATTCAATCTTTTTCTTCAAATATTTTCTATCGAAGTGGAAAATAAATCAATACGATTAGAAGTATGAAAGGCTGTAGTTAAGGAAGAAAAAGGGAGACCATTTTAAGGATCTTGTAACTGTTACGCGTTACAATGAGTTATTCGAACACTACATAAGTTTATGTTTAAGCGCAGAATTAGAGTAGATATTTCTCATTAGCGGTAATACTATTCAATTTTATAACATAATGTAATAGAAATACAGGTTTTATATGCGTGAATGTGTTGAAAGAATATTGCAAAAATGTCATTCTTGTCGAATCTGAAGAAAGCATTCCACTTTGGTGGCAATGACGCGAAGAAAAAGAAGTTGTATAACAATATTAAAATGGATTGTAATCCAGAAGAGTTCTGGGAAATGGTGGGCGAACTTGGGGATGGAGCATTCGGCAAAGTATATAAGGTAGATCACAAAATTTTTTAATTATACTTATAATATCTTATATATATATATATATTTGTAGTGTTTGCCAAACGTGTTTTTTATATTTTTTAGGCACAGCATAAACAAACGCAACAGCTTGCTGCTGCAAAAATGTGTGCCCTTGAAGGAGAAGATGATCTTAGCGATTTCATGATCGAAATAGACATATTATCAGAATGTAAACATCCGAATGTTGTTGAGTTACACGAAGCATATTTTATAGAGGGCAAACTATGGGTATGTTTTGCTATTGCACAACATTTACAAGATTATTCGAGCTTTGTCCGATAACGTCTACAAATCTGCAGATGCTGATAGAATATTGCGACGGTGGTGCTGTAGATTCCATAATGGTGGAGTTACAAAAAGCTTTAACGGAACCACAGATATCCTTCATATGTCAACACATGACTAAAGGACTTGCATTTTTACACAAATCTAAAGTAATTCACAGGGATCTAAAGGCAGGAAATGTTTTGTTAACAATGGCTGGAGGAGTGAAAATTGGTAGATTTTACATTTATGGTTCTTTATGTACCTAAAACGTTGAACGGATGAGCTAACGATCCTCTAATTCCACAGCCGATTTTGGAGTATCTGCGAAAAATAAGCATACATTACAGAAACACGATACATTTATTGGTACACCATATTGGATGGCACCGGAAGTAGTATTATGCGAAACGTTTCGGGATAATCCTTATGATTTCAAAGTAAGCTGTAATACACTTTCTGAATCTGATGCGTTAACGATCGCGTAACGTGTATAATCAAAAATGATTCGAATGTAGGTAGATATATGGTCGCTCGGGATTACCTTGATCGAATTTGCACAAATCGAGCCACCGAACCATGAGATGTCACCGATGCGGGTACTCCTTAAAATACAAAAGAGTGACCCACCGAAACTCGAGCAACCTGGAAAGTGGAGTAGAGATTTCAACGATTTTATCGCGAAGGCTCTTATAAAGGATCCAACATCGAGACCTACAGCCGACGAACTGTTGAAGCACTCGTTTATAAATCGGAATTTGGATTCTAAACCGATCAGGGACTTACTGTTGGAGTACAAAGCCGATGTCGTCGAAGAGGAATTGGTCGACGAGGAAGCAGAGGTACATTTCCTTTCTCGTCTGATTTTAAGAATCGATTCTCGTAATTCCAAACAGTTTTCGATTATGAATAATTTCTATGAAAAATATTACACATGTATATATTATGTATGTATATACGTTGTTACACGCTTTCGTCTTGATAGAAGGCAAAAATGGCGAAAAAACACAGAGAATTATATCAGCGGATCGGTAAGCTGCTTTTGAATGAAACTTAAACAATTGCAACAAATAAATGTACGAGTTGTTCTTATATAAGTAATTAGAAATCAGCGATCTCGAGGAAGAATTGGTAATCCGATGATTCGTTGATGCGTTTATTTCAATTTTCATAAAGTATTCGGTTATACTATTCACATTCGTGCATGATAGATGTAAATATAACGCTACAAACATTCGTGCATGCGATACTCGATGTTTAATTACGTTTTATTCTTACTTTGCCAATTCTGATATAGTATATATATATCAGAGTCATTTTTATTTCAAAGGAATGAATGTTTTCTATTTTTTTTTAACATTCCGCATATCGAGATTTCGAAAGATAAAATATTAAAAATTTGTCTCGCCCCTATATGTACTCTAATGAAACCCTAATAATTATGTTGTTGTAATTTGGATAATTTGGCTGTGCATGCGGCTCTCCTGGGCCTCGCCAGCCCCATCACCCCTGCGTTTGTCAGGTCAGTAGCTTATGCAATAAGTGCTGTCTAATTTGATTTTGATGCATATACTGTGTTTGTACTCGTGTTACCATAATCGTCTGCTATTTTCTTTTATTTTCAGACTGCAATGCATAAGCTATTTTCAATGTACCATATTCACGTTTCTATACATATATTGCGTAGAGTTTATTTATTCATCTTATTGACTCGACGACGAATGCGCGAGAATAATCATTCTGTTGTTGCATTACGTTTTTTGGCAACATCTTTTTCAGGATAGAAACTATATTTTCCGTTGATATAGTCGCTGAAAATACGTAACGATAAGAATAACATGTTTCTTCGTAAGATTCAAATCGATCGTAAACGAATATTACAGGAGCAACGCACATCTCAGCTTCCTCTGGAGGTGGATCAACTCGGAGATGACTCTGCATCTATGCGCAGTGACGCTGATGTCAAGAGTAAGTTGTAATCTTGTAATAAACGTGTTAGGCTAGTAGATAGACGTACCAAAAAAAATGGTTGATTAAAAATTACCGACTGTTTAGTTTCTGAAAAAGAAAATCTTGCCGCATCACCCGTATCTGCGAAAAAAGAAGAGAGCCACAAACGAGAGATCAACAGGGATGGTGAAAAGGAGGACAGGAACAAGAAATTACGGAAAGCGGAATCTAAAGAGAATATACCTGTATCCGTTGAGAAGAAACAAGTACGTATATTTTTTTGTGTATGAATTGCTGCTTTAATTTGTAAAATTTGAATATTGATAGTTGTGGATGGTCAATAACCATGGCTATATTTAATAGGAAATATGTATTTAATAATGGAATTTATATTAACGAACTAATAGATATAATCTCGAACTAAATAATAATTTTTTATTCAGGCACCTAAACCACCTAGTACAAGCGAAGCAAACGAACGTAGAGTATCTCGGGAGAAAGGCCCTGCTCCTCCTCCACCTCCTATGCGCCAGGATAGTAAAAACGAGGATAAGGAAATTAATTTGAAGAGCACCGACAAGCAGAACGTCGTCGAGATGTTGGACCAATATAAGAGTACCGAGGACAGTAAGAGAGGAGAAAAACACTCGTTACCGGAGAGTCAAGACACGGCGGAGAGGGAACAAACAACCGCGGATACGTTCAACGAGAAGCAAACCGTCAGAGATAGTTTAGAGAAATTAACAGCTGGAAATGAGAAGGAGAAGGACACAAGACAGAAATCGGTAGTACAGAATAAAGCGAGCCAACCGTCGAAAATGGAATTATCTTCGGAAGAGAAGAGGAAATCCGCTCCGGTTCGACCAGAGTCGACAGAGGATTGGTCGAAGCCAGCGTTCAACAAACAATCGTCTCTAGAAGAGAGAAGCAGGTGCTGCGTACTTTTATACCGTATCGATTTTCTCGTATTACGTTATATATTTTCGGTACTGATTGTTTTCGATCGTTTTCAGAGTTGAGAAGAAATCCATCGACGCGCAAACGAAACGACAATCCTCAACGGAAGACAATCGGAAGAGCTTGCAGGAAAAACGAAAGTCTGTCGAGGAGAAGTTAAACGCGGTTCTAGAGAAACGATTCTCGATGGATTCCGAAATGCGGTCGAATGTCCCGTCGTTGGAGACGTTGACGCGTCGAGAAACAGCCGGTCCGAACGCGATCTTATCCGAGAAGAACATCATGAAGGCTTGCTCCACCGAAGACATCAAGACGGATTACGGTATAGGCAAGGTAGAATTGCTGGTTAAAAGTCATAGCGAAGGATCGTCCAGATATGATTCGTTGGAGAACTTCTCGGATGAGTTCGATGGGAAACGAGAGAAGAAGAAATGGTTGAACAAGGAACAGACCCGTGAGAGTGTCGCGAACGATGCTCCCACCGGCGAGAAGAGAGGTTCTTCGATAAACGTATCGGTGATCACGTCGACGCCTATTAGGAGTAGAAGCGCGTCGTCGAGAAGAGGCAGCGGGGATAATGTGGTCGTCATTACCGGTAAGAGATGGTGCAATCAATTTTATTTTATTTCTAGTGGGGCTGTCAGTTACTTTTCCGAAGCTTCGACCAAGTGTACGAAGTTTCGAAGTCTTCGAATCGTGTGAAGTTGTAACTCACGGGTTTAAAATAAAAATGAAAAATTTGACAAAATTTTCACAGACTATAGAAGATAAAAAGGAGCTTCAATTCGAAACTTCGATTCTCATCACCTGCGAGGTTTCAGAAATCGACGCTTCGAAATTCGGAGCTTCTAATTTCTTGATCTATTATAGACTACGGGCCTTAGCGCAGAGTTCTGTTTTTTCTATCGATAGATTTCATTTAGCGCATCTGAATAAATTTTCAGGAAAACCCGACCAAGAAATACGTCCAAACACATCAACCGTCCGGATCACAGCCGACAGTCCAGACTTATCGAATAGTCTAGCAAGCAACATAAGCCAGGTAACAGTGGTGACCACTCATCCTCCGGTACTGGTCGACGCCGTGTCGCCGACGCCTCTTTCCTGCCGGCCGTCTCCGACGTCGGAAGTGGTGATCGTCGCGAACGAATTGAACAAGACGCAGGTGAACGAAAGCTCGACCGACGATGACGGATTCCCGAGCCTGGACAGTCTGGAGTACACGCCGCAGGAGCAGCCGATCGTTCTCACAGACGCTTCGAAGCGGGTGGGCAAGAAGTTGGACGAGTCTGAGGTGTTGATCGTGAGCCCGATCGTGGACGAGTTGCAGGACACTAGTCACGTCTCCGTAGTGACGGTCGGCGACGATAAAGAGCAGGTTAAAGACTCTTCGTTGATGTTGAACAAACGGGGAGCTGCACGAACTAGTTCCTCTCAGAGCGACGCGCAGAGCTTGCTAGAGAGGACGAGCACGAAGAGCGACAGCGGGGACGAGATTACAAAGATGATGGTCGCTGGAACGATCGTCGAGCCCGTGGACATCGACGACACGAACAGGAACTCGAAGAAGGTAAACGGTCTGATCAAGAACGACAAGTCAGTCGCGGGTGGTCGGATCGACGAGAAGGTTCTGAAAACGATCAGACAGAAGGACGCGGGCAAAATGTACAAAGAGAAAAGGATATCACCGGACAGCTTCGAAGGATCCAGGTCGCAGAGCGAGTCCGGCTCGACGAGATCGCATACTCCGAGCAAGAGCATCGATCGCTCGGACGCTGAGTCGATCTCGACTACGATCAGCCAGGACAGTCGAGAGTCGAACAAGGAGAATCACATCGGACAGGGACAGACGCCGGAAACGGAAGAGGAAGTAGTGCTGCGGCGGAAACCTGATTACGCTCGCGATATACAGCGGCCGACCAGAACCAAGGAGGATATACAGATGATGAATCTGAAGAAAAAGACGAGGAAGCGAACCAGAAAGTTCGAGATAGACGGTGTTGTAGTTACGACGACCACGTCGAAGGTGATCTACGGTGACGACGAGAACGGCAAGGTCTACGACGATCAGATATTCAGGAAACAGGAGCTCAGGGAGCTGAAGATGCTGCAGAAAATGGAGCAGAAGCAGTTCCAGGATTTGTCGCAGAAGGCGCAGTTCAACAAGGACCAACAGGAGAAGCGTTTCGAACAGGAACGGCAACTGCTCGAGCGAAACGCCGAGACCGATCTGGAGACTCTCGGACGGCAACAGAGGCAGCAGATAGAGCGTGCCGAGGCGCAGCAGGAGGCGGATCTCAGGCTCGCGTCGAAGAAGATCCGTAGCGAGCAGGAGAGGGAGTTGAAACAGTTCCGGGAGGGTCTCAAGCAGGAGCTGAGACTGTTGAAGCAAGAGGTAGATCTGATGCCGAAGGATAAGCGGAAGAGCGCGTTCAAGATCCGAAAGGAAAAGCTCGAGACCGAGCACGAGGAAAGGGAGAAACACTTTTTAGATAAGTTGAACGAGAGTCACGAGCTCTCTCTGAGGAGGCTGTCCGACAGCCACCGGGAAAAGATCGCGCTGATGGAGAGGCAGTTCTTACAGCAGAAGCAACAGCTGATGAGAGCTCGGGAGGCGGCGATCTGGGAACAAGAGGAGCGACACATCCACGAGAAACAGCAGCTGTTGAAGAAACAGCTGAAGGACATCTTCTTTCTGCAGAGGCATCAGATGCTGATCCGTCACGAGAAAGAGCTCGAACAGATGAAGCGGATGAATCAAAGGAAGGAGGAGGAGCTGGTTAAGCGGCAGACGGTCGAGCGCAGGAATCTACCGAAACGGATCCGCAACGAGATGAAGGCACGCGAGATGATGTTCCGAGAGTCGATGAGGATCTCGATATCGACGGTGATCGTGCCAGACCCGGACGCCGAGCGAGAGAAGCTGAAGAAGTTCCAAGAAAACGAGAAGAAGAGGTATCGAGCAGAGCAACAACGATTCGAGCTGAAACACTCGAGGCAACTCGAGGAGGTGAGAGCGCAGAGCGACGCCACCATCAAGGAATTGGAGCAACTTCAGAACGAGAAGAGGAAAATGCTTATGGAGCACGAAACCTTGAAGCTGAAGGAGCTGGAGGAAGCGTACGGTAAAGAACTACGCGAGTGGAAGGCGCAGTTGAAGCCTCGCAAACAGGTAAACAAAACGATTACATACCTTCTTCTATGAACGATACACAATCTTTCGCACGGTTTTGCTTTCTATCCCCCCTTTTATTTCTTTTCTCTTGTTTTTCTCTTATATTTCACTGCGCGGTTTGCCGCTACACTCTCTTTTACTGTAGAGACTAGATTTTCACGCGCTATAGTATTTTCTGGTAATTGCAAACGTCCGCAACGAGACGGATAGAGACGGAACACTATGATCGATCGTTGGTTAAATTGTAAAGGTACCCCGGCGTACAGCAGAACCGGCCATACTGAAATAAGTGTTAATGTACTTGTTATAGAAGTTAGAGGCTGAGCTGTCGGCTGAAAAGGAAACGTTGGAAGCTCGCTACCGAGACTATTTCCCTTCTGGTCTTAGTGGTCTCTCTGTCCCAACTTTAGACTATTCTAACATCTTTCATTTCGAAGGCTGGAAGAAGTCGCCGCGTTTGCCCCGCTCTACCCCCGCATCCCCATCCCCCTTCACGATTCCAAGAGTGTCGCTGAGAGTCAGCAGTTCGGACACTGGCTCCGTAAATGGCATGCTCTCCCGAAGTCATTCGAAACCGGACCTGGTACCATCTTCCTCGCCTCGTAGATAGTGCTCCTCCTGGTACTGTACCGATCGCTCGTTCATCCTTCTCCCCTTTTCTCCTGCTGGAGAAGTTTTCAAGTAAAACCGTTGTTTCATCCGTTTCTTTTTCTAGGGACGATTCATTCGAGTTCCGTCGCGATCGAACTGTAATGTTTCAATATCAACCAGCGCTTGAGATTTCAGTTCGCAAAACGGCTGTCGAGAACCTTCACAGAAAAGTTTGAAACCTTGGTTTCTCAACTTGTTCTCACTCGCGAAGTTCGCGAAGCTTTTACTTTGAAACTTCTCCGTTTGTATCGTTCTATGTCTTAAGCGTTAGCATTAGATGGTAACATGTTTGCTTTACTCACCGTTGCTTCGTTATATGCATTTAATGCGCATTACTATTATACACACGTACGTATACACACATATATATATATACACAAAAGCATATATATATATACAGACACAACACACAGCGAAAACACTGTTAATATATTTTTAATAACCAAACGTAGTTGAAGAAGGAAACCGTTGAAGAGATATATAAATGTTTTGGGGGTTCGCACGGAGGTCGAATAACATGTGCAATCAGTAATGGTATTATAGACGGTTCATTAATTTATAACATTGTACATTTGGCCGTATATCTCGGGCAAGAGACACTCGGCGAGTATGTGTATATGTATCTTTGAGAAACAGGAGCTTGTTCGTTGAGAATCCGCTGTTTAACGTCGAGGGACGCTAGGCGAGCGGTGTGGTTGCTCACATTGATTAACTCGTCGTTGAAATTGTTTGTCGCTGTTTCGTGTACTTTACTTCGTGTACCTCGTGTATTTGTCGCAGATTATATGTATAGTTTTGTCAGCCTTGTTACGCAATTCCCTTGGATACTCATTTGTCGATTGTGATACTCATTCTCGGTAACAATGTTGAGAGGTCCGGGTACGACTATACGATAACACAACGGGGTGAGCCGGTGGTGATACTTGTGGTAATTGCTCTGTGTTGTACACTTATCGGAAAAACCGTAGTGATTTGTCCGCGGGGTTGAACGCTTACACGTCCAGGGATTCTCGTATGCATAAGTGTTCTCCAATGTGTACGTTCGATCACGTCGCAACCACCCTTTGCGTTACATGCTCCTGATAAGAACCTAAGCGACGACGAAACGTCGATGAAAAGTAGTCAGGAAAAAAGAGATTCCACGAGTGGATATCAGAGAACAGTCTACCTAGGTAAAGAGAACAAGGTCAGTTGAATAAAAGATCCGTTGATGCCATTACGCTATATAGATATATCTCGAGTGTCGAGTACACAGGGTGGAAGAAAAATAATGGTCGTCGGTTCTACGGGTGAATTCGCCGCTCTGAAAATAATTTAATAGCGAAGAAAATTGTCGGCGGAAAATTTTCTGTTGCGTCGTCGCGTTCTACACGACGAGGAAAGAACAACTTCGAAGTTTCTCTTTCCATCGGTGCGAAATAAAACGCTTCAACAAAGATCGTCTTTGTCCATTGATCCGAAGGCGTGGGTATACCCCGCGACGCGCTGGCCATTATATTTTTTACAACTTGTAAACGAATACAAGAAATTTGCAAATTTTATTCAGTTTCGTTGGAGAAACGGTCCGCGAGTCGAAAGCGGAGCGCCGCACGGTTGTTCGCGAGCGGGGATGCTAATTCGGTTTCTAAACTGTGTCGATTTCACGTTACAGAGATTGGAAGAGCAGTTCGCTCTACAGCTGGAGGAGCAGGAAGCGATTTACGGGCCAAGCGCGATACCGTTGTGCTTGCCGGCGGATCTTCCGGATTTGACGCATCACACGGCCGGCTCGACGCGCAGCTCGCTCTCCTCGGTGAGCGAGGGCTAACGAGCGTATCGTCGATACAGCGTTCAACCAATACACAATTCGGATCTTCCAAAAATCTCGAAAACTTTCTCGTAGGGAGCATGGTGCCTGTTTTGAAGTTGGCGTAGCGACACTGAGCAATCTTGACGGTCCATTCCTATCGGCGCTGCACCCTTGAGCTCTCGAGTTCACCAATGGCCCGAGCTTCCATCGTTCGATGTCGGAGAACAAAGAAAAATAAAGAAGGAACACTACCGCAACGATCACGATCGTCAGACGCACAGATCGTCGCATCGGATCACAGAAAACGCCGATCGGTCGGAATAAGTTTGATCTACCTTGAACAGGTAGTCTCGCGGGTTGTTATATTTTGCAGAAGAGGTTTGCACGTCTTATGCGCGTCTTTCGGCTTGTTGGTTAAAATTGGGCGGTCGAAATGTTGTCTTTTCTTCCATATTTGCCGAATATTAACCAGTAAACGAACGAACGTTCGTAAAACGATGGGAACGTTTGTTTAAACGATACGTCGATGAAAATGTCTGTTCGAATAGGTGTTCTGCTGTCCGATTCGATGCGAGGAGAACACGTGCGGTAGCGTCCATTGTCTAGTGTGTTCGAAAGATGCCTAGCCAATTTTCTACGTAGGTGAAAGTACACCCGGAGATAATATATTTTCGCTGGTTCGAACTGCGACTCCGATACGGTCGGAGCGCCGTTCGATGGCAACGCTGATCCAGGGGATTTCGGATCGGTTTCGAATCGCCGATGCGCGCGCGATCCGTGTATTTCGAATCCGTGTAGTTCGAGAGCCCGTGCACGTATTTGTTTCGAGAGAGAAACTGTCGAATTTTTCGCCGACATACTGTTCACCGAACGAGCTACACGAATATCTATTTTTTAGCGAATAATAATAAACACGTTTAAACACTACGAATCAAAGGTTTACGCCAAATATGTACACAAATGTATGGTTGCTTGTTGCGCGGCTACGTGGCTCGTCACGACGTGTTACAGAGGCAAAGAGAGACGGAGAGAGAGAGAGATATAGAAAGAGAGGGAGCAAGTCTCTTTTTCCGATGCACGTTCGCACCGAGCATAAGCGGCTAACGCGGCCCCCCGTAGATACAGAGGTATATTTGTATAAAATATTTCTTTTCTTTTCGTTTCTTCATCGTATATTCTCTTATCTTTTCTCTCGTCGATTGTACATTGTCACTTGTGTTCTTGAATAGGTTTTCTTCGTTTCTCGCGTTGATCCGTCTGAGAGAGAGAGTGAGAGAAAGAGAGAATTGTGTGCATGTGTTGTTTCTCAGCAAGGAGTTTTTGTACATACTTACATATATAGAGAATCGGGACGAATCGTTCAATGTATTTTGAATATTATCTAGCGCAAACGACTTTTACGACGATCGCCATCGCCTGCAGGAACAGTTCGCTTTCCTGGTTACTCGCAAATCGCAGTTTCCTGTCGTCGACGGGAACACGGAGACCTTTTCTTGCAGAAACTGGTACCCGTTTGCATTTCGGAGAAACCCCACAGGGCACTTAGTACGGCGGTACTCTACTTTCGTGTGGAACGTTTTCTTCAGGTTAATGTGGAATACGAGTATGGGGGTCAAGAGTCGAACGAGCTTGCGAGAGCGAGAAAGAGAGAGAGAGAGAGAGAGAGAGAGAGAGAGAGAGAAAGAAAGGATATTTGCCAAAGCATATACATATACGCACGTATATGTACACACGCGCGTATATTCGTGGAGTACGAGGATTATTGAGAATGGTAACGATCGGGTTTTTCGATTACAATTCAAAGTTGAGAGATTTCAGATTTTTATACTAGTTACCGGGATAGAGAGGAAGAGAGTGTGTGAGAGAGCGCCTGAGTAGATTTTTTCGGAGAGACAGGATCGAGTCGCGGTAACGAGGATTCGCGCTTGTTCGAATTTGTATGGAATTTTCGTGCGTAGATTTAACGAATCGTGATTTATAAGTGTTGATATGGTAAAAGGAAGTTAACGCTTCCGTGAAATTTCCGTGACAGCCTTCATCGCGGAGTTTAGGGAATCGATCGGGTTTGTTCGCGCACGATCGAAAGTATTTATACACTTAATGGCAATTAGAGAGCGAAGCAATGCAATATACAATAGAACCGAAAGAAGATAAACGCGTCGACGGATCGGCGCGTCGAACCAATCGAACGCGTCGATTCGTTCGACTTAGTCAACGTTAGGAGATACTTCTTTCCTTTCGTCTCTTGCTATGCCGAGTATTCCCCTTCTTTTTTGTTTTGAACCTTCTTGCAAATTATTGTACGTACAGTATTTAAGCATACGAGACGGTTTTGTTATAATTTTTTCTTTCTATCCTTCTGTCTATCTATCTATCTTCCTTCCTTTTTTTTGTTTCATTCTTTCTTTCTGTTTTCTTTTTGTTAATACCTGTACACCCGTTGCACGAATTTCGTTTTAGGCGCGGCGCGTGTCCGCTCGCGTGCGCGCATACATATAAATAAATACGGAGGATCAATAGACTGAGAACGAATGAACGAATAGAGAGAATCGGGAGATGAGATTATTGTTGATCTGTTCGTTGCGATTAAATGTTTACAGCTGATAAACTGTTTCGTTGAGTTTTCATACATTAAATCGATGGTGTTCGTCGACGAAGCGGCATTAGGGTCGGCCTCTCGGACGAAGCGTTTAATCGGCAGCCGGAGGAGCATCGGTCGGATTGTTTATAATATTTATTTCGATATCGATGGGAAATACTTTCATTCCTCGCTTCTCTCTGGCCGGGAGTTTACGAGCAGAGCACCGTCTTCGTCTTTGGATCGACGTTCGCTCGACGCTAACGTGTTCAAAATAAACGACCAATACTCGAACCGTCGAGAGACCACCAAATCTCGAGCATACATGATCATCCGACGAACGAACGAACGAACGCCTGCGTCTCCTCTAGCGAGAAGAACTGGCCGATCGAATCGGATCGACTCGCCGAAGAGAAATCGAAGTAAAAGTTGCCGGGAATAACGGTTCATCGGCCGTGTTAGGTGTCTACGCGTGTCCGAGCGAGCGTATTGTACGGAAATTCTTGTTCACGATGCGAGGGGAACGTTCGCTCGAACCGCAAATTATTGTTCGCGTTCCTCCGTTCCTCGATCAACGTGGAGACGCGTCGTTTCCTCGACGTTCGGCAAAGAAGCTCGCTCGAATAGCACGAAGAGGGAATTTCGTGGCAAACGGAAAATTAGTGTCTCTTTAAAACGAAGAACAGAAGAAAAAGATAATGAATGTTTTATGAAACTTTTTTCGGCGAGGGAAGCGCGTCTTTTCTCTTCCACGGGAACTAAATCAATTACGATCGAACTCGATCACCCACATATTCGCCGTGAACGTTCGCGTTTTTTTATAGATTTGCTATAATGAATTGTTACGTAGGGAAGAAAGAGAGCGAGAGAAAGAAAAAGAGAGAGAGAGAGAGAGGGAGAGAAAGAGATAATTTTTTATACTGGATAACTCTGGTTTGAGTGGTATGACGCGTCGACTGAGATCTATACTTAAAGATATATGTCGCTGTAACATAGACACTTTACAATTAATTGCTCAGTACTAGGTTATAACTGGATTCAACGCGATCATTAATATAGTCCGTAAGACTAATGTTACGATTATTTACACGATAATGTTATTAAGAAATAACGCAATAAATATTTTACTTCTACACGTTGATCCACGATAGTTTATTCGCGCGAGAGCACACGGAAATAAACACGTAGGTACTATCGTTCCTTCATCGTGGGAAGCTTATCAAACCGCTTAGTCACGCGACAGTGTTCCAGTGTAGAAGATCTGTGGCAATTCTCCAGCGATAATATGCCTGCGGTCTTCTTATTTTTTCCGTTCTCGATGTTTACCACCTTTCTCCAACACTTTTCCACCCTCTTATCTCTGATATAAAGTCCACCAAAAAATCGTGAAATTAGAATAGTCTAGCGGAGGTAATCGCGGACGGAGGTCGAACAGGGCGTTGTCCGCGTTTTCGTTTAATTTTGGAACGTCTAATTGTAAGTAAGTGGCGAAGTAATTGGCGAGGAACGCGCGAACATTTCGTCTCTCCGGTTCCCGAGAAAAGATCGGTTGCGATCCAGGATGTGTCGGCAAGTCGGTTTCCCGATAATCCACGTTTTAATGTAAATATCGTTGCAGCCGGAGATCGTAGCTAGGTCGCATGATAAACGACAAGTTCGTGGTTTCGGATTTCCGCGTGGTTCGTCGCCGTTCTTGCCGATCGATCGGAAGCCGTCGCACCGCGTTCATATTTCGCGGATAGTTATTTCGAAAGATCGATTACGAAAGCTGAGTGTCGTAGTGCGTTTTTAGCTTTTAACGAATAACGCATGATTTTTGCTTTGCATAGGTTACGTGGCGGAACACAGATGGCCGAGCCAGCGGCGAAAAGAAAAGTGTGCGTGATAGGAGCCGGCGCTGCCGGTTTGTGCGCTGCCAGGCACGTTGCGCGAGATTTCGATTTCGAGGTGAACGTTTACGAGCAAACGGGCTCCGTCGGTGGCACCTGGGTTTACACCGAGGGAACCGGCCTAGATCGGAACGGGTTGCCTATACACTCGAGCATGTACCGGAATCTGAGGTTCGCATCGACAAACCGAACGCTTGTCCCTCTAAATTTTTCAGCCCGTCGCTAAACTTTACATTTCCCGCGATCTCAGAACCAACCTGCCGGCGAGAATCATGAACTTCCCCGATTATCCGACGATGAACGCAGTGGAGCCTTGTTGCGTGACGCACCAGGAAGTTCGAACTTACCTGGAGAATTACGCGAAGCGTTTCGATCTGCTTAAACACATCCAGGTAAACGTCGCGCGTTCGAGCGACTCGCGCAACGCGCTTACGGTGTGCCGATCTTCAGGAATTGCTCCTGTAGGAACTTGACGTGATATTTTTCTGAAGCTTTCAGGATATACTTCGTGAGTCACTCTGTATGTGTCCGTAATTATAAAAGTGGTCCAAGTCAAAATTTGGAAAAAGTTTATGTAATTTTTAAATATTTCGAAAAAAGAAATAAAAATAATACCGTTTTCATAATTATGGACGCGTATTGCCGCGTGTTTGAAAAACTGAATTGCTCGATTTCAATCGAATGAGAAACAGTTCGTCTTTTCTCAAGGTAGTTTTGTAATGAATAGAACAAGCAAAGGTCTTTTTGCGTCTACGTTTTAGAAGTTTTAGATCGTTCGGTCTGCAACGCGATCAATATATTTCCGCGAATCTGACACGAGACTTTTAGTTCGGCTAACGCGCGGAGATCACATTGCAGTTCGACACGCGAGTCAAATCCGTTCGGTTGGACGCATCTTCGCCCGGAGGCGAAGAGAAGTGGACCGTCCGAGTCGAAAGGTTGAAAACGAAGCAGGAGGAGAAGATTGTTTACGACGCAGTCATGATCTGCAACGGGTGCGTTGTGACTCGCGACGGATTAACGCGGATTAAGACGGTCGCGTGATTCGCGATACGAGTCTTAACGACGATTTTTATTTCAACGATTCAGGCATTACTTCGATCCGTTCGTGCCGAGCGTGCCGGGCATCGAAACATTTTCAGGAACGATGATGCACAGTCACTCCTACAGAAAACCAGAAGATTTCACCGGGAAAACGGTGTTCGTGTTAGGAGCAGCTTCCTCGGGGATCGACATAGCGATCGAGCTGGCCGATCACGCCTCCCGGGTGTATCTGAGTCACAATAACGAAAGGTATTCGCGATCGAGTTACAACTTGCCGGTTTGCGAATGAAATTCAGTATTCGAAATTCAGTAATCCCGCAATTTAAGCACGATGGAGCTTCCCGATCTAAATCAGTTCGCCTACCCCTTCCAAGTATTGGTAAAATTGCATTAAAACCAAGTAAAAAATAAAGGAGTTTCATTATTACATAGTATTGTCTCACCGATACGCTATTTAAAGAAATAAATAGTATCCATTCACGATCTCTGTCACAGCACAGAACCGAGAATCGGCTTAGATCGCGGGATCGGGTGTGCATTGATGTTGGAGCTACGATAGAAAGCTGGTAAACTGTTCCATTCTAAAACAATGGCGCGATCGTGTATCGCAGCTCCAACGCGTACGTATCCTGAAAGAATAACGCGTTCGTGCAGGTTGAAGAGCGAGTTTCCAGCGAACTTGTCGCAGGTGATGGGCCTGGATAGAATCGACGGGGAGCGGTTTCATTTAAAGGATCAGTCGGCCGTCACCGTGGACACGTTCATCTTCTGTACCGGTTACAAGTACACGTTTCCATTCCTGGATGAGACCTCTGGGATCCGCGTGGAGGACAATCACGTGACACCGTTGTACAAGCACTTGATCAACATCGAGCATCCGACCATGTGCATCGTCGGAGTACCGACCATCGTCATACCGTTTCCCATGTTCCACGCGCAAGTAATTACGGATTGCTCGTGATACATCTTCCGCGACGTGACTTCCGAGAAGATGAAAGACTAAGAAACTGTCGTACATTTCCCCAGGTACAATACTTTCTGGCTTTACTGAAGAACGCGGCGTGTCTGCCTCCGAGATCAACGATGTTGGATGACTCGAAGCCGAAGTCCGCAAAGAAGCGGCACGCGCATAGGCTGAAGGACGACCAGTGGGAGTACAACGACTCGTTGGCGGACGCCGGTGGTTTCGATCGCCTGCCACGATACTATAAGCTCGTCTATGACAAATGGTCTGATCTTAGACTGAAGAATCTCCTGCGGTACAGGTCAGCGAAGCTCGTAATCTCCGAGGACGAGGAGTCTGCCGAGTTGGTTATTCGCGATTGATTCCACCGAGAGAGGAAACGAGCAACGTTACGAATAAAAAGGCTTTTTGCAGAAGGGATTTTTATTTTGGAATAGCAAATACAATGATGAGGAAGAACGCGTTCGAGCCTGGACGGCCGAACGCTGCACCTATTTAGAGCTTGGTTTTATCCCTGATCCAATCCAACACGCTCGAGACATCCGTGTAAACGCCAGGCGATTCCGGTTCGCCGCATTCGGCTCCCCACGAGGTGATACCGATCACGGTAAAATTTTTGATCAACGGTCCGCCGGAGTCACCCTGTGGAAATATTTCACCCCTTCGATATATTTTTTCTAGTCTGAGATAATCATGAGGCTGGATCATGGTCTACCTTGCACGAATCTTTCCCTCCGTTCTTGAATCCGTAACAGAGCTGACGGTTCGTGACAATGTATCGATACTTGTAATATCTACGGCACGTTTCCCTGGGGATGTTCGGGACGAACACGTACTGCAAGTTCTGCGACAGCACTGGGTCTTCGTCCTGTAAATGCATGCACGGTAATTGAAACCTTTGAAACGAGAAGACAGATAATGCAGTGCTTTCTCGATAAATGTCCCAAACGTCTGGCCTTTAATACAAAGATGGAGGTTTTCAGTAGTAAAAGCGTTAGATAAAAGATCAATCTAGGCCGCAGTCGCCTTTGAAAGTCTTATTTCTACTTTTAACTACATGCTGCTAAAGAAGTTTTGCATTATTTTTCTATGGGACTTTCAGCAACATATTCCTGAAACTTTTCTAATGAAAATAATAAATACCTAATTTCCTATAATCCCGATGAAATTTACTGTGCACAGAACAGTGTATGCGAAATCTTTTGAACTTTGCTGGCATGTCGGGACTCTCCGTGTCTCTTTCCTACCCGTACGCTGTCCTTCGTCGCAGATAAATGTAATTGCAATTATATCATATTTGGTAACAGTTTTATTAGCAAAATATCACGAATATGTTGGTCAAAGTATATAAAAAAGTACATAAAAAATAATGAAAAATAAAAAAGTTTTATGATCGGATTAGTTATGTTTAGACTTCTCGTTCTACAGAAGTCGAAGAATAGCATTCCTGGCCAGACCCGTGTTTTGGACAATTATCGAGAGAGCACTAATCAGATAATCGGTTAACGAATCGTACGATGAAGTAACCCCAACCGCAGACCAGCCCCATCGTTGCATCAATCGTGTCGGATGGATTTGGTAGTTTCGCCGGTTTCGTAACGTCGCTGTAACGGAAAGGCGGCGTCACCTTGATCACCGCGACGTCGTAGTCGTTGTCGTCTTCGTTGTATTTCTCGTGGTAGGTCATGTACGTCACGTTGTGAAGGGTTCCACCGGTGTCGTACTTGCTCGATCCGCTGCGCACGCTCGCTTCGATGCCATGCACACCGTAGAAGCTTTAAAAGTTCAGAAAAGGATTCTGCTGGGTCCTGTTTAGAATCAGACAGCGTGGTTGGTTCACCCTTCCCTCGTCGACAATTATCCGTCGGTGAAACGATTGTCGACGAGGCATGGGTGGTCCAGTATCATCGTTTACTCACGGAGCGACGCAATGAGCCGCCGTCAACCCCCATTCCTCCCCGATGATGGTGGCACCGCACACGTGCTGGTCGTTCAGCCTGTACGATAGCTGCGCGTGAAAAGGAAAGTAAAAAGATCACACGTAGACAGTGGATCTTTATGCAAAATGAAAATTCCCTGCATCAAGTGCAAGACACAGAAGTCGAATAAAAATATCTGTCAGCCTTTGTGCATTTTAACAAACCAAACCTGGTACATTGATACTCTTAAATTATTGTAGTCATACTAAAATGGAATAACTTTTTTTATAATTGCACCAAACAACCTGACGTTTTATAATTAATTAGAAGCATTGGTTTGTGAAATCATATGCAAAAAAAATTTTTCAAAAAATTATTAATTACAAGGTTACATGGAAATATAAAAAAGGCATTTTTAAAAATTTTTTTATTTGGGCCTGTAATGAAAATTAAAAATTTATGGTTTGTAGATCTGTGGTAGTTGTACACTACTGACAATTTCATCGAACTTTGGACGCAGGAAAAAACGACACGCATCGAAAGATGTACGATTCTGTAGTTTTTATGCAGAAACTGATCAAAAATCGTGTAAAACTACGATTTTCACAAATTTTAACCGCTTGCAACTCGTGTGTATGTTAATCGATTTCGATGAAATTCTCAGCATGTGTGTAACAAACATATGTTAGAAATTTTCATTAAGAGCTCTAATAAAAAATTTAAAAGAAATGCTATTTTATTTTTGCGTGCAACCTTGTAAATTGTAATTTAGGGTAAATCTTTTCAGATCATTTAGTAAACCAATGCTTCTAATCGATGATAAAAAGATCAGGTCGTTTAGTACAGTTATAAAAACGTTAACAGGTGTACGTGCGTAAAATCCGCGGTCTAGCCATATGTATCATAAATATTCTGGAATAGATGAAACATCCATATCCTGGAGAGCAAATAGTTAAAGCGTGAAAGCTGAGTTTAAAGCGTTAAGGTGCGATCGGGTAAAGCATTGAAACAGGTGAGACTGCCAGTGTGCCTCGCGTACGATCGAAAATTGTCTTCAGTATGGTTGCACCCTTGAAGATCGAGAGGAAACGAAATAACGGTTACTTGCCATGAACGGGACCTCCGAGATGTCGATCGTTGCTCCGCCGACGATTCGGTCCGGGGAGGTACGCTGCGATTCGTGAGCCGACGCTAATTGCAAGCATGGTACAAATCGACCAACGGTAAGACAGTATGGAACGATTTCACGATCGGCCAGGCTTAACACGTGGCTTAGAAAAATGGAGGATACTTACATCCGAGAAGCAGGAGAAGCATCTCGGCGAGTCGGTGCATGGTCGTGCTTAGAATTGTTCGTCTCGAACGTGCTCGCATACTTGGCGATCTCTGTCTCCTAAAAGATAGCCGAAACTGAAATGATTGCGACGTGTGCACGCGACAGTACCGTATTACCTGTGTAATCGTATTCATACCGTTATCGCGGTGTTACGTCGATGCAAATATAAGTTGAGCCGCCCACTTAAGGAAACGAACTCGTCACTCATCGGCTCCGAGACGTCGAGGTCCTTTCGTTTCCTAGATAAACGTTCAGTATGGAAAGTAGCCTACGCTAAGCATTTAATCGTGTTTACTTCTTTCTCATCAACGATTTTTTACAACTTCTGCTGATATTTTTTCATTTTTATCAGCGGTAGTTGAAAAATTCGTTGCCACAAGTAGTACCAGCGACAATCGTAGCGATACGTCAAGCGATGTGCGTTAAGTAAACGTTCAAATATTTCGTTATATTTATTTTTATGGAAGAAATATAACGAGTAATACTGCTCGACAGGAAACTTATACCCGATATTGCTCGATAGAAATTATGACTTGATACAAGGTCTGTATCGCGACGAGCAATTCGGCAGCGCGATGCATTCCGCTAGTATGCTCGCGGCGGTCTACGCGTTCTTTAGAGTACTTCTTGACTTTATGCCCTCGCCTGGGCCTTTCCGTCCTTAGGAAAGTCACACCTTACACCTGAACCCTTAAGCGGGCCTTGCATGGTCAGTCGGAATGACAATCAAGTCGAAGACATTCTGATTGATCGTGTAAAGTTAATACTGACGGAATTCAGGAGTGAAAGTCTGACTTTTTAATCAGACTGTGATTCCTGTTTGACCGTGTAGGGTCAACTTTATACCTATGGGTACAGATATAGGGGAGCGATGAAAATCGAGGATAGCGGCGAGGTGAACATCGCGGCAAAATCTGTTTATAGTGGAGCGGTGTCGAGAAAATAGCGGTGAACATAGAAACAGACATCACCGCCCCTATTCAACGCTACACTCGCCTCGCCGCTGCACTATATTCTCGTAGCAATTGTCAGATGCTATGGTATCGTCGAATTCCAATAATTTCATTCTAGAGCGGCAAAATCGCGCCTTCTACGAGGCGCGCCGCGAACAGCAACCCGGTGTACATTGGTGCGCTACTGGACGTCAAACAGTGGTCCGGACCGAGAAATTCAGCGACATTTTATCTCAAATGAACTTTCTCGTATCGGTATCTAATCAATGAACATTCCTAAATGTCCATGGACCTCGAAAATGAAGATTCAGATCTATAAAGGCTGCTATCGCTGAAAATAAAAATTCATTTAATTCCACTTGACTAAGGATCCGGGTACCTGGATATTTAAGTTTCAGAAATAGCATGTCGCTGGTCGAGAAAATATTGGACAGCTATTATTCGAGAGGTCAGTGTCGGCGAAGAAATTGGAGTGGAGCTTATCGTTGATAGAAAAGCGGTATAAAGTTTTCTCGGTGGTGGAAAGGATTGTTTCGAATTTCAGTGTTGGGATAAGCCGCAGCGGAAGGGTAGGAAGGGCGCGTCGAGCCAATCGGTTTTCAAAACAATGGAGAGAACGGAAGACCGGCGGTTAGGCTGGTCGGCAGGAGCGAGAAACGAGAAGCTCGAAGCGAGAAGCTCGAAGCGAGAAACGAGAAACGAGAAACGAGAAAGGAGAAGCAAGCCGCACCGGTTGGTCGAGGGGTGGCGGTGCGGTAGCGACGCGGCGAGTCGCGCCGAAACAACCCTCAGTGTGAAACTTGTCGCGCACGGTTACGGTTACGGTTACGGGTACGGGTACGGGTGCAGGTACGAGTAAGGATACGGGTACAGGTACGGGTTAAGAATATACGGGTACGGTTTCGGGTGCGGGTATCGGATTTCGTCTTTCAATTTTTTCTCTCGTGCCTCGCGACTATAAGATCGCGTTACGTGTATAGAAGAAATATTTGAATCTGTTTCGTGTCGTTTGCTCGTGTGCTTCGATCCTCATCGGTAATATCACCGTGTCTCTCCGACAGTGCGATTTTGTATCTCTGTTTGGTGGACCGAAGAATAAGAGCGGAGAGGCGAGAGTCATTTGGTCGAGTAGGAAAACAACGGGTACCAGCGATCGACGATCCCGGACAAGACAGCGGAGTGCATCGTCTCGGTGAGTCGACTTGATTCAATGCCAGATACGCGACCATGAGTGATATAACCCCGAGTTTAGGACGGATCCGTTGCGTCTATCTTTACCGATGGCTGAGGACCCTTTTCGCTCGAGCCTTGATCAGGGTCGAGATCTAACGAAGGCCTTCTCAGCCCCCCCTTCTAGTAGATTCTAGATCTCGCGAGACCGAGACTCGCTCGATTCTCGATATCGGTCGGTTCCTCGAGAACCAGGTTGCCCGGACACGGTGGGAACAAGAGGAGCGAATCGAACGCGAAAACGACTACGCGAAGCATTCGAAACGAAAATAGTTCCTCTTGTTCCCTCCCTCTCTCTCTTCCACGGAACGTCATTGGCGCGACGCCTGACGAATCGAGTTTTCTCGTCCTCCAAAAGAAATCTCCGCGGCCCTCGGCACTGCTTCCCTCTTATTGACCAGCCATCTTGAATCGATATTTATCGAGCGGGGCGATCGAACGCCGCGGAGACATTTTGAACCGTTGCGGGATCTTGGTCTCGTCCAATGGTCCACCGCACACGGAACAGGATCGCCGCAAGCTCTCGAGCCGTGTCGATTGTCGCGCGACGAGCACGAGATTCGATCGCGAGCTGGCGGAACCGTTTCGATCGAGCAGAACAATTTACGAGCGGTCGAGACGCCAACGTATTCCCGAAATCGATTACTTCGACCCTTACCTCACTATCCGTTTTCGACTTTGCGGCGAAACAAGTAGTTCGCCTCGTCTTAATCCGTGCGCCGTCGTAAGAACGAACGAAATGCAATGTCCTTATCGCCCATTTTGTTTCTATTACATTTAAGTAGAATCGTTTCGCACGGCACAAGCGCACTGCCGGTAATAAAGACAGCAATATGCACCAATTGGGTTAGTAGATAATTTACAGAATATACTCCGCTGGTAGTAACCAGGAAAACAGCGTATACACGTACACGTTGATGGAAATGGGTTAATTTGCTAGCTGGAAAGCTCGTGTAAGTTAAAACTTGAATACCCATCCGATGACTACCGAGATACTTGCGTTAGCTTTACGAATCGTTACATTCTTATCAGAAATCTCTCTACGCGTTTCGAGCTGTTAATCCCGCAGATCTCGAAATTTTCGGATTTGTCATGAAGATTTTCGGACCAGTCTTTAGATAGACAGCGCACATTTTTACATTTGAAATGCAGGAACGAACGGCGCGCTTTATGCATCGGCGAGTGTTTGAATTTAGGCTAACGATATTTCGGGGAGCAGTAGCCAACGCGGAAAATTCCGGGTGGAAATTCAAGGGTTAATTGCCAGAGAAAGATCGGAGTGGCCGGAGTGCAGCGTAATGCGACGTTTCGTTGCTAAAAATAACGGTCGAGCCAACGGTTATTCGTGCTTTCCTGCAGACTTCGTATTTCCGACGTGTAGCTGCTCGAACGAAGCTTCCAAAGGGGATTGGGGTAAACGGTGCGGCGCGGCGTTGTTCTACGGTGGAGGAAACGCAGCTACTTTTGTCGCCGTTGAGACCTGCGACAAGAATCTGCGCTTTCTCTTTGGAATTGTCGGTGCAATCGACTTTGCGTTGCTCGCGCTCTTTATCGTCGAATGCAACCGGGAACAAAGCGCAACTAGGAATAATATTGTTTGGCCTGCGACCGAGAGGAGAGAACGAGGAGGAGCGAACAGGGGAGATTGCAATTAGACGGCATCGCGGCTGCAATCGGAAGCTGCTTGGCTGCTTCGAACGCCGGAGGAAATGAATTGAAAGGCGATCGACCGCGCCCGCCCCATCCGCATCGCGACGGATCGTAAACAACTCGATGCCGATAACGGGTTTCCTTTTTTCGTGGACAATCTCGCGTTACGTTCAGTCGCGGTGCCGCTCGTCCGCGATATTTAAAGAGGTACACTAGTTTCCAGCTCGTTCCTCCATAACGCAAAGATGGGGACTTTCAGTAGTTAACAGCGCTAGATGAAAGATCAATCCGGACTGCTGTCTTCCTGAAAAGTCCTATATACGCGTTTACTTATCGATGTAGCTGTCGCTGCTTTATACTTCCCAATAATGCAAATTACTTCTCGTAAACGTAAAAATAGGGCTTTCGAGGGCAATTGCGGCCGAGATTGATGTTTTATCTAACGCTTTGGCCATTGAAAAACCCCATCTTCGCATTATCGCGAAATGAGAAGGCGCATCCCGCACCCTTGCAACCCTGGAAACGAGACTTCCCCTTAACAAGGCTCGTTGTTAAGAATGGCTCGCTTTATTTCCAGCAGGACGGAAGTCGATTCGACGGAGCCGTGATCGGTGGATGTCTCGGGGGGCATCGTCGAGAGCATCGCTGTTTTGTTCGGTGTTGTTGAGCACGTGTGCGCAGTTAATTAAATTTTCAAAGATGTTCCCTCCTCTATGCATATTCATTTATGCATATCCGTCGTCGTCGTCACGATTTCATCCACGCGGCAGCACGACGTCACGGGCAGATTGCCGCCGCATTGCCGATGATACGCGAAAACGATCCGCTCCCGAGAGCCGGAAAGTCGATTAATCCGTCGGTCGACAGAAACCAGCGAACGGTCGATACCTTTCACGCGTATTCTCTATCTCTCGCCCGCGCCTGTCTCGAATGCCCCAATCCATTTTGGTTGGACGCGGCTAGCTAGCTTTACCGGGCTGGCTCTCTATACTTTCCGGTATCCGGTTGAACCGGTCACGGATTGCCCTGTAGGGCACTGGCCTGGCTCTGGACGAAACCACGCCCATTCGGAGCAGCCTGTACGAAACAAGGGTCCGCTGAACCGTACCGTTAGGACATACGTAGTGTAAGGCTGACCATAGACAGAGGTATATCCCTTCGGATCTGTCCGGACGAGCTGCAACAGATCGGGACGCTATCCACAAGGGGTAAGAACCCTCGAAGCTACAGTTTTTGAGCTGAACCGATGTTCAGTTATCCTCGGACGTCTTCACACCCTACTTTTATTAATAACAATATCATTGTTATTAATTATATAAAATAATGTTTACTTCGCTTCAGCCTAACGGCGTAGAAATTGGTCTTGGTTTACGTAAACCTAATCAATACAATTCTATCTTAACTTTTTGTTCCTCCATTCGTTCACTCCTTTCTCTACATTGGACTTTCCTACAGTTCCTTTCCAAATGCTCGAAATGATCAAACCCGTCCCCACATAGGTCACAGTTCCTTCTCACTCTGGTTTAATTTAAATGACGTCACAAGCCTTGCTGAACAGTCCTGTTTTAGAGGAATATATTCTGGTCCGACCATAGGCAAAGATATTCCCCTTAGAGTTGCTGTCCCGTCTGCCTCGAAGTCGAGAGCAACGAAGCCACGCCTACGGAGAGCGCTTTGTGCAGAGATAAAGCAAGATGGACAGCCTGCCGTCTCTCTCCGACGTCGTTTGCCCGAAACAATTGCTCCCGCGGGTAATTTGGAGTTCGGAGCGGTGGTAGGGTAAAAAAGCGAGTAAACATGGGAAAGATCTCGCGAAGGATGCGGATCTTCGATTAATTTGTTTCGCGACCTGTTGTCGGCCAGCCGATTGAAACAATAGGACGCGTTGCGACACACGCGGGAATATGGAAAGTTACCGAAGGCTCCACGAAGGTCCAACCAAGGCGTCAAGCGGTAAGCCGTTTACGCGTGCCGAGTAGCCGAGTAGCCGAGTTGCGTGTCCCCTTTGCACGGTAACCCCAAACGCTAAACGCGATAAAGTATATTGTGAATAGAGGCCGCCTCGGCGGTGGACCGCAAGGGGTTAATGGGAATATTCCGAGGAAAGTAGTTCAATCGGGGGTTGGCACGCGTGCGTAAGCGGCGGGGTCAAAAGGTCACGCGTTCTCCCAGTGACCGCCGTTCGCTCTGCCAGCAGCTTCCGCCGCGTTTCTCTCTGTGTATATCGCTCCGCGTTTCCCTCTGTGATTCACCTCGAAACCAGAAGACCCAGCGACCGAGAAATGGTTCCTCCGGCTGTTTACGCGTTGCGTGGAACCACTGCACCCGTCTTGCCTCGCGTCGCGCCGCGTCTCGCCAATCCTCGAGCGAAACTCCTTCCGCGGGATCGTTTCTTCGACTCGTTAACCCTGGCATCGAACCGAACAACATTCGCGCGCACGTACGGTTGAAACGGTTTCCCCGTGTTCCGTCCTGTTTCGTCGGTCAAAAACTCGATGCTTCGGATGAACAGTCCGGAAATTGCCAACGAACGCGAACAGTCGATTCGCCCGCGACCACTCCGTTTTACTCCGGGATGGTGCACGGGAACGGGAGACCCTTTTCTCTCACCCAAGAACACGGTTTTTTTTTAAATGTCAAGCTCTCGCATCGGCTTTATAAATATCAGGTCAATCGGCTCTATAAATATCGAGAGTCTTCTATAAATATCGATTAAAAGAGCGCGCGCGCGCCTATAAATTGTTGTACACTCATCGGCGAATAGGGTTACCGCAAGAACCTGGACAAAATTCGCGCATCTTCGTTGATCGCATATTTCGCTCGAGTGGGACGAATTCGGAGGATCGGTGAGAGGGTGCTCGCGATCGCGGCTCCATCGAGCCCGCGGACGGACTCGATGTACTACGATCAAGGTAAAACGATCGTTTCCTCTTGGGGACACGGTCGTGATTGACCTCGATCGGATCGTCCCCGTTTACTTGGTTCGATCGTTAGTTCCACGTCGGCTAACCGGACGTTCTAAAAATAATTTATCGACTGGTCCTTGCCGGTACGCGTGGTTGTTCGCGTTCGTCGAACTCTGGACGATCGATGATGGTTGGCAAGCCGCGATCCAAACGCGGGTCCACGCGGAATCGAGATTTTCATTTTCGGTGACCCGCGCGAGAGGAAACAACGGGTTCGGAGCAAAGTGGCGGCGATCCCGTGTTCGTTGGCCGAGGTCCAACGGGACCAGCGATACACCCGCGCTCGTATAGATGCTTATTCGTCATTTACCATGAAAGACGAGACAACATCCGCAAAGGATACGGCGCGATGATGTCTCGGCGAGCAAATAGAGTTACCCGATCCGATAAACTCTTGGCGCAGGTAGGTCGGCGCGATCCTCGACATAATTGAATCAAAAATTACGTAACTCTTTGCTGATTGCTGCCACTTCTTCAAGAATCCTTTATGAACGATCTTACTAATTAGTACTCGAGTGGTGACTCAGAGTCGCCGCTACAAATTGCTGTACGATTATTCGAAATATTGTTTACATTATTAAATATGTTGATATCTGATTGATTACTAAACATTCAAGTATTGTATGAAGTATTATATCAATTTTATATTCCTACAAAGTCAACAATTAATATAGAATGGAATTATTCTAGGTTGGAAGAAATGTTTAATTTTCGAGTTAATACAATATGAATAATGAATACGCGTCCGGTATAACCGTAGCCTAACGCGGGAGCACCGTGCGCCGCTTGCATGGGAAGAGGAAATCGCGTTTGGCACCGGTCCCGTTTCTCCGCGGCAAATCATCGCCATAAAGCTCGGCCGTGTGTCGCGTCTTTAACCCATATAAAAGTAGAACTCGTTTCTCGGTACGATTACGTTGGCTCTCCGAGCCTACTAGCCGAGTTTCTTCTGTTCGCGGTCGAGCATCCCGAAATTGTGCTTCGCGGTTAAAAACTAGCAGATCGCGATCGCGCGCCGCGTTTTCTGATTTGGCAGCGGGGCACGTCGCGTTGGCAGAGCTTTTTGACGCGGGTAATGTAAATCAACCGCTAATTGCACGGCCTCGGAGCGCATTTCGCCTCGCCTCGTCTCGCGAGAAAACGTCGAGGAAACTCGGCCAACGCGACGAAATTCCAGATTCTGTTACGGATTCCCGTCGACCGGCTCGCGACATGTCCAGAATTCTGTATTTCCGTATCCGTATCCGTGGCCGTATCCGTGTCGCCTTCGCGATACGATGCAATCTGTTAATGAAAGGTAGCTGCACTTACCGTAGTTTCCGACTTCGGTCTCGTGCAATCGGGTCGACGCATTAGTAGAGATTGAATGGGCCGGTAGCGCGCTTCGCGAGCTGCGTTCTCCGCGAGCAGCGAATCAATTTCCGTCTTGAACGGGCACCGTTTTCAACCGCCCTAACGTTTCGAGAGTTTCCGGTTTGGTTGTTGGATCTCGAGCTTCTTCGGAAGACGAGTCAAATCCATTGTCTGGACTTTTGTAGCGCCGCGCCGTGACCCGTCGAGGCGCGTTAATTGTGATTTGTCGGAGGTGGATCTAATTGAAACGAATGTCGCTGGGGCACACTCGAGTGCGCGAGATTCTTCGCGAATTGTACCTTTCGTACTGGGACTCGTTTTGTATCGCGACGGCTTATCGTATTCCCGTACAGGTGTATGGATATAAATCGCGTCGTAAAAAAGAATAGGAAGAATTACGAGTATTTGTACTCTAACGAAGCAAATGGGTGGTGGGTCAAGAAAGTCATCGAGAAGAAGAATTGACTTTTGATGCTGCTTTATTTTATTGTGCGAACTCCCGGAGGTAGCTCGCTAAAGACATTACAACGAGAATAAGTATACGAATGGTGTCGTCGTCGTCGTTAGAGAATCCGTGCGGAGAGGAGTCGTGGAAAAGCCTGGGATGGTTACACTTTGATTCCGGTCTTGGAGACGATCCAGTCGCTGAAAGCGGCGACTTCCGTGTGAACTCCTGGGTATCGTGGGCGAGCGCAACCGTATCCCCATGAGACGAGACCAGCGAGACGACCACCGATGGTGAGGGGGCCGCCGGAGTCACCTTGGCAGGCGTCCTTTCCACCGTTGGGCACGGCAGCGCAGATCTGTCCGGCAGGGAGGCCACCGTAGGATACGTAGGCGTCGCTGCAGGACTTCTTCGAGACGATGGGAACGCTGACCTTCTGGAGGACCTCGTGGGTGCTACCTCCCTCTCTGATGGCGCCCCATCCGGTGACGGTCGCCGCGACACCGACCTTGGACTCCTCGTTCTGCTTGAAGATCTTGATCGCTTGCCTGGTCTTGTCCAGCTTGAAGGGTGTGCTCACTTTCATCACCGCCACGTCGTTCTCCGGGATGCCGTTCCAGTTAGTGATGTAGTTCTCGTGGATGATAACCTCCTCGACCTTGTGCAGACTGCCGCCCGACGACTTAGTCGCGGTTCCGGCTCTCACCGTGATCCAATCAGCAGGGTAGACCATGCAATGGCCGGCCGTAACCACCCAATTCTCGGAGATGATGCTGCCTCCGCAGAATCCGAAGCCGGAGCTCTGCAACGACACCTGATGCGGCACCTCCTCGATCCTAGCGTCCTCGCCGCCCACGATCTGTCCAGTCGGAGTCAGAGGATTCAACATCGGGAATTTCCCGACCGGATTTGCTGGAAATACGAGAGGCGAATTAGTTTCCCGGGGAAATTACCAGACTTTTCGGAGAAATGCTTCCGATATTCGTGGCTCGGATCGACGACAGCGGTCGAGTTCCATCTTCTGAGAATGGTATCGAATATTATAGTTACCTGCGGCGATCGCCAGCAATGAGAGAAGGCCCGTGTGGATGAACATCTTGCTTCAGTTGGAGGAACTGTTGTGCCTTTTCCCAGCCATTCGGCAAGTATTTATACGAAAATCGGATATGCACTCCACATACCGCAGGCTAAGCGCAGTGCACCGATAAGAGCCGAACCAATTAGCGAAACGCGGGAGATTATTAGGTATAAGCTCGTTGTGATCGACGTTCCATAAGGGATTAGTAAAAAAAATCAATCAAGGTTGTTCTCGGTAACTTCTTTGAGCTTCCTTTGTCTACTGTCTACTGACGATCGCGGCGAGACAGATTAGACTTTGCCGATGAGTAAGCAACGAATTCACGAGACGGACAACGAACGTGCAACGGACAACAAGATAACGAAAACGCGCGATTCTTTTCGCAAATTATTCTGGGTAGGACGCGGCGCCGCGCAATCGTGATTGGTAAACGGGTTAACGCGTTATAATCGTAATCGATAAACGGGCTGACGCGTTCACGAGCACCCCTATTGATTGGCCACCATGGACTCTTGAACGAGAGAGGTACGTCGATACCACGTACCATACTAACCTAGAAACTGTCCACCAACAATCGAAATAAAAAAAGTTATCACAGCCGCGTCTATAAACGCGCGTTTCTCTCGATAACGTCTTCGACTCTGCTTTAGACAACTCTTTAATATTTCAACTCCGGCTGTCCTTTACGTTCTCAGCTTCGTTTGTCCCTTGGCGTTGAATCGATACAATTAGATATACAGTCGCGAGCAAAAGTGTTGGCAGAGCTGTTAAACTAGGTTCTAATTGTACGGACACGTACGTACGAGTGTAAAGCTATTCCCACACCGAACCAAAGTCGAGTAACTTTCTGTCGCCTCTTCTATTTTCGAACCCTTCAAACGTTCAAAAGTAGTAAACGAAAACTTGAAACATTCGGATTCGGATTCGCGATCGTGTCTAATCGATATCTCGACTCTCGCGTCGCACGGAGGTTCAGAATTGCTAAAACTTTTAAAAGATTAAGAATTTGATGTCAAAATCAATAATTTAATCAATAATTAATAATATGCAACTGTATTTTAATCGCATCAAGTACTTCTATGCAAAATTCATCGTAACCTCTCCTGACCTCCATTTCGTAATCGTCAATAAGGAAAAAAGGCAGGAAAATAGATGTTTTGAAGAGACAATTTCTAAAGTTTCAAAATATTTTTATACTCTTAGTTTTTATACATGCAGACAGCTGAAAGAACGCTCTTTAACGCTATATCGTCTTCAAACTTCTCTCAAAAGATAATGGCTTACTTATAGCCATTCGTATTTATGCTAAAACTTAGTCTGTACCCGTAAGAACGTATCGACATAAATTTCATTAATTTTCCAGAAATTGGAAAACTTGACTTTTGCGTCGTTACGTTGAACGTTTGTGGCAGGGTGGAATAATACACTCGAGTATCAATTATATTGAAAACGGCAGAACGGGTCAATTTTATTCGCAACATCGTGTCTATTCATATGCGAATCACGTTACAAGTGTTGCTGTGATTCTTCAATGTACCGCGTCGCTTATAAATAATGTCGTGGTTCATACTTTATTCTTCAAGCTATGCCGAGGCATCGCGAAATCGGCTTACGCTAAGTCCTGGGCGATCGAGACTTACGGTAGGTAAGTCGAGTGTTCTCTCGCGGGTCGTGTCATCTGGTTAACTCGCTCGCGAGCGTCGTTTTCGAGTATAGTTTTCTAAAAAATCAAAGCACCGCTTTGGGTAAGATGTTAACGAACGGTAGGCAAAGGTAGGCAAGAGTAGGCAAGAATAGGCGAAGAGTATCGTCTAAACGCCGCTGTTCTTCCGGATCCATTTGCGGTAGTAGGCGACGTCTGTGTAGACTCCAGGGAATTTGGGTGTGCCGCAGCCAGTGCCCCAGGAAACGATACCGGCGAGTTTTGCGTCGACGACGAGAGGACCACCGGAATCACCCTGGCAGGCGTCTTTGCCGCCCACGTCGAATCCAGCGCAGATTTCACCGAAGGGAACGCCTCCCATATCCTTGTAAGCTTTGTCGCACTTGGCCTTGGTGATCATGGGCACCTGGACCTTCTGCAGGATCGATGGCATGCCGGAATTGGTGACTCCCCAGCCGGTGACGATTGCGTTCTTGCCGACCAGAGCCGCCGATTTACCCTCGTACAGTTTCACCGCTTTGCGTTGCTTGTTGAATACGAACGCGTCCGAGTCGACTATCTTGAACAGGGCGATGTCGTTCAGCGGAACGCCATATTCCGTGAAGCCGTAGTCCTCGTGTTGGTATACCGCTTCCACTCGGTGCTTCGTACCCCGGGACACCTTGGTCGAGCCGGATCGGACCTCGTACACATCCGCACTTTCGGTGGCACAGTGACCAGCGGTCAACACCCAGTTCTTCGCGATTATGGAACCACCGCAAAAGTGGTGGCCCTCCTGCTGCAGGCTAACCTGGTACGGAGCCTCCTCGATCACCGTCGGCTCTCCGCCAACGATGCGACCGTCCAACCTCAGATCATGCAACCCGATCGATTTGTTTACGGGGATCCCTGAAAAGCCAGAAGAGTTTCGTGATTGTACCAGTACAATCGAATCTAAACTTCTATAGTGGGAGCGTTTACGTTGAAGTATCGACCCCTTTTAAAAGAATGATTTTCATTAACGAAAAGTAGTTTATTAGACCTTTTTAAACTTCTATCGACTACTAAGGGTTCCATTTGGACCCTGTTGGGAAACCGTGAACTAGAGCTACGTTTAGAGTAGCAGTTCAACGGTGCTGTGATATGTGTACTAGCGACGAGCAGTCGATCATCAAAAGCGCCGCTCTCTTCGCCAGTAGTGCTCGTACTCTTACCGAGATTCGTTGAAACTCGAGAGTTGCGAGAGACTCGCGTATCGGTGGAGCATTGTTCGAAGGTGCTCTCTCGGACTCGAACTATCGCGAGAACCAACCCGCCGGGTATGGGAAGTCCACAATGAGGTGCGAGAGCAGAGTTAAATTAGATAGCGAGTCCTGTAAACTCGGGACAGTGGAACGCTAAGCGTATTATCTATCGGCGAGCTACTTTTCGAGTAATTCAACGCGCGGAAACTTTGCTCGCGGAAAAGTTTTCTCAGCGAGACCGAGGCGGCGCAGCCAGACGTTTTAATTTATACAAGCAAACACGAGGTTCCGAGCAGTCTCGGGCTATGATCGTAATATCGCGGTTCCGCACGGTGTTCGCCGAGACCACGACAATCGGAAGTTCGCGGCGAGTTTACAATCGGACAACTTACCGGCCACTAGGGCCAAGAGGCCGAGGAATGCCACGATTTTCTCCATTCCGGTGTCTTCTTGGGTTCACGTTGGCGGCAGCAAGTGTTGTGATTTGAAAACGATTCACCGGCGGTATTTATAGTAAAAATCAGTGGCGCTCGATCACGGTGATCGAACCGTTACTCAGAAATCTGAGATCTGAAATCAAAAATGTGATTGCCGTATCGTACGAGGGGCTTATCTCGAGCGGTTTTTTCGACCGATATTCAACGTAGATATACAAGCACGCTGCGGAGAAGGTCAAGACACGCGTAATAAAACTATTATCGAGAGATTTTAATCTAGTTTTCGAAAGAGAGAGAGAGAGGGAGAGAGAAGCGCCGATCGATCGAGGCGGGATGAGACCAATTATTCCGCACGTGCCACGGACTAGTCGTTAGTCGCTAGCCGCTGGAGGAACGCACATCGTGCAATCCGTCTTGCTTCGCCATCTGCCATCTCGACCGATTGATATCTATCTTGATACGCTTCGTTAAGCGAGATTCGTTGTGATCTCCAGACACGCTGGTGCAAAAGTCAACACCACCGTATTTTATTTTGATTAAGATAATCGTAATTGCGATTCAGGTACCGCGAGCTCGAGTGCGCGATCAATAAGCATCCGTCGTGATTATGTTTCCATTTCCATTGAGATTAAGATCCGCTAAGGCCACGATTTGCTCGTGAAACTTTAAAGGTCGCTCCAGCATGCCACGTTTTTCCCTTTTCATTTTTTCCGTCCCGCCATTGTCGACCCACATCGATAACGAATTTCTACATCCCTTTGACATTTTACCTCATTCTACAGGGTATTTATCTGAGTAGCCAGTCGAACAATACCTACAACGAAGAATTCATTTTTCATGTTCTGTGCACGTTTTGAGCGCTACGGTGCAAGACCCGGGGAAAATAAGCGCGAGAATTCGAAGGTCGAAAACGATTTAGGGGGCAATGCGACGGAGAGTATGGCTCCGGGCAGTCGGCTCTTGCAGTTGGCCGACACCGTTTGAACCATCGCGTTGGTCGTTCGTCGCGGGCCAAGCCGAAGGGGAATAACCCTCGGGAATCGTCCTCGACTAACCCAGTTTGTCCGAGTCAACCACTTTTTCGCCTCCCTCTCCGAAATGAAAACGTAAACGCGTCGAGCCCTATTCACCGCCATATTCAACGCGCAGCAGCTCGCTGGCTCTTCTCACAGCAGGGCCAGAGGGGCAGGGGTAGAAGCATTAACAAGTAAACGATTCACGTTTCATATTTTAACGAAAGGTAGATCCTGCGCAATCTGGGCTCTCCGCAATTTTCCCCATCGCGTCGCGTCGTCGCGTGCAGCTGGTACGTGCCTCGGATCCGGAACACGGAGCCCACGAGTGCGAGTTTTACGCCGTGGATCCCAGCCAGAATATTCGCGCGACGATTATTTACAACCGGGTACTCCCCACCGATCTCGATCATCTTGAAATATCTTGTCGCCTCCGGGATTCCGAACATTTCCCCGTTGCGTTACCACCGTCCGGTCTCTAGCCTTGCGAGGAACTTCGCAAAAATTGATCAGATCTGTGCAGAAGTTCGTGCCGGATTTTTGCACTGACCTAACATTTCATACTGTGCACGATGTTACACACCAAGGCCGAAGGAGTCCTATACAGGGTATCCTACTCGAGGACTCCACCGGTGGTCACGAATCTCCTTTAGGTGATAATAACTGGAGTTAAATGTTTTCGGCGCAACGGTTCGATCCTTTAATACTTATTAAAGAAAAAAATAATGTGAAAGCAATTAGTTTTGAAAATTCTATAATACATAAAATTTTTTACAGACGCGATTCAAATAAATCTTGAAAAAGATCCACACTAGGATCGAAACATCGATTATTTGACTATTTGCAAAATTGCTTTTTTTCTTTAAGCAGTATTAAAGGATCGAACTATTGCGCTGAAAACATTTAACTTCAGTTATTAACAATAAATACGATCGATAGAAGAAACATATTTCTTCTTTCTTTTTGCTGCCATGATTTCAAGGTGATCTTTTCTTTATAGGGAATGTCATTCTTTTTAGACTGCGTTCCGTTTAGATTGCGTAAGCAACAGGAGCTATGTAAAAATTTTGGAAAATATACCCGTTCATTTTCTTTCATAGATGCATAAAATCCGCAGTCTAATCGGTACGAATTCATTGAGTAGTAACGTGTTGATTTTCGAAGGTCATTCAAGGGCGTTCGTCGCCATTCAAGACTTCCCTCCGGTTAAACGTTCCCGAAGTTCGCGAAATAATTGCGTGCGAAACTTCGAATGGGACATCCTGTATGCATAGAGAAAAGTTGTTCGACATCTTCGGCGTCTCTCGCAGTTGTTCGGCAGCTGTTCAGCAAGTAATTAGCATTCTGGCGTTTCGACGAGAGCGGAAACAGAACGGAAATGAAAACGATATCGAAGCTGTCCACCGCTCGTTGCGTGTAATCAAGTGGACCACGCGGAATCGCGAGGGCTTCCTAATCCGGGAGACTTAGGCTGTCGCTCGATGGCGCGTCACCGAGGCTGCTCAAGCTCGATTTGCTCGCAACTGATTACGAGGTTTTACGGAATTGCGCGCAATCGATCGATCACTCTAGCGTGCCTTTGTTCTGGCTTTGGCTTGGTTCGTCTGAACCAAATCTAACTTCACTTTTGATAATTCAAGTTACTTTAGTGGGATAAAATCAATTCTGGAAAAAAAGAAATTTTATACATACACGACCAGGTTGCAGCTGGAGGGTTGAAGCTGAAAACCGTAAAAAGATAATTTTGTCCAGCCATCTCACAGTTCGGCACACCCTGTGTACAAATTTCGAACCAAAATTGTTTCTTGACAAGGGATAAAAATCATTCTGATTTAAACGAGTTCAACGACCTACTTTTTTATGACCTTGAGTCGACGAATAACGCCAAAATAGTTTTTTCTGGTTTTTCGGCCAAATACCCCATTGTGGCATCGCCAAAAGTTTGCCTATCCGAGCGGAATCGTTTGTTCGTTAGCACGGTGGCTAAGTTGGCAGCGATCGATTCGGGTATGGAGCAGCTGCCGAGTCAACTTAATCGAGCTAAATTCGAGACAACACCCGGGAGCGGTTCACCCTTTAATTTCGGAATCGATGGAGACTCGTTCGTGACCGGTTTAGGAATTGTTGGAACGGTCTACGGACAAATTAGTCCCGCGATTCCCCGATGAACGCGTGACAAGCTTGTCGAACGAAAGGAGCAGGATGGTATCGTCGATATCCGGCCCGTTCCGCGTCGCAAATAATCGCGCGTCGCGAGGGACGACGTCGTTCCCGATATTCCCGACGGACTCTTTCGGCAGCTGTTCGTCGTCTATCGAGGAAAAATGAAAATTTCGAGAACTCGCTGGAAGAAATCCGCCCGGGTTCCAGGCTAATAGCCGAGGTTCGTTTTCCCGGGCAACGGAAGCTCTCAGTGGATTCGATTGCCGTGGAATCACGCGTATCGGATTCGCGAGACGCGTCGGTTGCGCTGCGATGGTCTTAAAATTCTAAATATTTAGATGGACGGGGAAGCGATCGTTACTATTCTAGGAAATGGGTCATCGCCGGTGTGCGATAGGAGCGAAACGCGATCGTCGTCGCGAAATCGCCGTGCGATCGTTCCAGCGTCGCGACGTCTCGAGTTCCATAAAATCCGTAATTGTTTCTGATTTAAGCGGTGAGCGTAGTCGATGGTTACCAGCTGCGGTGAGTCGAGGTTCCATCGTGTTGTTCTTCGGTCGACTTCGGAGCATTCCCATGGGAGTACGATAGGCGAGTCGATCAGTAAATATTTCAATTAACCTCGGCATCGGGGCGTTCGGTTTCCCATACGCGGGTATTCAACGTATAATTTCTCGGCGGGAAAACGGAGAGGAAACTTGATCGTCGCTGCGAAAAAAGTTAACCGGAAAACCGGAATCAAATTTGAATGCAATCTGCCGTCGAACACTCGGAGAATGCTCGTTATTGTTCTACGAGTCAATTCGCCCGAAGATAAAACGCGTTCCACGTTTTCGACTTGTTTTTCCATTTCGAGCTCTTCGGTTGCAACACGAGCTTTGCTTGCGAGACACCAGCACAAGCGAGCCGCGGCATAGCCTTGTCGTTTATTGTATTCAGCGCAATGTAACGCGCGTATATCATCGGTTTTAAAACACGCGGAACATCGGACTTCCGCCGGGCTAAGGGACGCGAGAAAAGTTTTATCGGAAGCTGTCAGAAGCTGCCGGCGGCTAGCAGTACGCAGCTCGGCTACGCTTCCGGTCTATCAAAGGCAGAGTCCTGTCTCGTTTCTCCTTCTCGAGCGCACCTCGCGAATTCAACGAAACGCATCGCTAGCTTTCTGCTTCGAATTAGTCGACGTCTTTCACTCAACAATGATTTTGTTGCTCCTGCAATCACTTAGGACGTTGGCCTTAAAATACGTTTGTTTCGACGTATCGACTTTCGTCGCTATCTAGTGGAATGGTGGCTTCGGTGTTTGAAGGTACAAACTCAAAAATTTCGTACTAACTCATTATTTTCGTACTAAGACATTACACTAGTAAGTAAACGGTAAGTTTATTTTGACGGAAGCTTGGAACTGACGTGTATGAATCGACCTTTTGTGACCACTGTGCAACGCGACGCGAATTCCTCGGATACGAATGGTCGCAATGGGTTTCGTGGACGGCGCGATTTAGCAAACGAATGACCGAAACGCGAAGTGCTCGATCGGCCTTCGACGAGGCCGTGACACGGTGGTAACTTGCCGTGCCAGTCGGACTTGGCTGCGAAAGAATCCGAAGCGTGTCGCGACGCAGGGTAGAGTCGGTCCGGTCCAAACCGAGCCAGCCCGCGACGATTTCTCGAGCAACTCGGAGCTTCTCGCGTCCCGAACCGGGTAGGTAGCCGGGTAACAATTCCATTTCTTCGCGGCCTTCTTAGTCGGCGGACGTTTAATGGAAATTACACTCGGCTAGGGAAACGACGAAAGCCTTTCCAAACGAGGCACTCGCGTCCGGCGAAAGGAAAACGCGACGAACAAAGAGGAGGATGGATAAGACCGGCGGTGCGACGCTTGGGACACGAATTCGTTGTGATACGAAGCTGCGAAACGAGTCGAATGAAGAGGTAGCAGAGGGAGAGAGAGGGAGAGAGAAAACGGGGTTAATAACCCACTCGAAAAAAGCCTCCTTCTCCTCGGTGGCTGCTGGTTTATCCGCGTTTCTCTAAAAACGAGCGGCCCGTTAACGGCAGACAACGTCGGCCGGAACTGGAGGAACGAGACTGTTCCATTATCCGCATAATTGTCGTGTCCTCCTTTGGTGTTCGAGCGCCGTACACTGTACTCCGTGGACCGTGAACCGTGGAGCATAACCGTATTTCCGCGAGTTACGAAAATTCTACGGTATACGTAGTGTATCGTCGTATCCTGTATCGTGTTTCGTTCCGTGGCTGGGATATTTCTCCCGGCGCTACGCGACACAGGGGCGCAGGGAGAAACAAATTGGCCGATGGTGCACCGTGCAATTTCATCTCGCACGCCGCGGATAAAAAACAACGTAAAGCGTCTGTGAATCGTCGTGTGCGCGTTCCCACCGAATTCATACCGCGACGCGGTACCTATCGGTTACGAGAAATCGATATACGGGTAGCCGAGTCGAGAGAAACGAGGATTCGTACAAAGGGTCGCGAGTTGAAAGAAATATGGAAGGAACGACTGAATAGATGTATATTAAAAGCCCCCCGGAGACCGGGTTCGGAAGGAATCGAGGCTCGGAGACGCGAGACCGCTCGACGTATGAAGTTTTATTGAAATCCGAAGTGCTCCGGATATCCAATATGCGTTTAATTCCCCGAACGCGGTCCCGAATCGAGAAAGTCCGCGGTAGCCTCTCCCTCTTTCTCAGCTTCGGAACCACGCGAAAAGATAACCGAATCGAATATTGTCGCGTCACGAGTCACGAGCTTTGAGCCACGTCACTCTCGATCTACGATAGACGATTTCCGTAATTAACCGGTTTTCCCGTAGTTTCGATCGACGATCGTTCGCGTCTTCACGGTAGCGGCCACGTGAAACTAAGAAACGAGCAGTCTGACGGAAACGGTCGACCACTCGACGAGGCTCGACACTATTTATTTTTGTAATCGCGGCGAACGTGCGCGACATGCCAGCTCGCTTATCGCTCTCGATCGTCGCGATTAATTAACCAATTGGAGTGTGCGGCTTCGTTATCGAACAGACTCCCGACTCCTGATAACGCTGAACCGGTTCAGAGATAAAGTAAAATTCCTATTCTTTTCGGTGTTAGTTTAAGAACGTAATGTAGCAGAGATCTCAACATGCTTGGGACTGGACAAGTAAAAGGGACGACAATCGTTTCCTCATAGTATCGTTCGACCAGCCAGTATCCATGCACGAGTACGGGGCGACTTGTGAATCCCGTAAATCGCGTAGATCGCGTTGTTCCCATTGTTCGCGTTGTTCGCGCGGTCAGCGGTTGTTCCGAACGATTCGACTGCATGTTGAATGGACGGCCTTGACCTCGACGACAGTATTTTCGTGATCTAGTCGCGCGTCCTTCGCGCGCACCCGAAATAACTCGGCCGGCACACAGGCACGCGTCAATTCCAACAACACCGTTGGCACAGATGCACACACCTGCCGGCATCGGTAATTAGACGAAATAATGGGACCGACTTCTATCCTCTGCATACTCACACCCGCTTTCGCGGATCGTACCGATCGACGGGATACGGATCGATTCCACGCGAGGACTCCGCTCGTCCCCCCATAAAAGAGGGGCGAGTCTTTCGATGCGGGGATTGAAAGGGAAAAAAACAGCTAAATGGCCGCGATTTATTTGCTCGAAAAGCTTTCGGACCTAATAGCTTTCCAGTATTCCTCTGTATCCTTTGCCGAGATACGCAGGAGCTAATACTCTTGGGTCAAAGTGGGAACTAAAAGCGCTGGTAAATGGGGTCGGTCGGTTTTCTATACAGGGTGATTCTGGGAACTGGGACAAGTTACTGCTCTTTTTTTTTAAGTAAACATAGAGAAAAATGAAAGAGGAAAAATCATATGTCGTAACACGTCCTAACCATGTACGACCATATTTTTTACGAGGGTGGACCGATGTACTTTTTTCTTAACACATTACCGACCGGTGATTATTGCATATTTTTGAAAAATCTTTGGTACATAGCACAACACTTCGTAAGAGAACCTTTAATAGCCACAGTAATTTTCATTGTGAGCAAACAAGTCACTCTCAATAACGATATCTAATAGTTTCATTTAAGGTTACAATGTTAAAGAAAGTTTCTATCCTTTCTTTTGGTACAGCACAATTATTGAAAATTCTATTAATAGGCTTCCGGTAGGTAAAGTGCTAAATGCAACCCAATTGAAATGCGTCGTCGTTTACTCCGACACAAAATTGTTAAATATCTCGTGAAATATTGACATTTTGATGATCATGGGTTAGTAGTTTCATGCGTAGGATAATAAAAGGGATCGGTTGGTTTAACGAAAATAAATTGGGTTGCATCGAAGAATGAAGTGCAATTGCATTTTTACTTAAAAAAGAGCAGTAACTTGTCCCAGTTCCCAGAATCGCCCTGTATACCAATATACGCGGCTTCGATGCTTCTCCCTCTTTTTTTCCCTCGCTCTTTCAGATCCCCTTCCCCCTCTTCAAGCATGACGTCGCCGAGTAGACAGAGAATCAACTCCGATCCTGCGGCTGTTCCTTAGCGTCCGTTCGAGCTGGTTTGGTTTCGTTTCGGGTCAACGGAGGTCGCCTTTCAGGGAGTGCCTCACGCATTCCCCACGCCGCCGGGTTTCCGGGTTTCCAGGTTACTGAAAACGATACGCCCACCCCCTGTGGCCCCGCCTGGTTCTCCAAGCTTCCGACAAAAAAAGTTTTCCGACGGAAATCACCGGAGAGACTAATCGTCCTCTGGACGTTCGCGCGAACGTGGTACCCTGTCCGTGTGAACTCCACTTTTATTGTAAGACAAACACACGTTGAATTTTATATAGTCCATCTTTTCTGGGTCATTTGTAGGTCATATTGTGTTACATGGATGAATTCGTTATTTTGTCGGCTACACCATTACGATAGCGAAGAGATCATTCCATTAAAAAAAACATCGCTGACCTTGAAATCTCATAAAAAATGACCTTGAAAATTTATTCCCTTACATCAACCGTGACCGTGGAATAAATCGCAGTGCAAGGATTAGATGGTATCGATTGTCTAAGAATTGTGGTTTGGGGCTTTGGTTCTGTATCTTGGAGTTACCGCGAGTTTGTCTGTCCTTATAAAAATTGCCGGACAGGTTGTCAACAGGTCTTCCAGTATCGGGAGCTCGTCGCGGTGCGGCACAGGTCGGCTTGCCGCATCGATAATTGTCGGAACTGGTGTAATGCTGGCGGATGGGGTTCGCGAAAAGGAAAGTGCGAAAACTAGAGGGGCTGATGGTAGCTGGGAAACGATAGGAAAGGAGAGAGAGAGAGAGAGAGAGAGGTAGAGAGAACGAGGGTGGGTTGCGCCTCGGGAGTTGGTGCTCGAGCGACGGGAACGCCTTGGGGTCTCGATGTCTACCCGTTGCAATATCGGCTCGTGGGAATCGAGTGGGCACTCGTCGGAGATGGAGGTTCCTCTCGATAAAATATATGCGGAAGAACGAGGCTTAACTACGACACGAAGGTCCGACGAGTGCTCCGTAAATAACAAAGCGTCGCAGCTCGTTCCTCTAACAAGAAGCACCCTCCATCTTCCCCGTTAAATTCTCTTTTTAATTAAACGCGCCGTGGTCGCGCGAGTCGGAGCATCGACTCGCGAACTCGATTCCATTCCCAACGCTGAGTTTCTCCGCGTGTCTCGTACCTCGCGGCGAACGATATCGTCGCGCAACCGTTGCCCGGACAAGGCGCTCCGTCACGAAAGATTTTGAGCGTCATCCTTCTGACGAATCGCGCGTCGTTCGTATCGCGTATCGTCGGAAATCTGTCTTGTTTGCCGCGACGCAATTGATTCGAGACGAGTCGCTTATACATAGACATTCAAGTAGCGATGTTATCTGTGGAATCTCGCAGTCTCGAGGGCCTTCCCGGCGTATCCGATGCCTTCGCGATAGCTCGTGCAAACAGCCGCGACCAAGCGGAGATCGCTCGATACGCCACGGCTCTGTCAAAATAAATATTACGCCGTTTGTTTGAAAACGGTTTCAACCCGATCACCTACGAAAACTCGATTCGACGGCGCTTCGCGAAATGCATGTCGCTGGTGATTCGCTCGTGCATTTTTTACGTATATTACGGTGCTCTCGATCTCTCCGTGCCTGCAGAATCGTAACCGAGTAAAGTTTTAAGCTTGTACGCGAGTTCGACGCGAGCACGTAGCTCTCTTTCTCTCTTTCCTTCTCTGCTCGCCTAACGACGCCCGGCCCGGATCGATCTCGCGATTCGAATTTTAAAGCGAACCGCGAGGAACCCTGGGAAGGGTAGACGGATCGATCCCTTCGGTATCGACACGTTCGGTACAGCGGAAGAATTTTTATCGGATTCCCATCGAAGTTCGCGTCTCTATCAGCCTCCAATGGAAATTGTGAGGAAAACGACCGTGTCCACGCGGTATTTCGCCTTGCGACCGTTTCGCGTGTTACGTTCCTCCGACTAGCCCTTTAGCGCGTAAGAAAATATGCTACAATCGACGAAACCACCGCACGACTACAGCTGTACGTGTCGTTCATTGGAAAGGTCTGAGGACTTGAAGAACATGGCTAATCAAGGCTACTTCTGGATACACTTCACTAAAGGCCAGATACCGAGACAGACTTATCGGTGCTTTCCTCGAACAACCTCTCAATTTCGGATGGAATTATAGCATTAAATTAATCTAAACTATTCGAACATTACACGCTCGTTAGCCTCCACAACGCCACTACACGTTCGCCGAAAGATACTCGCGGCTCGTTATCATTCGCTGTCTATCGAGCAATCCTCGTGACATGAAAAGATAAAGTGCGCTCGGTACGTGTCCCGACCGGATGATCCACTTTCACTCGGACTCGAGACTAATTTCTAATCATCGATCATTCGTTATCGCCGGTCTGCCCTGAAATTATGGGCCGGCACGCGTTGTTTTTCCGCGATCGAGGCATTCGGAAATACCCCGATGCATTTTTCAGCGAGATCGATCCCGCGCGGGATCGGAGTAATCCCGGTACGGCTAGCCGGTGTCTGTCTCGGTGATCGACGTGTCTGTGATCGACACGATCCGAACAAGTATATGTATATTACAAGTCGGCTCGAATCTAGCTGGCCAGTTTCGAATATTTCACGAGTTTTTCGAGAACATTATAGCAGTACAGTATTTTATCGATATAAGTCCTCAAAACGGGTCTGCGTAGGATCATTTAAACGCCAGGGATACTATTCTTTGAGTTTTGTCGAATGTAGAGAAGGGCAGCCGTGCTCGAGAGGCCTCGTTCGCCGAAAAGTGTAAACATAACTTGTAATCCGAATTTCAAACTTCTTTATTTTTCATTATTTTTATGGGACTTTAATGTGTAATAAGCAATTAAAATTTCGGATGCGAGCCTTTGAACTGTACCCGCGACTCTCAAGGGGGTACACTCCGCAGTAGTGGGGATATCTTCGGGACAATTAAGTGCTAAATATTTGAGAGATACACCGATAAAATACTGTACATGCTTCCAAGTAGACTCGAACCCACGTCGGATAGGTTCGAATTTTCTTCAATGTTTTTCTCACTGTGTTGCTATGTGGGTCACTCTTTTATCAATTGAAAAGAATAAGAATATAGTCCCAAGTGTCCCCTTTGCGGACCTATTTTTAAGAACATAGGCATTTGAAAATTGACGAAATTAAAATTAGTTGAAGTGAACTGGACGTAACATTTTACTATCACTATTGAACCATAAAAGACATCGGGATGAAATTTCCACTATGAGTTTAAGAAAATATGATGTAAAATGACTGAGAAACCCATTTTTTAAAATATTTTCACCTAGACCAGTTTCATAATTATGAGCACAACTGCATATTGAACTTGATCCCATCCCTGTTAGGCGCATATAGTCGCTGGTCGAGCCTGTTGCGAGTAGGAGCTGCTCTCTGACGCGACGGGAGATTTCGATCGACGGGACTGGAAGAAAAGGGAACGCGGTGACGAGACGCGACGCGACTCGACGCGACGCTGGATAGTAGGCTAGTAGGGTCAAACAGGTGTGATCGTTCTCACGCAAGTTACTTCTTGCGCTCGGTTTGATCAATGGCACAGTTCTCCGTTGAACCGACACGCGTACCTACTATCGAGATCGGATCAATTTTCGTAGTAAATATTTAGGGTCGGAGCTCCGCGAGCGAGCCACTTATAGCTCGCAACTCAATTGGATTCGAGTTAGCCGGGAAATTAAAGTGCATCGATCGTGTTGCTCGCTCCCGAACAGTTAAAGTATCTCTACTCGGTATCCTCGATGCTAAAAGGTTGAAAGTGGTCACTACGTTTTCGGTTTGTCCGGTTGACAAACGCGAATGTTGGCCGATTACCATTCGGTACGATGCCAGTTGTCGATTATACGCGCTCGATCGAGCGACATCAAAATTGCGTAGCGAGAAGAATGAAACTGTCGCTGCACCGGACAGCGTCGAAAACTCTTTCCCGTTTCTTTGTTCGGTGTGTACTTAGGGATGAAGAATCGCGGGAACGAGTCGCGTTGCGCGGGAAAGCTGGCGCGGCGTAAGCTTTCTCAAAAGCACTCGAGTTCCGCTCGGGTTTGTAGAGTCCGCGCTAGTGTGCGAGGAGTTTGCGAGCGGGCGCGGCGGGTCTGTCGTCGAGACGAAACGGTGCCAAGGTACAAAACCGTCGCATCGACGAGATGCGTGTCGAGAGCGTGTATGCAAACAAGCGGCTCGCTGGTTTATTTTCTCCTGTGGCACCGAGACCACTCGTCGGCGCAACGACCGAATCTCTGTCGTCTTCGACCCGTCGAAATTACCCTAGACCAGAGAAGGTCGATCCATACTCTCCGCGCAGACACGGAACGTAACCAACCAGACAAATATTCTTCAACACATTTAATCCGTACAGACACGTACCCACACTTCTATTGCAATGCATTGAAGAATATTTGTCTGATCGGATACGTTCCGTGTCTGTACGGACAGTATAAAGGTCCATTTATGCACAACAGTTTCGAACGCCAGTGAAAATATAGTTACATAGGTTTAGGTGAGACCGTTCACAAGATTTGTAGATTCGTGTCAGTTATATGCACTGGTAAAGTTCCATCGAAATCGGTTGATGCGAAAAAAACGACAGGCATTGAAACATGTAAGGATCTGCAGTTATAGGCCGAAAATCGTAAAAATCTGCAGTTTTGAACACATTCAAACGTTTTATACCTCGTTGCAACATTGACCGATAAAACGTATTTTTTAAATTTTCAATATAGGCCCATACAAAAAAGTTATAAAATGCAACTTTTAATATTTTATCTACAATTCCGACCAATTGCAATTTTCGTCAAATTTTTTCACATTCTGTAGCAAACTAATTGCTCTAGCTTCTAAAAAAGTTAAAATCGTATAGTACGATTAAATCGAACTAGAGACGTCACGACAGAAACCGTGGTTTCGATCCGATCGAGGATATCCGCCGCTGTCCGTTCCCCGAGAGAATTATGGAAGGAATAGGACACGTCGGACGTCCACGTTCGTCTCGTCTCGTTTCGTCAGAGATAGACGAACGTGATTACCGACCAGACAATGGATGGTTTTCATAGCATTATTCTCGTTATTACGGAAAACGGGACGCCCACGCGAAAATAGCATGCTCGATCGATAACCGGCTGGCCGTCGGTCGTCGTTGGTCGACGGTTCTCCTTCCGACCGCATAATTCCATCGATCTCGACCAGACGTATCGCTCCTGGCAACGATTCCGCGCATCCGTCGTAAATCACCGTGTACCACCTGTGCACCCGCGCACAGTGAAGAATTTTTCAAGTTTCATCTTTTCACCAATTTTATGTACATGGATATTTTTATGTACGTCACCCTTCGACGCTTCAAAACGTTGGCCATTATAAATACATTGTAGGTGTATTTTCATGGTTCAAATATTTCCTAAGCATTGATTCGCACGTAACGTCAAACATGTGCGGCAACCACGACTTTAAAGAAAGTATAATCACGAGATTTATCTTGAATAAATGCTAAACCATTACGAGGAGCAGAGCGCAAATTGCAAGTGCAACTATTTGAGACTGATCCTCTCCGACGAGAGTATGGTCAACGATCGCTGTCAGCGATCTCTGTCAGCTCGTTCGTCCGTGGCACGCCGCGCATAGTGTCGCGCGCTCGCGAGCCTCGCGAGGCTAATCGTTTCCAGGGAAATGAATTCCCCGTACGCGCGTTCCTATGTAAGTCAAGGGGCCGGTCTATAGATCGTTCTCGTTTCGTTGCCGGAAAACTCGCGTGGAAACACCGCCACGCTGAAAAAAGAAACACAGCCTCGAACTACTTTGCGCCGCGTCGCTTGCCGCGGGATTGTTCGATACGGAAACGGAAAGAAAGAACGCGGAATCGTCGGGACGTTCGATCGTTTCCGATCAGCCGTGAACCGTCTCTCTTCTTCAGCAGCTTCGTATTCGTATCAACGTCAACGCATATGGTCGCGACGCACGCGACCCGTTTCCTACGCGAACACGTTAGGCCGACATTAATCCACCGCGGTGTTTCGTGACTCTGTTGTTCATCGTTTAATATTCACGTGCTCCTGACACGACGTCGGTTCGTTGCCGACGCCAACGTCGACGCCATTGCAGCCGTCGAACGACGGCTACACGGTTCCCGCTTGCTCGAGCTTTTCAACAACCGATCGCCTCTCTCTCTTTCTTTCTTTCACGTTTCATCGTGCCTTGGCTTTCGGGAAAATTTGCCTCGGGTGTTTTCGAAACGCGAAGTGACGGATTTTCGTCGTGGGAAACTAGCTCCGAAGAGACGCAGAGTTTCGGCCAAAGTCTGATTATCGTGCGCTCGATGACTTCGTATTCCCTCGGTTCGATTCGGTCCGGTTCCCGCTGTTCCCACATCGATTGACCGACAATGTCTGCCATCTGCGCCGGCACAGAGGAAAGTTCGTAACCAGGCCTTTCGATGGGGTTTCGGAAAAGTTTCTGACGATTTCCTGTAATGAAAGAACTTTGGAGATTTTACCGACGAGGCTTTTTCCCGCCGGCGAAATTCCCGTGTATTGTTCGAGTCCCGAGAAGAACGCGGAAGCCGCGGAAGGAAGTTGCGCAGCTCCGGCAACGGTAATTGCTATTGTCGCGAGACCGCGGGCCGGAAGCCGATAGGAAGGAAATGCGACTAGCGACGAGAACTCGTTTCAACGGTCGGGTTGATTCGGTTTCGTAGACGCGGCGAATGGACGGGCTAGCCGGCGGGGCTTAGCGCGAAACGTTCGCGAATCGGGCCACGGGGCCAAGGTTGAACGCCGTTAGGTTCCTGGCAACACCCTGACGCGACGCGACGCAACGCTCGGTCACTGGCAATTCCGAGGAACGGGCGCGACTTGGCGTCGCGATCCCTCGAAATCGAACCAAGACTACCGCAACAAGAGTTCTCGTCTACACGGTATTCCAGCTCCTCGTAACGACCGACGATTTTACTCTCCGTGTCCCGGCAGTCCTGTTACGATCGCGGACGCGATCGTTCGCCGTGAAAAATAGGTCAAACACGTAGAATAAGATCGTTTCATGGTTATATACTCGAGGACAAGTAGAAACTGTCAGTCACGAACAGACGTGTTAGCCGATATACATATGTATCTTCTGTGGCGCATGATAGCACATTTAACCCTTTCGACTCGAAGCAATTTTAATTCCGAAATCAAGACGTATCTTCCAACCTAGAAAAGATCTTTTTTACACATGACGACACATGAATTTTTAGCAATATGTAGAGCACGGAAGAATTCAATATTTCAGAAACTGTTTCAAATAATGATACGGCAGTTTTTCTGGCGTCTCAGAGTCACCATTCGCATGCGATGGGTTAAGATGCAATGTAAAATACGCTGTCGGATCTTTCATCCGCGCGTAAAAGATACAAGCCTGCATGTTTTAACAACTTTCAACTGGTATTCTGCATTTTGTAGTCGATTGTTCATGGAAGCGTGACCTTGTTTCTGGCCGCGGCACTCACGCCAGGACACTCTTCTTGTACTCGCGAACAGTAAAAATCGAAACATTATTACCTCGTTACGAAACATTGCGTCGTTCCCCGGCCATCGAATCGTCTAAGAACCGGAAACGCTGCGATCCGACAGTTTTTACTGGCGAGCCGTTCCGGCCCACTACCACCGTAGTCTCGCTAAGCGTTGGTTTATTACGCGCTCGAGGCGTAATTGCGATTCCGATCGCAATTTTCGTTGCGACGCGTCCACGATTATCGGAAGTCCCCAGGCTGAAATTGTGCGCAGGGGATTTCGATGATAGTCGCGTGTACACGCGTGCATACAATCCGAAATCTGACCCGGGGTGTATGTTTTCCAGATGGCAGTTCGGATCGGCGAACGTTGAGAGCACGGGCACGAGCACGAGCACGAGCATGAGCCGCTGAAGGGGTGCTTTCCGGCTCGCGAAAGTGGACGAGAAGTGGCGGCAACGCGAGGAAGATGAGAGTCCCCGAAAGTTGAAGTAAAAACCTGCACAACGAACAGCAACAGCCTGCCTCGTCCATTGCGACCAGCCAAATATCTCACGTTAAGGTAAACTAGCCTCGATTCTCCCTCTCTCCTGGACACGAAAAAGTTCGACAAAATTCAAGGAAAAAACAACCCTCGATCGGTGCCCGCGTCGTTACATCATCGCACTCCTCCGCTTCGTATTAAAGCATTCCGACCACGGCTTTGTTTCGTTTTAAATTTAAATTTGCTCGGGCGCGCGGACGTGATCGCGAGCATCGGAAGAAAGAAGAAGCCAGTGGATCGGAGGGATCGGTATATCGGTGGATCGGAGGAAGGCCGGAGAACAAAAGTTGCCTCCAGACTCGGGATCCGAACCTCGCGCGAGAAACGTGACCTGAAACATTCATTCCGATCGGCCCTCTGCCTGTATCCTCGAGATTTCTTCCTCCAGCTCCAGCGTTTCCGACGAGACACGTTGAGTAAGAGAAAGAGAGGAGGCTGTGCGGCCTCTTTGACGTTTCCCCTTGGCTCGCTAATCTGCCGAAAGGGCCGCGGTTGGCCGCAGAATCTCGGTTCGGCAGAATCTTAAACGGGAGCATCGGCGTATAGTCCTAAACGGCGTCGCGTCCTTCGGGTAAAAATCCCTTCGGTAAGGTATTCGCTGCACGGGTAAATTGAAGCTTAAAGGTGCTCTTTGACAGAGGCGACCCATGAAAATCGGGTTGTTTCATGCAAAGAGAGTGCCGCGCGGCGCTTTGATGTCTGACGAACCGTGAACCCCATCCCCCGATCCATTATTAGCCGATCGCTAAATAACTGCCCCGTCCTGTTCGCTTCTCCTCGCCTCGACGTCCTCGCTCGATTCCGTCGTCGGTTTATCTTTCACGCGTGCCGATTAATTCTTCCCGTTTGCTATGTGCCACTGGTGCATCATCGATCACGCCGCTGCCTCGGAAAATTCCCAAAAGTCTCTGCCCGAGTATGCGGCGGTCTGATCGTAGTCGAGCTACTCCACTGGAAAGGAGTCGCGCGGATCGACCTCGTTTCGATCGCAGACAGAGAAACTTGGAAAGTACGTAGGGCCGATTCGCAGTTCCTAGAAACCGTAAACTGCGATGACAAGGAACGTCGACGGTCGTACGGTCGGCGAAGAACCGTCGAGTAACGAAAAACTTGGAAACTCTTTATCACGGTTCGCCCGTGTTTCTTCACCGTGGACGCGGCCGATGCTCGGCCAATTCGCGGCACGAGTCGACGATAACTTTGTTCTTGGATCTGGATCGCGCTGGTTCCGCGATGTTCGCGCGTCGATATCGTCGAGTTGCTCGAGGATTAAGCGAGTACCCTTCGGCGGAAAGTTGTCAAAACAAGTTAGAGACCGCCGCGGGGTGGAAAGTCGCCTAACAGGATCGCCAAATGCGCGTCGATGGAAATTTGAAAGTTTTCCTTTCGGGAAGCCTCGCAAGGACGGAGACATCGCGGCTGGTTTCGGCGCGGTTGAACGAGTCGCGCTCGCCTGGAAGAGGAGCGCCCGAAGAATCGAAGAAACAGAACCGATTAAGTGGTTCACGGCGAAACCGACGACGCGGTGACCCGGTTTCTGCGGGGCTAAAATCTCGTCCTTAACCTAGCTAGTTAATTCAGCACCTTCACCTTTGCGTGATGTTATCGACTTCCTTGGGGCCGGGCGAAATAGGGGATTCCGTGTTGAAGCCGGATCGGCGAAAGTCCTCCGGATATAAATTCTCCGACGAGTTACGTTCTGCCCCACGAAACCGACGACGACGCCAACGGCGACGTCGACGCCGCTACCGACGTTCTCTCGTTCTCCGGTCCATCCTCTCGAGACGCGGAACAATGAAAGGACGAGATGGAGAGAGAAAAGAGAGAGGGATCGATAAACGAATTGGCGCAATTTTGTCGGACGACAGTGGAGAACCGGACAAAGCGTTCGATAAGGGGCCGGCGTTGTTTGCGCGCATTCTCGCCGTAGAGGGAAAGGACCTTGTTCGTCCCTCGATCCTTAATTACGTAGATTGAGCGAGCGTTTCCGTGGAAATCCGAAAATATTACGTGCCCGTGCCAGATCGGCGAGAAGCTCGTTCTGGAAAGGAGTGAGTGGGAAACGGCGTGGCGTCTCGGTGTCTGCCGTGCTAGATACCGTCTCGTTCGTCGTTCCCAAAAGGGCCGGAGTTGAAATTTTCGGTCGATCGTCGGGGGTTCTCGGCGTTGCGTCGCGTTGCTGGATGGAAGGGCGTTCCGAGTTTCAAAGCGATGCGGTGTTAAAGTCCATCGAACGCGCGCGAAGGTACAAAGGGGGCGGCTGCTCGTCGAAGCGGCTGCGGACTGTAAGGGACACACAGGGCCATCGAGCGCCGCTGCGTCGATCGGCGTTGATTTTTTTAGCGTTCGCTCGGACTAAGGACGAATTTTCAAGAGAATCCAGAAGAAGAAATACCGAATAATAAAGCGCCTTTGAAACGGAAGAAGAATGCCTGGAAGGAGGGTAATTTAGCCGCGAGAGGAGAACATCGGACGGCGAAAAGTATCCTGCCGGAGAGAACGAAGAGGAGTGGGGAGGAGAAGAGATAAGGAAAAAGGAAAGAGAGAGAGAGAGGGGAACGCGAGAACGAGAGAGAGGCAGAGAGCGCACCGTGGAAAGGAGCCGCGGACTCAGAATGGGACAGGCTAAGCCACGTGACATACTCTATAGCGTTCCGTGCCGCAACGCCCCGTATTGATCGAACGAGCATCAGCTGTACGGTTGGCGGTAACGTACTCGTTTACTCGTAGCTACCCGCCCGACGAGCGACCGTCCGTCCAGCGCAGTCCGCGACCAGCTTCGCCCAATCGTTTTCTCGCTCCCATCTTCTCTCGAGGACCGCGAGAGATTCGCCGACGAGAATGGTCGAGGATCTCAGCGCGCGTCGAGATCTCTTCTGGCGGAGGTCGATCCCGAAGTCGTGGTCCCAAGGTTCCGCGACGAGGACCCGTCCGATGAGGATTCGAGGCGAGATGGGCGGCAAGGGGCGGAGATTCTCTTCGACGAGCAGTTCCGCCGCGCCGTGCGCCCCGGCTAGATATATATCGAGCATTTCCCGCGAGAAATAAGCCGCTCGATATCGAGAAGCGGGCCGGCTTATAGACCGTACACGTACCTGGGAAACCGATTAATAAGCGTCGGCCTATAGTTAGACGACAGAGTATCGTTGTCGTCGGTGGTGTGGCAACCGCCCCGTTCTTAAATGGATCGCCATGCCACCGGTAACCCGATTGTTACCGGGCTTTTTCGACGGAGATTACCTTCTAAGCCGTCGACCATCGCTCCCGGGATTAACTCGGTTCCTCGCGATTACGAGGAAAATTGGAAACGGCCCCGCGGCACGGGATTCGGTTTCGAGGAGCCATCAAGACGACGCGACGCGAGTACCTCTCTCCTGTACCGATGTTTCGGAATCCGCAGATTCGATGACGCACGGTTCGCCGCACGACGAAATTGGAAATCGCGGTATCCGCCGCGTCGCGTCTCGCGCGCGCTAGAATTAAACGAGCCCCCTTCGACGGGAGGCGTCGCGTCGATCCGACTCGATCGAACAACCTGGCACGGTTTCAATGGGTCACCGTGTAACGGGGTAACGCGGAACTTCGACCGTTCCGTGTAGTTCCTTTGACGACGTCCCTTTCGCTCTCTGCCCGCGAATAAAAGAATATACCGTGGAAACGTCCGTATCGATTCGATACGACTCGAGAAGCGCAACTGGTTGATTTCCAATGGGTCGCGGCGTGACGCAACAAGATCCAGCCTTTTCGAGGAGAAAACACGCGTGCCACTTGTAAAACCGCCCCGAGCCTGACTTGAAAAGGCCGATAGCGCCTAAGAGTCAAAGGAGATGCGAGATGCGAGCTGCGAGTTACGACGACGCCCACGGCTACGTCTTCCAAGGAGAAACTCGATAAACTATCCGCACCTCGATGGAAACAGTTTTTCCCTCGGCCGATTCGTTTTCCGATGCTGCTTTCCCAAGGGCGCGGGCGGTGCTCGCGCGCCATATCTCATCGAATTAACGCGTTCGGGACGACGCGTTGACAGCTCGAACAGAGATTTCCGATACGGAAAACAAATAAAAATGGAAGACTCGGCGTCGATCGATGCCGCGGCGGCTTTGACATTTTTATTCCCGCCGCTCAATCAACCAAAGCATTCACCGATATTGTTTTCGAACTACGCCATTCGCGGATAATTGTTTGATTCGAACCATTCGCAGGCGGAGCTATTTTAACTTGAAAATTCAACATCCCTTCCGACCTAGAATACTTTTATTGTATATCATTCTTTTCGTCTTATGGATATCAAATTGATATATTACGTCGTTCGAAGAGTCATTTCGTTTTCTCAAGGGAACACGAAAGCCAATGTTTTACCATTTAGAATAAGTTTTATGACATTTTGTTCTTTACGAGCTATGACTATTTTACGACTTCATTTCAAATCTGTTGAAAAAGCGAGGAAAACGGTAATCCGATGGTACATGCAGACAACTTTTTCTTTCGAGCATTTTTCCATTGCGCCACGTTTTTACGACTTAAAATAAGGCTGCTACGACTGCTAAGGGTTGAACTAGCTTTTAAAAAAAAACTGGTATTAGCGAAAACTCACGATCGAATCATTCCTGTATGAAGTGCAATGCGAAGCACGTAAGTCTGTGAAATAAAGTACAACTTGTTGTTTAATTCCGGTCAGGATTTCGGCGAAACTCGGCACTGTGCGACGGCTGCTGCACCGAGCGATCGTTTAATGTCTGCCTCTCGGTCTGAGCAACTCCTGTGCAGAGGCACGATCGACCGTCTGTTCCAGTGGCTAGGGTTTGCGAAACGGTTAGCGAAGCGTCCGTGCTAAGCAGAAATTAGTTTGCGCCGTTATCGTTTCGAGTTGGAACCGCGCGGGACTCGCGGGAGCCTCCTATTCGAGACGAGGAAGGCGAACGTTGCGAATGGTTCTCGATCCTCCGGAGAGCCGGTTCGCAATCTAACGCGGCCGAGGCGCAAAACTTTCGAAGCTCGCGCGCCGCCGTCGAAACCGTGCAGCGTCCCGAACGAGGAACGACGATCGATTATCAGGGACGATTGAACGTAGCTTCTTTGCGCGGGCTCGAGACCCATATTGGATTAGAAGCCGCAGTGCTCGAAGACACACCGATTGCCAATTTGACGCGGGAAAAGGCTAGTTTCCCGTTTGCTAGACGCTTGAAATCGAGGTTACCGGATCGCGCGAGCCGAGCTGATGGGATTCGCGGCAATTAGGGACGGCGCTGCGAACCAACCAAAAAGAACCTCCAAAGAAAGCGGTCCTCGACGTCTTTTCAGCGGTGCTTGCAGTTTTTGTCTCTGGAATCAGCGAAAATCGGAAATCGCAATCATGACCATCGCCGCAAGAACAATCGGAATGGAGCGAACTATAAATAGGATTTTTTGTGAACAGAACATATTTAAGTATCGGTTTTTTGGTTCCTAGAATCTGATTTTAGAGGAATTTTATTATCACGGATAAATAACAACAATTACAAACTACCTTTATACAGGGTAATCAAGGTTTGACATAGAATAATTTCATGCTATACTAATTCCTTCTTGGTACGAACATGAGATTGATATCCCTAGTAGCATTTATGGTTGGCTTTTTGTTCGGCCTACATTGGCGGTATTGGTTTGGCAAACCGTTAGAAATGTCGCTCTTTTTTGCAGTTGGGCCAACAATCAGGAGCACGTAGAGTCAACGTTACTATAAGACGAACGGCTAACAGAGCCCGCTAACATATTATTCCGATTTTCTCTTTTATAGTTATTTCTATGGTATCTCATAAATAATAGACATATTAACAATGTATTTCCACGGTAAAATTTGGGGAAAAAAGTTATCATTTAAATGTTGGTCCATAAATGCTACTAGGGATAACACCTCGTACGATACTTAAATGTTTAGTAATTAATTTGATATCAACTTTTAACTAAAGTGCTGTCACGGTTTCGAACCACTGTATGACGTTTGACGGTTTGGGAATACCGCGACCGGTTGTCGTCGCGACGCTGTATCGCGAACAACGGTGTGACAGGAAGCAAGAGGCGCGAGGGATTAAGGCTTTTAAGTCACGGTGATCTCCGGAGAGATTAAGTCGGGATATTGGGTTCCCAGCTGGAATTCTTCGACGTCCTCGGGAAAAGTGCCACCCCCGGGATTCTAAATGCTCGGAAACCGAAATCCGAGGAATTAGCGACGCGTCGGCATTTAGTCGGCTCCCCGAGCGCCTGCCCTAAATACGAATGTAGGCAATAGACACCGGGATTCCGAGGCGGGTCGTTCCGCTCCTTGAGAATTGAGTGCCGCCCTATCGTAGCGGTGGGGAGAGTAAGTTTTCTCGCAGGTACGGCGCGCGCGGCTGCAAATTCAATTTGTTCGGCCGATACCCGATTAAACGGATTTACTTTAATTTGCTGAGAACGCTCGGCGCGGCGCGGCGCTCCGCCCTTCATTCGCTCGACGAGGTTACGTTGATCGCCGTGACGCGTTTAATGGGCCGTTTAAATCGGCGAATGCTCGCTCGTCCACCGCTTCGGAAAAAATTCTGCCTCGTAATAGGAGACGGAAGGTAACGAACCGTGTAATCGCGATCGATGATCGAGAATCCTCGAAGCCGGCATAAACGAACATTATCCGGAGTTCCGACTGCACACGTAGATCAGTGGTGCCGACCATAGAAAATCAATGAAAAACTTTCAGCAAATCTTCAACTGTTTTAATCCAGACTCGAATACTAATCCAGATTCAATACGATAACTGGATTGCGGATCTTATGCATTTATGATCGAAATGGCTACGTTTAATTTAAAGCAGCGAGCGTATCGAACAGATTTCAGAACGCCATTGTATGGAAGTTTCAGCTTAATTCTTATCCGCCCCTCATTTCACGAATTGAATCTGTCTGTATGAAATAACAAGGTAAACAGTTACTTTTCGATGTCTTCTTATTCAAATGATGACGAGTTTACATTTACATGTTAGGTATCTCGATTATACTTTGCATTAAAAAATAAGGTAATTGTATAGAAAAGGTTTGCCTACTCCGATTTTGATGAACTTTTAATATGTTATGCAGCAACACATTCTTTGACCGATACCAGATTTGACCGACAACAAATTTCGCTAACTGAGGTGGTCGTCTCAAATCATTGTCGGTCAAATTCGATGTCGGTCAAAGTCGTTGTCGGTTAAAGGCGGTGAAATGTTAAAAACGTTCACAAAATGAGCCGATTTTTTCACTACTTTTCCGAGCACTCCAACCAAGTTTCGCCTACATTTATCTTCGGTAGTTTAGATAGTAGGCAACAATCGAATCGACATACTAATCGCGAGAACATAGTCAAAATTATGCAAGCGGATCGAGGGTTGTTGGTTTGGTTGCCGACTGGCATGGATGGCAAACGGAACCGTTTCGACGACTGATTCGGCAGTCGCGAGACGGAGAAAAACGTATCCAGTGTACAATGCTAATAACGGAAAACGTGTTTTCTGTTTCAGATGACATAGAATGGGTTGGGTGGCGCTTGGGCGGTGTGCGGGTGGTGGCGGCCGCCTCTCGTCCGTCCTCTCGCTGTCTCTCACCTCCCTCGCAAGCTCCCTCATCTTCACCATCCTCTGTATCCTCACACTTGCCCTCACTCTTGTCACCCTCGTGCGTGCCGAGGACATGTACGTATTATCGAACACGATCGTTATTCAGTTTTAACATGAGCGACTTGTCTTCTTCTTACCTTCTCGATTCGAGCTTCCCGCTCCGATTTTGCGAGTTCTTTCTCTCACGAAATCGGAGGGAAAGATTCTCTCTCTCTCTCCTACTCCTCTCTCTTTCTCTGATTTGCTCTCCGTCGAATCGAGAAGCTGAGATCGTGACACTAACGTAGACGAGTTTCTTGCTTGCGATAGGATATCGAGGGAGCGACATTAAAGCGAAGATAGTTGTATTATTGGAAGTTCAGGGCCGTGCCGTTCTACGATAAATACAATTCGAACCATTTAATACTTATAAATCTTTACGCGATGCTTTTACATATTAGTCTATGTTACTCCGATATTGATGTTTGCGATTTATCGTTTATCGTATGTTTTTAAATCACAATCGAAGGTTGTTTTAAAGAAAATACATTCAAGGAACGGTATTTCTAAGACTTGCATTATACTGAGAAAATCTATAGCACGGCCCTGTGGTAGTTGAAAAGAAGTCATTTGGAAAGCATGCGGGATGGGCACGCTCCGAGTGACGTGTATTTCCGACTCTAGCGAAATATTTGCTACAGCGATCACGTGTACTGTGTGCCGTCAAAGTTTAAACATTGGGATTACGTAAACATGGTTGCTACCTTGCCCCTATGCCGCTGCAGGTGACTTTTTTCCAGTTACCGATAACACACGATTACGAAGTATATTGCGAGTAAATTTCTATGCATGGAATAGAGCAGTGGTGAGCAACCGGCGGCCCGCAGGCCATCGTCCACGATTTTCGATACATTGTTGCTACTTCCTGGCTATTTTTTTTATTATTCGACAGTCTTCGCTGAACTGCGTCAGAAAACACATTCTTCGTATAACGATCAAGTTTTTTCCTGTTTCATCATGAGCTCGGATTCTCGAGAACACAAAATTGAAAGTGAACATCGGCAATTTGTCGATAGTTGGACATACGATTAACTTTTACTTGTATAAATGAAACTGCTGTTCGTTTAATATTTACTGAAAAAATATCTGCGTTGAAGAAACGTAATATTAAGAGAATTTATGAAAGAAAATGTTCTTTAAAATCGAATAATCTGCAAGGACAGTTACGTAAGAATTTAAAGCCATCAATCCGTAAAGTAAACACAGACTGGAATTGGAGCTGGCGACGCGATGAAGTATTTAATGTTGCGTTCGTTGCCTTCTCCATTTTTGGCCCACTGCAGTCCGCGGGTTGCTCATCGCTGAAATATAGAATCGCCGTTAATGTCGCTTCGATTTATAATTTGTTCCACGTGTTTGAGATCTACGCGGGAGTCTTTGTCTCGATAAGAATCGGGACGACGACGGTCGATCGGAGGGACTCGTTCGGATCTTCTGGGATCCGATCGAGGAACGGGTCGGGAGATTTCGATCGACCCACGTCCCGCTGCATCACCTCTGTTTCACGTGTAGCTCGAGTAGACGAGTTTGGATATTGCAATCTACAGGGTGATTCCGTAGAAACAGAACACCTAAATATCTCCTTTATTTTTCGTTGTACAAAAAAACTTCTTAGGACGAAGTTACACTGTTTGAAGGGCCACGTGTAATGGTGTAAGGAAAAAAATTTTGAAAGTCATTTTTTTACGAGATTTCAAGGTCATCGATGTCTTTTTAAATGGAATGATATATCTTCAATATGACCTACAGATGACCTTCAACCCAGAAAAATGGAATAAATAAAATTCAGCGTATAAGATTTTAAAAAAACATTACATAAAACACAAAAAAAATTATTTTGTGTATTGCGATACATTTGAATGTATAGCAGCTCAAGCGAACATTTTTGAACATTTTGCGTAACAGAAATAAAGCAAATGAATCTTACACGTTGAATTTTATTTATTTCATTTTTCTGAATTCATTCTTCTTACGTTAACGAAGACATATCATTCCATTAAAAAAAACATCGATGACCTTGAAATCTCATGAAAAAATGACCTTGAAAATTTTTTATCAACTTCGTTTTAGTAACTTCGTCCTAAGAAGTTTTTTTGTTCAACGAAAAATAACGAAGGTATTTAGTTGTTCTGTTTCTACGGGATCACCCTGTATACGTATAAATATTATATTATAGCGGTTGTGGTGTAGCCACGAGACCGTGACGTAGCAACCAGACGTATTATCGCGTAGAGTGTTACTTCGGACCGATGTTGCGACGCTCGAAGGTAGAAAAAGCTGTTCGATATAATAGCGCGCTTAGAGAGCTGTATACGGACGTTCTCCGGACGTAATCCGTAGTTTGTTTGAGTTTATTCTTCCTCTCCTTGGATATAACTAGGACCAGTGGATCTCGCGATCGCGGCACACGGCGCGCAGTGCTCGGCGAGCACTGGCAAGTGCCAGGCAACTGCGAGCACCGTGTGGACTGTGAAAGCAGGCAGGGTCGTGTCGCACTGGGTCGCGCCTCGAGGAAAATCGAGAGACGGAACGAGAGTCGAGGTGCCCCCGGCGCGACGCGTACCTCTCGCGAGAACCGAGAGAAAACCAAGGGGAAACCTAGAGAATAGGAGAGCTAAAAAGTACCCGGGGAACGGAGAGACAGGGACAAGGGGCAAGGGAAAGAAAGGTGGGGGAGGAGGACGCGGAGAGAGAGAGAACGGAGGATCCGATGGCTCCGGGGCTAGCTACAGTGGGTTGTGTTGCAGCTTCGAGGAGGGCAAGTCGGACAAGGAGATCCTGGACAACCTGCTGCAGTCGACCCGCTACGACAAGCGGCTTCTGCCCCCGGTCCAAGGTACACTGAGGCCCCCGCCCCACACCCGCCAAGACGACTACACCCCCGACTACCTCGTACCCAATCACCCCGACCATCCAGAGCACCTCGAACATCACCGGCACCGCTACCACCACACAGCACCACACAACCACAGCTCACTGCTCACCCCTCGTCAAAAGGGTATCTCTCTCTCTATATAGAAAGTCGACCCCGATCACGCTAAATCAGCACGAGAACGAAAACGAGAGCGAACGGACCAATGGGAGGGGGGATCCTGTGGCTAGGAACCGTTATCCTTCGCGCCTTAACCCTTTGCGGTCCTCCGTCCAGCCAGACTGAACTCTGTGCTCAATTCTAGCACTAGAACTACCGAACACTAAACACAATTTGCATACGTTGCCTTATGGTAATGACGAAATTACATTCCTTTAGATTGCGTGCCAGTTTTGTTTAAATGTGTACAGAATATTTCAAAATTATATGTCGTGACCATTATGTGCGTGATTCTGCTCCTATGAATCGGTGGAGATATGTTACAAAAATAGATAAATCCCAATGTCAAAATTGTTTTTTATTTCATCGCATAGTACTCACCGCAACGAATAAACGTCTCACAGAAACCATGTGTCTCGTGTCAGTCGTTCTTTTAGAAAACGACTATAAAGCTTCGTTAAACGTGGGAGGGGTTTTTCATTAGTCTCCCCCTTTCAGAGAAATTTCATTTTGCAAATTCAGCGAACACGCGTGCTATTGAATAGCAATCGTCTGATGTGTCTGTCCGAGGCCGACTCATTCTACTTCTTAAGAACTCTAAGCACGCGAACTTGACGAATTGGTAGTGAGTTCTCTCGAAAATGACGCGTCAAATGAAAAAATTGATACATATTAACCATTTTAAACAACTTGTAGAAGTATGGAATAAAATAGTTGGCGAATCTTTGAAATCGTTTTCTAAAAGAACGGGTGAAGGAGACCTACAATTCCTTTAGAACTTTTGTTTCCTTTAATTGCCATTTTCTTGAAGATAAAAACAGTTCTCGTTCTGTTAATATAAAAACGAATTTCTCAGAGATACGTATTCATAAGTTTAAAATTTCTAAAAGAACAAATCAGGAGACTGTGATTTCGACTTATCCGGTAGTTCTAGCGCTAGCAAAGGCGAGAATGCGTATATTTTCCGCGGTACGGTAATGACCTCGATATATGTGAAAACTTCTGCACCGGAACTGTTGTATCGTGTACGAACACAATTCCCCGAACTGTTGGCGGCGAACGTAGAACAAAACAGGTTAAGAAGACTATCCAAATACTTTCTCGTCTCGCCTGATTTTTCTTATAAAACTTGTACCACGTCTCCGGTACATATATCGAGTTTTCACTGTGAATCGTATACGACCGACAAAGGGTTAAAGCTCCAACGTACCAAACTCTTTCATCTCAGTAAGCGGCACTACCGATTGCGATTTTTGATCTCACGCGACACGTACTGGCCGTGACTCCTGTCTCTTACAATTATTACACACAATTTTTGATTCGGCACAAAAATCCGCGGTCTACTTATGTCAGCGCTCGGAATTACTCGCTTCCCGTGGCGATTCTCGTTCCTAGATTCTAGAATCGCGCCTGAAAAGCTCCGAACTAGGGTCGCCATGGAGAGCGAAACGCACGGCCATCGCGAGATAGTAATTCCCAGCTCTGACTTGTGTTACGCGACGAAGTATCAAATGTTACGCGACGAAGTATCAAATGTTACGCTGAATATTAGGCTTCGTACAGACCTAAACAACGCAACGAACCGCGCGCCGCAACGGATTTGTGCTATTTCCAGAATTTCTTGCGAAATTCTGGAAATTCTGTAAATAGCACAATTCCGTTGCGTTCGCTGTTGGCCGATGCGTGCCGAAATGTTTGGCGAAATGCGCGGTTCGACGCGCTGTTTAGGACTGTTCGAGACCTTAGACGAGCATTGGCGAGAAACGTGGTTATGCACCGACGGGCATAATGAGTCGAGCCGTTATCGGGACCAGACTAGACGACTCGATTGCATTCAAACACATGCATCGATCACGCGGCGACAGGCACAATTTCTCGTTTGTCAGAATGCGATCGAAAGCTGTCCGGTCGAATTGTTTGTCGCAAGAACGGTTCAGGACAAATCGCATCGTGACGAGACAGACGATCGGTACGCGTCGCGTGCAATCGAGAACCACGTCCAGTATCACCGCACCGTTAACGGATAGATTGGATCAAGAAACCGGTTTCTTGGTGGTCCATAAAGAGGGGATGATATCGTTTGGTGCGTGGGATTCTAAAGGCTGTCGCTCACTTGACAGCGCCGCACATTGACCACACCAGATCAACGTCGACGCGTTTGCATTATTATATGTATACATACAGTTCAAATGTGGATGCATCCACCTGTTCGTAACAGCACCCTGCTGATGATCCTTAATATGTGCTCATACTTCTTGAAGGAGGGGCTTTGCCAAGTCAAGTTCACAACATCTCGAACTTTCCCTTCGCAGCTGTTTCGCTCAAACTCCACCAGTAGTGGGGTGCGACTTCATTGCACTCCAAACTGGTACTCAACCTGTTTGACGTGCGTTGATCGTGCATTATAACGATCCCTACCCTGAGTTCCGAACGTCTTTAGAAACAAGGAGGAGGCGAGTTGGCCAACAGGCTAACGTACCGTCTCGGGACAAATGAAGACAATGTTCGTAACAGCACAGCATCGACGCTGCTCTTTCTCCCTTTTTCTCCGTTTTTAACGAACACGTTGACGTTGCACTAGTATCCACGTGTGCGGTGCTGATAAATGGGCGACAGGCTTAAGGTGGGATCTCTCAAGCGCGTCCGGACGCAGCCTTTTGCGATCCTGGGTCTCTCGCGTTTAGTCTGAACGCATGCATCTGTATGCGTCCAGACGACGTGTTGGAACAAAGCTTAAATCCAAGAATGTCAAGGTGTCACCTTTACTGCTTCGAGTAAAACCATTTGGGAAAACCCCAGGAACTGCGTGAGCGGTAAATTTTTGGATGTTGAGTTTTAGGGAGAATGTTGAAATAAAACAGTTCTGGAAAAAGCTCGAAGTCCAAGAATTGTTGCGGCGTCGTATCTGCCGTTACTATGTAATGTATAATGTATACTACCTAGTATGTTCTGCCTAAATTAACTCTACCCGCTTGCACTTCGTGCCGATCGCCATTTTGGCTACAGATCGTCATTATAACTAGTAACGCATACTATTATACATGAAATTGTAACAGCAGATTCTTAGACTTCGAGTTTTTTCCAGAACTGTTCTACTTCAACGCGACGAATGGAGTACGGGTCGTAAATCGATGCGTTCAGACGCGCTTAGGAGATCCCGTCTTCAAACCGGAGGAACGATCGCGTCGCGTCGATTCGAATCGATCGTCGTTCGAGATGTTTCCGAAACGAACCAAGAAGCGAATGTTAGGCGAACCGAGCGAGTGGCAGACCGAGTCCGAGTTCGAGTTCGACCAATGCCGGTCCTGCATCACTGAGTTGTTCGAAGCCCTCGTTGCCGGCAGCTGTTTACCGGAGCGGCGACGCGACGCTCGCTCGGGAATTCAATTCCACACGCCGATGATAAATTTCTAGACACGCCTGACCGAGCCGGGCGGATTTCTTCTCGAGATTCTCGAGTCGCCCGCGGGAGGGGTACGGGAACTTTTTCTCCTCGGCATTTGCATCGGGGCGCGAACAGACGGTGCGCGATCTCAAAAATTCATCATCTGGCCTGGAGGTTGAGCCCTCGCCAACGCCCGAAGAAGGCGACTAGCAGCCTGGTACATCCGGCGCGAATCGATTTCCTCTCGAATGCGGTACGGGCGAGATTTGCTCGTTACACTCGCGATTAATTTCGACTCGGCTAACGAGCTTACCAATTATTCGCTCCGGCCGAAATGAAACCGCGCGTTTCGCTCCGGGGAAGAACGAGGTGGGGAACAGGAACGGCCGGGAAGAAAACGACCCTTGTGGACCAGCGAAGTCTAGTGGCTCGCGAACGTCGCGGGTTGTGAGAACGTGCTCGCGTCACGCTTCATAGAAATTTCCGGGACGCGAATCGATTACGCGTGGCCTGGATTTATTCGAATGCAAATACGCTTAGCAATTAGTCATCGATCTAATGAACCCAGGTCCGTTCGGCTGTTCGCGAAACGAGCCATCGGCGTGGCGCAGCGTCTGAAATCAGGCCGGGTTCGGCTCGTACAATTCGCGGTGTGCTTCCTGTTTCGCGTTCGCCTCGTCGTCGTCGTCGAAAATGGAAAAGGAAACGGTCGACCCGTGGTTTCGGCGAGCCAAGCAACAGACGGTTGCTCGCGAGGGAAGACGGCGCGCCGCGCGAGGGAAGCTCGTTCGATAGGAAAATTCGCGATTAGCATCGCGTTCCGCGTCCTTTGCTCCTCCGCTCGATTCGTTCTTGGAACGGTAATATTTATAGATGGTCGGAAACGGGTCGAGGACAGAATTTTCTTTTTCCACTCGAGACGCGAAACGCTCGGACGGAATCGTGTGACGCGGAAAGCACGATAAAAGGCGGGGCACGCGCGTTCCAAGCCGCTCGACGCGGAGCGGTTTAGCTTTCTCCGTTGATCCCCTCGTCCCTCGATCGTTTCACGGGATGATCGAGGAGGGCCCGATCGGCTTTGCAGACCGATTCCACGACGGGGAATAAAAACGGTTCTCGGCCACTCGCGCGCGCGTGTCTGCTCCCTCCACGAGCAGAGAGCAAAGACCGGAGAGGAGAGAGAGGAGACACTCCTCTCTCGAGACCGAGCACCAACTTTGCGAAGAGGAAAGCTTGAAAGCAGCCGGTAGTTTGCTGCTGCGGCGCGTAGAGGCGATGATTTCGGCATTAGCAGCTTCGCGGCACGCCTCGTTTCCGTTTCGAGCGCTCTTCATCCTGCTCTCTCGGCGTCCTTCGCCCGAAATTTCGCTAGATCGTGATCGCCACTAATTGGCAACACCCACCGTTTTGCCCGGGATCTCGCGCGCCTCCGACGAACGTTCGTATTATCCGCCTGTACTCGTTTACTCTTTGCGATCGAAAAAGGTTGAAAGATTTCTCCATTCCGATGGTATTTTCAATCCTTTTTCAAATTTTCCGTAGCTTCCAATTCCGTCGTAATCAATTTTCAAGTATCGTTCAGAGTCGGTACTAGATCCTCCCTGAGGGATCAACAGATTTGATCCTGTTTTCCCTACAGTGAAGACAGTAGAGCGCATAGAGTCGAAACGTTGGAATATCGGAACCGCCCCACGATACAGCCAATTTCGAACGATGAAACGCGTGGGAACGTATCGATTCGGCGGGACGCGACGGATGTTACGATCCGATGAACAAATAATACCAGTCTATCTTGGTTCGAACCCGACCGTTGTCCGTCGAAGATCGAATTCGCTCGCATAGAAATTCGGTGTTTGATATGCGTCGACCCAAATATCGGTCGAGTACTGGGAGCAGCGACCAGTGCCAAACGGGAGTATACACTATGTATATGCTATATCGCGTTCGCAGTGCAGGGGTTGTAAAAAAGGTGGTCGGTGCCAAATAATCGAGCGGCCGAAATACGCGTCCAAAATAATATCCGGCGACACGTGTTCGAGGCTGACACGTGGGGCACGTGCGCGACGCGACACGACGCGCGGTGATGTTTCGATTTCGTTTTGCGGTTACGCGGTTGGTCGACGAATTAGCGATCGGTGTGGCGGAATCCGTCGGATACTCGACGGGACACGGTCCCGTTCTCGCAAACTGCCTATCGGAGCGACAACGATTTCTTTTTCTACCCGATGGAAGAAACTCGGCGAGCACAAAAGCGCACGGTCTCCCTTTGTATCGGCGGGGAGCGGGCGGAAGTGGGGGACAGAAAAGTTGCCGCGGCGCGAAACGGAGCGGAGCGGTGCAGAGCGGCGCCCTCGAGCGAACACCCGGCGTCGTTTGTTCCGTCCGCTACCGAACGCGAAGAAAGCCAGAGCTTTTGCGAGCTTTTGCGAACGCGAGAGAGCAGGAGAGCGGGCACACGGTAGCAGGAACAGGACAAAAGGAGGACGGTGGTGACGAGCCTCGAGCACCGGAGAGAACAACCGCGCGTCATATCGCTTCTCTGCGCTTTCTCGCCTAGCCTCGCCTCGCCTCGCGGAATAGCCTGCAATTCGACCGACTAAAGAGACCTTGATTGCTTGTTCCGCTTGAAATAGCACTCGCTTTCGGTCGTTTCACGCGAGAGAAATGCCGCGAGGACGATCACGCGCCACCGAGTGAATAAGATCTTTCAGGGAAAACCGGAAACGGAGTTATCCGGGAGACGATCGGAACCGAATCGAATTCGAGACAAAGTTACGACGAGACGCGAACGCCTGCGGAAATTGCTTCGCACGCGTCGCGTCGCAGGAAGATGATGATCGTCTACGAGGCTTCTCGCACATAATACATTTTCGCTTGTATTTTTTTTGCTTTTCTCTTTGTTACCTTCTGTTTTTTTTTCTCTTTTTGTTCCGTTTCTGTTCTGTTTCCGGCCAGTCTAGATGATTCTCTATGCGCATAGCTGTTCTCGCGGCGAGTAGAACCGGGAACGCGAACACAGACGCGCGAGGGAATTGCGAAACGAAGCGAAGTGAAGCGAAGCGAAACGAAAAGAAGGATGATGAGACGTGGGCAAGAGTTGTTGGCTGTCACAGAAAATCTACACACTTGAACAACGAGACTCTAACGAAAATTTTACAATCCTCACTTTCCTCTCGCCATACTCTTTCGCTGCGTTCGATTTGTGGAGTTACGAAACCTTACGGCCGAGTTTAAATGCCGTCCGTCCGACGAGATCGCAAAGGATGGCCCGAATAGTCCCCAACACGCAGAAAAAACGATAAGTACACCGATCTGAAATCTCACGAGTAACAGTGTCGTTGAACGGAATGATCCGTCCGTAACAAGAGTACCCACACACCGTAGTTGTCGTTGCTGTTTTATCGTAGATTATTCCGTTGTTTACTAATTGTTTGCACTCGAGAAAGACAAGATAAAAACGAACGAAATCCAAAAACAGAAAACAAAAGAAACACGAGAAAAGAGACAAGAGAACGAAGCAAAATAAAGAAACCGTCGTAATTGTTGTTGTTGTCGTTGTTGCTGTTGTTGTCGATAGAACGACCAGAGCAACGTAGATCTCGCGAGAATAGGATCGAACGGTCGTGTTGAATTCGGTAGACAAACAAAAAAAAATAAATAAAAACGAGATACGAAACGAGAAATACAGAGAAACAGAAAACAGAAACCAAACAAAAAATCCAAAATGAACAAAAAAAAAAAGGATGAGACGTGGGCAAGGGTTGTTGGGTGTTACAGATGCGGATTTCTGCTGCGGAATGCGATGGCCTGGTGACGCCACCAGCCTGTCGAACCGGTCGTCAACCTCCTCTAACGACCCCAAGAACCAGTACAAGAACCAGAACAATAACCACTACACGCCGCACCAACACCTTCGCACCCACCTTCGCGGTCCGTTCTTCTGCTTTTACATCTCTCGTAACCTCGTCTAGAAAAATTAATTAAGGCTATCACGATTCTCATGCGATCCAAGACCAAACCCGATCCGACCCGACCCGACCCCGATCCGAACCCGAACCGAGACCCGACCCATTCAGTCGTTTAATCGTCGTTTCGGTTCGTGCGTTCGTTCGTTCGTTCGTTGATTCGTTGGTTCGTTCGACGTTTTCGTTCTCTCGCTCGCTGACCCGTCTCATCGAACGTTTACCTATTCCACTGACTCGTCGCGCGCCACTCGACGCTTCGGCGCTCGGTTTTTCCAAAGTGCTTCGGAGCAGGACACAATGGATTTTCCCTACCGAACCGAAATAGAAACGACGAATTCGGAATCGGAGAACGGAAGACGGGCGTCGTGTCGGGCTCCGCGATTCGAATCGAATCCTGAATGGGTTCCCCGTCGAATTTTTGCATTTTATTACGAGGGTTTGTAGGTCGATCGATTCTCAAAGCGGAAGAGGCTGCTGCGCTTTCCTCCGACATCCGTTTTTAACGAGCGGAACACCGGTGGAACGCGAACAAAAAGAGAGGTGTGCCCTCTTCTCGTCCCGTTCGTTCCACCGTTTTTCAAAATTCTGTTCAGGCTGTTGTCGCGCGAGTCGACCCGAGCAAGCCTTCGTTCGAAGTCGCTTCGTCGACTTCTGGTACGACAAAGCCGCGAACACTCACACGCACAACACACCGCGTCGCGTATTGCTGTCGCGATCACCTTTTCGTATCTTCTACGGATTTTGTTCGTTCCGAGCCGCTGAAGTCGATGGCTGGCTTTTACGTTTTTCTTCGATCGATCTCGCGAGGGACATCGAGGCTATCGCGTTCGCGAGCTTAGATAAAAAGGAGTTTCGTGCGGAGCGAACGTTAAAGCCGTGGATCCATCGACACGTGACATTCTTTCCGTGGCGACGGCTGCAGGTTCGTGCCCGATGCGTCGACCGATTAACGCTCGTGTTGCCGGCATAACGATACATCGGTCGTTACCGTAAGTTGGCGTCCAGCCAAGGACCAGCGTCGTTTTCGCTGCTCGATAACGCGTATCCGACGCTGTTCTCGATGGTGTGTATGCGCGTTTTTCTTGTTCTTTTACTTCTCTCTCTCCCGCTGCTTTTATCCGGAGAAACCGACCGCGATTTCGGACCGCCCCGTCCGGTTCCGTCGCTCTCGAAACACGCGATTTCGCGATCCCTACCGCGGGTGATGAGACCGATCACACGATTCCCTGGGAACGCGGACGTGCCTCCTTCCATCCCGGTGTATTCCCCTGTATTCCTCTGTATTCCAGTCCACTAAGTACACTCCAGCGTATTTAGACACTGTGTCTCGATTTACTCGTGCCTCTCTGTGTAGTTGAATGCGTTGGCGATCGAGCACGGTGATTGGGACTCGTTAGTCCGGTTGCACGCGAAACAACGTAACCGCGGAGCGAGAGTTAAAATTTCTGATCGCGAAGGCACCCCTTCGATGCATCCAAATCCTCTTCTCCTCGCGTATCCTTTTCCGTTTCCGTTTCCACTTCCGTTCCCGTATCCGTTCTCCCCAGAGTCGGATAATCGAGCCTGAGAAACCGGCGATCGGCAACCGACTCTCGAGTCTCGAGCGCCGAGCTCGACACTCGATTTACAGACACGACTGTTGTCGTCGCAGCATGTGCACAGCATGGCGCTAACGACGCTTCAGCGGTAACGGCATCGGCTTACGCAAACGTAGATGAGAGAAGGACACGTTTGATCGCCGTTCCGTCGGGCCGATCTTCTCGCTCGTCGGAACGAGGCGGTCACGCTGATCGACGTCGCTCGATGCTCCCCTCGCCCTCGGAGGGAGCATGTACCTATACGATACAGTATACCGTATACGGTATACAAGGCCACCTTCCTTATCCGTACCGATACCAGATACACGCGTGTATCCGCGTGCCATGGTGTTCCGTCGAATTAGCGTGATCCGCCCAGCGAGCCTGCTCGTCGAACATTTACCGATCTCGAGGCTGAGCTTTACAATCGCGCGATTCTGTTGCAGGTACCTTGACCGTGAACGTGAGCGTGCTGTTGCTAAGTCTGGCGTCCCCGGACGAGTCCAGCTTGGTAATTCAATCTTTCACCCTGTCGGCATTCAATACCTTCATTCTACGAATCCTCCTAATTTCGATTTGTTCGTCGATCGAATTTATATTCGAGTTTGCGATTCTCACTCTCTCTCTCTCTTTGCCGGTGGGGTCCTCGCGATCGAGATCACTTGATCTGGACCGTTTCCTGTCCGCAGAAATACGAGGTGGAGTTTCTGCTGCAACAACAGTGGTACGACCCGCGGCTGCGCTACAGCAACCGATCGCAGTACGAGTTCTTGAACGCGATCCACCACTACAACGATATCTGGTTGCCGGACACGTACTTCATAATGCACGGAGACTTCAAGGATCCGCTCATACCCGTTCACTTCGCCCTCCGGATATACCGCAACGGCACGGTCAACTATCTTATGAGGTACCGGTTCTCGCTGTCCATCCGAGAGTACAGTATTTTATCCGTAAATGTCCCAAAAGTCTGACCTGTAAATGTCCCAGATCTATCCCCACTACTGCGGGGAATACTCCGGTGATGCACAATTCGTGGGTCTTGGGATCTTTCTCCTCCGCTCGCTCAGCCGACTCGATCCTCCACTCTGACGCACCGTCGTCGACATAGAAGAGCAGAGAGGCCAGACGAGTTCGACCTTGGAACTCGCGAGGGGAATACAGTACCCCTTCTCTGATGACCAGCAATATGCGCAAACGCGACGGAGATCGAGTAAGACGCATGGGAGACACGTTGCGCAAGCGCACATATTGCTGGTCATCAGAGAAGGGGTACTGTATTCCCCTCGCGAGTTCCAAGGTCGGACTCGTCTGGCCACTCTGCTCTACTATGTCGACGACGGTGCGTCAGAGTGGGGGGTCGAGCTGGCTGAGCGAGAGGAGGGGAAAAATCCCAAGACCCACGAATCTGGCATCACTGGACACCTCGGTAGCCGAGAAGTATGACATCATGTGGCTCGGGTGTCTCGATGAAGCCGCCTAATCGGAAATTCCAACTTCCTTATTTTTTTTATGAGACTTCGATTACCATATTTGTGGCATTTTTCTAATAAAAATGATACCACGTATGATATAATTCCGATGATTTTTATTTGAGTAATAGACAGTTAAAGTTTCGGACGCGAGGAAGGATAGCGTATAGGAAAGAAAGAGACGCAGAGAGTCGTAGTCGCCAGCACATTTCAAAGGCTCGCCGGCAACTGTTCTTCCTTGCGCCCGAAACTTTGACTGTTTATTACAAAAGTAAATATCATCGGAATTATATCATACGTGGTATCATTTTTCCTAGAAAAATGCCAAAAATATGGTAATCGAAGTCTCATAAAAAAGTAATGAAAAATAAGGAAGTTGGAAATTAGGATTAGCTATGTATCCATTTCTCGGCGACCGAGGCCTCTCGAGCTCGGCTGTCCTTCTCTACGTTCGGCAAAACTCAAAGAATAGTGTCTCCGACGCATAAATGTCCCTCGAGAGAAAAAAAATTTCTGAAGAACTCTCAAATGGACACGCAAATTGAGAGTATTCTCGAGAGAAACTATCGACAGAAACCCTCAGATGGACGCGTACCTTTACGACCCGAACACGAGCCCGACTCGAGAGGCAACACACCGAGGCGGATCGTGTGCGCCACGAGCAAGCGCCACACGATTTATCGAAATCCACTTTGCGTTCGGTGTTTCAGGCGTCACCTCATCCTATCCTGCCAGGGTAGACTGAACATCTTCCCGTTCGACGACCCACTGTGTTCATTCGCGATCGAGAGCAGTAAGTAAATCGGCGAGACACACCGCCGATAGATAGCTCCTAGCACTTCTCCCTCGTTAGCCACCCCATTGTTGTCCATCGTAGAGGCGACCGACCAGACGCGAGCCAAATTAACCGATCGATTCTCGACAGTATCGTACGAGCAAACGGCGATCACGTACGTGTGGAAAAACGACGAGGGTACTTTGCGGAAAAGCCCGAGCCTGACGTCGCTGAACGCGTATCTCATTAAAAACCAGACAATCACGTGTCCGATCAAAGTAAGCTGGCGAGGTGAGTGTCCTGACGATCCGACTTGATCGCGCGCGTTACGCGTTTCGGACCGTTACGAAACCGTGTACTGTGCGTGACTCTCAACAAGTCCCGTAAAAGGAACGCGGAGCTGACTGGTCATTCTCGGCTCCAGCAAAATATTTGTCGAAGCATTGATATTACAGAAGGTTCAAACACGAAACTTCTTGAGAGGCACGGACAGCACACGCAGACGTACTTGTATCTCTGGGAAAAAATTGACAGATGCGAGGCGACGCCTCGAAAAGTCGGAAAAGTCGTCCGTGAAACGCAAACGATGCAGTTCCGACGCTCCGACGCCATCGGGTAAAAACGCCCCGACAATGCACATTATTCTTTTTCGAAACGGACGCGAAGGTATTCGCTCGGGCGCCTCGGAACTGCAACGTGAACATTCTATCGGGGCATAGCAGGTGCTAAACAGCGAAACGTATCTAGTCGCGGCGCAGTTACGCGTTTCCCACGGAAGTGCGAACGCAAGCGGGAAAAGATTGAGAAACGTCGTTCGATACTTTTGTTTGCCATTTTTCTGTTCGTTGTCGATTCTATATTTATACGATATTCTTTCTTTTTATTCTTTAATGCATCCCTAAGTGATACACGCTTCTGTATTATCGCAATGCACCGAACACGCCAGTCTCGTTTGGCCCACGGCAAAGATTCTTTAGTGTCGCTTGTACGCAAGCTCTACTACCTTTGCGATCCTCGGAGTCGTACGCTTGTCCGAGCAATCGTTGACTGGACCGCTGGACCACTGGAACGCGTCGGAGTCTCCGTAAACCCGACACCTACCGGACCCGACCCGACTATACTTTACTCGACCAAACTCGACTAAACTAAATTGGACTCGACCGGACTCGCTTAATCGCGGGTAACCGCGCGTGTCCGGATCGGAAACCGAACAACGGAAATTCGAGGACGGGACCGAGCACGACTTCCATCCTCGGTCTCGGGCAAAAGGAGCATCCTATTACCTGTTACCGGATCGATGCACCTGAGGCGCTGCATCCCTCGACCCTTTGCTCCATTCCTGGAAAACCCCACCATCGTATCTACGGACGACGACGACGACGACGCCACCGCTGCTGCCGCTGGATCAATAAATCCGGCCAGCACCGCCGAAAAAGGATTCCCAATTTCGTTTTCGTACCTTATCCAATTTTTCCTCTCTCTCTCTCTCTCTCTTTCGAGCCCGAATTTCAACCCAATCGTTCCGGTCAACTTCGGATCTTCGTCCAGTCATCGTCCGCGTCGCCGTTACCGTTAACCGGTTCGATTCTCCCTCTTTCTCTCTCTCTCCCGTTCTGCCTGCCAAATCTCGAATCGATCTCTGCCTTGTTTTTCGTTGGATCATCCGCTGCCAACGCGCCTCCGCTTCACTTTTGTCGCTTTGTTGCCAACATTCTTTCGAGCTCGTCGCACCAGACCAAACCAAACACCGAACCCAAACGATACCAGAACGGATGAAAGTCCAGAACACGGATCCTTGCGTGTTACGCGAGCCGGTCAGGTAAGTGCTGCGCGACGCACGTGTCCGAACCGCAACGCATCTCTTCTTAGTGCGAACCTGTGTTTCCCTTTGAACGTATGATGCTTGTCAAATTACCGCACAGCAATCGATTCTCTGGCACCACACACAGCGTTGGAATGCGTTTTTCGCGTCCCAAGGCCCGGACAGAAGAACAACCGTTCGAGACGAGATGAGATGAGACGAGACGAAAATCTGTATAATCGAAACTCCGCTCTGCGTGTAAATACGCGTGTGCGTGCGACCGTGATAATCGTTTTCTTTTTTCGTTTGCATACGCTAATGACACTGTTTCGTAGCAATCGCTCGCGAGATTCTTGCAAATGGGGCGAAACGATAAAACTCTGCATGAGACGTAGCGAATTCTATGGCGAAAGGGCCTTACGCGTTTCTTTACGGTTTTGTTACCACTTAGTTGGACCTAGATGCGTTTTGTACTTGTACGTATGTTTTGTACCTTTGTCTCTCTTCTACCATCTATCAATCTATCTATCTATTAACCTATTTTTCTATTTATCTATCTACCTATTTATCTATCTGTCTGTCTATCTCTCTATATTCATCTCTATCTGTTGCTCTCCAGATGTGTATACGAATATATCTATACGGTGCTGTACACTTTTCTAAGTTTATATGTATATATATCCACGACGACACGTGTGCATATATATAGATATAAGGATACGTATAGATGATACATGGCTCCTCTAGAAAATGCATATTGGCAACCTTGGTTCCTGTCTCGCTTTTCTAACCGAACCCGCCGTGGTTTGCTTTTTAGGGTGAGAGGCCAATCGAGTCTTGTTCTCGCGACTTTTCAGAACCGTACACTAATCGAAAACCCCATACACGACCCGAACGAACATCTTCTCCCGCTGTTCCTTCGTTTGGTCGCGGACAATCTATTCTCGCTTCTGCTGGACACTCGTGTCGATCACTGTTCGTTCTTTGCCTTTACGTTTATCGCGAGCCTTCTTAGCGCTCTTGAAACTTTCAACGCTTGCTGAGCTGTGTGAATAACAAAAAAAAAAGAAACAAGAGAAAAGAACAAAAAATAAACGAAAGAAACGCAAAAGATATAAAACAGCTTACGCAGCCAGCGCGAGAAGCTTGTACGATTTGGCGAGTTCATTTTCCCTAACATCGCTTCAACCCGAGACCGGAAACACACGGAACTTTCTCTTTCAGCCCGGCAGAGAATCAAAGAAACGGTTTCGAAGCGTGCTCGCGTCGCGGATCGAGACGAAACAGAACGAAACGAAAAGAAAAACGAAATTTGGGTAGAAAAACAAAAACCGTGTCGGACGTCGCAAGACATCTTTACCCTGAAGAGATCCAACCATGGCGGAATACGGGTAATGCTTGGTCTAGTTAGCCCAACGATTCAAATCTCCTCTATGCCCGATGACACGTACTCTAACTCCGCGATCGAGATATCATTGTATAAATTGCCATTCCCGGACGCACCGTTCGCTCGATAGGAGATCTCGGTAATCGCATGGTAATCCGGAAGGACGGATAGATCTTGCCATCGTGCCGGTTCGATCGTCGATTGTGTTTCTCTTGTGTGTGCGTGCGTGTGCGTGTGTGTGTTGGTCCTGCTTTCCGTTTTGCCAGCGGCGCGGCGAGGCGAGGCAAGGCGAGGCAAGCCTCGTCCTCGCCCTCGACCTCGTCCCCGCCTTCGCTCTTGTCGCATTAAACGCATTAAATACAGCTTTGTAACTCTTCTCTCCTATAGTACATACAATACTCTTCTGTTATTTTCCTGATCCGTTGGTTCCGCGGCTTTGCGCGGCTTCGCGACACCACTTCTCCGCGTTTCTCGATTCCCGATCGTCCGACACCGAGAGAGATTTATCCGTCCGACCGTGAGACAGCTAAGCGAGAAAGAAACGCTCGCTAACAGACGCGCGGTTATTCGATAAACGACCACGCGGAATCAGACACAAATGGGGGAAAAGAGAGAGAACGAAGAATAGAAAAGCGAAAAAAATACAGTTGGAAAGAAGAGAGGAAGGAAGATCGTGGGCTGTTCTGTTGCAGCTGACGGACAGATCATGGTCGACTACGAGGACGAGTTCGATGAATTCGGGGACTCAAAGTGCTCGCTGTGCCAGCGCAGGTTTGAGGAGCAAGGTAAAATCCTCCCCTTCGACCGCCAACGATCGAACGTGTTCCCACATCAGAGATATAATTCACGTTGCGCAACACGAATGTAGAGACAAACCTTAGTAGAATGGTGGGAGAGACAGGACCAAGCTTACCAACTCGTGAGACAGGCCTAGAGATTCTCGCTCGATGCTTCCCAAATTCTACTACTCTTTCTATAATGTATATATATATAGTTTTTTCACTCTATCTATCTATCTGTCTCGCGTGCAACTTCTTTTGCGGCATTTCCATAGATCAAAGAGCAACGGTTGGCCGTCTCGTGGAACGTAACGACATTTGGGAAGCATCGTGCCGATCGACGATCGACCCTTGCCACCGACGATTCGCTTCTTCCGCGTTCGCGACATTGAAAATCAGGAAAACGTTGCAAAGCCACGATCGCGGATGAACGAACGGAAGAGAAAGCGGATCGTCGGAGCAGAGGGCTGCTCGAGTACCGATCGCGACGTCGAGCGATTAAATCAGCCGTGGGCGCAGATTGCCCGGTGGAGCACCGGAACCACGCCCGCTTAACTCTTTAGGGATGAAAGATCCTTGCAGGATCGGTTTGAAGGGCCGCGACTCTTCGAGTTCCGTTTACGACTGTGCCGTCCCCGAGGTGTTAAATCTTTCGAGGACGCAGAATGAGCGTTTAGGTGAATATGCGCAGACACGAAGGCAAACAGGCTCGGATTGGCCTGTGGGGCCACCGGCCCGCAGCGTTTAATCGCTGGACGGAGCGTCGCGTTACAGAACGTTACGAGAGATTAGCATTCGGACTGTATGTACATGGTAATTAGCGTTGTTGAACCCACCCACACGTTTCTCCCGTATACGAGTACATAACGTACCACGTATCGTTCATCGGACATGGTTCGAATATCTTGGCGAACGTTTGTTTGAATCATTTGGCCTACGCTTCGCTTACGCTTCATTCTATTCCCAGTTGTTGTTGTTCTTTTTTCTGTCCATGCCGCAAACGATACGATACGATATACGATATACAATTCTATATTGGCGACACACCAGCTGCGACCAGAGAGATCACGTCGCGCGCTCCAAAGTTCGATCGACCAAGAGAATTTCTTTTCTCCGTTGCACGCGCGTCATCGCTTCTCCCCCCATGTCCTCTCTGCCCGTTAGCCCGTTTACCCGTTAACCCGTTAGAACCGTCGATCCGTTATAACACAATAACACGACCACCGACGGAGAATCGGAGAAAACGCGGGGTGACCATCGACGACCAGTTTTTTTTTCGTCGGTTTTCGGCGTCGTTTATAGAATATCGCGCGGCAGCTCGTCGAGAACATTCGTCGTCGAAACGGAAATGAAAGGCGAGAGTCAATTTCGATGTGCCCGAAAACCCTCGTTTCGCAAACGTAGCCCTCGTTCCCGTACCCACTTCACCACGTTGCGAACAGCGTGTCTCGCAGACACGGACGAGACCAGCTTTCTCTTCCCCTGGAACTTCCACCCTCTTAGACGTTCACGCGTTCTATGGTACATCTAGCTCGGCTTGAAACGCTTTCGCAATTGTGGAGCTTCACTGCGGAAAGTTGGCGACACGACCGCGTCCTCTCGTTCTCCATCTCTTCTTCTTTTTCTAACCCTGGTCTGTTACTTTTTTTCTATTTTTTTTTCTCCCTTTGTTCTGGTCTTCTTTGTTCTCGTTCGTTGGTTTAATTTCCCCCGCAAGCTGATTTTTCACGAAGAAAGTCCCCGCGTATCCTCGCGAGATACAATATACAGTATTCGGCTCGCGATTTTCGGACAGAACTTTCTCTCTCTCTCTCACTCTCTCTCTCTCTCTCTCTCTCTCTCTCTCTCTCTCTCTCTCTCTGTTCATCGATTCGAAACTCAGCCGAGAAAAAACTTTTCGACGGGAGAACCCGACGTTCTCGGTTTTGTCTCTCGCAAAAAGAGCAAGAGTAATCGGGGGGATGGGGCTGAGAGATGGGGGTAGGTTGGGGCTTCGAGAGGATTCGAGATAAAGAACGTCCTCGACGAGGAGGTAATAAAGACGCGCGACTACTTTCGATTCGTTTCGTCGAAGTACGGCAAGTTCAACCTAACAACCACTACTAACCGCTTCTTTAATTTCTAATTCCCGGTGAATAACTAAAAAACTATCTGCTCGCTCGCTCGCTCCGACGATCGAGAGAGAGAGGCGCAATCGTAATGATCGGATGCAATGCCGTGATAGGTAACTACAGCTGCCTGAAGGTGGATCTGATTTTCACGCGAGATCGTGCCTTCTACTTCACGACGGTCTTCATCCCGGGGATCATTCTTGTGACCAGCTCCTTCATCACCTTTTGGCTCGAGTGGAACGCCGTGCCGGCCCGAGTCATGATCGGTAAGCCTTTTTACAACGCAATCCTACCGAGCACTAGATCGGATCGAAAATGCCTGTTGTAAAAAGTTGCGGTTCGACTGTCAAATGACAGGATCCAAACCCCAAGGTTGTGCGATGATTCCTTCAGGCAGGCGCCATTTTGGCTGTAAGTAAGTTAGTATTTACGAAGTAAATATGCGCGTTGACGGATATTTTTGCTGAAAAAAGGTCATTTTGTTCAACTTGTCCTCCCCAGGTTGAAATCCTGGGAACGGCACTGATCTTAAGGGGCGGCAATTTATCCCTTTGTCTGGGGCGTTTTAACCGCTAGAGCGGGCCCTGCTTCAGGTTGCGCATTGGGCCCGAAGTTTGAAAAAGAGGAAAATCGATATTTTTAAGAATATCAAAATCGAAGTATATTCTGTGATAAATATTGACAAAAGGAGATTCAGTTCCCTGTTTATTTCGATTTTTTAGTTATTCTGTTAAGGGGCCCATTCACAGTCAAGCGTATTGCGCAACATTATTGTAAGGAGATGCCGTCTCCGAGCGGTGGAATTCCGTCAAATGTCACGTCGTTAGTAACGATAACGACGCGACGATTCGTTACCTGTTATTAATGTTATTGATTACGTTCTTCACATTTTATAATATGCAATATTAAATTATTCTTGTACGACGCGCAACGTATCATGCTGTACACTAATTGTTGCGCAATATGCTTGATCGTGAATAGGTCTCTTTATACAAGACATGAGAGCAATCAGAAAGTATGATTAATCATGATTAAACGATCGCAAATGTTGAATTTACACATTTGGAGAACTTCGGGTTTAATTGTGCAACCCGCAGGCATCGTTGCACAACTTCTCGGTTTCGACAAAAATGTTTTTCAATCTGGTCTACCGTGCACCATCGTTTGTCCGCACGTCCGACCATAACTGACTCGAACCCCTTAAATCTGCCCGCTAGAGCCGCGCTAGCGGGAGATCGATCGACGAACAGAGCAAGAGAGGTTGTTCGCGCACTCACGCCGACGCCGACGACAACGTTGACGCTCGGCGTGCAGGCGCGGCAAAAATCTTCCTCTTTCGTCCGGGCTTTTTAACTTTTAACGAGCCACCGTCGTCGACGGCGCGATGAAACAATCCGCCGCGGCGGGCTAATCCCGCCGAGAAATAACGCCGCGTTAAAGATGCACGAGACGAGGCTGAAGACGAAAAGTGCAATCTCTCGCTCCCTCCTTTCTCTCGTGTGCACGCTTCTCCCGTTTCCGTGTTTAAGCACATTCGGTGCTGCGGAATTATTTGTCAGACTTATACATGAATTTTTGCGGTGGATGCATCGAATGTAGCAAGTTACATTATCTAACTATTGCTGATAATTATGAAAGTAATCTAAGTCAGGTATTTCGTGTTTCGATATTAACACTAAACGAAGCTCATATAATGGCACTATCTAATGGTCCATTTTTGACAATATCGTAAAAATGACATTGAATTAATTTAGTTTCAAATATCGTGAAATGTAATGACCGAAAGTTGCATTTGAATTTAGAATGAAATATAACGAAATTGAAAGTTGAATTTGAATTTAGATTTAGATTCGTAATTACGGTCGCAAATGTGAAGATGAATCTAAACGTTTCGATTCTCATTTCATTCAACACGTTGGAAGTATTTCTGCTGTCGTTCGATTGCCAGTAAAATTGTTATGGTCGCGACACGTCTAGCACCGCAACATCCGAACGACGGCGATGATATAGTCTCTTTCATCTTTATCGTTCGGACATTGTGGGCGATGAAGTCGCGCTTACGACGAGCCAGGGTTCGTCGGACGAAGGTCAGAGCAATGGGAAGGAACAGATTGAACGAGACACGTGAACGACTGTTCGCAGGTGTGACCACGATGCTCAACTTCTTCACGACGTCGAACGGTTTCCGGTCGACGCTTCCGGTCGTGTCGAATCTGACTGCCATGAACGTGTGGGACGGCGTGTGCATGTGCTTCATCTACGCCAGCCTGCTCGAGTTCGTTTGCGTGAACTACGTCGGCCGGAAACGGCCGATGCACAACGTCGTCTATCGTCCCGGAGAGAACCCCGTGACCCAGGTACTTTTACGACACCACGCCCGCCGACAACACCTGCATATTCTATTCCTACACCTGTATCTATCTATAATCTATCTCTACCTATCTATCTATCTATCTATCTTCTATCTACCCATATCTGTCTGTCTGTCTGTCTATATCTATATACGTTTCGTATTTTCTTCCTCTTTCTTACGATTCTTTCGATTGTTTCTTGTTCCGATTCGTATGCGAGTCGAGAGATCTCGAGCGACGCTTCTCATTTCTCTCTTTCTTCCTCACTCTATCTCTCTCTCTCTCTCTATCTATCGATCTATCTATCTCTCTATCTCTCTATCTCTCTATTATTATACATACATGTATGTATATAGGTTGGACCACCTAAATATCGCCTTCATTTGTGATGACATAACGTTTCTAATGGAATGGTATCGAGAAGTGAATGCTTTGCAAATATTATCTTTTTCATTGACATTTTTTCCTGTAAATGTATATTGTTTTGCTTGCATATTCTAGTTAACATTGAAACGCAATCAGAGATATTAATGATATCTGTCGTCGATTCTTTTAGACAATGCATATCTTTGGAAGGACATCATTTTGAACACTTAAGGATAACTTGGAAAGTATGCGACAGATTGCTTACAAGTTTAATATTAGTATGAAGCTTTCAGACTTCTGACCCACATATCCGCAGGTTTTCTCTTGTCGCTGCGAACGTCAGTGATATCGATGGAAATTAATGTCATATCTATCTTCGCTTTTAGAAGTTACAGGTTACTTCAAGATCATCTAATTAATATGTCCAAATGCGTTTTAACGTCAACTAGAATACGCAAGGAAGAAGATGTACGTTTACAAGAAAAAAATGTCGATGACCTTAGAAACTTCAGGAGAAAAGACTTTGAGAGAAGAATAACATTTGCAAAGCATTCATTTTGTTACACCATTAGGTGGCTACATCTAGGTGGACCACGCTGTATACATATAAGACTATACACAGTATCGTTTTCTTACGTTTGTTCGATTTTTAATGTGTTAGTCGTCGTAAGTCGACGGGACTGTTGTCGCTCACTTTCTTTCGATTTTTGTCTCCTCCACCCACAGCCCCATGCTCCACATACATACACACACGATTTGTTGCTCGGTTTCGCGATACATATTGGTTTTTTCGCTTCTTGTTTCCCTCTTCCGTCTGTGTCTAATCGTGCTCGTTCACCTTTCTGTTTGGAACGCGGAAACCCTCCCCTTCACTTTCGATCCAGACCGTTTTCGTTCTTCTACTCTTCTAATCGTTCTATCGCGTCGCTCTTTCTCTCTCTTTCTCTTTCTATTTCTCTCTCTCTCTCTCTCTTTCTCTCTCTGTCTATTTCGAACGATCTCACGCTTACGTTTTTTCTTCTTCTTCCACTTCACGCTGCGTTGTATACCGATACTATTTCGGATTGTCGCGGGGACATTTCTTCCCTCGCGATCGGTGGAAAAGCGGGTTTTCCGCGTCCCGCGACTCAGCGATCCACGGATCGACGAATCTAGAGAGTCGCGCGACGCGACGCTTCTACTCCGCGGATCCGGCAGAGGCGGCAGATACACTCGCAAAACGATATAGCCGATCACAGTATTCTTCCTTCCTTACGACACGACCCCAGAACACAGAGTGTGCGTGTTTCTTTGAGAATGATTCATCAGCACCTGTTTGAGCGAGATACTCGACGTTATACCCAGTTTGTGTTTTTCCGTTTTCCGTCTCCCGTTTGATGCGTTACGCAGAGGCGAAGCAAACCCCGCTTGCGGATCACAGTGGTCCGGGAGCTCGCTTTTTGTGACCAAAACTACACGGCATTCATATAGTTCCTATACCATTATTTAGAATATTTGCTCCATCATTAAAATTCAATAAATTACTAAACGTATTTATTATGATATTCTAATTAACCGCTGGAAGTGTTACACGAGGTATTATGTCAGTATTCTATTGATAAAATTAAAAGAATCATATAAGATAGAGATATGTCGAGTCGATAGAAAAATTAAAAACTGTAGAAGACTGCAGCTAAAATTTGACAGGTTATATTGAAGGTCTAAGTTTTCAGAAAAATCAAATCTGAAACTTGAAATCTACATCGTGCTTAACTTAATATTCTTCGTATGTTGATTGAAACGTGCTCGTATCACCATGAAATAACTGAAATAATAATTGAGAACATGAATGTCATCGTTGTGTAACAATCATCGAACTATTTAATTGTAACATAAATTTCATAGTTTTGCACTTGAAAGGCTATATCCGCCGGGAAAGTTGAAAGATTTCAAAGTGTTGTGATGTCAGAGAAAAGCAAATTTTGTTCAATCCCAAGGTCGAAAAATGGACCACTGTGCGAGGCCGCGCGAGAACCGGAACAAAGGTTTGCCCGGTTCCGTCGAGATTTCTCCGCTAATGCATTTCTACTTGGTCCCTATAACCTCGGATACGCGGTCGCTTCTCGAGGTCGTGTTCGCGAAGCGCGACACGATCGCGTGTGGATCCTCCGAGCCGTTCGTCGAGTTTCGAGAAAAGAACGACAAAGCCGATCGATCCCGCGCGTTCGAACGGTTCTCTTCGATCCGGTTCGCGATCTCTTCCTCCGCGATCCGGAACGGACTCGGCAAGCATCACGATCGAACTGGAAAACAAACGGAAACGCAAATCGACCCGACGACGGACCAACGGCAACCAATCGTTTCCTGTGCTCTCGTCGGACTCGACCGAGGCTGCAATACTTGCATGTCTCTTCGATAGTTTTTCTCTATCTCTCTCTTTCTCTCCACTCTGTTCACTCTGTTTACCCGGTTGACTCTGTTTACTCTGTTTTATCGTTAGAACATTGCGATCCCAGCCACGGTACACTTATTCTCTCCTCTGACCCTTTTCTCTTGGAGCCGCGAGCGCGGCGCACCGTCGTCGTTTCACGGACGAGAAAGGGCTCCAGCTCCGGATTGTCGGCCACGGAGGGCCAACATCGACCCTCTCCGAGCCGCAAGCAACCCGATCGCGGAGCCCGAAACCGTCCGCTCTTTTTCACTCTCTCTTTCTCTCTCTCTCTCTCGCTCTTTGTTTCTTTTTCACCCGCTTCTTTGTTCGCGATTCACTCGGGATTACGAGAAAATACCGGCGAAACCCGTGGATTGTCACATCGCTGCTCTGCTGGCAGATCGTATTGTGTTTGTGTTCTTTGCATGTACAATTTGTCTGAAGAGTTGTCGTGGCGATGCGAATAAGGCCTGGAGTGAACCATCGGGGAGGAGCGGCACGCTACCATCCCATCGGTTCTCTATCTATCTATCTATTTCTCTCTCTCTCTCTATCTCTCTCTTCTCCCTTTCGAGCGAATCAAGACAGATAGGTGGAAACGAAATCCGCAAGTCGTAATGGACGTCGTCGGACTCGCGTTTTTCCATCCTTTTTTCCATTCGGATTGTAATCGACGAGCCGCGCCGCTGTAAAAGGAAAAGGAATGGGGAGGATCGAGGAACGAGCCACGACGAGGAGAACACGTAGATCTCGGTAGATCGCGATTAGAGCGGGCAAACCACGGGGAAACCAGAATCGAAAACCGTTAAAGAGATACGGAAACGAGGGTAGTAGAGTAACAGCAAAGAAACGAAAGTAAAGGAACGACAACGTGACATAATGCGGATGATGTAAGGGAAAGACGAACACGTTGTTGTACACACGAGAACACGTACGTACACGTACCGTACACACTCGAAACACACTCGAGCACGCACAAGCGCGCGCGAGAAACACACATATGGTACACACGCATAAACATACTTGACACGATTAGTAAGAATTTGGTTGGTGGAAATGTTGGTGAGTAAGTCTCTTTGTTTGGTGTCTGTGATGTTGCAGCGGCTCCCAGCGGTGCTCAGCAGGATAGGGATAATATTGGCCAGCCCCTTGGTAAGACCCCCCATAGACTTAGGGCGCGGTCACGACTTGGCGCGTTCCCCGCGGAAACCCGTTCTATCGATTCGATTCGATCTAGATGCTCGCGCGATATCGGTTGACGTTCGCCACGGTGTGCAAACGGATTCGGATTGGTTTGGATTGGACGACGGCCTGTTTGCACGCCGCTGCGATTTTTCCCGAGAAAATCTTGATGAGAGACGATGCGGGGAGAAACAAGTTCTCGAGGAATCGGGCGCCACGAGCTCGTCCCGCGATTATCTTCTCGTTTTCTCGTCCCCATCGTTCTCTCGTTTTCTTCCATCGTTGTACAAGCCCTGGACCCGCGTTGCTTTCGCAAACAAGGTTGTGCACGCGCGAGGTCTTAACCGCGTCCTGACGAATCACACGAACGCTCACACCTCTCCGCAAACACTCAGAGACTCGGACACACGTACACACACACATACATACACACACGCACACACACACACACGAACAAACAGACACGTGTACAGAGGAGGACACACGCCGCTAAAATACACGGGCAACACGCTCTCGTTCTCTCGCAGCCGTTCGAGAGAACGGAATATGTACCTTTATCTTTCTGGCCCTCCTTCGCCTTCGCCTTCGCCTTCCGCTTTCGCTTTCTCGCCGATTTGTCTAATCGCCTAATCGCCTTCTCACCTTCGCTCTGCATTCTGTCCAAGGGACGCGTCGAGCGGGATGTTCGAAAAGGATCGATAACAAGTCGAAGGACTCTTCGAGGTTGGCCTCCCACATTTGCCGCAAATATTTCGATCATCGACGAACGGAAGAGAACATCCCCCTCGACTCCTATCGAATTCTGGTCTCTTTCTCTTTTCCTTCCTGTCTCTTTCTCTGTCTCTATTTCTCTCTCTCTCCCTCTCTCTCTCTCTCATTCTATCTCTCTCTCTTTCTCTCTCTCTCTCGTTTAGCATGAGTCCGCAATTGGAGTCGTTCACAGAGATGCGGTCGAGAATTCGTATCGCGCATCTCGTCGCATGCGAGAACAGCATGAGACGCATGATACGCACGAACACGCACGAATGTACATATACTTACGCCTGTCGTCCGCGCGCGAACACGCACGACGCACGACGCATGCTGTACATCGGGTAGAGAGATATGTACTTGATTCGATCACACACTGTACCTTGTCGCCTCGACGAGACTACCGATCTTGATCGTTATTCGAGGATCACGGGTTGGAGAATCGGTACCGTCGTCCTGTCGTCTCCGCGATGATTCGCTTTTCGTTCGCGTCATCAATTTCTCTCTCTCTCTCTCTCTCTCTCTACTTACCTCTCTGTCTATCTATTAATCTGTCTATCCATCTATCTATCTATCTATCTACTTTTCTAAGTCTTTCTCTCTCTTTCTCTCTCTCTCTCTCTCTTTCTCTCTCTCGTCGCGTTTCGAACCCGGACCCAGAGCCGAGAAACCAAGGATGGGGGAAAGAAGAGAGCAACCGGTCACTCGAATTGCTCGGGGATCGTGCGCGATTGAACGATCGAGCGATCGAAAGCATGCGCGTAGAGCCGCGGCAGCGTCCAATGTCGGCGAGCAGCCGAGACACGCGGCAGGCAATTGTTGACGCTTCGCTTTCTCAGTAAATAGTTGATCTCGCAGTCGTTTAGAGACACCTAGCAGCAACAGAGTATGATCGGCTTGCGTCCTGTGTGATTTTGCGAGCGGCGCTTTACATTCTCGATCCGCGACGGACGAGAGCATCCTCTGTTCTTTCGACCGACGCTTCTTCTCTGTACTTCTTTTCTTTTTTTTTATGGTCGCGGATAAGAATGTTCGCTGAAATTCACGGCCTCTAGCGAAGCGGAATTCGCACCAGCCGCGTTAACGAGATAGATACCGTTATCGGAACGAGTTCAGAAAGACAGTCATTAGTTACCGGCCGACTGAAAGCTTTCAACGATAACGCAGCCGGACGTCCTATTCGGCTGATTTATGTCGCCACGTTTCTTTCCTCGCGGTTGTCGTTAGAACCTGTTCAAACTAGGACTTGCAATTCCGCGGAATCCCTGTTATTCTTTGATCCCGCGTTTCTTAAATAGGTAATGCGGAAGCTCGCAAATTTTCAGGGACCATTCGAGAAACAGCGCGTCGACCGTTCCGCATCGATGATCGCTTCTAGCCATCGAATTTACCGCGATTCAGCTTGACGCGTGGCATCAGCTTGACGTAGAGTGCCTCTGATTCGCGCGGTTTAACGGTTCTACTCAATGGGGTAAAGTCGCGTACTTTCTTCTCGTTTATCGGTAATGCGAAGATGGGATTTTGCAGTGGTCAAAAGCGCTAGATAAAAGATTAATCTTGGCCGCGATCGTCCTCGAAAGTCCAATTTTTACTTTTATTAACTTCCCGATTCATGGGGAAGTTACTGTAATTTTACCTTAAATGTGTACTAATCGGTTCACGTGCCACGTGTACACGTGTATTTTAGTACACGTTCAAAACCGCGATCTCTACTTTGGACTACTGAAAATCCCCATCTTCGCATTATTCGAGAAGGCGCATTCCGGACCCTTGCAATCCTGCGAGTCTGCTACCTGAACTCTCGTCGCTTCGAAAGAAGAAGCGGGAGACCGGGTCGAGGAACGGAGGATTGTTAAACCGCGCGATGATCGCGGAAGAAATCGTTGGTCGAGGGACTCGAGATGTCTCGAAACATCTCGGAGCCGGAGAGCCGCAGATTCTGTACAGTTGTTAGAAGAGGGGTGTTCGCATCGAAGTCGAGCGCGCGAGTCCTCAACGGAACCGGAAACCGGATCGTTCCGATATCGCCGCTCGAGTTCGATGCGCGACAGCGTAATACGTAGATGTTATACGGCATGTAATTCGTAAGTTATATGCGTACACGCAGAGGCACGAAAGTGTTGGTCGATATACTTTGATCGTGTACTACTTTATTTAAAGGCACGCGTCCATCTGAGAGTTCCTGTCGATATAGTTGCTCCCGAGAGTACTTTCAATTTGCGTGTCCATTTGAGAATACATTAGAAATATTTTGCTCCCGGAAATTGACGTCAGAATCAACTCTCGGAATGTCCTCCGAGGTATGTGGCCATTTGAATGTCATCCGTGCAGCTCTCAGATGAGTTTCGACAGTTCTGAGAACACTCGCGGACAGAATGGACGCGTCAAAGTTGGCTGCAATCGTCGCAATGTCTTTAAACCATAGATGTAATGATAATAATTTCGTCGATTAATATTTTAATGAAAATTGAAAAATCGTTGTCGATGTACGCATAAATATTTTTTAATTCAGGAATCTCTCTTTGTTCGATCTATGTATACGATCTAGAAGACGCATAACTGATAGCTATTCGTCGAGGGACAAATCGAACGTGGCGATTTACGATTTTCAACTAACCGTTCGCTCTTAGAGAATATTTCGCTGCGGCTCTCAGCTGGCGCTCTGAATATCGTTTACGCCGACGAATTTCACTTTCGAGAGTAACTCGCGATAGTTTTCAGATGGACACGTACCTTAAGAGAGAAACAACGATTCACTTTTCGACGAAATTCGCGGGCCAGCGCCGATCGGAACCGGTGATCCGATCTCCGGATTTCTCACGCCGCCTTACCTGTACGCGCAAGCTTGTCCGCCAAAGATCGAAGCGCCTCCATGCCACGCTTTTCATTTTGTACGCTTGTCGTATCTCGAACGGTCGCGCGCGCGCAATCGCCGCCGTAGAAAACACGTCGGCAAGAACTATTGGTCGTTTTCGTCCGATTTGTTTTTCGATCGAGCCACGATCGGACCGAAGAGAAGGGAGCGAGGCGTGGTGGACAAGGAGATGTCGGTCGAAGAATGGATCGTTGTTTACACACGAAACACACCGTAACGCTATAAGATTCTTCCACGGAGACCCTGTCGCAGGGTAAAAAGAAGCGAGAGGGCGGTCCGCCACCAGGAGCTACGACAGGCCCGAACGAGATCGTAACCTGCACCAACTGTGGACCTAATCCCTGCACGCATACGGCCACCAACGGATGCACCGCCGAGGTATGTTAATTACCTACTCTCTCATCAACCTCGAAACATCTAGCGGATCCCGATGGGCGGTGGTCGATACGCGTCGTCGCCACTAATTCTCCCCAACATCCACCATCCCACTATCCATTCTCTATTCATTGGGGAAGCTCTTTCAATCCCCGAAATTACCATACAGCAGAGTTGAGCAAAATTTGGATCTAGATACAAATTTCGAATCACGAATCATAGATACAAAACTTTTAATTAGATACTTTAGGATGTACATACAAAAGGATCTTTTAGTTGACTTGTATTTCGATAGTTTTGGACCCGAAGCTACGGATACATTTGTAACTAGGATCTGTATCTAGATCTATCTGTATCTTTCGGGTCCTTCAAGATCCTTTTAGGCAGCTCGAGATTTGAACGAACACGTGCCGAGGCCCGAGGGTCGGGCCCCGGGGCCTGAGCCCAGAACACAATAGCGATGCAGTGAACACGGGTAACCCGACGGCCAGCCAAGTATATCGGTGTGAAACCGCTAAAAATCCAATTACTAAACTTTGTTATTTCACACTAGGGGGCTCCGCCCCTTCTTTTTTTTAAGGGTGAGGCTAAAACTCGGCGGGCTAGTAAACACCCACACCCGAAACAACCAATGAGTTTCCCCTCTACTAACCGTTTTGCGGAAATCCACTCCTATTCTGTTTACGTAAAGAGGGGGGGCTACGCCCCCTGCTCCCTTCGCTCACCAATCCCCGCGACGCCTCGCTCTCTCTCCCGCTCTCCCTCTCTCCCGCTCTCTCTTTCTCCGGCTCCCACTCTTTCGCTCTGAAAAATACACACTGTCAAGTCGTTCAATTTTCGGTTCCCCTTCGGAAGGCAACCCGCTTGTCAATTTCACTTCCCCTTCGGAAGGCAACCCGCTCATCAATTTCAGTTCCCCTTCGGAAGGCAACCCGCTCGACAAATTTACTTCCCCTTCGGAAGGCAACCCGCTCGGCAATTTCAGTTCCCCTTCGAAAGGCAACCCGCTTGACAAGTTCAGTTCCCCTGCGGAGGGCAACCCGCTCGACAAATTTACTTCCCCTTCGGAAGGCAACCCGCTCGGCAATTTCAGTTCCCCTTCGGAAGGCAACCCGCTTGTCAATTTCAATTCCCCTTCGGAAGGCAACCCGCTCGGCAATTTCAGTTCCCCTTTGGAAGGCAACCCGCTCAGCAATTTCAGTTCCCCTTCGGAATGCAACCCGCTTATCAATTTCAATTCCCCTTCGGAAGGCAACCCGCTCAGCAATTTCAGTTCCCCTTCGGAATGCAACCCGCTTATCAATTTCAATTCCCCTTCGGAAGGCAACCCGCTGGACAAATTTACTTCCCCTTCGGAAGGCAACCCGCTCGGCAATTTCAGTTCCCCTTTGGAAGGCAACCCGCTCAGCAATTTCAGTACCCCTTTGGAAGGCAACCCGCTCAGCAAATTTGGTTCCCCTTTGGAAGGCAACCCGCTCAGCAAATTTAGTTCCCCTTCGGAATGCAACCCGCTCGACAATTTCACTTCCCCTTCGGAAGGCAACCCGCTCGACAATTTCGATTCCCCTCCGGAAGGCAACCCGCTCATCAATTTCAGTTCCCCTGCGGAGGGCAACCTGCCTGTCAATTTCAATTCCCCTTTGGAAGGCAACCCGCTCGACAATTTCAATTCCCCTTCGGAAGGCAACCCGCTTGTCAATTTCAGTCCCCTTTAGGAAGGCAACCCGCTCGGTGATTTGGCGTGTCAGAAACTACAAAACTGTTTTACATAATAGAAAGATAATTCTTTCACGGTGTGATGTCAGCAGAGTTGGCGGTGTTCTTCTGATTAGAATAATACTGAATGATTCAGTATTACAACCACTAAATACAGCTCGAATACTATCGAGTTTAGGCTTATTCTAATCAGAAGAACACCGCGAACCCTGCTGACATCAGTCCATGAAAGAATTGTGGAAAAACAACAAAGTTTAGCAATTGCATTTTTGCCTTCTCGTACCGCATACCTGACTGACCGTCGGGTTACATAAGGGACGGTGATCGAGGTGTCGTTGGTCGTAACGATTGTCAGTGATGCTCGTGTGTCTGTTACAGCTGAGAAAAAAGGAGCCGCCGCATCCGATCCGCGTGGCGAAGACGATCGACGTGATAGCGAGAATCACTTTCCCGGTCGCCTATTTCATGTTCCTCACCTTTTTCTTCATCCACTATAAGGGCACCTCGTAGAGCGGCACCAGGGTAGGCGATCGTCGAGAGGACTCCACCGGTCGATCATCGGATCGACGGGAGAGGGGACGAACTGTCCGCGTGTTTCGCTTTCGGCTTTCGATAGCCGCTTGTACAGAAGTGAAGAGAGAAGAGCGAAGTGGATAGCGCGGGATATCTGTGACCGGGAGAAAACGCGGACCGGAGGAAGGACAAACTCTCGTATCGTATCGGTGGATTAGCCTTCTCCTCGTCTTTACTCGCTACACGCGATTACGGTTAAGAGCACCATTTCCCGACAAGTTCGATCCAGCGACCGATCGACGACGAACCCACGCAAACATGTACTCTCGAACACCTGAACACGGACAGACGCGGGTAGAAAGATGAGAAAGAGTTGGAAGAACAGAAAGTAAACGCGAGACAGATACACACACACGCGCAATCACACACATACATTACACACGCTCGATTTCTTTACTTCTTTTCTTCTCTTGTCGGATAGTCACGCCGCTAATTCGAAGACGCTTCTCTGACAAATTAGCTGAACGAATCAAATCTTCGTATATTTAAGAGAAAACAACGTGTTACCACTTACTCTCGTATAATCTCACAGACAGTAAGAATTCTAGGGGTAAGGTCGATGCAAGTGTCGTCCATGAAATCGCTAACTCGTGATTCGCCTTTTACTTAACGATCGACCTCTTTCTTTTTTCGGTATCTTGTTATCGATTAAACGACATTCGCGGCGAGCTCGACGCGATCGCGAGGATTCTTAGCTCTGTATTCGTGTAGACGTTTAAGCGAGAAAAAAAAACCAAAAAATCCAGATGTTGAAACGGAGAGAAACGCGAGAAAATGAAACGGGAAGGACGAAGAACGGGGAGGAAGACGACGAGCAAGCAACGCGAGAAAGAGAAAAGACGTTCGCTTTTGAAAACCCGATGGGAAGAGCAGGGCTGCGAAGCATACAATTCCGCTGTACAAAAAGAAATAAACTATATGTATATATACGCATACATATACGGTATCGTTTATATGTATATATATGTATACATATAACATTTTGGTTAATCAATCGTCGTTCCATCGAAGCTTTTTCGGTAGATATATCGCGTATACCTACATACATTACATACGATGGATATACAATTAACATACGTATAATTTATATATATACATATATACATATATCTATATATGTATATACATATAATTTCCTTTTCTCGATCGTTCAGGGTAGCTTTCGCGCTGACGTAGCTTTTAAAAAGATTTGTATCCTGTGTAGGCGATCGAGAGAGAGAGACGATGCTCGCGAGAAGAGAAAACCGGCGAAAAAACAAGGAAAAAAATGAAGAACAAACGAATCCCGGTTTCGACCGACGTCGCCGTTTCGGCTCGAAACGTAGCGAAAAACGCAACACGACTATTCAGGGGGATATAAACGCATTACGGGTAAAGCTTGCGATTAGGTCCAACGAAGCGGCGCCGACGCTCTTCCGACGCGCGAGAAGAAGCGAACTTGCCGGTAGCGCGGTATAGCTAACCAAACCAAACCAAATCGGAAACGAACGTAGCAAATGCCGGACGAAGGTAGAACAGTTACGCTTCGCCCGGTTCAATCGCAACATTGAAAGTAATTACTTAACATGTCGTTATGTGTCGGGGGAAACTGCGGACCCCGATAGGACGCAGAGATGAAATCAGGAGAAAAGAAGAGGATTATCGAGAACGATCAAAGAAACCTCACGACGTAACCGGAGAGGCAAAACGTTCCGCGTTTTTCCGCAGTAATCCGTGTACCTTTAGAGATCTTGTAACTGCTCGACACCGTCGACGCTGTCGTTATTATTACTACTACTACTACTGCTACTACTATTATTACTACTACTACTATTACTACTACTACCAACACCACCACCACCACCACCACCACCATCGCTACTGTTACCATTACTATTACTATTACTAAATTATTATTACCATTACCGTTACCAGTACTACTTCTACTACCGTTACCGCTAAGGAGAAGTAACTATTATTACCAGTGTATTACCTACTCGATACCGCTACTATCGTTATCGCTACTTTTTAAGCATAGTCGTTATTGCCGGTCGTTCGGAGGGATTAGACCGGGGAAGACGCGGCCAAGATGCGCCGGGCCAAGAAACTTCGCTTTTAATAAAAATCAGCAATACATCGATCGCAGACCAAACCGACGCGACGCGTATTCGACCATAATCCGCGATTCCGTCGACGTTCACGTTCGCGTCGACGCGTTCGCTACCAGCATCCAACGTTCTTAGGTATTAACAGCAGTTCTAGTAGTCGTAACACGCCAGAAACTGTAACTTCTCCTGCGAAAACCGAGTACACTTGTAGACGAGTCATCAACTCCGAGAACATCGTTGAATTCGTTTGATTTTCTTCGCGCGAAATACGAAATAACGGCTGGTAGCGAACTCGTTCGCCAAACAGAGGGAAAGGTTCAGGCTGCTCCCAGCCTTTTCTCGCTCGCGCTCGCCGAGAAACTTCTCTCGATGTAGCGAAACGCGTGAAAAAGATCAACGCAGACCGTAGAGAATCGTGTCGGCTCGTCGCTTGTACAAACTCCCGTCCACGAGTCATCGTATATTTATTCAAATTTCATTCAACGATCTGTATTACGAAATAGAAATGGTACTTACTAATTTGTTCGAGTGTAGAGAACACACAGATTGTCTAAATTATAATTACTCTTATACACATTTCTAATTTTTTGAATTTATAGTTGCTCATAATCATCCGACAGTGTCTCAATCTCTTTCTTCCAACGTTTATTCAAATAATACATGTATACGTTTAATTTTGCACACGAATATCATCATACAATAACTACATCCGATCAAAATAAAATAATCGAATCAAACTTATATTCTGGAATTACCATTTTGTTGTGTATGTGTTTGGAGTGTAGTTATAGTTACGACCGTCTTGTTCGGAAGGTTTCGAACGTTGTAGTCGTGTCTATAGTTCGTTCGCGAGGAGAAGTTTTCGCGGGACCGCGAGCGAGCAGCGTAACCACGCCCCGTATACTCGGTAATGTATTTATTGTATTTACGATTACGATTAGGACCGTAGCGAATTAGTCGTACGTCAGCGAATGTCGAATACAAGCTTCTGTTGTATCGCGGCGCCGAATTGAACCGAGTATATACCGACGGTGTAGCGCGTAATCGACACAACGAATACCAAATACACGTAGAAGAATGAAAACCGGGAATCGCCGATCAGAAAACGAGCGAACGTTGCTCTAGGACCGTTGGTGACCGAGAAGAGGACGACGATTTCATCGAGAACAGACTACTTCTGTACTACTCGTACCAGATACACTTACGTTTTATACGCGTCGCGTGCCATGTCGGCCGAACACGTTGTCGTTTAGGTGATAGGAGAACGGGGAAGGGGTGATAAATTAATTAATCTTGTTAACGTTTAATACTCCACGGACCAAGACCTAAATGTTTAGTGTCGTACGATTAGCTGCACTCGCGCGATACTTTCCAAAGCGTTCGCCTTTCGTTTCGCATCGATCCCCGCCGAATCGATCAAACTGTAAAACAGAAAAGAAACGATTATCAATTAGAATTCGGGAAAACTACGAAACGGACGAACGAACGAACAAGCGTTGCCGAATACTGATTACAGTCTTCCCTCGCGTAGTGTCGCTTTCGTCTCTACGGATACTGTTACATTTTTACTATATCATAGCGACCTACGATCTCGCTTTAAATCAGTGAATACGGTCGAAATTATGCCATGTATTTAGACACGTTTTAATTCGAAAAATCTCACGAACACCTTGGTAAAAGTTCTGTAAAAAGAAGGATGAAGAATAAGAAACTTTCGCAGTCTTTTGGTGCCGCAACCCACAATCCCTCTTTGTCGTCTATCTCTGTGTACGGCAAACGTGAAAGAACGTAGTACCTGTACGCTTTCCGAGCCTCCATTCTGTTCAATCACTTTTTACACTCACTGTAGTTGTATCGAATATAACTTAAATGCAAAATTTCGAAGTTTAAAGCTTCGAAACTCGGTCTTTTCAATCTTTTAGTAATTTACTACGGAGATAGTTTTGCGATCGAAAAGAATTGATAATAGATAGATGGTTTCGGCGCACAGGTTCGATCAATTATAAACTAAAATTCCATGTTTTATAACAAATTTGCAAGTTGAAATCTCGACGTTTCGATCCTGGTGAGGATCGAAGGATCAAAGGATAAATTTCCTTCCTATATAACATGTAAGAAAAATAAGTTCATTTTTCAAGTTCAAAACTTTGTTTTTTCCTTTTCTTTTAAAATACAGTTATTTTTGCAATGTTACACTTTGTTTCAGACGCAAAAATCTCTTGAAAATGATCCTCACCAGGATCGAAACGTCGAGATTTCAACTTGCAAATTTGTTATAAAACATGGAATTTTAGTTTATAATTGATCGAACCTGTGCGCCGAAACCATTTATCTATTATTTACTACGGAGGTTCGAAATTTGAAACACCTCATCATCTTCGAAGGAAAGTAACAGCTGTACTTCATACCCCCGAGGTAGTGACACTATGCGAGGGAAGACTGTACATAAATACGCCACGAGCGAGCCTTTGCGATATACATTATAGAGTACCTACGATCTTCTTTTCCGGTAGCTTGGAACCGGAAATCGGCTTCGGTGTCGATCCTTGTTCGCGAGAGCGACGCGATCCAGTTCGAATCGATTCGAAACCAAAGATCCTGTTCGAAGAAGGAACGAGAGATCCATCCGCCGCCGCCGCACACCTTTGCGTTCGCTTCGACGGGTTTGATTACGATTACGCTTACGCTTGCGCTTTCGCTTTCTCGCCCGGCCGGGAAACGAACTGGGGAAACGAGAGACAAAAGCGCGATTCGATGTGCCATTACAAGCAACCTCGGTGGAACCGTTCGGAACCAGCGCAGATAGAGCCAGCCGATTCTCCAAGCACCGCGAGTTGTCTCGAGGAAAACAGCAAGACAGCGAGAGAAACGAAAGCGTTCGAACGGTACTCGCGTTCACGGGGGTAGTCAGTCGGTTTAGGGGTACGGAGATTTAGAAGATTTAGAGATTGATCGCGAATCGATCGTTCGAGCTCTTTTTTTCTCTCTCACTGCGTTAGAACGAGAGTCCGCGTGTATTACAGAGTGTTCCAAAATCCGTACGCTTTGGCGCACCCTGTATATTTTCCAGTCTATCTCCGATTTGATTCTGGTTATTTTTGTACCTTTCGACTGTGTCCAGAAACGTAAGGGTAAGAAGAAGCACACAGAGACTCTTACTTACAGAGAGATTAGAGACGAGTGTACGCGCGTGCGAATGGTGTTGCCGTAGCCGTTGCCTACACGCGCCTACGATGAAGCTTCGTTTCTAATTGCGTCTAACAATAAGAATGATAGGGGAACTAGAGAATCGGAGCGAGAGAACCGGAAATCTCGAGAGGGATGGGACTCTAGTAGCATTTATGCTTGGCATTTCGTTGAGCGTTCATTGCAATATTAGTTAGCTAATCGTTAAGGTAACGTAAGGCCGACTGGGCCACCTAACATATTTTTTTTTATTTTTGCAGTACAGTAAATCCTCGATTTACGCGGATTCGTAGATACGCAGTGAAGCGAATCGGAAAAACCAATTCCGAACCGTGAAATTTGTTTTTTAATAACTAGACTGCGGATCTTTATGCATTTATGGCTTCGAAAATGTTGAGAAAATCGTAGAATATAAAATTCCACAGCATTTAATACGTTTTCTACTAATTTCGGACCTCTAAGGGCTACTATCACTGAAAATAAGATTTTATTTCTTGAAATTTGCCTGCATAAATTAAAAATTCTATAAACATTCGTAGGTCAACCATAAATGCTACCAGGGACACGATGAAAACCCAACTTACTCTTGTTAAACCGCGAGTCGATCCAATCCGATACACCGATACACAATTCACCGTTGCCGTTTATCGACCGGTTGTGTTTGTTTCTTTATTGTTAATTACCAGATACTGCTATCTATAATTGCTAGACAGCGGATTTTGTGCATTTATGACAAAAATCAGTAGGTGTAATTCGAAACAGTGAAAAGATTTGAAGAATTTTGAAACACTGTTATATTATTTTCGACCTATTAAACATACTAAGAAAGAAAATAAATTTCAAGAAAATAAAATGTTTATCACGCATAAAGATCCGCTGTCTATCGTCATCTTCGATCCTTTGAATATCTCTTTGCATTATTCGTTTGTATATTGACGATGAAACGTGTAAACGTGTATCGCATGGTGGGCACCGTGAGAAATATCTCGTCGATGAGAAAGAGGGAACGCGATAGAGAAAAAAAGAATGATAAAGCTGTGATGTAATTAACAGCCGTTGCGACACGGCTAGGAACGAACGCGCGACTATTTTTGCAATACTTAAGGCAAATCGAGAACCTATTTGATAAATAGATACGGTTAACTTTCTCCGGTGAAGAAAAATATGAAGACGGACACGAAGATGAAGAAGATGATGAAGAAGAAGAAGACAAAGATGCTTTACGCGAAACCCATACACGCGTATCTGTGTGTGCGCGCGCGTATATATGTTTGTATGTATGCAACTAGAATTCTTTCCGCTGCGACGAAACGATTCGATGGCCATGAATAAAAGAAGAAAAAGATTTGTCTTGGAGCTAAAGCTGTGAACAAAAGAAAAAAAAGACATCAATTTGAAAGGAAGAAACGTTATCACCGTCTGTATCAAAAGAGCAGCCGACAGTGATGTACAATGAGACTTCGAAACGAAAGATCGTTTTCCTGTGTACGTTCTCTTCTTCAATACATCGAAGACGCAAAATTCAAAATACCGATAAATATCACGTTTTTTCGGAAAGGCATTCATTTATACGCATATACAAATACATATACATATGCATGTACATATACATATGTATAAGTATACATACACGTAGGTAACCACGCGTGTAAACACATTACATATAATAATAATAATTATAATAATGATGATAATGATAATTAATTATACCGATATGCACTGCGTATAAACGTTTCGCGATCGAAAAGCAATCGCGCTATCAAGATCAATACATTGCAATGAAATTGATTCACAAAACTGCATACGTATTAATTACATTGATAAATAATTTCTAATCGTAAGCGTAATCTTACTGATTATTATATCGTAACGACGATTGATTATCTGATTTATCCGGCTGTGTTTGTAACGTACGTGATTAAATATTAAACTATCAACTTAAACAGTAACGTGCATTCCGTCTCCATTGCTTTCTGCCTTTCTCTCTCTCTCTCTCTCTCTCTCTCTCTCTCTCTCTCTCTCTCTCTCTCTCTCTCCGTCCGTTTGTCTCAGATTACTTATTCTAGAAAAGAAAAGTGGACCATGATTTGTATAAAATCGTAGAAGACCTTTATTTACAAATCATTCGTGTTTCACTCTGCTCAAGGAGATGTATGACTTTTTCGTGGCCAAATCGTGCCAGCCCACAGGACCTCTTTCACAGTCAGCGCAAGCCAAATATTTCACATTGTCCACGGTGTGGGAGACACCGATATTCTCGAAAGTGTACATGTCCTCTACCAGCCAGTGCTCCGTAACAAGTTCTTGTTGATCAGCTTCGCCTTCTCCTTTTCTTTGCACGTGTGGTAGATTAAACTAGAATCACATTTAATTACAGTAACTACGGCTTTTACATAGCATATACTATTTACCGTCACTGGAAATTGCTGCACCATTATTAAAAATATTGTTTACATTGTTCAATATATTGGAATCTAACAAATTACTAAATATCTCGGTATTGTATGAGGTATTATATTAATTTTATATCCATAAAATGAGACAAATCATATATAATGGAATATTCCTGGCCCAGAAGAAATGTTCAATTTTCCAGTTAAAATACCTTGCAAATTATACCGCCATGTAATACAAATTACACCTCGTAAACGTAAAAATAGAACCTTTGAGGGAGACAGCAGCCTATATCAATCTTTTATCTAGCACTTTGGAGAAATAAGGAGGCATATCTTGTATCCTTGTAATCCTAGAAACGAGACTACCCCTCAACCTTTAGCACTTGAAGTTATTTCCATTTTAGAATTAAATTTTTCTTCTGACCTAGAATATTTCCATTTTATAGGATTGTTTTTATTCGATGCATATGAAACTGTTCCGATTTACACGTACAATACTGAAATCTTTAGTAACTTGTAAAGTAGAAATTTGGTAATGTACAAAATAGTTTGAATAATGGTATAACCATTTTGAGTCGCTATTCGTGTGCACAGAGTTAAAAGCTTTATTTTATTGAATGTTTCAAATCAAGAAACGCTACAAATCCATGAATCTCTGCACTCTAACAGTAAAGTAAACAAACTTTGAGGTTAGGTTCCACAGTATCGCAAAGAACCTAAATACGCACGAACTGAACCGTTCCATGCTTGAAAACGTTTCATAGTTGTACGATTGATTAACGATTCCTATTTCTCTTTATTTTTTTAACAACGTTATGCATTAAACTGAGAATTGATCACCTTTATGTTTACTAGCCGGGCTGCACCTGCATTCAACATTTTCGAGGGACAAAATGTGCAGTAAACTTTCGTCTTGTTTCTCTCATCTTTGTCCACCAGGGAACTATGATCCGTTTCCGTCGACATATTTCTCAAAGAATGATCCGGTTATTTAAACATATATTGTAATTACAACGCTATAAACACCAGCATTGACGTTTTAAATAAAACAACTAAGTATTTACAAAACTATCTATATCGCTCTGAATCGATCTGCGGCGCGATACATTCCGGCGATTCGATAGTCGTGCAGTGCGCTGTCGATTGTCGACTTTTCCAACCGCGCAATTTTTCAAAATTACGTCTACCGTAGGCAGTAATGTAATCGTTTGTTCGTTCAATTTTTCTCTTGCTTAACAGCGTCCAACCGAATTCGTTAAATTTCTCGTCGAAAGGCATTGGATCCGTCCAACGTTGTTGATTCTCTTCAGGGCCGATGACGAAAATTAATTCTCCTTTGAAATGATCGACGTACTTGCGAAACGCCGGTCCGTTGTTGAAGTAACAAAACAGAAGGGCATGATTTTCCGGCGCGCATATATTTGTCGCGTTGTCTCCGTTAATGAATGACATGTTGCTCAGAAACAATGGTGGTGAATACTTACTGCACCACCATGATCCATCCAATTCTATACCGGCTACCTCCAGCCCTTGAAAAAGAGATGTCGATACATTAAACCAGTTTCTCACGCTCTCGTCCATAAATCACCGGGCACTTACTTATCTTTAACAATAATGTAGAAATTATACGATAATATTCGAATGCAAAATTAAATATTTATATTTGTATAAATGTTGGAAAAAAGATTGAAAATCTGTGGGATGATTATGTATATCTCTAGACACTAAATTGAAAAACAATTACCTCTCTTAAATATTGAAAATTAAAAAATATAAGAATAATGATTACAATTTATAGAATAGAGGATATTTTAGTCTAATTTGATTTACACGTTCTCTACGTAAGAAAAAATTAGTAAGTGAGACTTACTCTCGGTGACTTATGTCTAAGATTGTACGCGTACTCGTCCTGAGTGAAAATTAATTGAATTTACCAGAATACATTTGAAACAACCACTCGAATAATCCAGTCCCGCATCCTATGCTCGTTAATCCAGCCACATCGTGTTTGTCAATTAATTCTTTCACCCAACGTAGATCGTTCATAGTTGGTAGAACCCAGAATAATCGACATTTCTCAAATTTATTCAAACTACAATTAACGTTAACAATATCTTCCCATTTTCCTTGATTGTAGAACGCGAGAACCGTCTCCTCGATATTTTCGTCGCTCATAACTCTGTCGGTGAACGGATAATTTTCGGACGTGGTCCAGACGTTTTCGACTCTGACAAGACACTGGCTCGATTTAGAATTCGCTTAACGATTGTTTATTAATAGTACAGAAAAGTCTCAAATAAGATCCTTGACTTACGTAATTCTTTAAATTATAACAGATATATATATATATTGTATCGATGACCAAATCTGCTTAAAGTTGCAGACGCGTTATCGTTCGAGGAAGGCACGGTATTAGAATGTAGTTGCTTAAATATAATTATTGATTCTAAGCCTAGAAGGTAATGTTAACGGTATAAAATTTAATGAATAAATTAATATATACTACAAAGTTCACACATATCATTAATAATTCAACGGATTAAGGCACTGTCTAGAACACACGTGGACATGCATCATAGTGCCCACGCGTATCTACTAAAAATATATCGCATAATTCACGTTATTTTAATGTCGAATCCAATTCTTGTATTGCGTAATGAATGTCGTCCGTGGAGACGTTCAACAAAATTTTCTGGTATATGTCGTTCCTCGAGTGCTCGCATATCAGTAATCTGCTTGCCCCTAATCTTCCACAAATTGCTAGCGTCTCCGTTACCGTAGGAATTTTGATACCTACAACGTAAAAATCGAATGCAATTAGTTTGAGAAAATATGTGCCCATATAAATATATGCCAAAAATAAACTGACCATCGAAGGAGCACAGCGCCTCGAGCTGTCTGTACGCATCTTTGAAGTATACTTCCTCGATGGATGTCCGCGTTACCTCCGCAGATATTGCTTGTAAAAACAGTTGCTCCATTTTCGAGCAACGCTTTATGGCCTGAACTTTTGCGGATGCGATCATTTCGGACACAGCCACCGTGACATCTTGAAGGGAAATCGTTTCAGCTTTTCGCGACTCGGCGATCTCCATTGCGCGACGACATATATCTAAAGCTCGCCTGGCATCTCCAGATACGGCAGAAACTTTTCTGTAACAGAACATTCTTCTGAGCAACGGCAATTCAAAATTTCACAATTGAATCCTAATGAATTCGATCGTGGCGATACCGTGCAACAAGTTGTACAGCTTCGCTCCTAAAACCGCTGAAGTTTTTCAATCTGGACATTACTATCTCTTGTAACTGTTTGTAATTGTACGGTTGAAATGTTAATCGCGTAAGGCCCAACCGTGACGTAACACGGCCCATTAACACTCTTTCAGGCAAGTCCATTGTGTTGGCAATAGTCACCACAATCAGCTGTGCTGTGGTCTTTGTTGGCCAATCTAATAGATTGTATACGACATCCTGGCGCTTCGTGCACAAAAAGTCGAGCTGCAATAACAATTAATGAACGAATTGCTTGGACATCGATTAAATTGGTGAAACTGCTCAAAATAAATCATACTTCGTCTACAAGAAGCAGTGTCATTTTAGAACTGGCCCTGTGAAACCTCTGCTCGAGTACACGATAAGCTTGCTCCCAGGTAGCTGTTCTACCGTCTAGCTGTTTCAGAATTTGTACATAAGACTGTCTCGGTTCTGTTAATTTCATTCCATTAATGGCAACGTAATCAAAGTTATCCAATTGGCCTTTGATTATCAGCTTCTGTAAGCATCTCACAGCCTCGTTTACAGTTGCAGTCTTTCCAGTTCCTGGTACTCCGCTTATGTATATGCACCTGTAAAGAATGTTCATTCATTCTTATAGTTTTATAAAACTGAAATAAAACTTTAACTTTACAAATCTATCCCCATGACCCTCACATTACAAACTGCAATTTACAAGACAGAATATTTTTTATCGATACATACCCTCCACTCTTGTCTTCCAATTTTCCTTTGAGGAATGTGAAAATATTATTGAATTCCTCTTCTCTGCAAGGCAAAGACTTTGGCACTGCGCTAACGTGCAATCTGGACCTGGCCTCCTGCAAGGGTGTAGCTGGTTTCATTAAGGCACTGTATCTCTTTCCAATCGAGGGTGTTAAATTGTTAGGTTTCAGCGAACGCGATTTAGGGGTGCTCGGTAGAACTTCATTTAGCTGTGCTTCAATGTTTCTTTTAATACTATTTTTCTTTTGCGGCGTGGAAACTTTTTTTTTCGCGGAAGAAATTTTAATGCGTTTATACATGTTGGCCAATGATTCTTGCTCCTCGTCGCTTTCATTATTATCAACGGACTGCACACTTTTCTGCTTATTTTCAGAATTTACTCTTTTCTGTTTGTCCCCTCTAGTAGGAGTGAGCGTAGCTTCTGATGAAATTTTGATAGATTTATAGAAGTTATCTAATAATTCCTCATCACTTTTAGCTTTATCAACATGCTGAACATTCTTTTGAGTTTCTTTTTTTCTGCTGGGTGTATCAGGTAATTTCTCTCGTTCCTTAGTTTCCTTTCTAGGCACAACATTGTTTGTGTTACCATTTGCAATGTTTTTCAATTCGTCAGACTTTCTCATTGATTTGATTTTTACTATTTTAATATCTGCACTACTATCGGTCTCGTTATCGTTTACAGAAGGATGACGATTTCTTTTGTTGATCCTACTACTTTTGGTTTCTTTCAATCCTATGGTTTCTTCTCCAAAATTTGTTTTGTCATCGAGCATCATGTCTATGTTGTAATTAATCTTCTTTCTCCTTCTAAGGGATGGAGAATTGATTCGAGCACCTTCTATACTGTTCAAAGATTCTAACGAACCACAATGATAAGAAGAAAGTCTTAGGGGTGGTTTTCTCGTTCTACTTTGCGTTAATATTTCATGCCCAGTTCCCAAATTTTTTAATTCTTTCGTGAGTTTTCCTTTGGTAAACCCAGAATCGCTTTTACTATCGTTACAAGAACTTTCGTTCTCTACATCCGAACAACTTTTTCTGCTCTGTTTCAACCCTCGATTACCTTGCGTTTTGCGTGTACGTTTCTCGCACTCGGAATCGGTATCAATTTTGTACAAACTCTGCTCCGTGGATCGTCTTAATTTAATTTTAAGCGACATTTTCTCGTCACGTAAAATATGTCTCTTCTGTAAAGCGTAACGAACGCTATGAAATATATTCTCTTCATCCGAAGATACGTTTCCATTGTTCTTTTCTTTAACCTGTGACCGCGAAGATCGTTTTCTGAGCAATTTATTCGGAGTCTGTTTAGTTACGTCTCTCGAATCGGAATCGGATTGTCCATCAAGGGCTGCGAGTATCTGATTGTCTGAATATTTATTTAATTTCGTGGTCATTGCAATTCTCTTTTATATTTACACATCTATTTCGCAAAGTACATTTCAATATATTGCCTTTTTTCATAAACACAATTTCTAATATTTGTTCGTTATGGTGACATCTAAAAAATGAGACGCCGGTACATATATAGAAATACTTTGCAAACGAAAGACAATAATAAACACACGTGTACTTGTGTACTGTATACCTACATATGAACTGATATGACCGCCAAATTTTTGTTTTCGTGATACATAGATAGAGAGGATATAAGAGAGCGCACGACCGGGAATTTTCTGCCTACACTTTTGCCGGTGTAAACAGAGATAGACCATACTCACTATTTAAAAACTAACTCTTTGTAAAATCCCTTTCGAAAACATTTAAATCTGTATGCAAAATTCTCTCTCAATCAGATTTGGACCACTTTCGGAAGTTTACCCAAAATCAGAGAGGAAATGAGAGTGGTTCACTCTGGTTTGAACTTGCCACCACTTTTCGGCACGCTCACGCTTAGCACGGAACTACACGGAACAGCTTCTATACCGGCGGTAGAGCTCACTTTTACCACGTAACAGCACCGACGAGATACTACTAAAAAAATGTAAATGTATATGCGTTAGAATATAAGTTATGCATATGTACAATATCAACATTTTATGTATGAAAACACAATCAATAAATAAAACCAATGTCATAAAGAATCGTTTAAATTTATTGCACCACCTATCCTTCCCGAATGTCTGACTCAATTTTCGAGGTTTTCGAAAATTTACGCTAATTTTTGACCGTCTGACTTGTCGTTGAGTTGTACTACTGAATTTTCGAAAATTGCGGCCGCCTGACTTGATGTTGAGTTATACTACTGAAACCCAATTTTTCGGGGATATTTGAGTTTCAGTAGTACAAGTCAACGGCAAGCCAGACGCTTGAAAAATTTCGGAAATTCAGTAGAATAAGTCAATGACAAGTCAGACGTCTAAAAATTGGCGAAAATGTTCGAAAACCTCGAAAATTGAACTTTGTATTAGGAGAACATGATGTCGAAGGAGGTATTCGAAATTTCAGTAGTACAAGCCAACGGCAAGCCAGACTCTCGAAAAATTTCGGAAATTCAGTAGAACAAGTCAATGGCAAGTCAGACGTCCAAAAATTGGCGAAAATTTTCGAAAACCTCGAAAATTGAACTTTGTATTAGGAGAACATGATGTCGAAGGAGGTATCCGCAATTCAGTAGTACAAATCAACGGCAAGCCAGACTCTCGAAAAATTTCGGAAATTTCAGTAGTACGAGTCAATGACAAGTCAGACGTCCAAAAATTGGCGAAAATTTTCGAAAATCTCGAAAATTGGACTTTGTATTAGGAGAACATGATGTCGAAGGAGGTATTCGAAATTTCAGTAGTACAAGTCAACGGCAAGTCAGACGCTCGAAAAATTTCGAAAATTAAGTAGTACAAGTCAATGGCAAGTTAGACGTCCAAAAATTGGCGAAAATTTTCGAAAATCTCGAAAAGTGGACTTTGTATTAGGAAAACATGATGTCGAAGGAGGTATCCGCAATTCAGTAGTACAAATCAACGGCAAGCCAGACTCTCGAAAAATTTCGAAATTTCAGTAGTACAAGTCAGTGACAAGTCAGACGTCCAAAAATTGGCGAAAATTTTCGAAAATCTCGAAAAGTGGACTTTGTATTAGGAGAACATAATGTCGAAGGAGGTATCCGAAATTCAGTAGTACAAGTCAACGGCAAGTCAGACGCTCGAAAAATTTCGAAAATTAAGTAGTACAAGTCAATGACAAGTCAGACGTCCAAAAGTTGTCGAAAATTTTCGAAGACGTAGAAAAGTGGACTTTGTATTAGGAGAATATGATATCGAAGGAGATGGCACGAAATTCAGTAGTACAACTAAACGTCGAGTCAGAAGACCAAACATTTTTTGAAAATCGTAAACTAATATTCTCTTATTAAAAAGACCTTAAGTTTTGTCGAATTTATTATTAATCCTGCTTTACTTAAAATATTCGAAGATGTTAATTTAATTCTGCTATCGCATATTCGTGTAGAGGGTAGGGAAGAATAATACATTAATTATTGTAAACAATATTCTTTATTTTTCACCAAGAGATTACAATATTAGATGTGTATCGTGACGAGATGAAATTAAGGTGTTTAGTAAAATTGCGATACGAATTGGCTCCCTTGACCATGTGACCATCTAATTTTTTAGTAAAAGCAGGCAATAGAACTCGAAATCTACAATCGTGACTGATATTGTTAATGTAGAATTCTATTTTATCAAGATGCCGCTAATGGTACTTCCTATTTTATCTACCACGAAGTTCATGTGTCTGTTGGTATCTTTCGGCTAACAGTTTGAGTGTTTTGCTGCTGCTAAAAATAGCGCTAAATTTAGATTTTACGGGGCAAATGATTCTTGCCGCTATTTACATTACACATATTTCCTTGAGGGAAAGAAAACAGTCCGGTTTCTAAAACTCTAGTTTAAAAGTTTTAGATCAATCAGGTTTATGTTGGATCAGAAATGTCCATAGCCATTATTCCTTTCCAGACGAGTCAGAAATTAATTGATTATTAAAGTAACAACAGAAACGATTAAAACTGACTGAAGAATCAATCGATCTTATCACCTCTTGGTTTGTTATTTGAAATAATCTTTCTCCAATTTGTTGTTGTTACATATTAAAAAATCGCTGGAGGCGACTATCGGAAGATTGAATAGAACTGAATGAGGAAAACATGCGCTATTATAATAAGCTCCTTACGGCATGAAACCATATTAAAGTTTAAACCCGAATAGAAAGCTACGAAGACGCCCGAAATCGTGAGTGTATATACCGCAGCTTTTATACTTATCAATTTTGTTCGGAGTCGAATAATCTTAAATGTAAAAGGGGAAAGGATGAGAAACGACTACGTTTCGCAGAGAGAGATACGTTCGAACGGATAAAGGAGCGAAGACGATGATGGTCGATGATGGTTACGGACAGTCGAATGTAAGGCAATGTGTAAAGATGCCGGAGAATCAAAGGATAGGGGTGATCTTCGTCGTGTTCGATTCTTATTTTACGCCTTGTAAGGTTTCTGTGTGCGGGACTGAGGATACGCCAAGGTATTCTTAAATCCTCGTTAACTTAATAAAGACCTTCTTAAGACTGTTTGTCGACTTAGATCACGACAACATATAGGAAACGAGTCGCAAGGGTACATATGACAGGGTCGGGCCAACACGCCGGTGCATATTTAAACGGAACTCGAACGGCGCTGACACGAGCCGCATCCAACAGTGGTCCTAACAACAACCACATCCTACTGTTCAACTCCAACGTTCGCGTGGTCCAAGCGAAATAAACCCGAGACGTGTACTTGGATTAGTTCGTTTTAGCACGTTTTTCTCCAAGTAGCTGAAAGGTGAGCCGCTGCAGCGACGATCGCTCTTACGTTCGTTCGGTTTCTTTCTCAGATCTTTCACGCACGAAACATAATTGTTCGTAACAAGAATATAATTCCTTGGTATGTTCAATATTTACGATTTGCGCGATAGTAAATGCACTATATTCTATATTAGGGTGCTCGGAATATAGACTGACTATAAACGCATCAGATTCTACATTAGGGTGCTCGGACTATAAACTGACTGTAAACGCATCAGATTCTACATTAAGGTGCTCGCAATATAGGTTTACTGTAAACGCATCAGATTCTACATTAGGGTGCTCGGACTATAAACTGACTGTAAACGCATCAGATTCTACATGAGGGTGCTCGGATTATAGGCTTACTGTAAACGCATCAGATTTTACATTAGGGCGCTCGGACTATAAACTGACTGTAAACGCATCGGATTCTACATCAGGGTGCTCGGACTATAAACTGACTGTAAACGCATCAGATTCGACATTAGGGTGCTCGGAATATAGACTGACTGTAAACGCGTCGTATTCTACATTAATGAAAACCTGCGATAATTTTCCAAGTTTCGTTGGTTTGATTTCAGATTTTAGAATGTCTATCATTTCGGGACCCACCTTTGATGCCTACTCATGGGGAGGCCAGGGTGGCGGTGGTACCAGGTTTGGTAATATGACGGCAGCGGACAAGGTGACGCCAGACATGGCGCACCTGGTCGACGTCCACTGGTATCAGTTCCCGCCACTGAACCCGATGTGGCACGGGGTTCTCGGCTTTGTAATCGGGGTGCTTGGTTTTATCTCCATATCCGGGAACGGAATGGTCGTCTACATTTTCCTCTCGACAAAAAGTCTTCGCACGCCGAGCAACCTGTTCGTCATCAACTTGGCCATCAGTGACTTCTGCATGATGCTCTGCATGTCTCCGCCTATGGTAAATAACCGAGCCAATCCATCCGGACGCGGATACTGTAACGGATGCAATTGAGGGGGTAGACTCGTTTCCAGGATTACAAGGGTAGAAATTTCAAGAAAGTGGGAGCAAATAAAATCTTATTGTCAGTGTACTTCCTTGAAATTTGCTTGGAAATTTTAAAAATTGCATAAAGATCCGCAGTCCAATGCGAAACTAACGATGCAATTCCTCTGTGCCGATAGGTAATCAATTGCTATTACGAGACATGGGTACTTGGACCTATGTTTTGTCAAGTTTACGCGATGGTGGGCTCCTTGTTCGGATGTGGCTCCATATGGACAATGACGATGATCTCATTCGACAGATACAACGTAATCGTCAAAGGTTTAGCCGGCAAACCATTGACCATTAACGGAGCAATTCTTCGTATACTGGGTATATGGGTGTTCTCCTTGGGTTGGACTATAGCGCCTATGTTCGGCTGGAACCGGTAATTCCTCCAATTCGATCACCGAAATGGAATACTCTTAAACGCGCGGTTTTCTCTTCTCAGATACGTTCCTGAAGGTAACTTTACCGCTTGCGGCACCGATTACCTTAGCAGAGACCTCTTGTCTATCTCCTATCTCGTTATGTACGCCATATGGGTCTACTTCGCCCCGCTGTTCCTCATCTGCTACAGCTACTGGTTCATCATCGCAGCGGTCTCAGCTCACGAGAAAAACATGCGTGAACAAGCGAAAAAGATGAACGTGGCCTCTCTGCGATCATCGGATAATCAGAACACTAGCGCCGAATGCAAACTAGCGAAGGTATTAATATTCGCCGTGTATGAACTAACGTATACAGTATACAATATGTATACGGAGACACACGATTGATTTCAGGTTGCTCTGATGACGATTTCCCTGTGGTTCATGGCCTGGACACCGTACCTGGTGATCAACTTCGGCGGCATCTTCAACCTCATCAACGTCACCCCGCTATTCTCCATCTGGGGCGCCCTGTTCGCCAAGGCCAACGCAGTCTATAACCCGATCGTCTACGGAATAAGGTAGCTAACGTTGAGAGCTCAAAAGAGTTGACACAATCTATAATTGCTATGAAATATTAAGGGGGTAGACTCGTTTCCAGAATTTCTCAGTAATGCAAAGATAGTTTTTTACTAGATAAAAGATTAGTCTAGACCGTAGTCGCCCTCAAAAGTCCTATTTTTACTATACCAGGCGTAATTTGCATTATTTGACAGCATGTATTGTGGTAACATGACGAGAAGGTCCCTGGCAGGAGTATCGCTTGATAAGGGGAGGGAGCAGAAATTGTGGAAGAAAGTTACCCTCTCTCTGCAGGCAAAGACAAAACGCGTCACGTGACTAGGCCACGGCATAAGCGTGGGGAATAACGTCATAGAAGGGGGAGGTAGAGTGGAGACATAAGCTTGCAGCGGGGACCTTCTTGTTATCTCACCACAGTAGCTGACGCAGCTTTATGCTTCCAAATAATGGAGATTACGCCTCGTAAACGTAAAAATAGGGCTTTCGGGGGCAACTGTGCCCTAGATTGATCTTTCATCTATCGCTTTCGACTACTGTTGCAATCCCAGAAACGAGACGAACATGTGTCTGACTTTTCCGACTGACTTACTTAACGATTTCAGCCATCCGAAATACCGAGCCGCGCTCTTCCAGAAGTTCCCATCGCTGGCATGCGCCGCTGAACCAGCACCAGTCTCCGACACCGTCTCCGGCACCACCACCGTCGCCGACAGCGAAAAAGCGAACGCATAAAACCGTCACGTTCCTGTGCAAAATATCTCGTGAGATAGCGTGCTTCAATTCGAACTGGAGCCGCGCAACTAAACATCACGATTCGGTCCAAGATTAACGATTAAGTTTCATTGCAGACACGAAATTGTAAATATTAGCATCGGTTGTCGTGTTAAGAACTATTTTTGTACAAATTTACAGGGAACGTGCTTCAAGAGGGACAAACACTATCAACGCCGGGACAAGCGTATCCATATCTTCGCGACGCGAGTACCCAGTATACGGAATTGTTCCAGCATGCGGTAATAAATGAAACAATCTTCTAATCCTCCCATGATCGACACGCGATATCGACGATTCGCATTTGCACCACAATGCGAATCGCGTAGCGTCGAAACATGAGCGGCGATTTCAATTTTGTACAGTTTATTCCGCAGAAATATACATGGTCACTTTGGTATAGCAGGCGCCTGCTCTATGTTTACTAGTTTAGTAAGCACGTATCACACTGGCGTGAGATACGATGAGAGCGTCGTATCTGTACCTTAATTTTATAAATACAAATGCAAATAAATTATGCAAGCAACAACCAATGTGTTCTTTACTGTCGTTTGTCGCCCAGAATTATACAAACGCGTGTTTTTGTACACAGAAACATGTTCCTCGATTCTTTTATGATTTTCCAGCTTCCGCAGTTTTGTCCCCTCCAGCGGCACCGCCACCAGATTCCTCGGTCTCACCGAATATCAAGAACGGCAGTTTCTCTTTCAACGCAGCTCTGTACTTTGGATGGCTGCATAATAAATCGACTCTGTAGTACGCAGGCGTTTGCTGCTAATGCTTGGAGCTTAAACAGTGCACGCGTACCTGACTGCGTAAACTATCGGATTGTATATCGCGTTAGTTTTCGCGAATAGAGATCCCCATATCGTGAACAGAGGAGTGATCAATGTCCGATTGAATATTCCGATATAGTTGATTACCAGATAGGGTGTCCACGCCATAAACCATAACGAGATCGTTGTCAACGCTACCTGCAAGAAATTTTCCGTGATAAATGGAAGTCGATATCGATTACAGTCTGCAATCGTACGAGGCAAAAGGCTGGCATGATGCCGTCAGAACGACGCTCTTGATCTGCTTTGAATTGGACAGCATACCATGCCAGCAGATATCAATACTTATTCGGAAGTAGATGCATATGATATTCTGGAAAGTCTGTGATTTCGAGCATTTTGCTTACTGGGCATAGAAGTGTTAGTACCTTAGCCAATTTTGCTTCAGCGCTAGGGCCCGATTGTTCTCCGGACCTAAGAGATGCAACGTTCATCTTCTTCGCTTGCTCTCTCATTCCTTTCTCGTGTGCCGCAACAGTCTGTTTTAAGCAAACACAAACTTACAATAAAAGCCGCGGTGAAACATGTGTCGATCGATAGAATTACCAAGTATTTACCGATACAATAAAGTAGTAGCTGTATATAATAGTGAACAGCGGTGTATAATAAACAAACACCGAGTAAATCAGTATGTATGACTTCGAGGACCAATCTAACGTGAGATAATCCGTTCCGCATGCAGTCATATTACCCTCTGGGACATATCTAATTAAACAGTTCTCTTTGTTAAGCGTACGCGAAGATATAATAATTTTCTGAATCATGAGTTACCTATTCCATCCCACCATAGGTAAAATTGCCCATACTAAACCAAATGTCCATATAGCTAGTATTTCGGCTATCGCTCTTTTTATAGTTAGAGGCGTTCCAGACATCCCCTAAAAATAATCCAATTTTTTTTAGAAGCTGTCTTTATTGTCAACTAACGGTATCTTGTTGATATATACCTTCACTATAACATTGTATCTGTCATTAGCAATGGCTGTCATTGTCCAAATAGAAGCGCATCCGCATAATGAACCAACCAATGCATAAATGTCGCACATTAAGGTTCCTGGATAGAGGAATGCCGTTTTAATAACAACTTCTTTTATGAAATTGTTTCGCGTCCATCTATTCTTACCCAAAACCCATGTCTCATAGAAACAACAGACCACCATTGGAGGACACATAAAACCCATCATTATGAAATCGGAGAAAGCTAAATTGACTACTAGTAGATTACTCGGTGTTCTCAAGGATGGCGTCATTAAAAATACGTAAACTACTACACCGTTACCAGACCAGCCGATGATCCCCAATATGATCATAACGACGCCTAAAATTTTATGCCATAACGGATGTAACGGAGGAAATCGGTACCTATGTCAAACATAAAATAAGATGAAAATAAGATGCTCTGGTATTTTGAATGAAACTTTTACGATTACCAAAATGTGTCGATTAAATGGATCATTTCTTCGGGTACTTTACTGACGACCGTTTGATTATTAAACCGCATTATCTGCCTTGCAAACTGTGGTCCAAGAGTAGTCGTTAAGGTGAAATTCGCTGAAGGTAAAACTCCGATTGATAAAGGGGTGGTCATGTTGCGAATATCCATTAATGCAGTTATCTCCATATCTTGAAAACAAGCATGCACGTCTTTGTTAATGAATAATACAATTATTGGGTTGGCAAGAAAGTATAATTTCGGTGTTTTCAGGTGAAATCAAATTTTTTTATTCAACCCGATAGATAATATTGTCTGGACCGAAGCACATACTTGTAAACTTATGTTATAGCAGGATTTTGTGAAAAAAGATCACAAAGAACAGTATTTAAATTTACACATCGACAACTTTGTAAAGTGCATTCCTTATGCACAATTGAACTGATCGCGCACAACTGCAGCTCCTCAAACTCCTTGCATCTCTTATACCTGTTCCATAAGATCAGATCCAATAATGTGATCCAATAAAATATTCAAATGAAACCATGCACAGTTCTATTAGATGCATTTATATTGCTTGTACAAGTAGTAGTACGAACTGATGCATACAAAAGTCCCGTCAGCCATCATTTAAAGTAATCTGATCAGCATGAATCATTACATATGCCTTCACGGATTAAATTTGTATAATTTACTTAAGTGAGAAATGCATGCACAATGTACTTGTATAGTATAGCATTTTGTAGAATTTATTTCTTGAGAAATATAATTGCACGATCAACATTAATTAATCACTTGTGAAAGTCTTCGAATATGTTGACTACGTCCTTCTTGAAGAGCCTCTTCTAACACTTGAGTAATGTGTAGCAAATTGTTGGGGTCTGTTTGAAGCAACACATGCTCGATACTCTCCTCTTTGTCTTGATTCTTAATGGATAAATCCAATGTAATCAGTGGTGCAACTTGTTTTAATAATGACCTTGATGCAAGCTGCAAAGGAATATGTACTCCATTAACAGTTCAAATATTCATTTAAATATCAAAAATAATGACAAACCTGAACTTCAAATCTCCATTCCATATCATGATATTCAGGCAGTTTAAATCCAATATTGGTGAGTACACCTAATATCTCATCTCTTTTACTATGATAAAATTCTCCCAGAATTACTTCTTGATCCTCTGAAAATCCCAAAGCAATTACAGAATCTCTGAAATCCTTGGCACTCAACTGTAACGCAATATAATCAAGATTATAATCTTAAAACAATGTAATATTTACAATGATATCGAATGTTGCATTACTTTGTATCTACAACTTTCTAACAATAAATTAACAAGTCCTTCCACTGAATTTTTCATTACATTTACTTCGACTTGCAATTTCTCTGAAACAATAATATGAGTCGAGTTGAAAGATGTTTCTATATATAAAAGCATCGAAGCAATTTATTTCTCATCTTACTAACGAGCAGTTGTATTATACAATTTCATGTTTGGCCCTTTTTGTAAATAATCCAAGGCTAATTTACAGAAGTACTGTAAAACTGTGAAAACAAATAAATTCATTCGAATTATTCGTGTAGTATGCAAACAAGATCAGGGGTAAACAATGCAACTGCACATACCTTGAGGTTCGTGATCTGTAAGAAGCAAGACATGTTTCTTATGATCTGGTTTTAATGTCAGTAACATTGTCACTCTTTTTATGAAAATCTTAACAAATATTTGTATCAGTACGAATTGTATTGCATTTTTAGATTCAAAATACAATGATCCCCGTTTCTAGGCGTAGCTTGAACATGGCATGCTTGCCGCCATATTTAATATAACCAATACATTGACAACTCGTTATCACGAACTATGCACCTATATAATAATCTAAAATATATAATAATCTTGAAAATATATTCACTTTATCTATCTAGGTTTAATATTTTTACGTTTTTAAGCACCTTACGTATAATCATATTCATAGGTTAGGTAATTATCATACGTCATTTACGATTTTACCTATACGCACGTGCTATTGTAAATAGAGATTGGTGGCTAATGTTTAATAAAGAAAATCATGGTTTTAATGTTGACTATCAATTTATTTCTTATATTTTAAATGCAAAAGACATACAAGTACACAATTAATATGTACGAAGTTATAATTCTTTTAGAATAATTTATCTTGATATCAAGCAGTTTCTTCTGATTTTTTGTCAGTTCGAAAAATGAGGGCTATCTGTAATTACATGTCTTTTCTCATTACACAATAGCGACATAACCAGTAACGACACTGTAATTTTTAACAGCTTATGCAGAATATTGCGCCTTTGGTTGATTACGATTGATTCATATGAGTCTGGAACACGTGCTCGTATTTCTTTAAGGCTTCCCGGTGAGTATCTTGTTTCTTATCTAAAGTTACTATCAACTCCTCCACTTGGTTCCTAAGTTTTAAGTGAGAGAATATTTACATTATTTCACGGACCTCTTATACATAAAGTGATTTTTATTAGGGCTGTCACTTTTTCAAAGGGACTTCAAAGTCTTCAAATGGTATGAAGTTGTAATTTATGAGTTTCACGTTATGTCAAGATTTCACAGAATTTTCACAGAATGTAAAAAAAGGCTTTAATTTGGAAAGAATGGAATTAAGTTTTGGAAATTGAAACTTCAAAATCTTGGACCTTAGAAAGAAAGTAAAAGCCCTAATTTCTATCAGCTTACAGTTCAGAAGAAATATATTCCATGCGCTTGGAAACATTCTGTTTGGCTTCTTCCAAATCCTGTTTCATAAGAATCGGTCCTATTAGCTTGAAAACATCGTCTTCTGTTTTCAGAAGATCTAATTCTTTCTTGACCATAATATTTTCATGTAGTTGACCCTCTAGCTGCTGCCTTTGCCTCAATGTTTTTTGGTAATCTGGTAAAAACAGAATCTAATCTAAATTATTACAAACAAGACGATTCATACATGTAAAAAGAGAATGAACTACCTCTTTGAACTTGTTTGTATTTGTCTAACTCGGTCTTGAAATGCATTTGAATTTCTTCCATCATATTCGTCTAGAAAAGAGAAAGCATTTTAAATCGAATCGAATTCGAATAGATAGGTTACTTGATCGTTTTAACATTATCATACCATTTTAAAGAATGTTTCGTAATAAACTTCTTCGGTAAACGATGCTCGAATATATTTATTGCACTATATAAAATGTGTAAATTCTACACACGAGTTTTCTTGCAATTCTAATTGGATTTAATCCTTTCTTGAAAAGTGCTTTCTCTCAAGCACTATCAAACTTTTTCTTGACTTTACACTGCTTTACACCGCGACGGACAAAATGTAAATTTAAATATACATATACGCACACGAGGCATAGAGATGCACAAATTAGGAGTGAGAATAAAATGAAAATGGAATGAATATTTTACCAACCACCTAGTGGTTACGAATGGTAACTAAAATGTCCCCTGATATAATGCAACCCGCAACGCTCAAGAGTGTGCACGGATTGACTATATGTAGGGATAGGGATAAAGGATAAAAAACAAATTCGATATGATTTCGTGATTCTTTTTTAGCCTAAATACATCTACCTGCATCTACCGTAAAGAGCCAGTAAAGAGCGATCGCCCACCTTATATTCTTATGAATCTTTCATCTTTGTATTTTCGTAGTGTTTTATTTTCTAACCACCATTCTGAACCTATAAGGGATCACATAGGCCGCTAGGCGCAGCACCATACTGGAAGCACTAAAAATTCTTGGACATATGCACTCTCATTTCTTCTTTGTTAATGTCAATTATAACCTCTTTTCAAATGACAACTACATAAATAGCTTGATAACGCGGTTAGTGTTTTCATTCAGATTTAGAAGATGGAAACGATATTAGAACAACAACGGCGCTACCATGAGGAAAGGGAGAGGTTGATGGACGCAATGGTTAAAGAAATGCTTTACAAGAAAGCAGGGCACAGAGAGAGCATAAACTCGGAGCATCGGTTGAAAATGTTGCTCGATCAATACATGGACAGTACTTTGCATTTGCAAGATTTGTACGAAGACAAAGATGGGCAAAGAAAAGAGGAGGTATATAAATCTTTAGCTTTCATTTTCATTGTTAAATTGTTCTTCAACGTAGATCATTTTCTTTCCAGGTACAAGCGCTTTCAGGTCCAAACGAATTTTCGGAGTTTTATTCACGTTTGAAATCGATCAAAGAGTTTTATCGGCGACATCCGAATGAAATAAGTATTCCAATGTCCGTGGAGTTCGAAGAACTAGCTAAAATGAGAGAAAATCCTACAGAAGAGCTTTCGAATCTTGTTGAATTCACAGACGAAGAGGGTTACGGAAAGTACCTTGATCTTCACGAGTGTTATGAGAAGTACATTAATCTGAAAGGAATAGAGAAAGTAGATTATATTACATATTTATCAACTTTTGATCATTTATTCGATATACCGAGGGAAAGGAAAAATGCTGAATATCAGAGATACATAGAATCATTATTAGAATATATAACAGACTATTTAAGTAGAGTTAGACCTTTGCTCGACTTGACTACAGAGCTTCAGGAGGCAAACAGAGAATTCGAGACACAATGGGAGAATAGTACGTTCCCAGGATGGCCAAAAGAAACTGGTAGTGCTCTGACTCATGTTGGAGCTCATTTGGAACTGTCTGCTTTCTCTTCATGGGAGGAGCTTGCTTCTCTTGGTTTGGATCGATTGAAATCAGCTCTGATGGCTTTAGGTTTAAAATGTGGTGGTACTCTTGAGGAGAGAGCTCAGAGACTCTTTAGTACAAAAGGAGAAGCTTCCTTGGATCCGAATTTACTAGCCAAGAGCAATAGGAATAGGAAAAATGGAAAAGGAAGGAATTCCGAGAAGCAAAAGGAGATAGGCTGCTTGGAAGGACAAGTGTACAGACTCGCGGAATTGGTGTCTACTCAACGAGTAGCCACAAAAGAGAATGTCCAAAGGAAACAGGCTAGAACGGAAGGCGAGAGAGGAGATTCTGATGCGGAAGCCAGCGCTAGCGAATCCGAGGAAGAAGATGACAACGAAGTTCCATATAATCCGAAAAATCTTCCTCTCGGATGGGATGGCAAACCTATACCATATTGGTTATACAAATTGCATGGTTTAAATATCAGTTACAACTGCGAAATTTGTGGAAACTTCACATATAAAGGACCAAAAGCATTCCAAAGACATTTCGCCGAATGGAGACACGCGCACGGAATGCGTTGCCTAGGAATTCCAAACACCGCTCATTTCGCTAACGTAACGCAAATAGAAGACGCCCTGGCTCTATGGGAAAAGCTGAAAGCTCAGAAACAAGCCGAACGCTGGCAGCCAGAACAGGAGGAAGAGTTCGAAGATTCTCTTGGAAACGTAGTTAATCGTAAAACCTACGAGGACTTGAAACGACAGGGTCTTTTGTAATATATTCTTTACAATATCAATCTTGTAACATGTCTGTATGTTTTAAAATTGAATGTAATAACCGAATAAACGGAATTTTCTAACTGTTTGCTTGTTAGGTATTTTGAAAATAAAAGCCCACTGCCTTCGAATATCGTTTCTATAAGTAAATTACTAGACAAAATCACCAACGGCACAGAAACTTTTAAAAAATACTTAATAAAGCAGGACACACGGTTTTATCAATTAAAGATCTACGATTCGTATAAATACCGGTGCTCGACGTTGAATCAATTTGTCAATAATAAATGTACAATTCTGAAATTACTTGAAATCGTATCGAAGAAGTAGGGATTTCAATTCTTTGAACGGTCACGTCCGACCAATAAGAGCGTAACAAATTCGTACCTAGGACGAGTGTGCGCAGTTGGTCATGTGTCTATAGAGATGAATACCTCTCGTATCATAGTATCATCTCGTACTTTCTCTCCTAACAGTAATGCTGCGTCTGTTGAAGAAAGAATATATTAATCTGTAACTATTTAACTTGCGAACACGTTGTCAAACGGAACACCATACGGACAGAGTTCTCGGGAAAATTCTGTTCAAAACGAAACCGAAAGTGTTCGTTCCATCGGAGGAAGCACGATGTTTTATTGGAGCTATTAAAACCACGTGCTCCGAAAGGCCGATCGTTATTATGAAAAAAAGATTTAACGTAAGCATCTGCGTGTAACGAAATTCTTCTTAACTGCATCGCCGATTTTCTGTTTTTCATTTTTTCTAATGATCCTGCTTCTCGCAGACGAAGTTACCATTTTAAGTAACCGGCAGACGAGCAAACCATTGATTAGGGAACAAAGATCCTTGCCACCATCGCGGAAAGGTATGCTGAGACAGGATGACGGAATTCGTGGACGGTTGGATATTTGGACACACTCTAGGGGAAGGTGCTTACGGCGAGTACGTTTACAGAATTTTTCTACTTTGTATCGCCTTAAAACAATCTACGATTACTCCGTTTTCGTTCTGAGAAATAATTTATAATTTCGGAGTATATCAAATACGGCTTTTATCGATCAAAATATTCCACGTTCGTTTCATTGATATTTTTTCATTGTGCTCGATGTATTGTTGTATTTTAGGTATTTATTTCAACAAGTACTCGTTAATTTTATTAAAACATTTGCCTCGATGCTTTCAGGGTAAAGTTACTCTTAAACAGATCCACCGGTGAGGCAGTCGCCATGAAAATGATAGATTTAGACAAACATGTGGATGCTAGACAAACTGTTCGCAAAGAGACTGCTATTCATCGTATGTTATCTAATCCGAACATTGTACAATATTTCGGGAAGCGTAGCGAGCCAAACATGGAATATATTTTCTTAGAATATGCTTCTGGTGGAGAACTTTTTGATAGGATTGGTAAGAGTATTGTTTTTCTATGATAATAGCCATGATAATAATAACCACCATTAAGAAATTATGGTGCTGATGCTACTCTCTTCATTAAAATAGAACCTGACATTGGTATGCCGGCATGGGAGGCACAGAAGTATTTCAGACAACTAATTTCAGCAGTCGAATACCTGCATAGTAAAGGAATTGCGCACAGAGATTTGAAACCAGAAAATTTATTACTAGATGGAAATAACAACTTGAAAATATCTGATTTTGGTATGGCAACAATGTTTCGGCTTCAAGGGAAAGAGCGGAGCTTGGAGAAAAGATGTGGAACACTACCATATGTTGCTCCAGAAGTACTATCACAACGCTACAACGCAGAACCTGCGGATGTGTGGTCGTGTGGTATAATTCTTGTTGCTTTATTGACTGGAGGTAATCTTAATTAAGACACATGTGTGTACAGCAACAGCTTATCTTAGTTTATAGTAATATTTTATCCATAACTTCTTCCGAATTTAATGTCGAGTCTAACTAGATTAGTAAATCGAAAAAGGAATGATTTAATGACAGCTTTATGCACAACGCGTAGATCACTGTCATTTTTAGTTTGATGATTTAGGTCGCTAATGAGTAACTTACATTTCTTAGTCTTTAACTGGTCCATATCTGAACTGTAGAACTGCCTTGGGATCAGTCCTTGGCAGAGTGTCGAGAATACAAGGCATGGAGAGAAGGGAAATACATGTCTTTTACACCATGGAGAAAATTGGATACCTCTTCCTTGTCTCTGATTAAAAATATTCTTATGCACTCGCCGACGTCCAGATATACCATAAGAGACATTAAGCGACACAGATGGTTCATCAAAATGTTCCCGAAAGGTATGTATCTATTCCGAGTAGTAACACATTATTTGTCTGGTATATATGTAACAGTTTTTACGGAGCGTCCATGGATACATTGAAATAAGCGTTTACTCGGTCAGGTACTAAGTATCTCTGAGTGTGCACTTAATTACTCAAAGCAGCTTGGTGCCTAACTGAGTGGACACTAAGAACACCCAGGTTTTTTCGTGAATTTGCAAGTATTCGATCTATTCATTCTTACTTTGTATTAATTAAACTCAATTGTAACTTCTCAAGATTATCAAAGCTTTTGCCTTTACTTTGGTAATACAGCTCTATGATTTCAATTAAGGATCATAAAGCTAGATTACCAAAGCAAAGAGCACTGGCGTGTGCATCCAATAGAAATATCCGAAAATTACATTCTCTAGTGTTACTCAAGTACTACCTTTATTATTACCGAATAGCATTTATTACTATTTTAAAATCATATTTTTTTCTCTTAACTGATATTATAGAAGGATGCATCCGACCTGACGAAACGGATTCAAGGCAAATGTTAGAGGATGAAAACTTGACAAGATTCTGCTTGTCCCAACCAGAATTGCCTAGGGTAGAAAATAATGTTGTAGAAATTAATTTAGAAGAACAGCCAGGATTTTCATTTTCACAACCTGCTCATATAGAAGACTTATTAGTTTGCACTCAAGTACAAAATAAGCAACTTACACAAGCCAGCCAGGTAGTGCAACTTTCTTGCAGTTTCTTTTTTTTATGTAAAATGGTCGATATAATTACGGACACAATGACTAAAATCTATCCATGCATTTGCAGCAAAATACCTATCAACGATTAGTACGGAGAATGACTAGATTCTTCGTCAAAACGGCATTAGATACAACAGTGAAAAGATTAATAAACTCCATGAACAGTGAGAATTATACCTGTCGTATCAACGATTGTCGTACGGTAAGTTTCAAAGTAAATGTGTCAACTAGTACTTGTAAGATGATCATGTGCTATAAATTATTAGATCAATAATTTCGTTCACAGGTCACCATATCGAGTACAGATAGAAGAAAAATGCCTCTCGTTTTCAAAGCGAATATCGTTGAAATGGATGGCAAGATACTTGTAGATTTCAGATTATCTAAAGGCTGTGGTCTAGAGTTCAAACGAAGATTTATGAGAATCAAAGCTCTATTGGATGATATAGTATTAAAAGGTCCTGTGACATGGCCGATTGCTGTTGCCACCGAATCTATACCGTGAACACGATGTACAAAATCTCATTTTAAATAAAACGTTTTATATTCTTTTACAAGAAAACTTCCCTTTCTTCTGCGTATACATTATCGTAATGATTTCTTCGCAATAAACAACTAAATTTGAAATTGCGTTGGCACAAACGTTTACATAGAAGCATGCAGGAGGATTTCGTGATAAGAGATTCGTACTATAACCTCAATGTTTAGCATGATTTTAAAATGCTGTTATTGCAACACTTGGTTGTATTTGCAATAACTAGTATCGTGACTATTGCATTTTCCAATTATCTTCGGTTTACATATTTTCTCGATATATTTTCGTATAAATTTTTTAACGATATCGATGATTTGCAGGTGTACGATTACATTATCGGTGAGCTACATTTTGTTATCAATTTAATCGATGCACCTATCTCATATGGAAAATATAGAAATCTTTCGGAAAATTTAAACGATATTTTTCTAGTTGGAGCAGGCACTGCAGGAGCAACTTTGTCTGCGAGAATAACAGAATATGGATATAAGGTGTTGCTGCTCGAGGCTGGTGGAGTTCCACCACCTTTTCTTGATATTCCACTTTTGGCTCCCTTAATTCAGAATAGTCCATACGATTGGCAATACACTACTGTACCGCAACAGAATGCTTGCAAGGGTTTAGTCAATAATGTATTATATTCGATAAATATATATCTCTGGCATGCAATAATTATTTCAATGTGTAATTATGAACTTATTTTTCAGCAAAGCAAATGGCCAATGGGTAAACTTCTTGGTGGAACTAGTCGATTAAACTACATGCTTTATGTACGCGGACATCCTCTGGATTATAGAGACTGGTTTCCAGATTTTAATGGTTATTATAATATGTATTCATAATAAGTATTATTCATTGCTAGGTTTTATTATTATCTAAATATAAAACTATTTGTAGAACCCACCACACAGAATGGTGGTCCAATGAGTACAAATATCTTGAAATGGAGTACTAATCTATCCGATATAATCTTGAAAGGATTGGAAGAGTTACGTCAACCTATCGGTAATATTAACCAGGATTTAAACATTGGTAATTTTACTGTTATTAACAAAATATTGTACCGACGATTATTACCATTTGATAATATTATTAATTCAGGTTTCATGAAACCACAGTTGTCTATGGAAAATGGTAAACGGTGGAGTACTGATAGATTATTGCAAAAAGATTTTCAAAAGAGAATGACCGTAATCGCTCATGCTCATGTTGAGAAAGTATGTTGAAAGAAAAATGTATTGATACTATTGTTCAATGAATTGTAATGATGCAACTAGACTAATTACAGGTATTGATGGAATCAAAGAAAGCGGTGGGAGTGCAATTTAAAACTCAAAATAAAGTATTTAAAGCTATTGCAAAACGAGGTGTTATTCTCAGTGCTGGAGCTATTGGTACTCCTAAAATATTAATGTTGTCCGGAGTTGGGCCAAAGAAACATTTAGAAGACTTGAAGGTAAACTTTGAACGAGTGTATATATAGTATGTAGCGATAATTTATTTATGATTCACTAATTCGTTCACTTTTTAGATAAATATTGTCAAAGATTTACCAGTTGGTCAGCACTTAGTGGACCATGTTCTTACAGGTATTGATTTAGTTACGATCAACGAAACTGTAGGTTTAAATATGGCTGATACTTTCAGTCTCACGTCGGCTATACAGTATTTTTTTTATGGAGAAGGTACAGTTCTTAATTGGAAAAGATAATTACCATTACAACAGTTTTGTAATTGTACGTTTACTTAGACATCTTTTTTTTTATGCTACTTAGGTCCTTGGACATCTGCAGGTGTTGAAGTTCTAGGAACGTTTCATAGTTCTTTTGAAAAAAATATAACAAGCGCACCAGATTTACAGATTATGGTGATGCCACTTGGATTATCAAAAGATAGAGGAATTGTTTTAAGAAAGACCTTGGGAATATCAGATAAGGTAAATTCCAAGGAATATATTTTACAAGCAATTTATTGATATATCCTAATATTAATTTCTTATATGATATTTATAGATTTATAATGATTACTTTGCTCCTCTTGTTTACAAGAATACTGTAACGATTGCTCCCGTTTTATTACATCCGAAAAGTACGGGAGAGGTCAAATTAAATAGTACCAATCCTTTTGATCCACCGTTAATTAATCCAAAATACTTAACAAATAAAGATGACATTGCACGTCTTACCGATGGTACTATGACTGATTCAATTTTAATAGTATATGTACAATACGTAAAGCATGATTGCAACGTATGATACTCAATTTTACAGGACTCCAATTTGTGAAGAAACTTGTTCAAACGAATACCATGAAATCTATTGGCGCATCTATTTATGAAAAACATTTTCCTGGTTGCGAAAACGAAAATTTTGGTAGCAAAAAGTATTGGGAATGTTACATACAACATTTAACATTAACTTCTTTTCACCCTGCTGGAACGTGCCGCATGGGTGATGTTGTTGATCAGAAGTTTCGGTAATTCATTACCTTTTCTTTCTTTAATCAACAGGTTTTATGATATCTATTTGATGAAACTTATTTCTTATAGAGTTTACGGTGTAAAAAATCTGTATATTATTGATGCATCTGTACTGCCTTCGTTACCAAGTGGTAATATTAATGCTGCAGTTTTAATGCTCGCCGAAAAAGCTGCGCGTTTATTTAAACAAAATATGGAGCGTAACACGAATAATCAGAAATGTTACAAACCGTATGATTATTATAAATACTTCGAATATTTTCATAGGTGCAAATAATGATTTTTTTGGTAGATATAAACTTAGTTATAATAAAAGTTTAATTTTACAAAGTTAAATACTTTATAATAAATCAAATGCTTTCAAATTGCTTGAAATCTTTGTGATAATAGAAAAATATTATACATTCTACCAGCTTTATACATCACAGGATATTAACGATAATTGCGTCTACTATTTTTGTAATCTCTTCGGGAGTGATCATTTGATCTGTGATTGTTATGAGAGTTTCTAGATCTATGGTCTTTATGATGATTACTTTTAGTTGGTTCTCTACGATAAGGATGTGCTCGTTCGGATCTTCTATTATCGTACAGATAATTTTCTACTTGTCTAGAATGAGGACCTGTACTTGGCAACATATTTGCTCCAAACATGACCATTTTCATATTAGAAGGATTATTTCCTAACAACATTTGTTGACCTAACTGAAGTAGTTGGTTAGGATTAGGATACTGATCCTGTATGTTTGCTTTTGGTGTTGGTTCTACATTGTTTCTTGTGCTCATACAAATAGGGCGATTGAACAGCAATGTACCATCGAATAGGTCTAAAGCATACGCTACAGAATTAATATGTTTATAAGTTATAAATCCATATGTTCTCTGTTTCCCATCGCGATCTTTAGGAATGATAACTCTTTGCACAGGACCACCCTACAACATTGCAGAAAATATTTTTATAAAGAAATGTACAGAATTCTAAAATACAGTTTCCAGATTTAAAAAATCTACTAATGAAGGAGTTGATTCAGATGTTAGGGGTAACAACGTTCAGGTTAATAAATATAATAGAAAATTTGACTTCAAGAAACGTTCACGTAATAATACGACATTAAGAAATATGTAAAAGGTTCGAAAAATAATTATATTATGTGTAGAATATTTGTGAAATTATTGGTTATGAATCTATTCGAATGCACAAACCTGCAAGAATAATTCATAGAGAATTTCCTCTGTTACTCTTTCGCTCAAATTCCCACACCATAGAGTACGTAAATCTTCGTCCATGACGCTACGGAGGAGGTAACGAGAAATAAATATAAACTGGTATTAGATTTACTAAATAATCAAACGTAATGAATATCCATTGATCAAATTCCAATTTTGTGCATTACGATGATGAATTGAATGACGCCAACTGCAACGAGCAGAAACACACAACGTCACAATATATGAACTTTGATGTAAAAAATACAGCAACAGATATAGTTTACAAAATTTAGTTCGTTTCAATTGACAGAAAATACGCTGATTATACAGACAAGATGCGATATATACCTTTATTCACTGACAAACAAAAATTAGGCTATACTAGGTAATTAGGTATATAGCATCGAACTGCTACTCCATCTGACAAGCAAAGCATGAATACTAATGGGCAAGTAGTTGAAACGTACTATGATAGATGGTGCTACAAGTCTGACAATTTAATAGGATAAAAATTTAAAAATATTAAAGATAATTAACGACTTCTGCAACAAATGCAATATTAGGTTGTGAGCTCTATGTTCCTATTTAGTATAATGCTCTCAACTAGATATAAGAAATTATATTATAATAATCCCAGATTAAAGCAATAGTTAATTATAGTTATGTATAAGAGATAATATGTATTTTCATAGCTAGAGGTAAAAAATTAAGTTATAGGAATCTACTTTTATACTTCATTTTCTGTAATAACAGAGTTTGCAACTGTTACTATTTATAAGGCTTGTAGATCGGGAAGGATCTAAATAAGCTTGCCAATAAAAAAAAAGTTATTTATCCGCAACTTTAATTTTTACAGTCATTAGCTTGATCTAATCATCGATTTTTAATATTTTATTGAGTAATTGGTGTTATCTTTGCGAGAAAATACTGTAAATCGAGAATCACACTGATTGTCCAGGCACCGACGCCCCTGTGCTATGCAGCCGCATAGGCAAGTAGGCTCAACGGGCCCAAAACCGGTCGGTAACTTTGTTCTGAGGGGAGGTGATATTGAAAAATGTTATGGAAGGAAATAGATGTGAAATATGTAATCATAGATATTTATTTACACGATCTTTATTGAAAATCTTTCGATATATTTGTTCTTTCATCTAGCACGTCTTTCATTCGAAGTGTGAACATACCCGTAGCGTTATCTAGCGATGCGAGAATGTGAAATTCTCCACGTTGTGCAGTTGATAATGATGTAAAATATGTTTCTGTTGATTTTGTGCTACGTGGGAACAACCGGGCTCTGAACACGCAACAACAAACTTGTCAAAAAGATGACGACAACGAATTATTTAGATTTGGACATTAACAAACTGTTCGAGGACTTTACCATCAAAGAAATCGAAGGGATACAGAAGAAAATTCAAAATGAAAGTGACAGAAAGAAAATCGAGCTTAGAACTCTTGTTGGGTAACGTTTGTTCAAATAATTTCATATCCTTTATACCTGTTTTTTCTTTCGTCGTTTTCATATTAACAATGTGTTTGCGTGACTATATTGAATGGCTGTTACGAATAATTAATTATGTCTACACGACATAAGTTCTGTTACAGGGTTATTTTTCTACTGTTAAACTAATCAGTAACCCATCGAAAATTTTCATGGTTTTAGGGAAAGGTATCGTGATTTAATACTGGCTGCTGACACAATTGGGAAGATGAAGATAACTTCAGAACGTGTCATCACAAGGATCGTTAGTATCGAAGATAAATTCAGGGAACTGCAAAAGAAGTACCTTATTGGTTTTAAAGTTGATCCGACTAACAATCAGAATGATAGGTATGTTCGTTACCTTCCCTACATTTATATTATAATAAGGTTTTATTTCAATTATTTCTTGAAGGTTCGTTTCATTTTTAGATATCTAGAAGGAATTCAAAATTCAGTTGTTATTCAAATAAAAATATTAATGGATATTCCTCAGCATATCTGGACTAATATCGAGAACAAAAATTTATTATTCGCCACACAGTTGTTTTTAGTAGCACAACATATAAATTATAGTTTACTGTTCGAAGTAGGAAGCGATGACTTGTCGAAGAAATACCCGATTGTTTCCAAACAATGGGATGTTATCTGTCAGTTTAAAAATATTATAACCACCGAATGTAATAATATATTGCAGTCATTGGAAGTGGAACCAGAGGTTAGCATTCATTCGCATACATATTATAGATTACGCTATTAAAAACATGATCTTTTTAGAGTATAGCAAATTGTTTAGCTGCACTCGTATTATTAAATGGGACTTCGTTCTCTGACTTGCTAGACATGTTGATATCCATGCGAAACCATGCTATTAAGTCCATTATCACCGATGAAAATGACAGCAGTGTTAAGAATAAAATTAAGCTGTGCATTAAAATATTAATTCAAACAGTTAATTTGATGTACTCCTGTTTTATAAGTAAGTAATCGTGTATTCAATTTACTATGTCCAGAAAGTATACTACAATTAAGCGAGTTGTTCATTTCAGACACAAAGAACAAATCGGGTGGTCTTGTTCTACAGTACATAGCGCAGATTCAGGATCAAGAAGCATATTCCTTGCTTTGTCGTTTGGATGTGAATCAAGAATTGCTCAAGGAATTTCTGCCCTCTGTAACGAAACAGCATAAACCATTCGTTCAGGATAATACAGGCAACCTTTCTTTACCGGATCTGCAGAAGAGTGTTCAGTCCTGGCTGGAATGGGTTACCGAGTTTTGCAATCGTGAGGTCACAAAACTGTTGGACCTAATAGTATCTATAAAAGGCTTATACTACGTTCGCGAAGAGGCGGTTAGCATTAACCTGCCCGACAATTGGAATTCCATTTGGGAGGAATTGTCTTTGCCTAGGATCACGTTTTGGGTCGAATTCTTTCAACCTATCATATCTCGAAGAGCAAAAAGTAGGTCTAGCATAGAATCACCGTTTTCCTCATTAATACAACGTTCTCATTACTTTCTTAGATATTATAAGGGACAAATGGACGGAAACTACTGCTAAACTGAAAGCGGACGTAGTGGAATTACTCAACAAAGCAATAAACGATAAATTTGAATATCCGGAACACGATTTGCGCTGGTTCGTTTGGAAGGATTCCCCCAGCGATATTCCTCAAAAGCTCAACAAAAACGGCGGACTCGACGGCAAGAGGTCCTTATTGATGAAAACCAAGGGATACTCGCCTAACATTCTCAAATTATGTGAGAACTTTGATTCAGGCTTACAAGCTCTGCTTCATGATCTTGAACAATATTTGTACGAGACCGAAAGCGTCATGTCCATCAAAGACAATCTATTGTCCACGAATATATCGTTAATTTCGGATACGTTTTCCGATCGCTCGGAAATTCAGGAACACCTACAAATGACCAGTACTACTATGATAGAGGATTTCATCGGTTTCGTAAAAACCACGTGCGTTAATGAGAAGCCCGAACACGGCCAGCGCGACACAAACGCTGTTGTGATGGCCAGATTCCTTTTGGCATTGACGACTCTCAGCTCGAACTTGAATAAATGTTTTACGCTCTCGAAAGTGTCCGGACTCACCATCACGAACGCGAAATGGCAGTCGATCTGCGACAAACTGAAAGAAGACAGTACTTCTGTGTGGGCAGTTTGGGCTAACGCGTACAAAGCTAAGATAAGCGAGCACAGAATGAAATACATATCGAAAGAACCACTGGATGGTTACCGGATACACGCGGTAATTTCGGAATGGCAAAAGGTCACCATCGAAGAAGACTCTGGAGAGGGCAAACGGATCAAATCAGAGATCTTAGTGCCATATCAGCCATCCATACAACTGCAAAAGTTTTTAACCGTGATTAGCAAAGATTTGAACAAAATAATTCCGCACACCGTTCCAAAGTAAGTACAATACATCGTTGAGCCCTGACTTTCACGAATGGAGTTTCTACTACTCGTTTTTTAATTACATAGGAAGGTGCTTCACGATATCATAGACGATGTCGCCGTGGAATTATTGAGCTACTATGTAGCTGCTTGTTCTGGTGCGAATCTTTCCCAGAAGCAAGCGTTGCAGGTACTGTTCGACGTCAAATATTCGAGCTTGTTAATGGTGCCACGAGAAAATAAGACTTTGTCCGATTTATCCGCGGAAGCCTGCGACAGTGTATTGTCCAAAATAGATCCATTCGATTACGATGTCTTCAATCCGTTTATTCATACCAACGTGAAAAGAAGCGTTCAAAGATCTTTGGTGAGAATTCACAGAAGATTGCCCACTATTTTGCTATATCAATTTTCGATTTTGATTGATTTGACGTTGTTTAGCTTATACTCGGGAATCTGGTGCCTCATTTGGAGCAGCTACATTCAATTTTGGGAGCGCGAAACGAATACAGTAATACCGAGGGCGTGAAATCAGATTTGGCCACTGTGTTAGCTCTATGCAACGGTGCACCCTGGTTTCCATCTTTGACAGTGACCGCGCCAGCAAGGAGTCTGCCTTTGGTATCCGTAACGATACCAGAAAAACTACAGGTATATAAAATTGCAGATGACTTGAAGCTCTTGGTTGCATTTTCTCAGCATCTTCCGACTTGATTAGTTCAACAATTATTTTACTGTGATTTTCTATAAATTCCTTTTTATGTATGTACTCTTAGATTTCCAGTGCATTCTGATAAGATAGGTCGTGCATTGAGTTGCGGTAAGAGAACGACATTGCATGGCAGTTTCCAGTTGACTAATTTCTAACGGAAACATTTCTTTTCTTAATTTTATACGATTTACATTTACGTAACTTTCCCGATTGATCTAACGAGTGTTTATAGTTTTGTGGCCGAAGGAAAGAGAGAAATGAATACGTTGCTAACAAAATCTCTTTTTATTTTAGCGGAAAAAAGTAACGGGCAAGGAAAATGTGAAAAGCGATTCCACGGGCGCCACCATCAAGTCCGGAGCGGCAGCATTTTTCGGAGCAATGGGCAGCGACTGGTTTAGTAGTAGCTAATTTATTTAACTCGTTCGATCGAACGCTGTATATATTGTTAACTGTATATATGCGTTAGTTATATATTATGTAAATACCACGTCGTGGAACATTGCCTTTTTTCATTACTATCAGTATTGAATAAAACAATTTTATACAATCTTTACACGCATTGCCGTCCACGGTGATTCATCGACGTGCAACGTGCAACATTTTTCGGCGCGCGATCAAACTACCCTGTACGGTAGCGCCATCGGCGGCAAGTGACAGTAGCAACTTTCGAAAAATTCGAACTTTCACCAGAGAATAACAAAGCAAATTCGTATGCAAATATCCGTTCAAGAAACCGCTTCGTTCGCACCGAGTGGAATGAAAATTTCAAAAAGCAGAGATTCGAAAGTGATCAATGTTAAACGACATCGAGTCGATCAGAGATTTCGGTGGTCACCTTGCGATTCGAGCTCAGGTTGGCTCAGGTAGCATCCTCATTGTCGACCACGCGACGACAACGTCTTTGAAAATTTTCCAAACGTTCGTAGCGCCGCCGGCGATGCAGTTCGGCGAACCTGCGGGAGATACGTGAGAGAGAAATGGAGCATGGCGGGGTGCAGTCGCTGCGACGAAGACAGCGACACAGAAAGTGTCTCAGCTCTCAGGCGGTTACGCAATTACCGTGAGAGCACCGTGGACAGGAGGGCAGGGGAGATGAAAGAGAGAGGGGCGAGCGGCAAAATACGCCAGCGCAGTATAGTACACGTTTTGATATACGGCAAGATGGCCGGATGGGCCCAGCTGTGGCAATATCGGTCGTGAGACACTCGCGTCACCGTTTGCGTAAAAAACAACGTTACGAGTCCTTGCAACTTCAGGAGTATCGCTGGGATAAGCGGAATCCTTATCTGGATCAAATGGTGAGTGAAAACTTCCTTTATTTCTGCGTTTTTTCCGGCGAAACGCACGCGGACCGGTGCGTGTGGCGTTTCGCGCGCCGATTTTCAAACTTCGCCCGACTGTTCCGGGATTCGCGGTTCGACTGTTATGGTGGTTTCGCGGGCGAACACCGTAGAATGCGATTTACAATCGTGAAATTCGCGTTCGTGTTCCGTGAACCCTGCCGATTCGAAATCGGGAAATTTCGGCGATTTCGAATTCCCGTACACGCCGATCTACCCGCGTAGAATCGGTCTTATGGGAAAGCCCTTCAAACGTCAATGGCGGGTGTGCGTGAAAATTTGAATAATTCCGTGGTTCGAATTTCATCGTAACTTTCGTTGAAGAGGATCATGTGATTTGGCTTAACGTGCAGGCGAACTTCAGGGACGCTTCGGTACGTAAATGTACTTCAGCTTTGTCGATTGTTGTGCGTTTCCTGTGGATTTCGATACTTCACGACTTGCGTGATCGGATTACTTCTGCGGGAATTCGAACATTTCTCGACGGATTACCACCCTCGTGAATCTATAATTTAATCCGTAATTTATTCCATCCGCCGAGTGGCACAGTCGAGAAACCCTAAAGATTAATTTGCATAATATTACCGACGCGAGTAATGTTTCGAACGCGACTGCACGAAATGTTCGAACGTTCTTACGTTCGCGCATGCGCGGTGCAGGGGTGTCGTGCATTTCACGTTGCATCTTTTATTTCTAATACAATAATGATAGTAGCCGGACTTGTAGGATGTTTAACCCTTTGCTTCCGGTCTGAAATATTTCTATTTTATATGATTTTCTTCATTTTATCGTTATGCAACAGATATCATACCTCGTGTAATACTTGCGGTAGTTTATTCGAATATTAAATACGTTTAGTAATTTATTGGATGCAAATTTAATAATGCAACAAATATTTGGAATAATGGTACAAGAATGGCGCCTCCGAGTCAACACTCGAGTGCAAAGGGCTATTAAGAGGAAATTCGTTTGTTAGGCGATCTTTTTACGCGAGAACTTGATTGTTCCTTCTTCTTTGAACCGAAAAGAAGGGAGGAACAATGTGACGCTTAATCGGGAAGCTACTGGCGGCGATTAATCGCGAGGGGTCAATATACAGACAAGAAACGGTCGAGGTGACGGTGACGGACGATGTTTCTTGTGGCTTTGCTGTGAAATCGCTGCCATACTTGGGTCAAAATGAATGACCGTCGCGGTCGACTGGACGAAGGCCAAGTTCAAGAGACCGACGAAAAGTTCTCTCGCGTTTCCGCCATCGAACGGAAAAAGTGACAATGCGGTAACGGTTCACGTCTTAGACCATTTACAGGGTGCGCCCGAATAACGTGTACTGGCGGGCACGAGATGGTTCCTTATGAAAAAGTAAGAACAAAATATGGAATAGAAATTTTATCATTCAAAGCTTAGTTTTTGAGAAAATCGAGTTTGAAAATCCTATTCGTACGTATGCTGTTACGGTTCGTCGAGCATCGTATAAAGCATACGTACGAATAGGATTCTCAAACTCGATTTTCTCGAGAACTAAGCTTTGAATGAAAAAATTGTATTATCTTTCATACGGAACTACCTCGTGCCCGCTATTACATGTTATTCGGCCGCACCCTGTACACTTGTAAACCCGGCTTCAGATAACATGCCTTGTTCCAAGATTACATCGTCTAGCAGATGACGGTTGTGGGCAAATTGCTATAGTCTGTTGAGAAGAATAGTAAGAGCAATATATACGCGATATTAAGTATAAAATACTTGTGAAAAGATATGTTGGCAACGTTCGTTTTTCTGGACGAATCGGAAAATTTTAATTGTTTGCGGAATCGAAATTGTTAATTCTTTTTTATGGTAAAAAATTGAGATAATTTCGACCGTTGTCTCCTCGTCGCGAGTTGTTTCTTCGGACTCTATGCGACGTCCGTGGAAACACGTGCCAGATTATTCATCCAACGTTTCTCGTAATCCTCTGTGACACGTTGAAAAACTTCCTACAGTTTCGTGCACGCGTTTCAAGACCGGTTCACGGTATTATCAGGGCAACTATAGATCGGTAGAAATTAGTTGTTCAATTAGCAGCGGGACCTTTGCGAGAGAACGCCGATAAGGAATAGATTGTTCTCATGTTAATACGAAAACAACATTAACAAACGAAAACAAAGATGAATAGCGCGTGCGTGCCTGCGTATGCACGAGTATCTACTCTCACATTATAGTGTCCGATAATTAAATAAAAGCGAGCGGACGATTCGGCTGGATTGTTCCAGTCGAGAAAAAGTTAACGAGTTTTCGTCTCGTTAGGATTCATGCGGCGGCGAGACAATGGCCCGCCAGAGGCTTAGAGAGACTCATAATGGTAGATGCAGGCATATTCCCATTGATTATCATTCGGGCCCCTAATTTTCCATCGTTAATACCGTTCGTTGGCTGAACGAGGTTTCGTCGGTATCGATGCGTAACGGGTAGTGGGGCTCTCGGTGTCAGGAACCAGAGGAAACGGATGGGAAATTCGTAGGTGGCTTTCACTGAAAGTTTACTGCGACTCGTGTCGCATCGCATCGCACGGATCGCGTCGCTTTATCTAATCGGTCGGGTTAGTTCTGGGTGTAACGACGTGCGCGACGTAACAGGATGAATGGAAAAGTCTTGAAATTCGTTCGAACGTCTTCCGAGACAGCCTGATAAAACCTGACTCCCGGTTATCGATGACTAATCTCCGGTATATCGTCTTTTATCGGCCGGCCGATCGCTGCGACCGAACGGACGAGTCGATTCTCTCAACTGCACTGTCTCGGGAACGATAACGATGATCACACAATTCTTAGGTTCACCTGTCTCGTGATTACATTCGCAGGTTGCTTTTCCCATGATCGGGAAGGTTCCTTGCTCAAAATCGAGGTCCTGGGAGCTGGTTATTCTTCCGATCGATTCTCTCGGCTGAGCATTATGAAGTTCGGCCGATTCTTCTGGTTGCAGAAAGCTTTCTCTTGCCGTTACTCGGACGAACGCGTTTGCCTATGTTCTTGTTTGGGTTTCCCACAACTGTGGATCTGTATGCAAAATAAAAATCGTAAGATACGGGAATCGCTTGGGAATTGATTCTTCTCGTAAATGTATAAAATCTGTAGTCCAACGATTAGAAACCAGAATTACAAGAGGTAAAGCGTAGAAGGGATAAACGAAATGATTTTCGAAGACAGGGGTCTACAGGAATAGGGTCACGGAGTTTCTTGTACGGAATAGGGGTTCACAGAAGTCTTCGCAAGAATTTTCGTTCTGCGAAAAGCTTGAGGGGAATGAATCTTGTACACGCCTCGAGTCGATAGCTCCTAGTTTATGGTAGCAGGACAGTTCGAAGCTGACGTTCCCTTCGGATACGGACCTGCATTTTTCCTGTTTCGCGCAGCACCGTCCTGTTTCACGGATTAAACGAGTGTTCGTGTATCGAACCGAGGCGGCGATCGTGTTTCGTTCTTCGACGTGACCCAGATCGGATCCGATCCGATCGGATCGTATCGGATCGGATTTGTGGTTATCCTGATACGGAGAAGCGTTGCGCGCCCGTGTCTCGGTCCCCAAAAAATTCGCGGGAACGCGCTCGTTTCGAATCAACGCCGAGCGAATTGTCGCGCAGTCGCTCGTACTCGCATTCGTGCCCTGTAATCGTATCCGACCTATCGACGTCATATTATCGAGATTAGATTTACACGTGTTTCTTTCGCTCGTTCTTGTCTTCTGGTTCTCGATTCGGTTGACGCGTTTCGATATTACTTATCGCGGTTAGGGTGTGCGTACCCGATATCCTATCGAATGGATCTACTTGGGCAAGTATTTACGTCAATGCACGCTGAAAGACGAGTATAACATCGTCGACGTTCGAAATCTCGACTTTATCTGGAGATCATCATTAAACAAAATTCAACGTACGCGGTACAAGAACGTGCAAGCCATCGTAGATTCCGAGTAATCGGACGAAAAGAAAGAAAGCTGGAAAAGTTAATTTTTCTACACTTTTCGTGAATAAATTGTGTGCAATACTTTCGAAGTATCGGGATATTAATCCCGGAGGTGCAACGGTATAAAATCGGCTGCCTATAAATAACCGAGACGTCGATACGACGCGACGGCTCGCGTCGAAACTGGTAGAATCGACGATAGAGTACTTCTCCAAGTCGAATGCATTCACGAAGGAGTTGTAACGGCGACCTACATCCACCGGGTCCTGGAATAATCGATGACGGGTCGGTCGAATCGAGAATTTTAACGAAACGCGACGCGACTCCTGTTCACACCTCTCTCGTGGATAAACTCCGCTGTTCACGATACTTTTGCGAACAGGGCACTCGCACGGCTGTCGCACAGTGTTCAGGATTCGCTGTAGAATTAGTTGTAAAAATTCTTGAATTCGCTTCTTGGACGAGCTCGTGAAAAGGCATTCAATTTCGCGGCACGATTGTATCCATAATAATCGATGGTATCGTGATTGACGTCAATCGAAACTCCAGATTCAGTATCTCCGGTGTAAGCTCGCGAAAGATTTCTATCGGTTTGTGTTCTTAAACACTCGACCCCTCGAATTACGCGAGCATACTGACGTAGAACGAACGGTATCTCCGTGGACGATCGTGTTATTGTTAGCTGGAACAAAAGAACACAGTGGCACCGGTCTTTCTTGTTCGATCCTTCGGTCAGCTGCTGCTCATCTGCGTCTCGAGAAGCTCGAAGCGAGCCAAGGACTCGAATGCTGATTTCGAGGGACGCTGCGTCCTCCGTTCGCACCCTTCCGCCTCGGTCTTCCGGCCAATCGCAGAGCGAATCTGCACGGATCCTGAAAAGATGAATGACAAAGATTTTCGGTATCCCTGGAAATATTTTTAATGCGGTCTTCTCATTGGAAAAGATTCCATGTGAAGTGAGAAACTTCACTTCACAATAAATTGTCACTTTCGTCTAATTTTGGAGGGTGCAGAAGAGACGAGGAGGAACAATGGACTGTCGAGGTTAAAAAGAAAACAATGCGACGCTGAACGAAATCATCGGAGAAAAGTGAATCATGAGCATCGCGACCGATAACGTGCTCGGAGATCGCACGGGAGCTTGATCGAGAACGATAACGATAAGCGAGATCGGTCGAAAAGTTGTTTGCCAACGCCACTTTCCAAATGTTACCGCCGCGCCGTGAATCATTCTTCGGTCTCGTCTACATTCTATTGACAAACTGCTAAGAGCGTTCTCAACGTTTGCGCAAACGGTCTCTCCTGACGACATCGAAAGATGCTTCCTGGTCAGGCGTTGAAATTATCGCGAAGAACAATTGAGAAACGTCTGAGAATGGAATTTTTATTTCGCAGAAAGATCGACAGTCTATCGATCATCACAATGAATCGATCGCGATGCTCTGAAACAGCGATTCGATCAAACAATTTCGGGGAAATGCACGAGGGCTAATTAAAGTTGGCGTCTACTATTTATAGCGGATGCAGTCGACGTTATCCGCATACATTCGAGCAGAGAATATATCGCCGCGATGCTTCTGGCGTTCGCTTCTGATCAGTCCACGAATAATTAATCAGCGCCAAAACACGCGTCTTGCGGACGAGAATAAAATACTTATTCTAATACTATAATCCGACCGATAAGTGCGTTCAACGGGGCGTGCAACTGTTGGCACATCCCGTTCGTAAATCGCGATTAATTGGACCGAGCCTGTTTCCACGCCATTACCGAAGGTAATACCTAAACTGCGTGCTGCTGCGTTCAAGGCAAACGTTTGCCCAAAGCTTTCGGGGTAATTAACGACTCGTTTCGTTCACTCCCACGTAGCAGGGGCGGATTCAATGCACCGTTATTGGGGTCCCTCTGGAGAATCGAATGGAAAATCATTTTTTTCCTGTCGTCTTCGAGATTATCGTATTCCACCACGATATACTATCGAGCTTGACCCCGACTAAAGGCACAATCTCGGACGCGGTCACGGTTATCGGAAACACGCCATTAAGTTTGCCCATAATCGATTGGGGAGAATAAATCGATGATCTGCGATCCATGCAACGGATAGGTAGAGCTCCGCGGAGACCAAGATTTCGCTCCAGAGAGATCGACGATTCTATTTGCTCGATTTCCACAATTTTCATCGAAAAATTTCGCTCGCGGAAAACGATCGTCGTGTATCGAATGAAACTTCGACGTTTCCCGCAATGCGACGAGTCACAACGCGGCCAAACTTTCATCGTAGAAATCGTTTCGGCGGCTGCGCGCGGTTCGTTTTCTAGGTTTTCTTCGGTAATGTCGGCTATTTGCGAGGCAAATAAACACTGCGATCACAGGACCGTCCGTTCCCCGTGCGATTTATATGATGTAACGCCGATGCCCGTTATTTGCGGCTGAAACGAAGGAGCGCGAAGGCGGTAATTACAGCTTTCGGAGGCCGCGGCTCCGATTCTATCTTTCTCTTTCTCCCTCCTTCGCTCTATCTCCCTATCTATTTCTCCCACGAAAAAGATCGTGTTTATTTTCAGCGAGCGAGATACCGCGATTCAGCGTTTCATCGTGTTTTTCGGACGAAACCGGCTCTTTATCGAGTAATTAGTCCGTCAACGTTATCAAGACCGCGGGCTCGGAAGGTCGCCGAGACACTCGATCCGATCGGGTCCAGCTGTTTTCCCTGGCAAACTCCCGTTTTATCGATCGTTAAACTTCTAAGTAGCGTAAACACGCGTGTACAGCACAACAGAGAACGTGGACAGTGTTTCGTCAAACTGTCGCGTGTCGATAGTGCTTTGCGTCAGCCTCCGATATTGTACATATTTTCGGACGACTCCGGCCCCGAAACGTCTCGTTGATAATATCGCGCGATTAAAAGCGGCGCCGTGGACATATCTAGAACCTTGTCAACGCTTCGGTCGACGGTGCTCGTTAACAGTGTCGTTAATCCTCAAATGATATTTGCTCTTATCCTTTGCGAAAGCCGTAGTTTCTGGCTTCGGATCATTTCAGGGGGCTACGCGACAAGGAATAAAGAACTTTCGCGTGGAGTAGAGGTCCGCAGACCTTGGAACAAGGGCTGGGCCACAATGAACGACAGAAACTTTCCTTGTGCAAAATAGGGGTTCACAGGAAGAGAATGAAGGACTCGTTTGCGGTACAGGGATCCTCAGAATTAAGAACAAACATTTCCTAAAATTATTCGAGACTCTCTTGTGGTTAAAAATAATCGGTAATCTTCCGCGAACGCGAGACGGCGTCTTGTTTGTAAACGAATTAAATACTCATTATAAAATATGTATCTGAATAATGAGTTCAAGCGGTGGCATTTTTTTTACGTTCGGGATCTGTCACGTGTCGTGGCGATTGTTGCATCACCGGCTTACAACAAACATTTCGTCAACTTTCCCGTTGGTTTCGTCGGTGTACCGTCGGAACCGATAGTTAAGATTAGGCGATGTCAGAGCGGTCAACGATTCCGTAGCGTCGCGTCGGGACGGGACGATGCTCGGTCTCCGTCCCTGTCCTAAACTTTCTGCGACGGATTCACAAAGATTTCATTTCGCGTATCACTATGTCGAATTTTCGGCATCGGGATCGTTGAACTCTGGCGAAGACCGAGCGTACGACCGCCAGAAATTCTGGAGATTGGCCACGGTTATTTCTGGACCCGGTATCGGTCGAATTACGAGAGGCAGACGGCAGATAACGCGATGGAGAAAAAATGATCAGCGGCAAACAGAAACTATCAATTTTTCGTGGCCGGGTACACGCGCCCGGTGTCGAGTCGTCAGAAAATTTATCGGAGGTCCGGTCGGGTCAGAGGGAACCGCGAGAATGATCGACGTGGGCGTCGGAGTTAGATCGGGCGCCGTTTTATCGTTATTTAGAAGATTAGACGGAGGTTTGGCCGAGCGACGTCGTTTATCTCGCGACGATTAGTAATTCCGAACAGTGTTTACGTTCTGTTTTCGTTTCCGACGAATCAACTAATATAAACTTGTGTCTCGTCGGAGGGACACCCTGAGAATAGCGGCGAGTGTTCGAAGCTCTCACAAAGAGCCCCGTCCCGTCGTTTTTCACGCTCGGCGCACGCAAAACAACTGTAAAAGTGTCGCCACGCCTAAACCTTCGAGCCTTTTATAGTTCCGCGACTTTTAAAAGCCTTGTCCCGCGACCAGAGTGCTCTGCGGCGGGTTCTTTGCACCCCCGCGTTCTACTGGAACTCCAACGGAGAGGGTTGAAATGATTAAATTGAAAACAACAGCAAAGTTTTCCATCTTCGTTCATTGGATCGCTATCGATTTCCGCCGAAGTGTACTTTAAGAACCGGAAGCCGTACATGTATCTGCGTTTGCCGCGGCTTATGTATTCTACGGAGAAGCAATTGAAGTCGAAGTCGGGCCGCAATGTACTGCGGCTGCGAAATCTGTCGTGGACATTGTGGCTGGTTCGAGAATCGGCAATTAATTTAAAAAATTGCAATTTGTTGTCGGTCACATACTGATTAACTTTGGTACGAAACATTTTTCTGTCCGACCATCCGAAGGGGTTGAAAAATCGTGGGCACTGTTTCGCGCAGCACCCTGTATATTTAAAAATCTATTTTAACTAGAACTTTTCAAAGTTCGTTGTACCAATATGTTATGAATACGTTCTTGAGAAATTTACACTTATAAAAAAAAAATTATTTATTTATTCATATCATAATCGAGAGAAGAGTATTATTCGACAAATTGTACGGGGAAACAATTCCTGTCTTTACCTGTCAAAAAATTGATGGGCGAACGGTACAACACCTTCCACGTGCAGATGTTTGGAATCATTCGGGAAAAAATGCTAGAAGTTGCATTTTGTATGCCTTTATGTAGGCCTATATTTTCTAGCAATTATTTCAATTAATTATTCAAGAAGAAGTAACAAAAAGCGGCAGGAGTGTTTCCTAATTCCATGATGTTGTAAAGGAGAGCTGACCGATAGTTCGGCTAAGGAGTTGCGAGGTCTATGAAAATATTTTTTTGTGCCATGCACAGCAAGGGTCCGGAAAGAGATGTCCGTGGCTCGGAAGCCGACGAAGTCCGATGGAATCCGACGGAATCTGTCCCTATCCCTTAAGCATTGTTTGTCTGTCTGTCCGTATTGTATAAATGAACCTTAACACGCCTCGGACTGGTCAGATAGCGGGAAAAGGGGCCACGCGCCCGTGTCACGATCTCTTGACCGCGTGTACACGCACATCTCGTGGAACCGATCGCCCAACCTCTGGCGGTTGCACGACGAGACGGGAAACAAATCATACGAAAGAAAAGCAAAGCAAAGCAAGGCGCCGGCAGCATCTTTTTTCCGAACTGTTCCGCGACAGAGATAACGCGGCACGCCGCAAGCGCACGATAACGCGCTTCGGGCTCCTCTAACCCGGGCCAATAAATGCTGGGACTTTGCGCCCGGCGCTCACACATTCTACGCATCCGTTTCCACGAAATTCCCACGCCAGTCCGCACTATGAATTGGAATCTGAACATCGTCGAGCGTTGCTACATGCACACAGGCTCCATCGAGTCTAGTCCGGGCGTGCAGTGATCAGTGATCGGTGTCGAACATGGGACGCTAGCCTAGAACACGCTATCTCAGCGAAGAGGACACTCGCAACGATTGCGCTAGTTCGATTGTTCGCGAAGAATCTCGTAGTTTCATCGTTTGCATCCGGTGTAACAATCTCAAGAGCCGTTTTTCGGTGAAGAGAGCGTCTCTGGTTGATCCTATAGGATCCGGAGACCGTTAACGGTAAAAGAGGATCGGTAGTTGAAGACTATCCGGAGTTGAGGAGGGTCCTCGTTGATCACACCAGTTTTATTCAGTCGAATACCTGTCGGAGTAGTCTTTCTCCGGTTACATTTAGTTGGCCGCTTGCCAGCGCCAGTGGAACCATATTTCTTTAAGAAGAGCATCCTTAGAGGATCAGCAATCTCGTCAAGGCGAGCCCGAAGAAGATCCGCATTGATTTGTGCTCGCTATCAGATTCTACCGTTTTGAAAGGAGCCGGTTTGGTGGATTAGAGTCAAGTCTAGCCGCCGCAGGAGTATTACGAATCTTGATAGTCCAAAGACTGACTAGAGCGATACCGGAAGTATTAAGCACAGTGTAGTATTATTGTAAATCCGCGAAAGTTCTCGATCGATCGCGAAAATGCTGGATCGCAACGTGGTGTTGGTTCTGCGAACGAGACAGGACCGAACCGAAAGACGCCTCAGGCACAAGAAGGAGGCGTACCCGCCGCCGATGGAGCCGCCCCCGCAGCTTTTGAACAACAACCACCTCTACCTAGACCTGAACATGAACTTTAGCGAGAACAACAAGCAGCAAGCTTGCCGAACGAGGAAGGTGGGTGCTGGTTTTCCTTTTCGCCTTCTAATCCTCGCGAATCCTCCGAGATCTTCTCCCATGGAGTCGCGAACGAATTTTTTTGTTACGTCGATCTCTCTCGCTTGTCTGTGCAATATCTCTGACGTAATGCTACGTCAGACACGGACGTTGTCGTTCGCGATTCTCAGGCTCGCGACGATGTTTGTTCCCCGACACGCAGGTCTGTCGCATTTGTTTTATCTTTCCGCCGATTGACAAAGCGAATTTTTCTCTATTCTCTTCGCTAAGAATAGAAGTATCGGAAGCGACGCAATACTCATTTACTTGAAATCGGAATTTCGTGTTTCAGCCGTAGAATTAATCGTGAAAAGGTTAAAAATGCTTTGGCAAGATTGGCGACAGCTGGAGATCGCGTGAACGGTAAATTGGAAATGGTGCAATTTTCCTGCGCGTTGACCGCGCGGATGCGAGTGGTTCTTTCGCAATCGATCGTAATAAATTTATCCGCTGTTTGCCCTATTACTTCTAATCAAGTTATTTAGCATTGTCTAATTGCGTCTATCGGCTTATCGGATACTGCTAGCGCCATAATCGCCTGGGAAATTTCGAATTTGCATAAACACCGTGGACTTATCAGTTTTCCAGAAATACGCGAAGTTTTTATAGCTGTCGGGATCGATTAACGTCACCGCGCGACCATTGAGCGACGATTGATGATCCTCCCGTGATCGATTCTGCCATTTCTCTCGCGCACCTTCCCCGTCGCGCCGATAGCGTTTACAACGGGATCTTTACGTAAGCAACGCGATCGGATCATTTATGTAATGACTAAATGCAACGCGGGCCATTTTACTTTCGACTCGCGTGTCTCGATCGTTAGCCGCGAGACGGATCGACACTGTTCCGGCCTATCTAAACGATATTACTTGCGAAATGCGGTCTTGCCGCGACGATTTTTCTCGAAACTGTTTCAACGACTACTATATTTTATCGATAGGCAGTTGTAAACGGTACGTTTCTAATCATTTCTTTAAGAAATACTGAATAATCTCATGGTCATCTCTCTTTGCGACGACCGGATTCTGTTTGTCAGATGAATCAAAAATTTTTGAGAGAGAGGGATCCGGATAAATTTTAAACGAGATTCGTTTCAGACGATTCGATGGAGTCGCTGGAAAGCAGTCGATTTCTCACGAGAAGGAAAGCGCTATGCTGTCAGAGGGCAGGTTAGCGCACTTTCTCCAGTCGACTGGTAGCTATCGCTGTGGGAGAATCTGCAGCGTTGACGGGCCCGAGAGGGGTAATTAGATTTAGGAAACCGGAACTGTTTCGTAACCGGTGACAGCCTTGCGTTCTTCGCAGGAAGTACTTTCGCCTTCTATGATTCTTCCATTAGCCGTGACGCGTTCTCGATCGACGCAGCATCCTCCGACCGAACACTGAACACTGCCGAAAACTACTCAACAATCCACATATTAATTTTGAATCGTTATCGATTACAGAAAAATACTCTTTTATTCTCGCGCGTAATTAGCTCGAACAAATCCAATACAGATTGCCCTATTCTATTTCTGGATCATTAGATGAATCATTTGATTCCGCAGATCACGATAATTTCTATCGATAATATGTGTTGACGTGCATAAGCATGCGATCAGAAATAATCGGCAACGATAAAGGAAATCTATGTTTTCATCATCGAAGGAAGATATAGCAGACGCGTTCGGTCTGACAAAGACTACTGTATTCTACTTCGACTACTCGAAATGGACTTCTTCACGCGCCGGTCGCGCTCGCCCTAATTGAACGAACGTTCTTTGGCACACGTTGTCGACGTTATCGCGTCAAGTATCGCTTGTTACACTTACCGTGGAGTAGAGACACTTGGAAGGTTCGTTCTTGTCGCTCAAAGCGGAAACTGGAGAAGATTACTCGCGATGAAAGCTCTCGGAAGGAGTCGTCAGCTCGCCGGACAGTAAGTCATATTACGCCCAGGACAGCACAGCCCGTCCAACTGGCGGATGATCTGGGGAGAATCCCATGAATATCTGAGACTGTTGACTGACAAGATGTCCTACAAGTTCTGCCGCGTTCCGTTCCGTGCCGTTACCACTTTGCCCAAGGCACTCGTCACCGTGTAAAGGGCCAGTACGCATCGTAGTTCTCTGATCCCAGTTTAAACAAATGCACTCGTTAAACCTTTCTTCCTGCTTTTTGCTTCTCACTCGGCAAATCCCCTTTCTCCACTCTCGCCTAACAGCCTATTTGCTTTTGTCCATCGTTTTTTACGTTTCAAAACTAGTTTCGACTTCTCCGGTCAGATGGCTGCAATTTGTTCAAAAAGGCAAATGAATATAGTCATTCTGCGAAATATTACGATACGTTGTAACCTGTCCTGATATATAAACATATCTCAAAGAATTTTTCAAAATATTAAAAATTGTTGGTTTTACAGACTAAAATAAAGCGTCAATCATTTTTCCATTAAATTATAATAACTGAACTAGCAAACCCAGGGAAATTAGCTTTTAGGAGCTTCTAGTGAAAACGTAAGAGTACTTACGAAAAAAATGTATTCTACTCAACATTTATTCTTCATATTATGAATATGTCCTGACGCGCAAAGGAGATGACACCTTTACCTTTCTTTTTTATAGTCGATCAATTTAAAAGAATATTTCAGCGATTCCATGAAAATCCTCGGGGATAAATTGAAGCTGGGCTGACCGCTTTTTCCTAGTTTTTACCCGCAGCCAGAGTCGCTGTAACAACTACCTAACTGCCGTGTCATCGAAATCGAGTACGACCGCGGTTGGTCGTTGCGTAACAGCCGTAATCGTCGGTTCATGTTGCGTCTTCGCGTCCGGGGATCGTGCGTAAAAGATTTCCAAGGGAGAAAGGAAAACACCGTCTCCTTAGGAAGGACGCACCGGGAAAACCGTAATTACATGAACACGCGCTGTCTAATCAGCCGCGTCAAGGTCGGACGTGTCCTCTTCGAAACGTCGTCGTCGCGGAATTAATGGCCCATGCCAACAATCGTCGCGATCTATCGATCGTACGTTCCGTAGGATTTCTGCTCGATGATCTTCGGAGGACAGGGTCGTTCTTCCGTAGAGATTTTTTTGTTCATTTCACGCACGCCGACTACGAGCGTTCGCCGCGATAAATCATGCGGCGCCTCGGTGAATAAATCGACGATTATACTACTGAAATAGTTTCGCCGACCGTTCGTCGTCCATCAGGACGAGAAAAACTTGTGCTCGATTTTTTCAATGGGTCCCACGGGAAGAATATAGCGAGGATCAATGTGCAAAACAATATTTCAAGTCGGAGAGGAATTATTACAGAGTTGCGAAGGTCTATTAACGTGGACGTAGCCATTGCTGATGTCCTGCTGGTCCAGAAAAAGATCCTAAACGCTTTTGCCGTGTTCCACCGTTTATTTCGTTTGATAATTTATCTACAATAAATCTGCTCGCGTGATTTCTATTTTTATAGCCACGCAAATGAGTAAACGCATTGCTTTAATATAGAGAGGGGGTTGCGTAACAATTGAAAATTGAATCACAACGATCCTGGAGCGAATCGTGGCACAACGGACACGAATGCGCGACTACTCGGCGTATGTCCCTTCGGCATGCACACTCACGGGTTACGTGAGCCACGGATTGCGCATCGCAGTCGACCTACTGATTTAGCATTTGATTAATTAGCTTGTCCATCTTGTCGAACGAAACCGGCGTGTTTTGTACGCGCAACCAATGTCTCCCATTTTTATACGTGTTTACGCCAGCGGACGGCGGGAAACATTATATTTATGATTAATAAATTGCATGCGTCGCGGTGATTTTCACCTTGCTGCCGGTCGTGATTTACGTCGGTCGTGCTCAATTATATCAAAGTAGGGTTTGCAATACGTTGTACCGGTATTAATACCGATATTAAAAATTCTCAAAAAGCTACAAAAACACAGTTGTTTCTTTGCCATATTTATTAGTTTTACACAAAAAATAATGAACTTTGAAGTGTTATTATTAAGAAGATACTTATAACTAAGAGTTAAGAGATAATATAGATACTAATAGTAAATAGCACTAAGAGTAAATATCATTAACATCTATTAATAAAACAATACAACAACTAAATTAACTGCATACTTTTGAAATGTGATTGCAAAAAACATAATGCATCTATTGGACTGTCATTGAGCATGGAACGTATGTTTCTACTCTTACCTGCAGTTGAAAATATTCTTTCCGCATTCTCGCTGGCTCGTGGTACGTACTGTTAATAATGAGCGATATTCTTCCTCTAAATATGTGTCTCGATGTCCTTCATTTTCTAACAACTCGGTCTCTCGTGTGACGGTTTTGGATATATTTTTTCTATTACTTTCGTATTATTGTCTCTGACAATTTTTTATTTACGGCTAATTGTAAGTCAGCAAACGATTGATGTTGGTACTACTGTAAATACGTATTTCAAATAGGAGTGGATGCCCAAAAAAGAATGTTTACTATTTACAGCTAATACCGAAAATATCGGTGTTTTACCTTAGCAAATATCGGTTTCGCGAAATTGCAAAATATCAAAGTAAATCAGACGTCCACCTGACACCCCTTGCAAACTCTAGACATAAATTGTCAAGGAACAGTTGAAAATTACGAGCCCTTGCTGATCGCCATAATTCTTCTGAACGAGTGACCGGTCCTTACGCAACCGGTCCATGGTCCGTCGACTGTCAACCGCGAAGGTGCCAGCATTTGCATAAAGCATTTGCAAACAAGGGGTCGCGATTCCTCGAAGTTGACCTATTTACCGTCGCTCGTCAAGGTGCACGGTCGGTTCTATCAATCTCAGATCGCTCCACGCGGAATCCTACCAATTAAATCGCGACTCTCGACCTTCGCGATTTTCCACGATCGTGCGTGGATCGTGTGGGGTGGTTTATGTAAGATACTGGTTTACCGGCGTACCTCCGCGGTCCCGATAAACTCGCGCGACCTCTTTGCTCGCTAGATCGCTAGCTAGCATGGTGTAACAAGCCATCTTTTTTTTTTACGCTATTTTTAATTATCAGGCGAGATTGCCTCCGCGAATTCATAACATCGCGGCGTAATAACTTGATTATTTTTCTAAGCAAGTGACAAGCGATGCTGGCCGTTAAAAAAAATCCTATTATCCTACTAAAAGATCTCGGGATGATGCAACGCACGTTCCACGGTTTATCCATTTTTTCCCCATTATCTTAATCACGGGGTAAATCACGAAATTATCTTCGCGCATTGATCAAATTTGCATTATATGACCGATCGGTGTTTACGTACGTGCCACCGTGATGCAATATGCATCTACGATATAATTGTATGTTTGTTTTTTCTTTTTTCCCCTGGTTTGTTAAACGTTCAATAAATTTTTCCAGTTATAATTAATTATTTAAGCGAGCCCGTTTCTCATGCAGGACTGCGTTTCCCGAGCATCGATCGAATCGTTTCGACATAGAGACAAATGTTTACGTTATTCGTCCGTTGATCTCTCGCTTCGGGGAACGACGCTCTCATTTAATGGTCGAGCGATCGCGGAGACGCATCTTCCGCGACATGTCGCAGAAGCGTTTCACGCGCTGATTACGCGTCGACGGGTGCGCGACGCTGCTCGTGATTCAGCTAATTAATTTGCAGCGATTGGGGTTGCTAGTCTGATAGAGTCCAAAGTTGAGCTGGAGATTTGAACGGAGGAATTTTCTCTTCTATCTCGGCCGCTCGGAAACACGTCTAGAAGAATATTTGTCTGGTCGGATTCGTTCCGTGTCTGTGCGAATATTATAAATTGGTCTTTACGCGGAAATCGCTTGAACGAATTAACCGCGCAATTAACTCCCCTTGTACACGGTTAACTTCAGAACAGCAGTACACAAAAAGAAGGTTAAATTCTCTTCGAGGCGAATGCGTCCTCCGAGTTCTGGTGACTTGAACAAGGGTCTCGAGGTTTGGGGTTCGTTGCAATGTACGCAAAGCGTTGCTGGCATAGTTGCAGCGTAACAGCATCGCGTTCGCGGACCGTGTCGGCCAGCAGAGGACCAAGAAGCGCGGAAAGCTTGCTTGCATCGTGGAGGGGCACCAGAGACACGCTCCTCCCCCTCGTCGCGTATGTCCCACCTTTTCGCCGATTTTTACCTATGCATTTAGTGCGACTCGACACACCGTTCGACCCGGTGCCAGTATCTCGAGTCTCTCTCGCGTCTCGTTGTTTTCTCACGGTCCGTTTTTCTCTTCATGTTTATACCCCGCGTCTCTCGTTTGAGGAACGCGAAACCTTCCGAACCGCCCGCGGCAATCACCAATGACGCTGGCGACCCAGATCGATCCTGCCGATCGAATTCTTGGCTCCTGGTGGTCTCCAGTTCTGTGCGTTTTGCTCCGGCAATTCGTCGATCTTCTTGCGTCTTTCATAGTTCGTTCGGTCATGATCTCTGTCTCGACTACTGAACGCAATCTTGAAGATCTTCATAAATCGTTGATGTGTCATCTATTTCTGGTTCGTATCGGATTGAGCCAGCGATCGCTTCGATTCTGTCCCACTTTTCGTTACACGTCCATCTTGCGAGGAACGTACAGGCGTTAAACGTGGATATCGGTGTGTATTTTTAGTCTATGGTTGTTGGGTCGTGTTTCACCTAAAATCAGCTTATCGATCAATTTTGAACTACCATGACCGGGATAGAATAGCGAAGGTGCAGTGAACGGAGTGGTCGTGCATCGTTGCGGGTCAATCGGACGAGCAACGAACCCGAAAGTTTCGGGGGTATCTACGGTAGTTTCGATCGTGGGTCGTCCTCCGTCACCTGGACGGCTGTGTATCCTGCGTGACGAGTGTCCCTAGAGACTCCCAGGCGTCTCCATTTCAATAAGGCATCGTCCGCGCGTTGCAGCGTGGCGTGTCGTGGCGTGGCTTTGCGGAACGTCTCGAAACCGCGAGGACGCGCGAGCGCGAGCATACAGTAGGAAAGGGATCGACAGCGGGAAAAAGTCGACGTAGGAAACGGAGGGGGAAACGTGTCGGATTATCCGTCGGTGGCCGATCGGACCTAGAAAGCGAGTTCTTCTAAGGTTTCCACTGGCGCTGGAAGAAGCCACGCCGTGGACTGCGGACCCGCCACCAGAAAGAGACACGAAACGCTTTGTACGTACCGGTGTGCTTGCTTCCCGGCCCACTTGGAAAAAGCGAACAAAACGCGAGAGAAAGAGAAAGATATAGAGCGTGCGTGAGCGCAGGAAGGGGAAAGAAGAAGACGAAGAAGGAAAGAGGAAAAGAAGTGCGAGCGGCAGGCCGTGTCCTCTCCTTTCAACCCCCCGGGGGCTGCCTAGGTGGTGGTTGTCGCGCGAGGTCTCGCAAGGATGGATCGGAACGAGAGCGCAAACGAGGGTGGCAGCTCGCCGGACACGGTGATCGGCCGGTCCTCGTCCGAGGAGGAACGGAACAGACGCGGCCCCATCACTTCCGGCGAGTACGTGACTGTCGGTGAGAGCAGCTCCAGCCTGGACACTCTGACCAGTGGTACAGGGCCCGCGAACCCCCCCGAGGACAAGAAGAGGGGCAGATTCGGCGCGTTGAAGAGCAGCTTTCGCAAGGAGGGCGGACTTTTCAAGATCAAGAAGAAGATCAAGTCCGGCGAGGACGCCGCCACACCGACGGACCCGGATGCTGAAGAGAAAGGTTCATACCGACAGCCCGCCTCGCTGTCTCAGTGATCGTTCTTGTCCGCGTTTCGCCTGTTTATTCGGCATTCTTGATCCAACCGGATTCGGTAGCTACTTGACTTCGTCTCGAACGGAAGTGTTCGACGGGTCCCTCTGAAGCCGTTCGCGACGAGTCGGTCTCCAGAGACAGTGAATACCGTGCGAGCGGAAGCTATTTGCGACGTTTCGGCGTTCCTCCGGCTTTAAGTCCAGATTTAATTGCCTCGTTGTTTTGAATACCGCGACACTTGACCCGTGACCGATCGATCCTTCGCGACCCAGAATCCGTGAAGAGATTCTTTGAGACTCGAGGTCGTCTTAATGGGTCTCGGCTATCTCGACAATTACCCAAGCTCGTTCGTTACGATCGGATTCGTGACAATCGACTGTTCTCCGCGCACTCAATTTAATTCGAGGCTTATTAGGCTCTCTTCTATCGAGTTCTTTGTTAGATCACCGATCAAAACGCTTTCGGAACTTTTCCCCTATTCCTTTCAGATCTCTGACATCTCAAAACCTTTCCGAAAATCGGTCCATCCATTTTCACGGGCTCTCGGAAACTCTCGTGCACTGTCACCGAACCTGTAGAACAGTTACCTATCCTCCGATTTCGATGACTTTTGAATATTCAATTCGATGCATTCGATTAATTCGATGCATTGGCAAAATTTAAAAGAGATTTCTACAATGTATCGTAAAATCATCGAAATAGGAGGATAGATAGCTGTTCCGCAGGTTCCAGTCCATCCGAGTACCCTGAACACGACCGAATCCGAAAATTCTCGAGCCTCTCTGACGAGAGATCGTCTGCCGACACAGAGACGGGTCGCAAGAGGAGTCCGGAGGCGGAGGAGGACGAGCAGAAGGATGTCGGTACGGCCTCGACCTTGAAGAAGAAGAAGAAGTCGCACTCGCTGGTGCGCAAGCTGAGCCTGAACAAGTTCCGTCTGTCGGCCGCGGAGCAGGAGCCGCGGCACACGCCCGAAGGTGGTGACAGCAGCCGGTCCCAGAGCCAATCGTCGCAGGAGTCGCCTAGCCTCTCGGAGAGTCCGTCCAGGATCGCACGGAAGGGGCACGGGATCGAGAGACTGGGTCCGCGGGAAACGAGCGAGGCTGGGCCACGTGACGACGCCACCGGCGGCGTCGCCGTCGTTCTCAACGTGGAGAAGGGGGATGCCAGGAAACCGGAGAAGCTCACGGAGAAACCGGTGACCACCGTCACCGTAGTGCAACGCAAGTCGCCGTCGCTGACCATCAGGACCATCTCGAAGACTGCGCAGCACGGTGAGCGATCCAGGAGACGCGCCGTCTCGTCTTCCAGCCTCCAGCTTCTCGCTCTTCTATCATGATCATACCCTACGATCCCTACTGCCTTCGATCCTTCGTTCCTCCGCTTCTCGCTCGAGTAGATGGCAGCGGCTAGACCTTTCGCTTTTCGGCAGCTTCGTTTCTCGGAACACTGTGCACTGTCTCGAAACGCACCTCTTCTTCCGTTTCTTACTGTCGAGGTTTTCAGGCACGGTTCACGTTCTTTTGGAATTATATTCTCTCGATCTCCGGAGGCATTGCTGCTAGCCAGCTTCGTCGGTGTTCCAGTACGTTACTCACCGATCGAATAAATGAATTTCTAATCGGTCGGCGAAATCATTTCCAAAAGAACATAGCTCACACCCGAGAACCTCAACAATGATAAATGAAAGGAGAATCTCCGAATCCCTAATGAAGCGCTCGCAAACGGCTCTCTTCATCGTTAACCACTCTCTCATTCGCTAGTAGCGGCTAGAGACTAGACTAATACTGTATCGAAGACTCGTCGATCCCCGACACCGGCAACCTGCTGAACACCGGCGTGTTTCGCGCAGATTCTCAGGAGCAAGAAAAGGAGAGCAAGGAGGCGTCGCGGTGCAGCTCGACGCTGCCGTACGCGATCTCGAAATGGCCGGAGCAGCGGCCCGGTAAATCGGGGGAGCCGAGCAGAAAGTCGCGGTTGAACGTGAAATCGGAATCGGAGTCCAGGATCCACGGGAAATCGTCGCCGCACGAGGTCCGACGCAAGCTCTCGTTGCTCGAGGAGAAGCGCGCGATTTTTCAGCGAAGGCTGTTCGAGACGACTCGCGACTCCGACTCCGGGGATACGGTGATCGCCGTAGATCTAGACGACGAGGACAACCGGAAGCAGAAGGAGGAGACGCGCCGCGACGATACCACTAAGAAGAGGGCCAGGCATATTAGCGTGAAGAAATTCGACACGTTCTCGACGTTCGAGGGCACGTTCGACGAGGAGACCGGGGTCGGTTACCTGGCCGGGATCGAGGAGGACTACACCGAAAGTTACGATCGGCAGAACGAGTACCCGCCCCATCCGGCAGCCATGGCACCCATGGCGGACGCTCCAGAGAAGACCAAAGTGGTCAGCCAAGACAGCACGGTGAGCCTCGTCTTGATGTCTCACCTTAGTGCTTTCTGTTCTCTCTTCCTTAAGGGAGAGGATACTCCTATTCTAGGGTAGTCGTCAGTGTACTCCACCCTTGGTTGCAGAAAAAAGTTATTTGTGTGGTAACACTGATAAACATAGAGCACTGATAAACTCCGAGCTACTTTAACTATTTTGTTAACCACGACCTCGGTTTCTTTTCTTCCTGTAGTTCGTTTAACGATTGATTTGTTGGGTATACCGTCACGTCCACTTCAATCGCAGAACCTTCGACACGAACATTTAGTCGTCCACGGTACTTCCTGACTTGTCGCAAGTATTTCCGAAGTAATCAGATCCTCTTGCCCGAGATTTTTGCACACTTTCTCTCCTCGTTTTGCTAGTTTGTTCGTCGAGTTTCTTTGTTTTCCGTTCTACACGCCGCACAAGGTGGGACTTGGTACCAGTCGGAGTCCCAGAGTGGCTTCGGAATCTCATTAAAGAAACGACCTAGATAAACAAACATTTTCCAGTAGATCTGTTACGTGTTCCCTTCAGCATGCCGTATCCTCCCGTTTCAATACTCCACCCCGTATATCGTATTTTCCGATTTCACCTGGTCACGAGTATAAACCAGGGTCAAGATAGAGCTTATCACGAGCTAGAGGAACACATAACGTGCATACAAATTCAGAGAATGCATATTGTTTTTAAATGCGGATTGCGTAACAAGCTGCGTAGCTGCTTTAGGTTTGCTAAACGGCGTTTTACTTAACAGCGGGCACGTAACAGTGTTTCATCGATCACACATAAATTAGTCTATTCGAATGGGATGCGGTGTGAAACTTTATCGATACAGATTTTACAAGCGACGTAACTGCCAGTAATCCTTGCGGAAACTCGTTCACCATTATACCGCGGATCTTCATGAGCCAAATAGACATTTTACGATAGATCTATCCATTTTAGCCATAAATGCATAAAATGCGCGGTCCTTTTCTCTCTGGGTCGGCTCTTAAAGAGGTAGATTCATTTCCTCGACTGCCTTCTCGTTTCTTGACAATCGAAAGCGTTAGAGTAAAGATCAATCTAGGCAGTGGTCGCCCTTGGAATCCTATTTTTACGTCCACGAGGCGTAATTTTCATTATTCGGCAGCATGTAGCCGTCACAGCTTTACAAAAATAGCTACATGCGCAGCTTTATACTTCCTAATTTTTTATCCAGTGCTTTTGACTACTGAAAAACCCACCTCAGCATTATCGACAAATGAGAAGCTGCACCCCGTACCCCTGCAATTTTGGAAACGAGTCTATCCCCTTAAGATCTCGGCGAAAAAGAGGAGCAAAAGCAAAGAGAGAACTTGACACCCGACCGCCGATTTTTCTCCGGATCCACTTGCTACTCGATCGCGAGTCCGGTTGCGCAACCGGGCGCGGTGGAAACCGGCGGTCTGCCAGCCGTTGGTCGGCAGAATTTCAAAACCGTCGCGGGACGGTTGTAATTCCATGACGCAGAATCGATGGACGCGTTTTGCGGTCCCGGTTTGCGGCCCCCGTCCACCTCTGCCCCCCGCTTTCGTTCCGCGAAGATTTTTCGCGACGATCCAGCGCAACAACGAGTTTCGGGTTACTGTTCGCACTCGCGTGCTCTCTGTCCTCTTCGCTCGTTCGCCTGTGCTTCTCCCTTGTCCGCGAGAAGCTTAATTGGCCGACGTCTCGAGAGGAAGACGCGAGCCGAGCAACAACGCTCCCCCGCTCGGCACGGCTCGGCTCGAGACGCTTATTGTTAGGGGACCGAAGAAGCGAGCTAAGTGCAACGTGCTCGGATCGTTACAGAGCCTAGGGGGCGGCGAATCTTCGTCGAGGGAGAACGCCTCGATAAAACAATAGAACGGCCGCTCTCGCGGATAACAAACCGAACGGAAACGCGCTTTGGTTCTCGCTCGAAGCTCCGTTCTGGAAGCACTGATCCCAACAAGCAGAATGCTTCAACGATCCATTTTTGAAGTGAAACTTCTTTGCTGAGGGGGCTACAATTTTCCTGCGTTACGAAAGTCGCGTTACGTCGAATGTAACGAAATATGTTTTAACGGAGAAAAAATCTTTCTTACCAGCTCCTTAACCGCTTGGAAAAGCGACGATCTTCGAATCACAGCGAACATTTTGGTATTATATCGCAAAGAGTAAATTGCTGCAGCGACAGAATTGTTATTTATCTCTTGTTTTCAATAAAAAAATACTAATAATTTATCTGAATCAACAAGCAATAAGTTTCACTTCTGTCGCGCGTGGACTCCACGCACTCGATTTTTCTATTTTACGACACTCCGTTCACACAATTCAAACAGAGTTTCAGTCGTCGCATTTGTTGAAGGAGAAATCAGCCCTCCGTACAGGGTAGAAAATTGAGATCGTAAAAATTTGTAGACGAGGAAGTATTTGTGCAACCGCTTAGAAATGCTCGGTCGCTTCGAGATAATTGTAGCCCAGATCAGAAAGGCAATAAAGAACGATAGACTGTTTACGAGCGTTTAAAATCGGAGCTGTCCTATTAGACGGAGATTACATTGTACGTACCTACTCATCATTAGAAGTGGACCGCTATTCGTGCGCGTCATTGCGACCGATTGCCGCGATTCGTCGCACGCAAATCGTGCGTACGGTGTCCTAAAGCCAGCGATCGAGTTGTTTGCTCGGTTTCCCGGTCGATCCCTCTCCGTGAGTCATTTCTGCGGTGTGCGTCACCGGGCTCGGATCCAGGGGTCGATTCACGTCGATCCTCGCATTCCGTCGGGAACCATGGAGACCGAGGGCAACTTCTGGAAGAACTTTGAGCTGAACTTCGACAAGCTGAAGGTCTACCCGAAAAAGTGGACGCGGTGCAGGGTTCGTTCGCCAGTCTCTCTTTTATCTCGGAAGTATCCCGCAGATTTTCCAGTTGGTTGATCACGCGGACTTTGTTTTTCCATTTCGTAGTGCACGACTCCATCCGGATTCGCGAATTGAAGTGGTTCACGGGAAAGTTTTCCCCGTTTTCGACAGTTTCGCGACGACCCGGTGGTGGTAAAAATTTAACGTGGACGTTTTTCGACCAGAGTGAATACGAAACCTTGTATTTGAATTGGAAATCGCGGTGACGCTCGACTTCGAAATTGAATCGATCTCTTTCGCCGTTTCCTCGCGGAAAGAGCCGCTGTATTGATTGTGCCGAACGAGATTCGATTAACGGAAAAATCGAGTCCGAGCGAGACTACATCGTCGGCGGCGCGCGAGAGTTCACAATTTTCCGTGATCGATTGGTTTCCCGCGACTTTTGTCAACGGTAATCGTCGTTGTTCTTCGGTGCGCGATAAGATAACCGTGGGGCCCGTATGAAAACGTTGGGAACGCGGACTCGTCTGCACTCGCGCGGTTCGAGCTTCTCGACAAACAATCCGTGGCTGATAATTGCGGCACGGTGGTACGCATCTAGAAATTTAGAGCGCATTAATTAGATAACCGAGTGGAAAATACATTTACGAGACGTCGCTTCTCCGATTGGTCATTCCACGGAACTGCACGGTGATAGTTGTCTGTAGAATTAACACGAACCGGAGATGTAAAACCGGGAAATAAACATCTCACCTTTATCCGATTTTAGATGCAACGATTAATCTCTGAAACTATCATTTTAAGAAGTCAATGGTATTGATCCGTTGACCGATGAACGTTAACGATCGTGGAAGAATCAGTAAGTAACGTTTCCTGTTTTTCTTGCAGTCGTCACAGAACAATGCACCGAATGCCGGATTAGGCGAGAAACGCGAACACCTGTACAAGATCCTAGTGATCGGCGAGCTCGGCGCCGGAAAGACGTCCATCATCAAGAGATACGTTCACCAGTTCTTCTCGCAACACTATCGCGCGACGATCGGTGTTGACTTCGCGCTGAAAGTCTTGAACTGGGACCCTCACACCATTATCAGACTGCAGCTATGGGATATCGCAGGTCAGTTAAGTGGTAGACTCGTTTCCAGGATTGCATTCTCATTTCTCGGTAATGCAAAGATGGGATTTTCCAGTAGACAACATCGCTAGATAATCGATAGTCCTATTTCTACGTTTACGAGGCGTAATATGTCTAGCTGTCGCAGCTTTATGAACATAGCCACATGCTCCGCTTTATGTTTCCGAATTATGCAAATTATACTTCGTAAACGCAAAAATGGGAAATTCAGGGGCGACTTTATCTAGCGCTTTTGATTACTGCAAATGCCCATCGTTGCATTATCGAGAAATGAGAAGGCGCATCCCGTATACGGCTCTGGGAAAACCGTGATCAGAGTTTAACAATTGTCTTTCGATGTTCCAGGTCAGGAGAGGTTCGGGAATATGACCAGGGTGTACTACAAGGAGGCAGTAGGCGCGTTCATAGTGTTCGACGTGACGCGGAGCGCGACCCTCGACGCTGTGGTCAAATGGAAACAGGATCTGGACTCGAAAGTGCAACTACCCGACGGTTCTCCAATACCTTGCGTCCTCCTGGCTAACAAGTGCGACCAACAGAGGGAGGGTCTGGTCAACTCGCCCCAGAAGATGGAAGAGTATTGCAAGGAGAAGAACTTTTCCGGATGGTTCGAGACCTCCGCGAAGGAGAACATCAACATCGAGGAAGCGGCGAGATTCCTCGTCAGTAAAGTGAGTAGTACTACAGAAAAATGTCGAAGCTATACAGGGTGTCCCGAATTTAAATGGCAAAACTTCAGGAGCGTGTAGGAAATCGAAAAACTAAGACAAAAGTCTTTTAGAGAATTTTAGAGAATAAACAACTTTTCATTTTTGTACTTATTTATTTATGTTTTATTTACTTTATCATCTATTTAATGTAGATATTGTTCAAAATATCAGCGTATTCAACATTAGAATATGAACGCGGCATTGTAGCTGAAGAGCAACTGGCTAAAGACTGATTAAGGAATCACAGAAGAAAGCAAGAATGTAAAAGATAACATCAAGTGTTTACATATCTCACTGTCATAACTCACACAACAATGTGAAAATAATCACAAATGCAAGTGTATACAATCACTCAGAGAGCAACTGACAACGAGATACTGAATTTTTGCGATTTTCTCCAAAACGAGCAAATCACTATTAAAAGATTTTTTGTCTTAGTTTTTCGGTCCTCTACATGCTCCCGAAGTTTCTCCATTTAAATTCGGGACACCCTGTATTTGCATTCTGATTAATACCGGTCTGTCACGTTCCCGGGATTTGTCTGTGACGTCGTTTCACGGGACGGGGATCGTCTTAACGACGCAGGTTTCAGTTCGTAGTAAATAATTCCTGACTTCGCCACCTGTGTGACGACAGCATGGACAACGTCGATTATCAATTCTATTTCGGAGAACGCACTTGATCCGGATTCACTCTCGCAGGAGACAGTGAAAGGGAGAGCTGCTGAAGCAAGGAAACTGAACCGAACGTTTCATTCTAGATACTGCAGAACGATCAGCTGATGAAGGGCAACGGGTCGCAGTATCAAGCCGACGGCGAGCGATTCGCGTTGAACCAGTCACCGACGAGCACGAAAAAGTCGTGTTCCTGCTGACGAATCGGCAAGCCACCGATAGCAGCAGGATCCACACGGTCCGTCATCGTCGTCCCTTCGTCGTCGTATTGCCGTCGGTGCCATGACACTCACGCTCCGTTCCGTTTGGTTCTCGCCTCGGCTACCGGATCTCGTCTCGATCGCATCCTCGAAGCAACAAGATCGGCCGCTGTGGAATCTACTCGTCGATTCGTTGGTCGCTGTCTTCCCTTCGGAGACGTTTCTCTCGACTCTTTGTACATACCTGCTGCGCGAAAATCGTGCCACGAGCTTAGGCTCAACCTTGCACTCTGAACCTTCTACCTAGTGGAAACGACGTCTGTAGCGTGCGCGTGGGAGCAACCAGGGGCCAGTGGGAGGTGCCGGCACCGCCTACCATTGCGAAAGATTTGTCGTGGCTCCTCCCACAAAATTGAAATTTGCTCGGCGAACCAATAAGATCCAAGAAGGAGGGGCGTACGAAGACTTTTTTAAAATTTATAGATTAACGCGCTATCTAATAACTCCGATCTTTGATTCACCTCTTCCAGTATCGGAGGAGACGACATTCCGATCTCTGTAACGTTCCTTCTCTTCTAGAGCAAAACAAGACCCTTTTGTACTTCGAGTTCTCGCCAACATCGTTCCATTTCTACATCGAGTTCAATTCCTAATCGAGATCGACTGCGCGCGGACGATTCCGTGTGCAATTCCGGAAGACTTCGACTTTTTTCTATTCTTCGCGCAAGGAAAGTCAGAAGTCGACTATCGATCGTGTACGTTATACTAATAAATCTAGGTTACGCAACTAAGCTCGAACGAACGGAATCCGTCTTTGGCGGCAGCTGAAGAGCTGCGAGTGAGGAAGAAAACGAAGGGGAGCGTTTCGTCCTAGGTCCGCTAGAGGACTAGCTAACTAAAGCTATCTAGCGGGCCCTGCCTTAGACGCTAGGATATCGGAAGGCGGTTGAAGACGGTATACACATAGGTATAGGGATCGGTAATGGATCAGAGTAGTAGTACGACTCGTCGGTGGCTGTGACTCAACGACAGAACCCTTTTGTACTCTACAATCCGGCCAGCCGATCGCTGATCGCCGACGAACCGCATTTCCGCTCCTCGAGCGTAGAACCAGAGCACACAAGCTCGGTTAGGTTTACTAACTCGTAAGTTCACGAACGTTAACACTTCGCGGTGCCACGTATCCCGTGTCTTCGAAATTGTCTATAGGTATTATACATATATATATAATGTAATTATACATAAGAAACATATTATATATATATACATATAATTTATAGTAAATTACTTGAAAGTCAATATATTATTAAACCGCAAAGCAACGGACGTTCCTTGGCCTACCGTTGATCCCGTCAATGTCCTCGATTTTCACCGGCGACCTCGAAAAGTACCTTGCGGGCGACGTTACCAGACTACGGTAATGGTACCAGTTACCGGATATATAGTGACGACTTGTTGTTTATTAATTTGAAGACATTCTGTAATTTATTTTGCATTATTTCGATAAACGATCGATTATCAACCTTTCTTCTGCATCGTCAAATTTTGCTGCACGATTTTATTCAAAAGCAAAAGAAATATTAACGATGTTTTAATAATCCGAAGTTTTGCTCCTATTTACCGGACACAAGAAATTTGTGACAACAAATTGATTTTTGATTTTGTGTCCGATATCCGGGTGGGGCACGGTAACTGGTACTTTTACCCTATGTGTATTCCCCTCTAAATGTTTCCTCCTCTACCACTAAGGCGACATCATATTACTTCCATTACTGCTGCTAATACCAGCTAGCTAATCATTGTCACATACTCTTCTCGCGCAAAGAGTCGCTAGATGGGGAATCTTGCGGTGGAAAGGAAAATGCAAAGACTTTCTGGCAACGCTGCTTGGGGGAGTGGTTGGAGAGCTCTCCAGGCTCCGCCCTCTCGTTCCCATTGAACACCGTTTCGCCTTTCACGCCTATTCACGCAATTTTTTCATCGCGACCCCATGAGTCGATAATTTCCCATGAATAATTCATCGATTAACGAGAACATTAGCGTAACGTGTCGCGTAGTGTGCGAGTAGGTGGAAGAATGGGCGGTGCTCATTTTTTCCGTATCGTTGTACTTTATTTAAATATTAAGATGATAAAAAGACGTTGCGTAAATTCACTAGTGCTCGGAGAATCAGTACACAGCTTCCTTGCGACTTCGGTAGCGAATGATCAGGAAACCGGCGAAATGACTGACCGCGAATATCACCAGTAGACCAATCAGATCCGTGGTGTAGTGGCTCGGTAGGTAGCCGTACTTCTCGAGGACTCCGAGGCCGCTGGATATGCAGGGCTCTTCGGGGTCCGGTGAGCAATCTTCGAAAACACAGAATCAGTATGTAAGACTTTCCGGAATCCTTTCTCATAAGTGTCGACGATTAGAAACATACTTATGCGATCGATCAACAACCATTGAGTCAAAGAAACCGCCTCCAGACCGTAGTAGAACTGGGACAGGTACTTCAACCACGCGATACCAGGTGCCAGGTGTCTGTCGGATAATTATTTCTTGGGTGTTTTACAATCGACAAGTGATCGAGGAAAATTTAGAACGCCTCTTACCCAAGATGCAGATAGATCCCGCAGAACATAAGACCTAAGAAGTCGATCGGCACAGAGAACAAAGAGGCCGTGTCCACAGATTTGAACGACGCCGATAAAAACAAACCTGTTTGAACAGTCTCGTTATTTTTATAAAAAGAGTAATTAGCATGTTAATAATAGTAAACATCGTCTAGTACTCTCCGTGCCTTACAAGTTGTCTCCTGGCAGGAATTCGAAAGGATCTCGCACTTTCGATTCTAGCCGAAATATTTGCTAAAGTGTGTCACGTCGTTGCGAGGCACAGAAAGTACGAGAAACTGCAAAGTAGTGTTAGTAACAGTGCCGCAATGTCGAACATGAGAACAAAACTGTTCAGAGTACTTCCGCGACTCTCGTCGATTAGTGTTAAGCAGTTTGCGAAGGAAATCTACGAAGCGTGACTGTAGTTTGGCTCACCGAGAGCGGACGCGGAAATGGCGGAGATTACTACTGGCAGCGTGAAGTAGACGAGTCCTAAGAATCCACCGTTCAGTCCAGTGATAGTGAATACCAAGATCGAGTAGAGCAGCGGTTGAAATATCGCTCCGGGTATCTAGAAACGTTAGTGCAAAACTATGTAGCGTGACGATCGACGATTCTCGGGTAAACTAAGCCGATAAGCTTTCTACCCGAATGAACTAACAGAAATCTGGAAGAGCAACTTTGATTACGCAGTTAACTCGATGGTGTTCGAAGTTACGAACGCGTCTCCGCGGTCTGGTTGCAATTAACGGAATAATCGGAACGAGGTCAGCGATGAGATTAGTTTATTAATTGGTCGAGTCTCTCACCAGAACGACTACTTTGCTGATGTAATATGGCGCCGGGCTGTAAAGTCCGCCGGCAATATCGCGCAACAGGAGCGGTAACTCTCGCGGGAACGTGTAGAAGACGGCGTAATTAAAGGTGAACACGGTCTCGACTACCACCAGGTACAGAAGACCCTGCATGTTCTGTATTCCGCCTTGGTCCATCGCTTTCGCTGTCACGCCCACGTACGGCGTGGCAATCAGCAAGCCTATGAACTTCAACGCGCGCGTTTGTCGGCGTTAGAAAAATGAATGGACTCTTTCAAAAAAGAAGAAAGACGAGTACGACAGTTTTCGGAGGATGTCTGGTCTCACCATGTAGGTGACGAATCGCAGCACCAGCGCGGTGTAGCTTCTTTTGTACTCGACGTAAGTCCTCCAAGTGAGCCACTCGACCTGCGTGAGCAGCAGAGCCTTTTTGAAGTCGACGGGACCCGGCGGGGCTTCCAAAAATATTAATGGCAGCTGCTCGACCTCGGACGTGGTCGCGCACGAATACTCGATCAGCTTCGACACCCTTTGACCGTACTTCGACTTCTCATATTGATCGCAGATCCAGTTCACCTGGGGAACAGTTCGTGCCTGTGTCAATCCCTTGGCTTCCTATTTACCACGTTCTTTTCCCGTTGCGTTTGCTTGCCCTTTACCTTCTGGTAACTCTCGGACTCTTTACCCCGGACGATCGACAACTGGGAGACGTAGAACTCTGCGCTGTTGAAGGTCGGTGGACATATCAGGCTCAGGCTGGAAGATGAACCGATTTTTGGCAAGTTCAAGTTGAGAGCAAGACATGGTGTAAGACGGTCTCTAACCTGTCGAAAAATTCATTGGCGTCGGCGGACGAGCCCTGGAACGCGACTCTTCCGCCGGAAAGCAGAAGGACCTCGTGGAAAATGTCGAGCAAACCGGAAGCCGGCTGGTGGACCGAGCACATGACGATTTTTCCGCTGGCTGCGACCTGCCTGAGCGTCCTGACGACCGCTAGAGCGCCGTAGCTGTCTAACCCTGTGGTTGGCTCGTCGCAGAAGAGGATGCTGGGCTCGGTAAGCAGCTGAACACGAAACAAGAAAGAAGAAACCCAGATAGCACTCGGATGTCCGAAGGACGTCCAAAGTACGTCCGTATTGGACCTTCGTATGTCCCAGGGACGTCCGAATCATGTCCGTATGTCCGAGATACGTCCGAAATATGTCCGATATATGTCCCAGGAAGGTACGATTTACAAAGTGTGACGTACATAGGACGTCCCGCACGGACCAATCTGGGATGTATGTGGGACGTATCTGGGGACATACGGACGTTATTTGTATGTTCCTGGTACGTACCAGGGACATAAGGACGTTATTTGGACGTTCCTGGTACCTACTTAGCTAGGACATAAGGACGTCATTGGGCGATCCTGGTACGTATGTGGGGATATAAGGACGTTATTTAGACGTCCCTGGGACATATGGCTGGACATATTCAGAAGTTTATAAAACATTAAAATTTCATTTTAATTTTTATTAAATAAACATTTCATATATATATTACAAAAATATTAGGTGAATAGTACAATACAATAGTAATATAACATATATAAGTACAATACAATAGTAATATAATATATAATAGTAATATAACAATACAATAGTATACATATAATACAACATATATAATATAATATATATATAATACAATATACAACAATCTATTTATCTATATCTAAAAAATCATTACAAATTGTTTCGTTTCCTTTCATGGTCCTCCGCTACTATAAACTAATGTGATCCGTATGGAAAGACTTGTTTCTTTCTGATGAATTAATGTCTTGGATATCTTCGCTGCATCTAAAAATTAGAATTTCTTGGTGAGAAGCATTGTCAAATAAACGGGAAGATTTTTTAGCATGAATATATTAGGTTGGAGGGAAAGCTATGTTGTATTTTAAATAAGCAGGTAATTTTTCTTGTAAATCTAAAACACATTTTAGTTACCGAGTCATTAGAAAACAGGAATTAACAGGTTATCTGAAATATGGCACCATATTATTACAAATAATGGAAATTATATTGTTGATTAATATGAAACATGTATTTGTATAAAGTGACACAAATATTTTCTTTAACGCTAAACCTACCGAGCCTCTGAAGTAACTATGGTACATGTTCTCTTATACAAATGACAAGATTGATTTTATTTAGACTTTGTGTAGCTATGTACTATTGTAATATGTGCACTACTAATAAAAATGTCAATACAGTTGTTTCTCATGAAATCAGTTTTATTACATTTCTAATTGTAGAATAAAAAACCTGCAACCACTCATTTTAACCGGTGTTGGTAGGTTTAGTGTTAATATATGATAGACATTCCCCTTCAACGTAATAATATTTTTATATTTTCCTTTTGTCAGTAATGTTTCAATGATTGAAAATAAATATAAAATAAAAGCTTACCTGAAATCGCAGTGACATGTTTCACCAACACAATCCTAACAAGTGGCTTAAATTATCGAATCACTCACACACGCTTTTTATTAACTGGAATATTACAAACACGTGCACAAGGAACACGTGCTAAACTAACCTCACTTCACGTAAACGCACGGTGATGCGACGCGATGCCGCAGTGGCGTATTTGGCCCAAAAACCGGAATACAATATTGTATCGTTATTTATGAGCTCAGAGTAATAAAAAGGTAGGTCGTTGGATTAGCCTTGACACCAGCTATAACATTATTAGATCAAAAATGTATTCTAACATTTAAAAAATCAATATGGATTTTGCTTTCCGTAACACCATAATCCGTAAAAATTATACATACTTGGAACATCCGAAATTTAAGTCCATCGGACGTCCTTAGGACGTAAATAACGGATGTCCCACGGACGTCCGAAATTGAAGTCCCACGGATGTCCTTAGGACCTAAAAACCGAATGTCCCTGGGACAACCGAAATTTAGGTCCAATGGATGTCCGAGGGACGTCCGTAACGGACGTCGGACGTATGGACGTAAAGTGGGCATGAAACGGACGTCCTTCGGACGTACGGTGCTATCTGGGAAGTGGACTTGATTTTTTAACCAAATCATTTTCCACGATTTCATCGATGTTTGCTCACTTGAACGGCTAGAGTTACTCTTCTTCTCTCTCCGCCGGACAAAGTGGACAGCCTGCAATTCGCACACTTGATCAAGTTCAGCTCCGCCAGCATGGCCGTGATCCGATGTCTCCGGACACTCGCGCGAACCCTTCTGTCCATCTTCATGCAAGCCTTCGCGCGAGAAGTGATCGAAACGATGCACAAGCGGTCAGAAAAATTGCATACGATGATCGGTTTGTTGATCGTTAATTGGAAAACGAACCATGAACTCCATGTGCTCTTGAAGGGTCAGCGACTCGACCGCCAGGTCCACTTGCGGCACGAAACCCGATATCCTTATCATCTGCTCGGTGTCTATCGGCTTCCCGTTCAACAGAACCTCGCCTGTCGCGCTGCCTGTCAACGAGAAATTTCAATCTTCCGTGATCGGAATTCCCATGGGAAGAATCTGTTCGCGTTTTGTCAGCGTTAGAAGACGGTTTAACGTGTCCGGGACAGATGAACGTTTAGTCGGAGAGTTAGAACAAAAAGGAAGAAGAAAGAGAGAAGGAATTCGATAAAATTTGAAAATGTCTAGAAGTAAGTTTGTTAAGGATGAGAGAGAAACATCTGCTCCGCGGGATACGTTCTTGCGTTGTTAAGACTAAACACTGTTGTAAGCTTGTTACGATGTTCGAAGCGTATCGTGATGTCTGAGTGAGATGTATGAACCTTTGACTCGCCGGCTGATCGTCGCGAGCAACGTAGTTTTCCCAGCGCCGCTGCAAACCGAGAAGTTCGTTCAGTCGGGGAAACAATCCGTCCTGCTGGAAACAATTAACAACCCTGTGGCATACTAAACGCCCGAAATATATTTCCGAGCGACCGATGCTATCTCCGGAACGAATCGTTATATCGAAACGGCGATCGCGATAGTCGGAAACCAATCGAGCCGGTGGTGTTGCGACGGTAAAATTACTCTAAATCGTTTCTCGAGAGATTGATCGAAGCCGAAGGAGTTTCGAGAGCCCCGGGGAAATTACCTTGGTCCCATGATGGCCATCAGCATCCCGGAATTAACTATACCGCCGACTAAAAGTGAAACAGATAGTCAAACGAATTTCTCAAGTTTCTCGATGAACAGACTCTCGGGGATTATCGTTCGATTTTGTACCTCCGTTCAACAGAGTGACGTATTCGGTCCGCTGCAGGCCGAACATCGCCCTTAGGCCGCCGTTACATTTTTTCTGGACCGTGTACGAAATGTCCTTCCACGTCAAACAGAAGTCCTTCGGCAGGCTCTGCGACAGCGACGGGTATTGCACCCTCGCGTTTCGCTGCATCTGAAACAATTGCCACGGCTTATTTTCACCGAGAACAGAACTTCTGCTCGTTCGTTTGTTCACCGCTCGCTGGTTCACCGAGAAATAATTGTTCCTTACGTTGTCTCGTTACGTCAACGTCGAACAGCTCCCGAGAAAACGCGATCTCTTCGACAACGATCGAGCGACTCCAGAAATCATTTACCGCGAGACTGACCGAACGCTTTTCAGCTATAAATCTCCCGGCGCGGTGAGTAGAAGCGTTTAGCTAACAATCGCGATGAGAAATCCGAAGAAAAAATGAAAAAAGCATGGCCGAAGGACGCGTATGTCTCCCGATCGCGTAAGGAGCGCGTAATTATACAAGAATTCTAGCCGGCGTTGTTTATCGGAGCCCTTCCACCGACGAGGCGCCGCGTTCCCGCGGCTGTAGGTCAATCGCGGTTACATAAAGTACAGGTCCGGCTTGCTGGCCGCCATATTGGGCCGGCTAGCGTAATGATTGGTTGTTTATGTAAGCCGGCGCGGCGGATCGATCCCGGATCGGTGTGTAGTACTTTGATTGATTCGCCCCTAGAGACTCGCTTGAACGATCTTCGAGTTAGAACCTCTGTTTCCTGTGAACAGCCAGCCGACCGGAGATCGATGCATCGGACGGAAAAATAGAAACGGATCACGCGAGCTGCAACCTCGAACCGCAACCTTCGAGGAGGAACAGCGTGCGAGCGAAGGTTTGAAATGAAATTTCGATGATCTGTCGATCTGCCACTTACTCTAACGGTGTCGAAAAGGATCATCCCGAGGAACAAGGAGAACCCAGCTGACCGGTAACCGAGATGCATCCGCCGAGACGATCCACGGAAACATTCAACCAATCGAACCACCGATCGACGTCAAACAATGGACGCCAATTGTTCTCCGTTTAATTGCACTGTTTCCCAACGAACCTTGAGGACCTGGCATTGATTGATACTCGTGGGTTCATTCTGTAGGCACACGCGACTCGCCGTTACGCAACCTGTCGTGTCGCGTCGCAGAAAAGAATCCGAGCAACGGGCAACGATCCGACGTTTTCCCGATTCTGCGAATCTACTCGCGAAGAGATTCAAGAGTCGACGAACGCTTTGCAATTTGTCGGGAGCGTCCTCGTCGTAGATCGGTCCGCGGCAGATCAGGTTGTTTGGTCTCGCTTCTTCGCTGTGGAACGGCGACTGGACTTATGGTAACCGGAGGCGAATGTTATTCACCACAATACGACACCATCGCGAGCGGTTTTGCGAGGGAAGAGGCGACCGTCTGTGTCTTATATGGTGGCTGCTCGTTACACAACGATACCGCGCCGCGACGAACGCGCTCGCAACTGCAAGGATTACGCCGCTGCTCCGCTCCCCGTTGAGTCCACGCTTTTATGCTTTTACGCATACCAACGCGGATTTTACGCTCTCCGAGAAACACGCGAAAGCTCCCGCAAGTTATCTTCGCGAGAACAACTCGTTCGCTCATCGTTCTCGACACGTGTACTCTCTTCGACGCCACCGATAATTCTGTGGTTGTAAGGCTTACGCATTTTATTATTTCATCGCAACAAATATTTTGAATTATGATGCAAAAATTATTACTGGGCTTCCCCCGAGTCACCGCTCCAGTGTAAAGGGTTAAACTGTCTCGAAAGTGAAAGTATCGCTGTTTCTCCTTACAACCACAGAATTTTCGTTCCACTCTCGCGCCATTTCACTTCAAGTATAAAATGATAATCCTTTTCCTCGAATGTTATACCGACCAGCGTTTTAATTCCGTAATATCATACCGAATATTGTTGGCAGACTCGCTCGAGGAAGTTTATGTGGATTGAACCGTGTTGTAATTTCAATTAGCGAAAAACAATACCGGTAAAACGGGTGGTATCGTGAAAAGTATCGGCCCTATGGATACGCGGTTTCGCGGTTAACGAAAACAACCTCTGCATGTTTCATTTATGTATGCACGGCGGACGCGGATCGTCACAGTTTATTTATTCAGGCGAGGAGGGAGTCCAGGGGAAAATTATTGAATGCACGTCTATTGAAATGCATCCGTCAGCGAATTTTGTAACTGAAATTTGCCGCGTGTAGTTTGTTTTTGTGCATCCAGTTAAAAACGTTTTCATTACGCGCGTCGAGTCGCTAAAGGGCCAGGCAATGTTCAAGGCACAAAGCAACTAGGAACGAATCCAGAAAAATTGCAAACATATATTTCGTCGTTTTCACGTAGCAAATATTAACCGACAAAATAATTATCGAATGGATATTTGAAACAGTTTCGCTCGAGTAGTTCAACACTTATGTAAATAACCGACCACCCGGATATCCACCTGGGTATGTTTCATCAAAATTTTGTACGTTCCTCTTTGTATAATACTTTTTTACACAGAATTTTATAATTTATCCAAATTTGAGGACAAATATTATCCCGATTAATGACACACAGAGAATTTTGGTTATTTAGGTAAAGGTTAAACAACGATATTAGGGGAGAGTACAGACGGTGCTGGTCTAAATTCGGCTACTGCGTGATATTTCATTTTGATCCTGAAGGAATAAAAGTGGAGTTCGAGTAGGTGCAGAGAGCACGTTGCAGCTCGTGGTTCAATTTTTCAGGGGAAGAAGCAGAAATAGAGTCAATCACGAGATTAAGTCGTTCGATCAATGATCGGGCGATCAAGGAACGTCGACAGGGTATAGAAGGGATGAGAATCGAAGAAAGAGGGCGTGGGAGTTGAGGGTGAGCGGGGGCAATAAAACGATGGAAATATTGGAATCGGCGCAATATGATTCCACGACGGATCGCGAAATGAAACGAAACAATGTTTGCGTTGCGCGGAACGCTGGTCGTCCCTCTATCTATCTCACTCTCTCTCTCTCTCTCTCTCTTCCTCTCCGCTGTATCCACCCTCTCCCTCTCCGGTTCTCGCGCCCTTTCTCCATCCCTCCTGGCATTCGCCTTCGTCTCTCTCCGTCGCTCTCTCGACGCTTCTCTCCCCTCAACCGCCCCTCGGAATCGAGGATTTGTTAATATCGAGCGCCTAGCTAGTACCGTGCCAAAATGGCGGACGTTTAGTCGTTCCTTAGTTCAGGTTTAGCTGGACGTCGCGGAGTACAGGTCGATCCGGCCGCGTCTCGTTCGGGTTTACGACTTTACGGTTTTCCTCGTAGCGTTTCGTTCAGCCACGCACTTGCTCGTTATTCAAAAAATGCACGCGAAGCTTCCCCTCGGAAGCTTTTAATCCAGTACTGGCCTATTTTTCCTTGCCGTCTATATCTCTCCTCTTTCGTCCGTTTAGTTCGTTAACCATCGATTCGTGAATGGTTTCCGAACTTTTGTAGCGTAGTCTCTGCACACACCACGCTGTAACAATATTATTGTTTATCTACATTTCGTTTTTTTTCTCCGTTCTCCTTTTTCTTCATCAACACCCTTGTACTCCGAGAACTTTTCGGCACGCGAGCATTAACCGTCCGAGAAAAAGTTTCCGAGAGGATCGCAGAACCGGAAGTGTTGTTTCTCCGACGAAACTTCGAGGACGCGTGCAATTTAATTTTCATTTATCAATCGAGCCCGCGTCGCCGCTATGTTAGATCGGAATGTAAACAAAACAGTGCGCGCGATACGTCGGTCACAATGATTCCGAATGAAGGACGATGACGGTAAACAGAGACGGCCGATCATTATTGTATTTATCGAGCACGCTGTATATGAGCGCGCGTCGACGTCGGTCAAACAGTTGACTGCTTTTAAACCAGCGATTAAACAAGTAAACGTTGTCTAGTCGACGTTCGGGCAAACGACGCGCGTCCCGTGATCGCTGGTAATTAAGTCGGGCTAAATCAGGCCAAGGGAGCAATTTATCGAAATCCATCGATCGCACGAATCGGGAAAAGGGGAGAACTGGTGACGTGCCGCGGGCGAGGACCGTGAACGTTGCAGAATGTCGTCGAGCGGGGCCACCGTGTTGCTGAAGAAGAGGGAACGGACGCAGAACTGGATCCCGGAGGAGAAGAATGCCCTTTTTTCGTTGATCAAGGCTCACGCGAGCGCGATCGAGAACAAGAAGATCGACGCGGCCGCCTCCGCCATGAAGAACCTCGCGTGGCAGCAGATCCACACCGCTTTTCGCGGCAGATTCTCCACGGACAGAGACATCACCAGAATGAGGGAGCAATGGAGGCGGATGAAGGCCCAGGCTAGGATGGAGATGCACTCTTTTATCGAAATGGTGACTCCAACACCTGGACAAACTTCTTCGACACTCTGGAGCATCGATTTTTGCGTTTCGATAACCGAATCCGAAAATTGTTGTTGTTCAAGTAGTTCGAACTTGTTCTCCTCCGAAAACCGCAAGGTCCTCACCATCGGAACATCTTACGACTGCTACGTACAGTCGTATAATGAGAGGGAGGGAACATGCACGAAGTTCGACGGTTACAATGTATTCGTGTTCTACTATACATATAACGATGAAGTATAAGAGTGGGAGAATAGCTCGCGAGCTACAAGTTGGAACTCCCTGTTATTGGTTATAGAGACGCAAAACTGGCGTTGGAGTTACAGTAAAGTCCCAATCTATGTAAGCCGACTATCGATTCCGTACTGTGACATAGATCGGGACCGGACACTATTTCTTTGTCACCGCGTCTCGAGCGAAGGTTGATTCCTCGAGGGGTTGCCTCCCAGTGAAAGGGGTACGAACTAAATTAGAACGGTCGCCTCCGTCGCGCTTAGATTGGGACTTTACTTATCTTAAAATTCCCTAAAATTACTTATCTTAGAAGAAATGAAGATCGGAGGATACGATTTTCTTTCGTTAGCGTCGCGATTTGCGTTTCTACCTTTCTGATAATCCTTCTATTGTGCTGGAACCAAGCGACGCTAACGAGGGAAGATTGGGCTCGTTTGCTATGGGACAAACGCAATAGGAAGGTTGTGTGTTAGGTAAAGAACGTTGGTCCCGAGGAGGCGGCGAAATGTCGTCCGTCGAACCTTTCGATCGAGGTGTGGAGGCTGATGGAGAAAGCGAGGAAGAACGACGGGGACGGCGAGCGCTCCGACGAGAACAGCCAGGAGGGCCCGGAGAATTCGGTGAACACGGGGAACACTGTGAACACCACGAACACGGTAAACGTTCAAGCGATCCTGGACAAGCTGACGACGTCCACGCCGGAAGCACCGGTCAGCGAGATTAAGGTCGAAGCTGACAGCGACGAGTACAATACGGAGGAGGAGAGCCAGACCGAGCTCTTCCGGAGGAATTCGGACGTTCCAGAGAGGAAACGACCTCGGGTCGCCGAGGAGGAGGAGCCAATGGACCTTGCCGAGCAAAAGGGTCGAAACCGGGACATCACGGTTCGCCAATTCGATAATGGTACCCTTAGATTTACCCGTGAAAGTTCCCTTGCAAGATAAACCATCCGCGGTGAATCGAATCGGTTCGGGCTCTTTACCAGGGCAAACTTCGAACAATTCTCTTCGATCGTTCGCGAAATGCGGACCAATGCTTCCTCCAGAAACCGTTCGAACCAGGGATTGAAATAAACAATCTCCAGTCACGCTTTTTTAAACAAATTAAGTATATTCGATGCACTCTTTCGATCCTTGATTCGAAACTGTTCGCCACGGCCGAACTCGTTTAAATGAAATTCTCGTTTCGTTGTCGGCTAGATCTGGCTCTGTCCGTTTCGAAGGACAAGATCGATCGATCGGATGAGCAGGACGAATCGATTCAGAGGGCGGTGTGGATGTACGAAGCGGCCCAAAGGGAACACGACCTAAAGCTGAGGATGTTGAACATCGAGCTGGAACGGGCGGAGCTGCAGAAGCAAACAGCCATCAACGAGATGAAGACCTCTGAGATCAAGAGGCAGTTGGTCGAGAATCAGGCAACCGAGTACTATAGGTTGTACCTATCGCGTTTATTTTTGTTTACAACAAGCTCATACCTTTGTCTATAATAGTCATAATTGTTTGTTTCTCGCTCTGACGCACGTTACCTAACGAATTCGTGAATACTATTTATACAATATCTAATGCAACAATGTTGCAACGCACAAGGGCAGCTACCTATTGTGCTGGTCCGGAAGTCTTTGCTATTTTTAATATTGTGCTTTAATTGTTCTTGGTATACAATGTATTCATACGTTATATATGATATGTATCACATGTGCTTGAAGAAATAGAGTGTTTTTTTTTATTACTTTTAATATTTGAACGATAATCAAAATTGAACGGATACGCGAGAAAAATGGAATTATATTGCCGCCGTTGGAGCGCCAGCACGGTAGGAACGTGAAACTTCTTCCGCAGAGGGCGACACGACGATCTCTCGCGTTATAAAGTGTGTGGTTTCCATATTCGCCCGCAGTATCTACTTCAATCTACTTTGCTGTACTTTGAAAATTTTCAACCGAGAACAATGCAACGCGCAATTGCCCGCTTTTCACGGAATATGGCTTCGCTAAGGTAGAGAAGAATACATTTCGAGAAATTGTTCACGATAATATGTACATAAATATATATATACTGTTGTTTCACTGCGTCGTTCGTTTGGAGCCCGGCTTTTATCGCTGTTCACTGCACGTTGTCCGGTTGAACGTCGCAAACGTTGAATATTGACTCCCCTCGACCGTTTTTCCATCGCAATTCGTTTAAACAATTGAGATTCGATTTTCCAGCATTTTTTTATGAGGACTTTTTAGTCCCTGCCCGCACAATTTGGCGATCTTGGTCCATGTACAGCGAAAATTATGTAATACTCATAAATTGAATTATTAGAATAGACTGATATTTTCTTGCAATTTTTGACAATTACATGCTACAATGTTGCTATTTTGACAATTACACTTAGAATGTCGCATTATATTGGCAACCACACCCGTCAACAAAGAGTAACGATGACATAGGTAGTCACAGTGTATTTTTAACTGTAGTAGCGGTAGGTCAGGTTTCTATTGATAGCACGATTAAATAGTATTAATTAACCTCCTCGCGTGGATGTTACAGCCAAGTAAGAAGTATGTCCGGAGAACCTGGTTCCGGTGCTGGCAGAGGTGGTGGTAGCGGTGGTAGCATTCGTGATGCCGGTGGATCCTTTGGAAAAATGGAAGCTGCCCACGAGGATCAATATTTCTATAATCTGGTTGGTTGCTATAATCCAATGTAGCGGTGACATTTTGAAATACTTTATATAAACTAGGTTCGATTACAAAGATTGATATGCCAAACTTCTTTGTTTTAGCAAAAGGCGCAGTTCAAGAAACTGAAAGAAGACCTTCACGATGAAATCTCTTTCCACGAAGAACAAATCAAACGTCATCAAGAAGCCATAAACCGTCACAAAAAGAGAATCACAGACATGGCCCACGAATGAACTGGTTTCATTTTGGTTTGCTGTTCCAAAAGTCCCAGTGTGTTTCATAATGATATAATTGTTAAGGATCGCAGATAGTAATGGTGGTAGATATCATCATAACTGTACTTCTTTTTTAATTTCAGTGTTATACAATAGAATAAACTATATTGATTTTATTACATCTGAAATAAAAGGAAAAAGCCGTCTATATTGGTGTATTCACTATAACAAAGTATACTAAAGTAGTTTATAGTGATATCGTATATCGCGCGTGAACTATCGCTATAAATATCGATCACCTCGATTATTTTTCGCCGGCATTCGTATTCAACTGTTCTGCTGTTTCTGACAGAAAGTAACAAAATTTCTGTCAAATTTAACCGTTTAAACTACTACCATCCGCAAATTAATGTTTTCGCATTTTACCATACAAGATGTACCGATATATTTTACGAACATTAACGTCTAGAATCGGCAGGTACGGCATATCTACTAGATCGATATCGATTATGAATAGTAATATATGGTTAAGTCAATTAATCCAATGCAATTCCTTTATAAATTTCCTCTCTCGAAATAGCTCGAGATTTTTAAAAAGTAAATACAGTGATTCCAGTACCGACAAAACACCAAACGATACAGTTGCATACGAAGCCGAGTATTATTATAAGCAGGTAATATTTTTCAAACTAAATAACACATTAAAACAAGAGAAAGGTATTCATTAGCTGCGCTCCTCAGGATAAAGAATTGCTAGAGATACTGAAACAGAAGCTGCAAGAGGAGATAAAATGTATGCAGGACGAAGTTAGGACGATGCGGAACAAGATGGACGAATATAATCGCAACATCAACGAAAATCTTCGGTTTTTAAAAAGTCTCGAAAAGGATCTATCGGCCAGCGATAAAAAATAGAATGATGTATTTTCTATTATGTATTTATCCGTCTATTAATCTACTTTCTGTTTTTATAGTCACTGTACCAGTCTGATAAATCCATTTGATATCATATCATTCATTCAATCCGTACAAACATACATATATAATGTATTTACAGTTGAATCGATAACTAGAAAGACATATAATGTTATCTTGTGCAATCAAAAATTTCGACGGTTTTATTTAACTTGTTTATTTTCTATTATAGAAGATCGAGTATAGAGGAATTAGTTGAAACCGTGTTCAAATTTAGCGGGGCGTCGCTGGCGAATAGTTGGAGCGTCCACCGCGGAGCGGCGCGCGCATCCGTCCCAAGATGGCGGGGGCAGCGAGCGACGAAAGCGGCCGATCGACGCGCCCTCAGTGTCTCGCGGTTCATCGATCAGTGTGGTGTGTGTCGCGTTGTTGCTCCGGTGGATTTTTTTGGTGGTTTGTTCCTGCCTTGGACGTACGCGTACATTTTTCGTTTGGTTTTCTCGAGCGGTGAGCGCGGTGTTGATCGAGGCAGGGGGCTCGTGAACGGGCCCACAGAGCGGCAATTCAGAGAGGACAAAATGCAACCGAGGATATACGGGATTCTGATCAGCACGGCCGTCATTCTCGCGGGATGCAACGCCGCTACCGAGGTGAGTGCTGTTCCATTCCTTTCATCTTTCTCTGTTCTGTTACGATCTCTCCGACACCGTTTTCGTTCCCACTTATCCGGACCGCGTCCCATGGAACGGTATCCCAGTCGCGATGACATCGGACGCGCGCGTTCGATAAATATTTCGAACACTCGATCGTTTGTCTTCCTCGATGCGTTTCTCCGTGCGAGACCCCTCCGTAGAATTCGTACACACCGAGAAAAAGTATTCTTGCACTTTGGACGACACGATTTTTAACGGGCAACTCGACTTACGCGTTCACCTTTCTCCACGCTTTCTGTGCAGAATTGCTGTGAATTATCGTTGAACAATTTTTACCTCGGGGCTGCTTCGGAGCGAATGTTGACAGCTGACAACAAATGTCTGCCCATGAATATTTATCCGCAGCCACTTCTGTTCTTTGATCTCGGTGATCAGGATTTATTACCGCATTCTAAGATGCAGCTTTCTCCCGTTGTTTACACATTGCAGCGAATTGCCCAGAATTTGTTTACTCGACGGTCAGCGGTGTATAGACTGATAGGGCGACGCTTGGTCGACTGGGTTAGCATGGTTCCCTGTTAATTATCGGTTTTCAAAGAAGGTCCAATACCTCTTGAGAACTATTCTTACCTGCCTGTAATTGCAGTACGCGTTACGTCATGATTTGTGCGTCTTTTCACGGTCCACGACTAAGACGCCGTTTCGAGAGACTGGAGCTTGTAACCGTGTCTGCAAAGTTTTCGAAAATTCCAATGTAGACGGTTATTGTTTACCAATATCTGAAAAAATTCAATTTACAATCGGTGATTTTTTTCAGCAACATTTTCGACAGACCACCGGTAACTACCGGTCCAATTGGACTGCGCGCGTTCGTATTGGAAAATAAACATTCTCGGCATCGCTTTCACAAAATGAATTTTTCGTAATTTTCACAAGTTGCGAGTAATTAATAAACGTGTAACCACAGGGTAATGATAACAATATTCGGGCGTTATTGAAGCGGGCATTTCGGAAGGGGTGGATGTATAATATTATGTACGTGTAATGGCGATAGTTACATAGGTTTTTATCCTGAAATGCAAGCATTGTTTGTCCATCGATCGGCGGGATTTTTCGAGGCAATTCTTCTTGTTTCTCCTCGCGACCATAAGTTCCGGATTAGTGACTCATACCCGAGGATTTGTTTGCATTCATCGACCCTCGGGTTTTGAGGGCAGGCTCCATTCGAAGCACGCTCGTGAATCTCCCCCCACAACTATGGTCGTAAATAACAAGGTCAGAATTCTTGACGAGAATGCACTTACGTACACACTCCTGGGACGCAGTTGAATTTATTCGTTTTTGTTCTCCCAACAACGTCCCCCGTTCGGTTTCTACAGGGTGTCTTGATGTTCGTTCAACATCCGAAAAAGAGGATCCCGAGATCGTTTGAAGCAACATTTTTCTTTGCAAAAATTGCGTCCGTAACTTTGTGAAGGAGTCATTAACGAAAAACATGAGTTATTATATAGAAAAGGTCTGCCTACTCCGATTTCGATGAAATTTTAATATGTTATGCAGCAACACATTCTGAACAAGTTTTTCCTTTTCCAATATAGGGGGTCGTTTTTAGTTTTCCAGATGTTCGCAAAAAACTATTGCTAATACTGTATTGAATGCTCATTGGATTTTCGTATGCATGGTCCTCTCCGCCTTCTTCACGACCTAACCACACTCATTCTATTCGCATAATCTTTGCATTGTAGCTGTTATCTAAAATTTGAACTAATAGTGGAAAAATGGAGGAGACGGAGAGGACCACGCATACAAAAATTCAGGAGTAGTCTTTACAAATTGAAAATTTACCCTATATATACGTCACCAGTTATAGTGTGAGACCCTGTTTTCTCTCTTATCCCCACACCGTGTTTACAAAACAGAAGAGTAAACAGACGACGCGCCGTGCAAGAATACCGAAAATTCAATATAGTATTAGCAATAGTTTTTTGCGAATATCTCGAAAACTAAAAGTGACCCTCTCATATTAGAAAAGGAAAAAGTTGTTCAAAATGTCGAAATCTATAAAATATTAAAATCTCATCAAAATCGGAGTAGGCAGACCTTTTCTATATAACTACAAAAACAGGAACCAATCAGAGCGCGACCTAGACGCGTGTTAGCACAGTTGGCCCGGTGCGCCAACTGTCAATTGGTCTACTGTGCTAACACGCGTCTAGGTCGCGCTTTGATTGGTCAGTGTTTTTCGTTAATAACTACTTAACAGAGCCACGGACGCCATTTTTGCAAAGGAAAATGTTGCTTCAAACGATCTCGAGAACCTCCCATTTACGAATGTTGAAGGAATTTTGAGACGCTCTGTGGAATAGTGTTTGTATACTGTTTGTATATCGTGCAACGGTCGCTCCGCACGCGTGGCGTACCACGTTTTATAGAAGACTCGAAATGGCCGCACTTAGGGCACATTGAGAAATAATGAAACGGTGCTTGCAGTTCGAGTCGAACCTTATAGGAAAACTTGGATGGTGATTAGTATAACGTACCGGTGAACGAGTCCTGTGTTTGCTACCAATAACAGTGCAGTATACTATACAGTATAGGTCACGTTCGTATACCGGGTGGCCAGCGAATAACCATAACCATTGCTCTAACGGAACATTAACTGGAACAACGATATTTTTAGCATACGAACTTATCTGATGTATTGGTCGATAGATTTATTTGCGAACATGCTTAACGCGATAAATTTTATCTATATAGTGGTCGGTTGCAACGAGATAAGTGAATTACATAAATGATAAATTCATACAGTGATGCAACCAAATCATCCACCATTGTCGATTTACTAAAGTTAACCATTAGCACTCGAGTGCTGGTTGAATTATTAAATATGTTGGTATCTAATCAACAGATCTCTATGCATTTCTAGCAAATCTGAGTAGATGAAATACAAAATTGTAGGAAAATTTTGAAAATTGAAGATGATATATGATTTCTCATCTATTAAAATTATTAAGGGAAGGAAGAATTTTATTTCGTGCAATCGACGCAATTTTTATTTTGCATAAAGATCCGCAGTTTGCTAATCAACCACCAAACATTTAAGTAGCTCCGTGTGCAAAGGGTTAACATCGAACAGTTCTATTTTGTGAAACGGTTGATTTTTCGAACAATGTAGATTATTTTTTCCAGAAAGATAAATGTAAATATTGCACCGGCGAATTTTCCAAGCGATCGAGTCACCGTGAATTCGGGTGGAAATGTGAAGCGTTCGATTTTATGGGATTCACGAATGCGGTTGCGGTTTCGGGGTTGTTAGATTAGCGGAATTTTGTTAGATTAGTGAACGCGATTGCGGTCGGTGTTCCCAATGTTGTTGGATCAGCGATGGCGGTTGCGGTTCCAGTTTTGTTTCATTCCCGGTCGCGCGGTTGCGGCTTCGGGATTGTTCTATTAGCAGAATGCAGCTGCGGTTTCGATTTTGTTGCACCGGAGGATACGTTCCCCGTGTTTTCCAGTTAGTAGATCCCGAGAATACGGTTGCGGCCGTGGGGTTTTGTTGGATCGGCGATTGCGGATGCGGCTTCAATTTCCTGCATCTGGCATCTCTTGATAGAATATCGCGAGGCATTGCGAGGCTACGAATAATTAAATTAATTCAACCAAAACTGTCGGCTTTTAACCGTTTCAATGTTCCTGCAAAAAAATTACAAAATTTCTCCGAATGTCCATCCTTTGCTCGCTAATATTGTATTTATTTATAGACGATAAAATATTTTTTATTTGTTAACTATTACATTCATACAGCTACTTCCATGGGAACTGTGTCGATAAATTCCGTTATTCTAGCAGATACTATAATCAGAATTGCACACATTCCAAATAAGTACAATTTTGTCATTCTTGTAAAGTAAAACATTTTAATCGATTTTAGTACCAGGTTTACTATTAAATGCAAAAGGTTATAGATAATCGTTGGCTACACGTGGATTGATCGCGTTTGTAAATTTCTCGAGTTTGAGGGTTGAAACAAGAAATAACATAATAATCTATGTACACAGAGAGTTGAAAGAAAGCAGCGGTGGTATAATTGTTCTCGAAATTTTTCATTGGGGGAGAAACAGCATATTTTGCGAGACGAATCTCCAGCATTATAGACGAGGAGGAGGAGGGGATAAAAGCGTGGCAGCTTTTTCGCGGCGAGTAAAAATCCTGTCGATCAATTGGCCGGCGTCAGTGGCCGAAAAGAATACCGAGCAAGGAAAACAAGAGGGCCGGCTCTCTCCTCGACGAAGTATTTATCGGTGCTCGAAAAAAACCGCCGAAAACGGGACAAGCACCGCGCGATAGGAAGTTGTTCCAGTTTCACGGCGGCGGTGGCGGTGGCTGCTGTTGTTCTTCAAACGAAATTTATCGATCGGGGATAGGCGGAAGGCTCTTCCTCTTTTTTTCCCTTTTTTTCCTCATTTTTTCTTTTTACTTTATTTTCGGAGCGACGTCAATGGAAAAATTGTTGGCGCGCTGCACCGCACCGCCGCTGCCTCGATTCGTCGAACGGGGAGAACCGCGTCGCGGAAATTAATTGAATTCATTTCAGTTAATTATTGCGCGTGAACACAATGAACAACTGGGTATCGTGCTTCTCCCCCTCCTCGCTCCCTTGCCGTGCATTTGTCCATTCGGGTGCAATTCGCTGGAATTAATAACGATTTCTATTTACGTAAACTTGAGCGTATTGATATCTGGAAACGCATTAACAATCTGTAAGCGAATAATATGTACCGAGCCGTGTGCCGGCCGCGATTTGTTGATTTTCCGTGATCCGATGGTTTTTCTGTGAATTGGATTTTCCACGGAGGGGAAAATGCCTGCTTGCCCGTTAACAGCTGAACGGCCGCGTTTACTCTTCATTTGTACTGCATTATATCTGCGTAAATCAGCATTAAATCTGTAATTTATGCGGGAAAGATAAATCTCGACGCGTTCGCCATACATATATGGGTCACAATCATTTCAATTGAAGAGCCGGTAAGTCACCGACGGGGGCGCGGGGTAACGAATATTGCGTGGATGATTCACCTGAATGCCTTTTCGAGTCTAGCAATCGCGTTCTCTCCATAAATCTCACTTCGTTACTTAGAAGCACGTTCGTTTACGTCACGATCGTACTCGACTACCGAGCAGAGTGCATCGGATAATTGTCAACTTTAAATCCCTTCCGCAGGATAAGATTTACGATAGGGCATCGTCCGTGACGGTCCTCAACGATTCGTATTAATTTTTCCCGGGAAGATCCAGGATCGTATCGTATTCGCTAACTTTCTTTCCAAATTAGTAGAGTACTGCAAAATGAACCCTTAGCAGTCGAGGGGTGACTCGGAGTCACCGATAAAACTTGCCGTGCGATTATTCACAATATTGTGTACATTATAAAATACAGTTGAGGTATTCATTTTGCTTGTATATCAAAAGCACATTTTGCTATAACAATATTAATCATATATTCATGTAAATTGATCCAGATGTTTTCTTTGAAATACGACAGAAGTTTCGCTCCAATCTAATATATCGATTTCACGTCCATAAAATGAAAAGGATCATTTACAATGGAATTACTCTAGGTCGGCAAGAAGTTTCCATGTTCAAGTTATAATAGTTCCGACTGGGAAGAGTTAATACTAAATCGGCATGCACGATTGCGTTGACTTAATATTATCGAAAAGAAGATTATCAAGGCCTTGTTGAACCCAGTGGAATGATCGAGCAGCCTGTCGAAGGGCTTCCCGTCGTTGAAACGTTAAAAAGGAGGATGAAATGAACGGTTACGCGCGAGGAGACAAGTTGCTCGGAGTCGAGGAAGAACCGAGAGAAGGGTGGTTGATCGATGATCGTCCGTAATTAGAGTATTGTGGGATTCCGCCGAGGCGAGCGTGACAGCAAGAAGCCCTAAAAGCCGTTGTTTCCACGGAGCCATTGTCCTGTCGCGTCGGTATTCCACGGAGGTACACGCAGAAATCGGTCGTGCCAAAAGAGGGTGGCTGTGGACGAGGGGGACGGGGGGATCGAGGGTTGGGAGCTAGGCTCTCTCTGGCAGCGTTGTCCCTAAGAATTCGCCCGAAGCCGGGGACACAATGACCCCATTCCTTTCCAACGGCTACGATCTGCGCAAATTCGCCGCGTGACTCGCGTTTCGCCGGTGAAAAACGGGTACTGCGGGGCGGCCCGACCAAACCCGGTCCGGAGCAGATCGGTGGACGGCAATCCTGCCTCGTTAACCCTTTCTCTGCGGTGTGTCTTCCACCAATATGCTCTGCGGGCACTCGAGTCGCGAACAAGACGGTATCCACGCTTCGCCATTACTGAATTTACCAGTTATTTCGAGTCACACGATTTTAAACTGTATTAATTAAATGTAATTCTTACGATATCGTCAAAAATGAATTTCAACATTTTATGGAACTCGTTTAGTGTTAATATCCTTTTCCCTTAAATATCTCGAAACAAGATATACATGATTTGCATCGCTTCTATAATTATGGACACGTATAAGAGAATAACGGAGATGATAATAATAATAACGAAGATAAACGTAGCCATGCTAAAGTTTGCGAAACGATGGAAAATGTCAGGTCTCGTCGAAGGGGTGAAATTCCTTCGCGCGCCAACGTTTGTGCAGAGTCGTTCCTCATTTTCTGCCTTGGAAATTGTAGTCATTCGGTAACTCATTCAATTATTCGATCCCGCGTGCAAGCATTCATGTAAATGCAACGGGCGTGTGCGGCTGAAAGCATTCGTAAAATTTTATGCGAAATTCCTTCCCGGAACAATGGAAACACTGCCGTGGATCCAAATGGTCCGCATTCGGGTCAATTTGACTCGTAAAAGGGTATTTAAACTCGCGGTCGTTCCCGGTATTGTGCTACTTTGCGACCGCGTTTCACGTGATTTTCGTGTTTCTCATTTTTCCAACTGATTCCAATGCTTTTTATTAGCGCTCCTTAGCCGCGCGGTCCCGTATCGATCGGTTTCGATATCGGTGATAGAAATATAGAGTCGAGAACATCGAGACGAGTGCTGCGGCATCAGACGGATCCCTGAACTTTAATTTGCGTCTTGGTTCTATCCGCCAACTCGATTCCCAAAGCGTTAAATCATCGGAACGTCTGAAACACGATGAAAACGAACAACCCTCGTAGAATTATTATATTTTAATCTTAACCGAGATCATGGGGCGCGGTGCTCTGTTCGAGATCGCCGGGAAAAGTGGAGAAACTGTGAAATGGAGAGGAACGGTGCTCCCTCTCTCCCTGGGGAGGTCGTAAATCGTTTAAGGCGCGTTTACATCGAGTCACATTTTCCAATCACGTGGCCTTTAATCCGAACGGAACAACGAAAGCGAGGGAGGGAAGTTTTAAGCCCGCGACCACGGTTCCATGAACGGGCGGGGACGTTGAAATATCTGCGGTCTAATAATCGCAGCGTAGCATTCGCGCGGGACACATGCATTCCAGCCGAGGCGGATGGAGGATGGCGGTCTCGCCTTAATCGGAGAAGGGACAACTTATAAATATGCGTATCATATCGTATCGCCGCGGACACCTTACGTAATCGACAATAAAGAAATCGCAACCGTTTCGTGCCTCCTGCGAGAGAGTAGCCATTTTGTTTGGCAATCTGCTGTGCTCGACGCGTACCACCGTTCCGAGCACCATCACGGTTCATTCCGTATGATATTTGAAATTTTACGTCGAAGTCGGACGAAAACGTAAACCGATTACGCATTACACATCAGGATTACATTTAAGCTTCAACTTCGCGCACTCTTCTCGTGGAATTTTTTCGGATCATCAGCCACCAACTTGAACGCGTTCATTTATGTTTTATGGAAATGATCACTCGAATGAATTAGGGGTTTCTTTCTATCGACGCAAGCTTTATGCGAAAAGATTTACTTCCTCCGAACGTGCAATAATATTTACCGATTCGTGTTTCTCGAAGTTTTTCGTTGCCAGAATTCATTTTTCAAGTTTCGTATATTGACAAAAATTTTCTTGCATTTTTTAGAAGAACTGAAGGTGTAAATTTTTTGTATATTAACATATATTTTTGACTCATAATATTCTAACTGGCATATCGAGAGGAATTCAACGACCTATAATAACATTGCATTAAACCTTGTAATAACGCTTCAACAGTTTTGGCCACAAAAAGCGGGTTTCCAACCCATAGTGCATTGCAGAGACCAAATGCATGCAGAATGCAAACCACGATTTACGAGATGGTAATTGTTTCGCGTCGGTCAGGAATTGGTTTCCGAAATAAAAAAAGTTGGTGCTTTCTCCTATCGTTCGAACGTTAAAATGGCGAATCCTCGGACGGCAGAAGTTTTCTCTGGAGCAATATAGTCGAGCGTCGGTGTTGCTCTCTCTCCCTTTGAACAGACTGAATGGATTATTGCTCTCGTAGCTGGAAGCTAATCAAGCCCGGAGAACGTTTCGGATTAATGGGTTCCAGCGCGAATAATAACCAACTCCTAACGTTAAATTGCCCCGGTCGTTTCGTTAATTATTTGCGCTTCCGTAATTAATTCTAGCCGGCCAGTCTTAATTCTTGAACTTTTCCGGGAATTCCAGGGCGGATGCCGCCGTTGCACCGCGTCGATTATACCGTAATAATTTTCGTTTCCTCTTCGGGTACGAGCGTCGACGTCGTTTATCGTCGCGTTTACGTTCGTTTCGTTAATGGTTTACCGATAATACTGAAAAAAATGTCGCGAAACGCGAATTCGTTGTTTCGATAATTGTATCGAACGTTCGTACGATGACTTATCGAAGCAATAATTACATAGCTCGGGGCAGGTTCTGTCGAAACATTTCATCTCGAAAGAGCAATCCGCGCTGAAAACCATTAAAATATTTTTACCTAGCACGGCAGAACAAATAGCACGATTAATTGTAGCGGCAGCAGCGGTTCTCGGCTGCGATAAAAAAATTATATCCAGTATCGATAACGTTTTTTTCTTTTGTTATTGAACGACCAGTTGGGAACCTCTGCCGGGGAATTTCGCATGGCAACGCGGATTTATGAACGACGGGAAATAAATAATGAAACGTAGTGGAAAATGCGGAGAACATTCTAAATACCTATTGTAGATATACGTACCTACATTTATAGGCTGAGCAATTCGTTAGCGAATAGAGGAACGGACGTTGAAATGATCACGATGCGGGAATATATTAACGGGGGAACGGTGAATCTCTTCGCAACACGGACCGATAAATAATTCCGCGAAATTCCGACGTCGTGTTCGTGCCAAAATAAACGGCCGGCAGAATGTTCAGAATGGCTGGGAAGCCGCTCGCCGACCCTGTTCCGTCAAAGAGAAAAGAAAACGATGCTGGTATCTATCTTTATTACAAACCGCGCCGCGGCGTGTGGTCGATCAGAATTGCTACACTTGCGTTTACCGAGAACTATCCAATTTGTACGCACTCTCGAAATCCGTCGAGAGTCAGCGCCATTTCATCGTCATTTTCACGGGATACTTCATTTTCCGTAAAATTTGCAGCGTTCGACGCCAGAAAATATTTCTTGCTATTTATTAAGAACAAATTCAGTTTGCACGGATGCGAAATTGGACACGAATTCGAAGCAAAGAACCCGTATTGGCGGCCGAAGTTCCATAGTTTCTGCGGTCCGATGCGAAAAACCGGCGGACGGAATGTCGGAATAAAGCGCAGCCAGTGGAAGTGAACGAATCGTCGAGAAGAATGGAATGAAATGTTTTTTACCGAGCAACATTTTCTGGGGAATCGAGTTTGCGTTGGTTCGAGGCAGTAGCTGGGTGCGGGCGGGTGATTTAAAAAACGAAGACTTCGTTACGCGTTTTCGATTCTTGTTCGGGATCGCGCGAAATCACGGTGCTTCCGTTTCGAGGGTCTTGCGTGTAACGCTCTCGTGTATAATTCGACGGGGGAAAATCGTGCGCCGCCTAATTATTTTCGCATGTCCGCGCGACTCGACGCGTGTATCTCGCGATTATCCCGAAATAATTACGCGCGGGTTCGCTCATGAGAAAAAGTGGCTTACAGTGGATCCGCGGGACACGGGCGACGTTCATTCTCGCGGATATCGCAAAAATTTTTCATTTCGCGCCCGAACGCGTGTTTGGCTTCGGTTAATTAAAATCCGCGCGGCGGACCGGCCCCGTCCGCCGCCCCTGCCTGCATCTTTGTGTATATCAATTTTCCGCTGGCGGACGATTGGACGCGCGCTCGCCGCGTATTTGCTCGTTTATTAATAATTAATTTGTGAACGGTGTACAAGCCGAATCCGGGGCTCTTTGTTTGGAAATTAGAATGCAAATCGGTGTCGAGCGAGAGAGGCCGGAGCCGTCGACGCTCGAGGACGTCGCTGTATAATCGATCTCCGTCTCTTTCTCTCCCTCTCTCGCTCAGTCTCTCTACGTAAACACGGGACGACGACTGTTCGGAATTTTGAATGACATTACGCGTCAATGGGGGTTACTACGTGCCACCGGCTAATGTATTCCATTCTAAATTCCGACCGGGAGATCCCGACGCTGCGTCGCGTCGCCTAGCTCCGATTCCTACACCGAAATAAACCGAGCTCTCGAGCATTGACCGAGAGGAGACTGTAAACAAACGATAGGATTTGCCGGGGCATCGTGTACGATCCCCTCTGATCGCCATTGTCGATCGTTATTGCCGATCTACCATCGTCCGATGCACTCCGTTCGACTAGAATCAATCGGCGATGCAACTCGAGACGTTTCCAAGGAAACGTCACAAAATGATTCTATCTCGCATCGATTCAAACGTGTGGATATGTGTGGCGAGAATCAGAAACATAATGAGTGAGAAAAATTGTGGCTTCAATCGAAACACTGTAGCTCGAGAGGCATCGGTCGCTAAAAAATGTGACACCATGCGGCTCGGGTACATCGGTGAGATTACACTAATCAAACTTCTTTATTTTTCATTATTTTTTGAAGGCACCTCGATTACCATATTTGTGGCATTTTTTAAATAAAAGTCATACCAAGTATGATATAATTCCGATGATGTTTACTTGTGTAATAGACAATTAAAGTTTCGGGCGCGAGCCTTTGAAACAACATTTAAATGCTCGGTTCAATTCTCGTGCGAGGACCAGAAACACGAGTTTTCGGTCGTACGAGAATCGAGCAACGAAAATAAGGCGAGCAAGGCAAGGACGGAATAGAAAATTGGAGAAGCGGATGGACAATGGGCACAGCGCGTAATTAGAATGCAACTCGGCCGCCGAATCGATAGTTGCCCGGGATTTATCTGATTTCATTGTCGATTTAAATCAGCACCATCGGGAAGCGAAACAATCGCGGGCATTCGGTTACAAATAATCCCCATGGCGCTGCCGCTTCGAGGAGCAAAAAAGAAAAAATAGCAGAATCGGGGAGCGGACGCAACAAGCGCTCTCCAGACGCGCCCGATGCATATTTATGCGACGAGAAACCCGCTGGATCACGACGAGACTCTCGATCTTCGTCGCTCTTGCTCCATCTAAAGACTTCTCTGTCGGGATCTTTGACTTCGATAATGGCCACTGATTATTAATTTCGACTTGACGCCTAGTCGGCGGATCGTTTTCACAAACATTTAGTATCGCTAATTGAATGATGAAGAGCCCTTGTTCGTTGTATGTATCGGATGATAGCATAAGTTCGTGTAGAATCAGCCATTCCATGTTTATACGATTTTAAGACACCTAGTAGACATATGGAATTAAATAGTTGGCAAATCTTTAAAGTCTTAAAGTCTTAAAGTCTTAAAGTCGAAGGGTTAAAAATAAATTGGGAGTCAGGTTACGGCGGAGAGAGTGCGCAACAGCAGGAAGGGTGTCCGCGATGGACAAGTCCGCGGAAATCGATCCGCGTCCCCGTAAAAATCGTGAAAAGGGAACCCGAAGCGAAAAGGAAAAACTGTCGGGGTGCCTTTGACCAGACAGGAAGGCAGGAAGGCCCGAGGAAAATGGCGTCGGGGGTGGAAAAGACGACGAGAAAAGTTGTCGCCCGCGGGACGAACGACGCAAGATGGATGAAACTTTTTTCGAGCCTCGGGGATTCGCCGCGAAAACTGGAAAGCTGGAAAGTAACGAGCAGCCAATTTCCAGGGGACGTTTCCGCCATTTTTCCGGCGGCCGTTTCGAACGATTTCCGATTTTCGGACCCTCAGGCCGGATAAGGGGCCCGAGCCTGCTGCACCCACCCGTAATCGATTCCTCGACGAGAATTTAAGTCGAAGCTAAATTGCTTCGGATTTCGCTCGAGAAAGCAATTCCGAGACCGTAGAATTATTGTTAACCGTTTACTCTATAATGTAGAATCGGACCAACTTTTTTAAAGAATATTTTCGATGGTAGATCAGACTTCTAGTCGTCGGACATTTTATCGAGCGTTATGGATTCGTTTTTGAGAGAGATCTTCGATTCCCGTTCGTTACTCCTTCGTTCTACTTAACAGTCATCGGCAATCCCTTTGTTTTTGCCAGTGTAATTACTCGTTCCCCGTTTATATTCGTGTAAGAAGAAATCGAAGCGACGCGCGACGGTTGACGAACGAATTAGGTTCGCCACTCGCGGACCAGTAATTATCCGTCACGAACGGTGACTGAAGTTTGCTGTCGGGATCTTGGACCGTGTTCCTGGGGATCTTGATATACGGCGCGTTGAACTCCTTTTGCATTTGTCCCTTATTTGTTGCGATCGTTCATTGAACCCTAACGTAAGTTATTAATCGAGTTGGATTATTTGACCTGATACGCCACAATCAAGTCGTAGGAGTTCCCATAAAATATTCCTACAAAATGTCCGCATGGTCGACTGCTACGCCATTTTCACTTTCTGCCTCTACTTGCACACACACCTACATAGGTATGCTACTATTGCAGCAGGTGCATAATCGATGAAACAGAGGTAGACAAATCGAAGATCGAGATCAAGAGAAAAAGTAGCAAGAAAAAATTGCGACCAAAGAGAAATCGCGTGTTAGACCGCACAGGTCCGCATAATTAGCTCCACGTTTGCGCGCTGCTTATTAAGCGTGTGTTAACGAGCCAATCTAATAACGATGTATGAACAGTGAACGCTGGTTTCCGCGATTCGGCGAAACGCGAAGATTTTTAACAGCGTTTTCGCCGAGGAAAGAAACCGAGTAATTAGAGAGCGTTGGAACGTGTGTGCATCGATCTTCGTTTTTCGATTAATTAGGGGCGAGTAAAGGTACGGCTCGCAGTTCTTTCATTTCGGCGATTAAGCGTCGGATAAAATGCAGAATTTCGCGAGCGGACAGAATCGGCGGAATTAGGAGGACGAGTGAGAAAATGTCTGGACCACCTTCGTCCGATAATATTCAGCTCTCGGTGGAAACGCGAAAAAGTGAGGAGAGAAGGGAATTTCAAGATGGAGTATCGCGGCGAGCAGAGAGAGAGAGAGAGAGGGATAGAAAAGGCGGGAAAATTGACGGCTAACGAGAGAGAAAAAGGAGAGAAAGAGAGCTGTCGCGCGACGGCCGCTTATTAGGGCCGTTTCGCGTGCAACGATTTCTTCGAAATTTCAATGTTCGTGGAAAAGCTCGAGTCGCGGGGGCGGTACTGGTTCGTTCGATGACGCATCGCTCGCGGAATACTTAAATTTCATGGGGAAAATTACGTTCCGACCTCGATCCAACCGAGGCGACTCCTCCTCCTCCTCTCTTTCTCTATTTTCCTCGGTTCCGGGGAGCGATCGCGTGCGCCGCGATTAATCACGATACAAATCGACCCAGTTACGATCTCGAAACGCAACGCCGGGAGACTTTAATGACCGGTTTGCCCGTTCCCTCTGAACCCCAATCCTACGATCACGATTTTCCCGTGATTTTTTTCGGCGGATTCCCCCATTGTTGCGCAATTGCAATCTCGCCGATGAATCGCGGCTATTTCCTTCATCAACGAATAAATGAAACGTGGCGCACTTGCTAGGCTTAGGCCGTCGATCTTTTATCCGAGTTTGTCGGTAACGAACTACATACCGAGTTCAACAGAGCTTTCGTTTCCAAACGTAAAGCATTGCAATCTCGTTCGTTTCAAATGGCTGGCGATGCATCGTTCGGAATTGTTTTTACCAATCTGCAGTTGCATGGACTCTGAAGAAATTACAACGATGCTTCCATCGGGAAGAGTCTAAATAAAATCAACAAGCTCGTTATCTCTACGTCCCCCCCTCTCTCTCTCTCTCCAATCGAGTTGCTTCGAAAACCTCAGCTTGGAATCGTGGTGAAATTAGCTAAAGATCCGCGATGCAATTCGAAAGACTTTAGAAGCGAATGGGAGATTCTTGCATCCGTTGTTCCCTCGGAAACGATGCAGAGTCGCTGCCGAGTGGGCGTCAAGAAAGCTCGAGGTCCTCGATTGCTCTCGTGACGGGGTCGGTCGATTACTATGATAATCTATGCGGAGGGGGCAGAGATGTGTGAGAAACGGAGGACCAACCCCCTTGAGGATCGCAGGATTCAAAGAAGTTCGCATAAAACAGAAGATTTCGTCGAGGGTTGAGGTCCCGAAGAAACGACCGTCCGCAGGATAAAACGTGGTCCTGAGGTTCGTCGTTCGCGTTGAGGACGGAGTTTTGCAGACTGCGTTTGGATCGCGGGATCGTACGGTACTCGCGAGAGGTGGTTAAAAAGGTTAGCTCCACCCAAACACGCGGGCATTGATCAAAAGTGACCCAGAAAAGGCTCGTTCGTTAATCTCATTTAATTTTCATCGTCGCCGTCCGCTCAAAGTAACCCGAAAACCCGTCAACCCGTCGCGCAAGCCGCCCCTCGATCCCTCCGTTCTCCCAGCGACCCAGAAAACTCTTCCTTGACCCGGTTCCTGGCTTTTCGTTTTCCCTGGTGCTCGCCGAGCATCGATAGGGAAGTGACTAACGGGGACAGTCTTAAGAAATGGATGAATCGTTCGCTGAATGCCCAGCTATTCGAACGGTGAACGGCTCACGCTCTCCCCCACCTTCACCGGCGAATATTAAATTCTATTCCGTGGAATTTGTCTTCGAGTTCTCGTCGCCCTTTCACCCTCGACCCTTTCCCACCCATTGAACGCGAGCTACTTTTCCCCAACTACCATAGCAGCTCCAACTGGTTTTAAAAAGCAGGATGATATCAATCTTCTCTGTGTCTCTCAATTGCAAATAAACGAGCCACGGTAACATTTTCAGCGGAACGGTATTATTCTTCTATAACAGCGTGATCAAATTCGCCGACTCGACGTTTATATCAATTATTCGGGATCCTGCTAAATCCCTGCCAGTTTTACGAACCTTTTGAGGAATAATAATTTCCTTCGTTAACCGAGTCGTAATTAGACCTCCGTATCTTTGCGCGTTCTCGGCATTTGTATGTCTGCAAACTACCGCGAAAACGTACCGCGTTAACGAGCATTAACGACACTCCCATTTTATTCGCTCGATCTTTCGGTCCTGGGAAAACGAACGTTCCCGTTCTCGACTTCCTATAAAGTCCCGGCGTTTATGGTATTAATTAACCGCTCCGCGAGAGCCCGCCGGCGTGTCCGATCTTTTATTCGATCGCTAGCGGCCAGGATTTTTAGATTTCGAGTTTTCTGTTCCGGAAAGGGGCCGTTTAATCCGCGCGTCGATTCTCCGCAGCTGTTGTCAGACTAAGTTAATCCGACGAAGAATGAAGTATCCTTTGAACGCGCGTGTATGCATCGAGAACCGGCTGCGTTTCATCGGGTTCCGAGGCGGACGCGAGAAAAAAGGAAAGAGAGGAACAAGAACCGAGGGAAGAGGGGAAGAGGAGGAAGGTAGAAGGGTTTCGATGCACGACGTCGAACCGCAAAGGGCTGCGAAAGCAAGTTGCAACGTTATCGTCGGGGAACGAGGGCCGTTTAGCGTTGCAACCGGCGAGCGATAGCAAATCGTTCCGCGCATACAAACTCCCGTATTAATCGTCGACGCTGTAGGTCGGTGTAGATCCTCCCGAGATACCACCAGGTTTAATAACGGCTCTGGTTATCCGCAGATCCTCCTCACCGCCTTTTCCTCTTTTTTACCATTTCAATTTCTTTTCGATTTTCCTTAACCCGGCTCTTGCATTTCATTGCGCTCTTGGCGCTGTGCACACGGTGTCCCAGGAGTTAACGACCACACGTCGTCGTGGTACATCGTACAGGTCCAATTTGGGAAAAAAGTGGATCTTTTGAAACCCTACTACATTGACATTTGTGACAGCAGCAGCACAAAATGAATTAAAAACTACACATACATACATTGGATGACTCTCGAATGTACTTTTTACTACCCAGATTGATCAGCTCCGGATGATCTTTTATTCGAACCACCGGAACAAATGTTGGGAGGGCGTCGTTTCAACAGGCAATTGGCACCGGACCAAACCTTCTACTTTCTACCACGAAGCTGGAATTAAAAGGTTACCGATCCCTCGGTAAAAGTGTGTAAATTGTAGCGATCCACGTGTAGCAAAATACTAGTATGTCTCTCACGGAAATTCTTATCGCATTTAATTATTTTAAACGCGCATACGGATCAAGGAACAAGTTTATGTTGCACGCGTAACGAGGGTAAATTACTGGCTGTTTCGGTTAGCCTTGAAATGAAGCTTATCGAAGCATTTTCAATAACTGATTTAAAAAGTCCAAAAATTCTGAAATAATCACCAAAAATGGCGCGGTTTCGAAATTCCCAGATGCTCGCGAGGCGTATAGCTTATCCGGGATCACGGATCGTTGCTCGCAGCCCATTAACGCTACGAACCGCGTATCGACACGGTTCTGGAGCAGCTCAGCCTCGAACCTTCGACCCCGAGGACTTTTCGGGTTACACACGGCGTGGTTCGGCACGACGAGACGAATCTGGAGCGACGTCTCTCCGGGGGACGAGCAACTTCCGGGAACTTTGTTCCACGGCAGAGATTTACGGACGGTTCTCCGTCGCCAACTTTCCGGCCCGGTTACAAGATTTTCCCCGCCGCCTCGGGCCTCGTGGGTGTACGGCACAGGCAGAGGGAGAGGCGAATCCACGGGGAATTCGACTACGCCATTCCCCGAAGTATCTCGCCTCGCAACCGTTCAATAGTTAAATCGTCCACGGTGCAGCGGAGAGGACTCGCGACGTCGAAGCATCGGCTTCTACCGACGAATGCGAATGCGGGCGCGAGACGCGAGAGAGGCTGAACAAGCGTCGGGGGAGGAGTGTTTGATCGCTGCCTTCGAATCACTTTGTAAGATTGCAACCGGGGCCAAACTATTCGCGGCGAAGCCGACGCCGAGAGAAAAGTTTCCCGAGAACCCGTTTAAGGAGCCATCGGCCTCTGAAATTTCTTCCCGCGAGCTACCCGCCGCAAATAAATCACGATTTTCTCGAGCGCGTTAAGGTCGATTCATACACGTCAGTCCGATAATTGACGCTGTTTTTCGGTGTACGCACATTTCCGAATCCTATTCTCACGATGTCGTAACGAAGAGCTACCGATTGTGTACCCAAGGAGTTGTGGGGCCCATAAAAACTATTTGTTTGTCCCACGCACAGCGAGGAGTCGTCAATTCGCTCGAAAAATAACTCGGACAGTCATTCTCGGTTGCAGACAGTTTCGCTTGATCCCGGGTAAGTTTATTTTGACGGACGCTCGGAACTGACGCGTACGAATCGAACTTTAACTCGCATACCTATTCTTTCGCCGAAAATGTTGGTACACTCGCTGAACCAAGATACGCGTTAAGGTCTGATACTATCCGCACAGATAAATATTTTGCAATCCATTTGAATAGAAGTGTTTATACCTTCGTATCGACGTACGTGCGGATATTATGCATGCTTTTTCTTTCGAACGAATCGCTTGCTTGAAGTGCGTGTTCTTCTTCGTCGAAGTATTTTCAATTTTTCCCAAAAGAATGTTGGAGCTGTACCGTGACGTTCGAAAATATTGAAGAAATTTTTCTTCGTCGTCTGTTAATCTTTTGTAGACTGTCCAATATTCTCCTTCAATTTTTCATTTTCTTATACACTTGTGTACATCAAAACGACGACACCTCTTCTGTAGAGAGCGATTCTTTTAATTTTAATATTGCAGCCCGATAATGAAAAGAAAATGATTAACTAGATTCTGTCACCGCGAGGTGGACAGACAAAGAGATTGATACAGGTGTCAAAGTTGATCCGTTTATTTTGACGGTGCGAACTGTACTGCCCGTCTGAGGACAATACAGACAGAACGAAGAAACATACAAGACATAGATAGACATATACATTTAATTAGAGCGAGCACAGGCCACGAGAAAAGAAAACAAGTATACCGCGAAATACAAATTACATAGAGAGTACGCGTTCGCGTTAACATCTTCCGTTTCTTTTCTTCACTCGTCGTCATCTTACTTGACTGATCGGATGCAGACCATGCGACGAAAGTATTGCGCGAACGCTACTGTCGATGCGAATCGACTGCGCTGTTTTCATTCGAGGTATTCAAGGTGTGCGGTGCTGTTCTGATCCAGTGCAGCGTGATCAAGAGTCGCCCCACTAAAAACAATTTCAATACCAAGGTTGGAACTATGTGCTGCCTTGGTGCTTGCTGAACTATTTCGAACGATTTCGAAATCACTCAAACTTCAGTTTGTCTCGGTGCATTTTTGGTCCGACTCCATGATCACGCTGCACCGGATCAGAACAGCACCGCACATCGACCTTTAATCGTGTTTAAGAAATATGAGAGGAGGTTTTTAGCACGAATGACTTCGCGAACCTCGCGAGAGGAGGAACCCGACCGGTCTCGAATGAAGGTCCGTTTCAGATGTTCCAGACATTTTTCATATCGTAGATGTCTCAAGCTCGAAGGGCTCCCTCGGCATCTGAATTTTAAATATCTTGGAAACGCCGCGCGCCAAAGAATTCCGTGCCCTATTTTCGCATCGTCTTCGGCTCGTGTAGTCGCTCGTGAACGGAATCTAGCCCCTCCGAACAAGCAGCAAACCCCGCGCTCGAAAAATATACTTCCGCGCGACGGTGCACCGAGTATGAAGTTTCTATTGTCACGACGACGCGTGGCACGGTATGGCTTGTGCAACGTTATCTCGTTTTCCCGTTGGTCGGTTTCTGAAAAAACATCAGTGAAATTTCACCGGAGCTCTCCGATTTCGAGATAGTTCTTGCCCCCGCTCTCTCTCTTGCGCTTTCGGTGGCCGTGTTTCTTCCGAAAGCAAAACTGAAACTCGCGGGAAGTGTATCGAACGCGATACCCCGAGCCAAAATAAATAATTCGCGACGTGAAATTCCATTTTGAAGCTCGCCGGCCCTCAGAAACTTTGAACGCGTTCGAGCGACGGGAAAGTTCTTTCCTGCGAAACCCATTATTCGTAACGAATATTGATTTTGTTATAAAAGACTTCGCTTCGTCCCTCCGGCCTTCGGCCGATATAGTGAAATATTTTACGATGACCGGTCTTTAGTCGAAGCATCGAATAGTGTGAACGAAGAGTATTAAACAGTTCTTATTTTGATCGACAATTGTTGATAAAAAAAATATTGATGCTATTGGCGCACTGGTACGATCATTTGTGACTAGGCAATTTTGCTAATGATTACATCAAATTTTTCTTCGACGTTTCGATCTAAATTCAGACCATTTTCAAGAACAGAATTTTATAGTCGTTGCGTCTGTAAGAATTTACCAATTAATTAATGCATGGTTGACAAACAACCAAGCCACGAGTGTCGCTCCTAATAACGACACAGCGTTTCCGTGTATTCTGTATTCGATCTGTGTGTAAATAGAAAAAACGAACACTGTAGAATATTCCGATCTGCTCGGGCTAGCTGCTTCTACCAGACTGACTACGTTCTTGACTGTATCGATTTAAATAATTTTTTTATACCTAAGCCGCTATGTTATCGTCGAATTCCAACATTCGAAAGTACAGAAAATACACATTTTCCAGTCCTGCAACGAATAACGTAAAATGACGCGGTATTGTAAACCACGCGGAAGTGTTACCGTTTTTGTGAAAGGAGTCAAACGTGCTCCGGTTCGAGAATCGAGGGATACAAAAGCGATCGTGGAAAAATGTGTCTGTCCGTCGACGGGACCCGCGGTTCGTTGAAACGAAACGATTCATTAATTTTAATTGCGCGAAACGTAATAACGAGACACGCGCCGTCCGTCCCTGTATTTTTGATGCACTCTCGTCCGCCCTGCGCCCTTCGCTGTCCGGTAATTGTCGTTTCTAAAGGCGGAACGATTTAATCATTTGAATCGCGTGCACGCGAACGAGGAATTAACGGCTGCGAGCCGGGTTCGGGCCGAGCCGTTCTTCATCGTTTAATTCGGTGAATTGCGCGAGAGCCGACGAGGAAGAGAACCGGCTCGGAAATTTTATGAACGAAAGCGTTGCTCTCGTCGGTCCGCGGTCCGACCCGAACCGGCACGACCCGACACGTTGAATAAAATAAATTTCAATTTCAACGGTGCACGTTCGAACATCTTCCTGCCGCGCTCTCACTCCACGGGAGTCCGAGAACTCCGATTCTTTCGATTTTATATTCGTTCCGATCGGTGGAAACCGTTAAATATTTATTTGGTTTAACCGGTGCATTAATATTCTCTTAAATCGAGCATTTTCCCTAGTTTTTTCCCGGTCACGGTCCGCGAAAAGGCTATCGCGCGGCCGGAACACGGAATTAAATAAAGCGAAAATGGAATTTATTCCCTTCCACCGACGAATTTCTGGCCGCGGCCGGCGTTAAACGAACTCCAAATCGAGTGTTTGATCTCCGCCATCTCTCCTCCTCGCTAACTGGAAAAATAGAAATTATTCGTCCGGGGAATGTACGAATCCCATCGAATTACTGGGCCCAGCTATTAAAGCGGGGACAGAGGGAGGTAGGCAGGATCGCGATAAATCCGAACCCGATTCGACCGTTCATAGTTGAAATTGAACCGCGCCGATCGAATTTCCCGCTGCTCTCGCGCCCGTCTAATCTCGTCGAAAATTTTAAGGGGATCTCCCACCGAAATATGTATGTACACACGAGAGCGAAAAGTTTGACGAGACGACCCTCTCTCTCCTCTCTCTTCATCGCGGGTCGCTTTCCACCCGCCGCAAACTTTTTCCCCATAATCAGCGACGGCGAACTTCGAAAGCGAAACACGCTCTCCTGGCATCGATCCACTCGATTCGCAGAGCCGCTCGAAATTAACGGGTCATAGTTGAACTCTGCTCGAAATCACTCCCCATAAATCTGCATTCCATAATGTCAGAATCCACGCAACTCATACAGCCAATTATATTTTCTCAATTGTCAAAGATCCGAGTCCTCCCAATTGAAAGAGTGCATAGACGAAATTCTGATACTAGGTGTCTTTTATGTCTTGCATGAGCTACGAAGCCATACCTACCTGGCTACAAGAGACGCCCCAGTCTTCCGTCAGCACTTAAATTATATTTAAAAACGTTCAATCGGTTGTGCACCACTGTGGACAGGACGCGAGCACAAATTGCCTCACGAGGCACAGTTCTGGCTCCTCCAAGAGTCGCGAAGTCCCGCCTACTTGGTTACAAGTCACGCCCAGTCTTCTGTCAGCACTTCAATTGCATTTAAAGAAGTTCAATCGATTTTACACCACTGTGGACAAGACGCGAGCACAAATTGCCCCGAGAGGCACAGTTCTGGCTCCTCGAAGAGTCGCGAAGTCCCGCCTACTTGGCTACAAGACACGCCCAGTCTTCTGTCAGCACTTCAATTGCATTTAAAGAAGTTCAATCGATTTTACACCACTGTGGACAAGACGCGAGCACAAGTTGCCTCGTAGGGCACAGTTCTGGCTCCACCAAGAGCCGCGAAGCCCCGCCCACAGCAGTATCCGATTTTTCAACTGTTCCTTAACGTTGTCGGCCACGCGACTCAAGAGAATAACTTGTCTTCGACATAATATTTAATCCCGAATAGCGTGGCTAGTAAAAGCGAAGCAGTATTGGCAGAACATTCGAACGAATGGGTCGCGAGATAAATCTGTGGAACGAGGTAGAAGGCGGAAATTCTGTGCCTCTGGTTCACGTTCGTGGGCTTTCGCGGTAGATTGCTGCGGGGGAGTAGCGGGGGTTAGGAGAGGGGCATTAATAAACTTCTCATTGGCCGCGTTCGCCACCTACTCCCCGTTCCTCGTTAACTTCTGACACGGCTCGTAAGGAGCCGGATAAATCGATACACAGGGCTCGTGCGCGACAGAACGCTCCGATGAGTTTCCACGCTGGCTTCCACCGCCCTTCGATCTTCTTCTTTCGCCTTCTTCCCTCCCGTGTATCGTCTCTGCTTCCCTTCTCGCGCGTTCATTTCGTACACGTGCGTCGACCACGACTGCAGGATTGGAAACGCAGCTACCTGCTGGGACCACGGCGACCTTCGATATTATTTCACGCTAGAAGTCAGCGTGAAAAGACGACACGGGATATACTTACGGGTAGATCGGATTGAGGATTGGTCGTGCCAAGAAAATTGGGTGATCCTGAACATTTCAGCGACTTCGAGATCTCAAAACGTCCTCGAATATTCAGAAATTAATCGAGCCTGTTCCCGGGTTTCAGCGACAGCGTTTCAACGAAGCGGAACGAGGGAAATGATCATCTTACGTGTTCTCCGGGCGAATACTATTCCCCGTTTTCTGGACGAGCCTAGATCAGGCCCTGAAAATGATGACGCTCCTTTTGGAACTCCAGATTACCGTTAGCTCGGATGCTTTCTCGCTGACACAGTCACGGATCGGCTCGATATCTTCCTCGCGGAGGAGGCTTCAAGCTGGCCATGTTTTACGTAACACCGTGGACTTTCGACGCGTGGGCGTACTCTCGAGGCGAGGCACGGCGCGGCGCACCGTTTCGACCAAACATGGTCGCCCGGATGGCCTGGCTTCGCTTTCGAATTACATGCTTGCTAGCTTGAGCGATACAGGCCTACCGAACACATTTCCACGGATAAAGAGTTTAGTGGACACCGTGTGTGCACAGTGGTTGTCATGTCTGCGTGTATTCCGATCTGAACATTGAAATGGATGCAGACACGTGTCACCGCTGTCCGGTGGTTCTTTCTAGAGATTTTTTAGATGAATAATCTAGACAAGTTGTATTTGGAAAACATTGGATGGAAGGAGACACATTACTGCTGTCCACTAGATTGTAGATCTTCGAGGTTTTTCAGACGAAGATTATCTAGAAATTGTAGTTGGAAAAAGTTGGAAAAAAAAGACTACAAAATAATTCCCAGTATTTTAGTATCTCTGGAATGATGGAAGAACAGCACAGACATAAAAATGGATGCGAATTCGCGTCACTGCTGTCCAATAGATCCTGGATCTACGAGATTTTCCACAGGGAGATTATACAGAAATTCTAGTTGGAAAAAGTTGGGGGAAAGAAGACTACAAAATAATTCCCAGTATTTTAGTATCTGTAGAATGATGGAAGAACAACATAGACGTTAAAATGGATGTAACTTCGCGTTACTGCTGTCCAATAGATTCTGGTTGTTCGAGATTTTCCACGCGGAGATTATACTGAAACTTGGAGTTTGAAAAAGTTGGGGGAAAGAAGACTACAAAATAATTCCCAGTCATTTTAGTATCTCTAAAATTGAAGGAAGAATGGCACAGAAATTATTTGCGATCAAGGGGGAAATTGCAGAAAACAGTCCAGCAATGGCCACATCTCGAAAGGGAAAAATGTGTGAGAGAGCGGGGGGGGCGGTATACAGCGACAATGGCGGCAGGAGGCTGCTTTGCATACGCATTGGCTTGTGTGTCGAGCCCACAAAACCCGCAGCCCACGCGACGCTCGCTTGTCCCGGATAGATTTCCTCGAAGCGTTCGTTTAATACCCAATTACGCGAATTCCGTTCCGCGAATGGAGCCGCGGGTAATTGATCGGTGACGAAATCACAGTTTCCATCGAGGGCGGGGGACCGGTTTTCTCTCTCTTTCTCTCTCCCTCTCTCGCTGTAGGCAGAAGGAAAATCGTGGTCGGATCTCGGTCTCGTTGCGCGGATCTCTCGCACGCAGGCCAATTCGGAGCTGTTTGAAGCTGTTCGAAACGAGAGAAACGCGACGCGAGTCTTCCTCCGCAGCGACTCTAATCTCCCATTATGCAAATACTCGCGATACTCGGCCCTGGAAACCGTCCTGGAATTAATTCGTCCCCGCGAACGACTCCGACTTTATCTTCGACAGAAACTGCTATCGAGCTCGTTCGGCTCTCTCTCTCTCCCTCTCTCACTCTCACTGTAGATGTCTCGTTCGTTCTCGTGGCTCTCTTTCGGCTCCCTCTCCGAATCAAGTAATAACTTGCCGGCTGTTGGAACCGAGACCTGTTTGCAGTTTAATCTAAGCGCCGTTCCCCGAGTGTCACCCGGCCGATTTAATCCGCCTGGAAACTGTTTCTTAAATGGTTCTAATAAGAACAGAGAAGAACGTCAAATATTGACGGATCTCGTTGCGAACGGTAATGACTCGATCTTTTTTAATGGCTCGCTCGCTTTCAGTGGATCGCGGACCTTAATCGCCGGGCACACTCGCCGCCGATCAACGAGAGCGCGACGACCATTCTCTCTGTCCCCGTGGCCGCCATTTTTCTCTATCAACCAGAGCTTTGATCCGATTATTAACACGTTCCGCGAGGTGCGGCGCGTGCACGCGTCGATTTCATGCGGGCCTGTTGGTAACTTGATTCTCGCAGCGGTTCTCAACCATCGGCAAAAATTTCAACCCTCGTCCCACAGCTATTACTTGTTGCTCGTGCTCGAGAGTTACACCGAAACATTCGATAGATTCGACACGTTAAAAAATGATCGTCATAAAATCAATGCCAATGAATATGAATTTATTCATTCCAAAAGAACCTAGACGATAGCGCAACCTGGGAAATTCATTACATCAAGTAATTAACAATCGTTATTGACAACGCTGGTGGGAGCTATCAATGGAACATGTCATACTCGTTTGAAGCATCTCGAGGCTGTGAATGCGTCGAATCTCGCGGCTGCGAAATCCGATTTTGGAAGAAGTTTCTCGAACGTTTTTTGGGGTGTAACTCTGTTAAAACGGCGCAAGCGGATCCTCTCGCTGGCTGTGTCCTAATCAGGCTGGCATTCACTGGGGAATGGTGATCCCGCGTTCGTCTTTGCGATCTTTAAAACGGTGTAGGGGCGTTACACGGGTGGCAGGATTCGAGCGTGAAAGCAACTTTAATTGTCGAGAGAGGGGGAGAGAGAGGGTCGGGTAGAATTCGTCGAGACGAGAAGACAGAATTAGGGTAGCCGATGTCGGCGGACACGGTCTTGTGCATCGCGAATCGGCCTTAACTCGTCTCGTCTAGGCTGTTCTCGGTAGAACGGTAGAAACGAGGAGGAACCGGGACGTTTCGCGTCCATCGGGTGTTCCGTCTCTCTTTCTCCGTTTTCGTCTGGGCATCCTCTGTTCGCCAGGTTCTCCCCATAGTCTAATTCCCCGTTATGCAAATGTTGCGTCAGTGCCGGGCACTCGTCGCCGGCTGAAATTAAGGATTAAAGCCGGTAATCCTGCCGGCGCACTGACCAACAACGTTTGCGGCGCCGCGTAATGCCGGGATCAGGCAGTGCCGGATTTAGCCGGGCACGGAATCCGCCTGAGAACGTGTATGACAGTAGCCCGCTTATTTATTCGACTGTTTGTTGTCTCCTGCCTACTACTCGGTGCTACGTCCCGTCAGCTACGAGGAAACAAGTCCCAAGCCTGCGATTTGTCCGTCCATTCTCTTCTCCGGCTTTATTTCCCTTTGCTACTCCCTCTCTCTTTCTCTCTCTCTCTCCGGGATTCGAGAACTGCTGTTCCAATATCGATCGTTGTTTTTCAAATATTCAGCTATCATACATAGCCTGTGGATCCTCGCGTAAAATCGATTACTGTCCCGTAATTGATGTCGCTGACCCTTGCAGATCACCGTGCACGAGGTGTATTCAAAAAATAGCAGGAATTCTCATTCTTCGGGCAAGATTTCATTCATTATTCTCTTCAAAACAAGCTCAATTAGATATTACACAGTTATGTCAACGAATCTTCCAATCCCCGAAACCATAGCTCTTGAAGCGATGCGTTTTTAACCCTTTGGTTACCCTGGACGAGATATCTCGCCGACCCACCTAGACACTGTAGACAAATATATTTTATAAGTAACTATATCCTGATTTGTAAACGGGAGAAATGAACGAAATCTTTATTAATTTGTTCTCTCAAAAGTCACTCGTCAAAAGCGTTTATCGGGAAGTATCGGGGCGCGAGATATCTCGTGCAGGGTAACCAAAGGGTTAATCTCATACGTCTCTTTATTTTCGGGAACAAGTCAAAGTCGCATAGTTTTGGCCAAACATCACGAACAAGCAAAGTGAACTAATATAACTCGCGAAATTACAAATTAGGTGAGCACACCTCGTACGTAATATAATGTTTTTGGATAGTTGTTGTTTGCAATCGATTCGAGCGCTGTCCGTCGTTCCATCTCTCTTCCTCTAGCGCCCTTTCTTCTATCGATCTGTCTGGCAGTCGTTCGCGTTACATATTGCGATGCGTGCAGTGTTGTTCGTAGCACGTAGAGCCACCGACTATTCCGCCAGCAAAGATAAAGGGAATTTGTGGAAGCTGATTCGCCCGTATATCAGCTAGTATCCTCGACGATGAGATTCGGGAGATTCTGGACACGCGTGGCTTTGAATAAGGGTTGCTGCGCCAGCGAACAAGAAAGCATTAGTTACGTTCAGCCTGAGAGAGAACCGCAACCATGGGTTCCGGAGATTCGCCGTTTTAGGCCTTTCTCGTATTCCGTCTTCGAAATTTCTCACCTTCGGATCCTGAGGATTTGCAATTAGTTTCCCCAGAAAACCTCCAGAAAACGCCTTATTCCCATGCCTCTCGAAAATCGCTTGATTTTAACCCCGGAAAATTTGTCTGAGCCCTTGGGAACTGCAGATTTCCGAGGTTTAAAAATCCGTCGTCGTGGAACCCGGAAAATCCGGAGCTCGTGAAAGAAACGTGCCCCCTCAATTAAAAAAAGCGTCCTCGCGTCTCCACCCCTGCGAGAACAGTCTGCCATCGAAGGGGGGCTTTTATTCCGGCGAAAGTCGACAGTCGCGCGGCGGCAAGATGCGGCCCGACTGAAATTTCTCATTTTTTCGTGGAACGAACAAAGAGCCACGAAGGATTTTAAACTGGCGCGATTTGTTTTGACGAGAGACTAACGAGATTGTCTCTCGCACGCTGCCGTTGCCACAGTCGTTGCTACAGTCGAGTCTCCCTAGTACACTGCGAGCATCCGAAGGAAGACTCGCGTCTCCGCTTTTCCGTGTTGTTTCCTGCTCGTTTCCACCCCGCGCGGCGCCGCGCCGGCTGGAATTTCTCCCGGTTTCCCGTTCTCCTCGTCCGAGGGTTCATCCGCGACGTTTCCCTTCTATTTTTATTTCTCCACGGTTCCCATTTTTACGCCCCCTCCCTTCTCAGCCGCGCGGCTTTTGTTTTCTTTCAAATTTCTCCCTCTTTCTCCGACCGACCGGATCGCACGTTTCGCTTGTTCTACAGCCGAGTCGCGAACATTTTCGCTGAACGTCCGCTTCCCGACGGCCAGCGCACCGTGCTCTGTATATTTTCCCCGGTTTTCATCCCCACAACATTCGAGTTCCGCGCCACGGGAACCGTACTTTGTTCCTCGCCCTCCGCACTTTCTCTCAACCCTTTGTTTCGGCCTCACCTTTACCCCCGTTCGCAATTTATCCGAAACGCGTTCGCGATTCTACCCTAAGGGTACCCTAAGGGTAGAGGGTAGCGACGAGGTGAGCATCGCGGCGAAATCAAACCAATTTAATAATTAAACGCGACTATATACGGAGTGATTCTTGGAACTGAGATCAGTTTTTCTTCAAGTAAAAATAGAAGAAAATGATGCAGGAAAAAATCATGTCTTATAATACGTTTTAACTTTTTCGTTAAACCAACCGATCCCTTTTTTATCATCCTACGTATAAAAGTACTAACCCAAGATCATCGAAATGCCAATACTTCGCGAGATGTATGACATTTTGCGTCAGAGTGAACACGGTATTGGTTCCCACAATTCATATCATCAGTTTGGATACTCGTAGCCAAGTACGTTTCTGATCGGAATACTATCGTGTTCGGTCTCGTTTTAATCAGAAAAATCTCACCGCTCCGTTGGTAAAAGTTTCGTAACGAAATAACTAAAAGTAAGAAAGATTCATCATTGCGATAGAAGAGGGAAGTCTGTACAATGCCATAAGAAACACATGACGTAGACACGTTTGTGCATCAGAGGATTAATTCTACTTCACGTCAAACACCATGGTTCTTGAACAGTTACCACATTCCACAGATGATAAATAACGATGATATGTTACTTTCCTCGCCGTTCCACTATAATTGCGTACTTGTTCTCCTTCTCGTGGCGGTGAACGTGTTTAATGAAATTAAGGTAATTATATAGGAAAGGTCTGCCTACTCCGATTTTGATGAAATTTTAATATGTTGTAGATTTCGACATTTTGAACAACTTTTTCCTGTTCCGATATAGGAGGGTTGGTTTTAGTTTTCGAGATATTCGTGAAATACTATTGTTAATTGTATTGAATTTTCGGTATTCGGAATACGCAAAATTCAATACAATATTAGCAGTAGTTTTTTGCGAATATCTGGAAAACTAAAAGCGACCCCCCTATATTGGAAAAGGAAAAAGTTGTTCAGAATGTGTCGCTGCATAACATATTAAAATTTCATCAAAATCGGAGTAGGCAGACCTTTTCTATACAATTTCCGAAATTAATTTTGATTATCCAGTTCGACTAGATATCGTCACGAGATTCGTGTACAGCGGATTTAGGAATGGACAATGAGGAAGAGCACAGGCGGAATTCTTTTTGGAATTGCAGAGTACCGACATCGCAGAGGGTAGCGTAGTTCGCCTCGCTCGGGAAGCTAAAAGGAACGTGCTCGGAGCTGTCCGAGCCGTGGAAACTTCCAGCCCAGTTGCTCCGAGTTTGCAAAAATGAATGATCGAAAGAGAACAGGACTCTCGTTCCCGGAGAGACTCAGCCGCGTTGCGGGGACACGTTCCCGGGTTTATCGCGATTAACGGTAGCCGGGTACACGGACCGGCTATGCCGCACGGACGCAAACTCCGGCGAGATCGATGGATCCCGAAGCCTACCAGGCCCTCCTTGCTTCCGGAGGATTTTTGTCAAAGGACAAGGGCTGGTAGAGTGCGGGAACAATGCCGCTTCTCTTGCTTCTCTTGCTTCTCCGGGGCTTGTTGTGCGCCAGATACACCGAAATTAATTATATCCTCGCGCGACAAAGGGAGGGCGTGCCGCAGACGAGGACGGGCAAAACGACCAAGGGGAGAACCCGAGGAGGACAAAGCTGCGGGAAAAAATGGAAAACGCTGGGGAAACTAGCCTCGGCCTCGCGAAGGAACTCACGGCGACTCTGTACTTTCGTCTCCATCGTGTACACATGGAATTTCGCTTGAATTGAAACCGCGTTAATTGACGAGGCGTTGTTGAATGTGGAGGACCAAGGGTTTTGCCGCTGACCTCTCGGAAACCTCCTCGATCGAGTCTATCGGTGCTCGGTCGTGAATCGAGCGAGTCGATGAAGAAGCGGTCACGAGCGTGAATGCCACTCTTTCGAAGCCGGTATTTCCGGATGCGGGAATGCGCCGAGGAGGCTCTCGAAGGTCAGCGACGACTCGTCAACGGGATTCTTGTGTCCCGTCGACAGAGCTCGAAATCCAACAAACCAACTCGCGTCTTGCAACGAAAGCAAGTGGACGCGGCAAAATAAATATCACGCGATTTGGAGCGGCTAAACGGAGCCAGACGCTGAAGAGAATGGGAAGACGAGGCAGAAGCCGCAGAAATAAACGGGAACAGCGAAACCACCGGCCGACCGTAATAAAATGATCGCGGCGTTACGCGATCGTAGATAACGGACCGCTCGAACGACTTCCATTCACCAGGCCAGAAAATGATTCATTCAGCTTCGGCAGACAGGGCCGGCCATTGTTTTGACGGCTACCGATGCGCGGTGTCTCGAATCTCGAAAAGTTTCGACGACGATCGAACGCATTTAAACCAGTAACAGAGCATTCGTTAATAACTGACTGACACAAGATGAGGGGAGGAATCACAATCCAAGAGGACAAAAGTTACCTCTACCGGACGTATACACTACTGTGTAAAAGAAAGAAGCACCCGGTCATATTTAATAGAAAAGCGTAAAAAATCAAATAAGAACACAGTAAGTTTAGAAAAAGGATTCCGCTGTTTAATTGAATACATAGTTCTAACAATGCAATAAATCAATCATTGTACAATAGAATTTCTACATAAACATATTGTTTGTCACTATATATCTTATAGTTATACTGGGTGCTTTTTTCTTCTGCACAGTAGTATATAATTTGTTTCTAAATTGGCATTGGTAATGTCTGGACGAAACATAAAAAAGTGAGATTCAAACAATTAAGAATGTAGTAACATTGCTGTCAATGTAACACAGTTTTCAAGGAATGAAATGAATTTTCACGTTCTTTCTACTTTCCACAATCAATGCAAAACATTCTTGTTTTGCATAAAAATCCGCGGTCCGGTGATGTCTTTGTACAAGATGGTTCTCGCGTTCTCTGCCAGAGTACAATAATCCCGAAAAAGTCGAATGGATGAGAGTTTTCCAGACTGCGCGACGCCGTTCACGGGTTAAGATTAGCTTGTTTGCGCAAACATCGGAGGCGCAATGGATAAGAAAGTTGAGGTGGAGGGGAACGGAGGCGATTCTATTTGCGGTGGAAATGGATCCGCAATTTGATCGCTGGTACGACGGAGGATCGATACGCGGAGGCTAATGAAAGACGTTTAAAGTTGAACGACAGGCTCGATCGGCAATAAAAAGTTGGACGTTCGATGAAACGTCGATCCAATACAGCATTGAGTTTCCGCAAACAGGAAGCGGGTACGAAGCGAGTACTCCCGCGGTCTCTCCGAGTTATAAAATTTCATCATCGTAAAAACCTCGGGGTGCCGCGGGGCCTCTGGACTCGCTAATTCCAGCGGTTAAAAATTTAATAATCCCGCCGGGCGAACTGCGGCTCGATGGATCGATCCGGAGGCCCCGTGCAGTTTCAAAAAAAGAAAAGAAAAAGCAGTGAGCGAGCGAGCGGAGGAAAACGCGGCGATTATGCATCGTTCTATCGTTGAGGGTACACCGTGGTCTCTGTGTGTGCTCGATATAATTACGAAACGACGAACGACGAGAGGGAAATAGAAGGAAACGGGGTAAAAGATTAAAAAGAGCAGAAGAGAGAGAGAGAGAGAGAGAGAGAGAGAGAGAGAGAGAGAGAGGGAGAAGATAGGAGAACGGTCCGCGTGCAAGGCAATGGCGTGGTGGCGCGTAACGTCGGCGTCGGCGTCGAGGAGATATTGATAGAGCCGGCACAGTTATTGGGAAAACGTGCCTCTCAATATTGCAGTCTATAATTGAACGCCATTGGCACGTCAACGGGAATAGAATAGAAATTGCTGTGGAAATGGCCGCGCCAACCGATCGCTACCGAAACTTTCGTTTTCGCGTTCTCCGCGGTTGCTATTCTCCCTAAAATCTTTTCGAACAGCGTCTTCCATTTGTAAAAATCTTTTTGGACTTTATCTCGAATGTCCTCTTGAATTACGTGGCCTATTATATCCTGATTGGATAAATTTATGTAGAAGTTCTATGCAAATGTCTTTCGAGCTTGTGAATTTTTATCTCTGGAATTATTCAGCGGACTCGATCGATTTTTTTCTTATTTTAATCGTGAAGGTTTAGCCTATCGTGTATAATTTTCGCCATGTCGGGAAGTATGAACGTATTCTAGGATCGATGCGGTGACTGGAGGATCCACGAAATTCGCAACGGAGGCCTTGATCGGCTGCGAAATCCCGGGACGTTGCAAGTTTCGTCATTAAGATCGCGTCGATAGGGAGTTGAAGCGCGAGTAGGAGCGAGCGCGCGAGGATAAAGGAGGACGATGAGGATCGGAGATTAAGCGGCGGCGAAGTCGCTGCTGGCCGAGGGAAATTAAATTGGCGGCTCGGATCCGCGCAACAATGGCCGCGCCCGCGCTTCCATTATCATGTCGGTGGGAAAAAGAGGCTTCGGGCCAGAAAATGAAGTACGCTTCACGCGAGCCCAGCTCTGGCACGTTTCCCTTAACCCCTCTCGGGCGAGGACAGCCTTCGCCACCCACGCCCCTCCGGGCAATCGGTGTTCTCGTCGTCGTTGATGCACCTAACACCGATTTTCATCCGCGAAACAATCTGCGACACCCACTATCAGCTTTACGACTCTTTGAAACACGCGAAGATATATAATTCTCGTTACTTTGTAAATAAGCGTTGCAATGTAGAAATTGCGAAAAAAACGTGGTCTTTGTTTTTACATTTTGGAAATATTTGCCCTTAATTACGAAACTGGCCTAAATCAAAATTAAAAGAAAAATGAGTTTATCAGTTATTTCACATCACATTTTATCTGAAATTAAATTAATTCAACGCAAATTTTTACTTTTTATTGCAACATTATATGGAATTCTTTCAGTGCTAGTATATCCTTTTCCTTTAAATATCTCGAAGCGAGCAGTATATAACTAATTATTAAAATTGTAATGATGCTCTCATTGTTAAAGAAATTCCGTGATACCACATTTATAAGGCAGCGCGCGTCTACCATTTTTAAAGCTCGATGGATTTAGCGTAAAATAAAGAGAGAGATGATAATAAGAACATGTATTATAGAAGCTCGTGCGAAGCAATTTTTGCGCCTAATTGGTCGGAACGCCGGCGATCGACGACGTGAAATGATTGCACTAAACGTAACGAGTCGATGGGGAAAGTAAAGCATCCCGCGCGAGATAGACCGTAACAAACTGTTACTGCTAAATATATTGGCAGTATCGTTACCAGGAAGGTATCGGTAAAGAACCGATGTTGGTTCTAGCTTTTCCTTGTTTTCGTTCGCGTGTTTACAACCGGAAGCTGCTGTTCTGGAAGGAGCGGCCATAGGTGCAGAAGATCGGCTGAGAAACACTGGTGTTTTACGACTCGCCTCTCGATTCCCACTGCATTCCCTGCCCACGCTCGTTCCAGGGACGTTTCATGGAATTAACTCGCCTTAGGCCACGGTTACATTTCAACCGTGTATACTGGTTCGACGTTCTCTCTTGGAACGTATTTGCTCGTTGCAGGAACGGGGGTGGTGTTCGTCGCGTTTTCAAGGGAGAGTTCCGCGACCTTTGGTTCTCGAGAACTCGGCCAATCCTTTGCGAACTGCCCTTCGCTAGTCTCCAAACTTGCTGAATTTTCCCGGTAACCTAGAAGGATCGAGATTCGTTCAGAGTCGATCGCTCTCCGGCGAGGATGTTAATCGAATTCCGCCCGGAACGATCTACGACACGGTGCATACGAGATTAGAGGGGCCGGAGAAATTTTTATCTCGAAGACTATTCGTCTTGTCTAGCTGTATCTGCTCTTTTATTTAATCGTGACTATTGCAGTTTGCAACTTAACTTGATGTGCCCGTGCCATTATTCTACCCCATCTTCCACGAACCTTCGAAGAACCACGATTCTTCAACAAATCGAGAAGTCTTCCATCGTCGTAAGGATATTTTTCTTTATCGTGAAATCGTGTATCGAAAATTGACTGTAACGCTGAAAATGATTAATCCTCGGTTAAACGGTTACCCCTGTTATGGTTAAGAGGAAGCCACAAATCGGCAGTAGTCGTCAGAGGCTCGTTAAAATTCAGCGAAACACTTGGTGATCTCCGGCGGGCAATCTCCGAAGAATTCGAAGTAGCTCGATCGTTCATGGTCTCTGGAGGCTTTGGCCAGCCGAAACGAGAGTCGTGAACACCTGGGGGCGAGCACACCTGGCGACGCAGCCTAGAGAGAGGCTGTCCTCGGCCATTTTTCCCCTTTCCTTATCCAGTTTACTGTTGCTCCGGCCCCGTGATTCCTTCGCTCGTAAAATCGGTGCGCGGAGTGGTCCGCGTCAGTTTACCAGCCTGATCGTAAACGTTTTCTTCCTGCCGAGGGTTTTCTATGGTGGTCGTGGAGGGGCGATGGAGGCAAGGGGGTCGAACGTAACCGGAAGTGGATGCCAGTGTTGCAGAGTTGCGCTCGATACCGCGCGACGAGGGACCGACGAGGGCGCGATTATCGTTTCTCTCGGTTGAACGGCCACCGTCGGAGTTTCTCCTTCGTTTCGCTTCTCCGGGGGACCGGAAACGCCGGGAAACAGGGAGCAGTTGGCCCCCTTGATCCTCCGAACGATTTCCATCGAGTCGATACAACCTCTTCCGGAACAACAGACCGCAGCTTCTTATTCCTTTTGGGTAATCGTCCGCTTGGTTTCAACCCCGGCCCCCATCCCCTGTCGATTTCAGCAGGGATGCTAATTTATTCGCGCGCAATTAGACAATCCCGCTTACGGCTACCTTCGGGATCGGGCTCTATAGAGTTTAATCATGGCGACCCCGCAATGTTCCTCTCATAAAGCGAGAGCCTGGTTCGAGGTTGCTTTATTTTATTCGTGGCTCAAACTTTTAATTTATTGCACGCTTCGGAGTGTTGCTAGCATCAAACGCTTGTGCACAATTATGAAGCGAGGATTCGTTTTCTTGGCTCAATGTTCGATAAAGAGACTGCAACCGCTGTTGATATTAATATCCAGACTGCAAATTCGAACGATGTGTTTCGTACATACATTTATTTCTTTTCCCAATCGTCTTAGTAAGTCCTCGGAATATTTTGACGGTTTCGAATTTGATCTACTCGTTCTCATCGGAAATGCATAAATTATCACATCACATTTGTAAAATAAAAGTAACACAGTGTTTTTATGCAGCGTGGCACATTTGAGTCGTCCCACATTTCACGGGACTCGGAATTTAACCGCAGCGGGCGTAGTCGTTCGAACATCTCTAACGAGAGTTGATATTCCGCCGTGATATTTTGCTGGGATGGTTCCCAGAGAACACGGCGATCGATTCGCGTTTCTCGTCGATTTTGGAGCTCGCCGAGCGCACTCCGAGTTCGAGCCGAACTTAACCGCGGCACCCAGAACGTCTCGAGTCACTTGAAACTGGCTCGTAACGTTTAGCGTTCCCGGTTTAATACGTGCTCATCAACCGGGATCGATTCAGCGGTTATAAATCGAGTAACACTCCTCTCCGTGCAAGTGGCTTCCGCTGTGAACCAGACGAGTGGCTCGCCGTTCGAGCATCAGAATCAAAAATAATTTCATTCGGAAATCTGTTGGGAAGCGGTCTCGCGAATGGCCGCGCACCACCGCGCCGCGCCAAGCCAATTTATCTCGATTTCACGGCGCAGAGAACGGCGAGTGCTCGAGCAAGAATCAGCAGCCCCATCGAATCGCAATGAAATTTGAAAATCAACCCTTGCCGAATCGAATTATACGGACAATATTTCGGTGAATTTCCTTCCGTGAACGTCCACCAACGTAGGTCTCATTTTAATATTGACTAGCTGACCCCGACAGACGTTGTCCTGTCCAATTTTTAATAAATTTGTTTGCGATTGTTTTGTCCATTTGTGAAAAGATATTGGACATGTGCAAACAAAGCAAAAATAAGAAAAAACATTTCTGAGCGATCATTGTATCTATTAACGATTGTGGCCATGAATATTCAATTTGTTGAGAAGTACATTCAGAAATACACGAATGGTAAATTTTACGTGCGAGATAAATTTTATCAACTGTGTACCGCTGAAATGCTGGAAATATTGTTTGATGTGCCTGAAATGTGACTTGGAACCATGCGCTTTTGTTCCAAGATGTAAGTCACAATTGAATTAAGTAAAACTTTCATGTCAACCAAATGATTTATTTTCTTCAATTAATTTTGAAATCACAATGAATCTCAATATGTTTTATTTACATTTCGATTTCGATGAAAAGAGAATTACGCATATCCATCGTTCCAATCGTGAGTTATGGTCTTGAGTTCGTATAAAAATCTCAAAAAAATTTTTTTTTAATTAGCCAAATTGGTCCAGCCGTTCTCGAGTGGTGCGCTTATCAACGAACAGCATTTAATTTTAATTTACATAGATTTCGACGAACGAAGTGCTCGTTTTGCTTCCAAAAGTCTTGCACTTCTACCTCTTATTTTTGTTTCCTTCGGATTATATCTGTGCTCGTAAGACATTGCCGTTTAAAGGTTCGATGCGTGTGAATTCAGCATAGGACATCGGTTAAATCACGAAAAAAGTCATCATCCACGACTTTTTTCTGGTAAATCGTTTCATGTGTTCATCTGTTCGAATATCTTTGCTATTGTCCTATGTTTTGAGCGAGCTCTGAGCGACCGTTCGGAGAACGCGTTCGTCATTAATTCCGCGGCGATAGAGCCGATAAGAATCATAATAATTTCGCGATTTAAATGTACGACGCGAGAACGCGAACGAATAAAACGGAACGGGCGAGAGAATGATATTCATCGTCGGTTCGGCGAAACGTTCGATTAATTCCATAAAATACGGTGTTGTTTCGGGCGACCCCCATCCGCTCTCTCGTTTGATAGTAACGAGTATCACGGCACGCCGAGACCCGATTATGAATCGGCGATTACTTCTCATTCACGGAAAGAGACCCGCCTCGCCGCGGGCGAAACACTGCTCCGTTCATTTATCGCGGCACTCGTTTAATTACGGCGAAACGTTGAACTTGAGCGTAATTAAAGAGCACTTTTCGACTTCTCCCCTGCCCCGGTTTCCCCTCAAACTCCTGTCGTCGCGTTCCGGCACAATTTTCTCTTTCGTTGGCGAACGCGACTTGCCGCGTTAACTTCGTCCCTCGAACGCGCCCGCGCTTGCAAGCTTAAAGTATTTCGATCAATCAGACAGCGTTAGGTCTATCCTGCGTTTAAACAACTCAGAAATACAACCCTAAATGGAGAATTAGTTTTTTAAAAATTTGATCCCCTTAGGCAGTGTTCGGATTAAGTGTCAAAAATGGCCACTGCGCGCCATTTTTTTCTTCTTTTTTATCGAAAGAAGGTGTCGATTAGCTACAGATTTTTTAACGAAAATCTTCGTTCCGTAACTGTTTGAGGCCGTCCAATTTTTGGTTACGAACGTTTACGATCTGATTGTTTGGGTGTGTTAAGTGGAATCTCGCTACACCCAATTTAATTCGTAAAGCACCGTCTGATGCAAGCTAGGAACCGAAACGACAATAACAGCGTTTATAAAATTTACACACAAAGAGGTTGTAGAGACTGCAGGAAGCGATTCAGCCGTAATCTGTGTCTCTATTTAAGTCCAACGGTCCACTCGTTGAGTCATCTTCAACTGACGTCGGTATCGGAAAAGAAACTTTTCCAGCTCGATTTCGCTGGAATCTGTTGCGCCTTTGCGTCTGAAGCTTCCCTCCGTTCGGCAATTCGACATCCCATGGATCGCGAAACTGAAAAATGATGCTCGAAATTGCACATATTCCGTCATGCCTGTCCGTGTTCCCAATAAAAAGCTCGTTCGGCGAAATATTTTCGGGTGCAGGTTTTTCGTTTAGAAATTTTTGTTTAAATTCCCGGCTCCCGGAATAGTATTCACAGACGCGGATACACACGGAACGGAGGATCGGTGTTGGTCATCTGTCGGGAAAAATTGTCGGCCATTTTATCTCGCAAACGATTCCGTTTGAACGTTTCATCGAGGGGAATCGCGCTCTCCACACAGAGAGGCAGAGAGGAACAGAGAGAGAAAGAGGAGGATATCGATGGCCCGGGAGCGAGAAAAATGTGCTCGGACTTTAAGGGCGAAAGAAATCGAGACAAATGGAGGGTGACGGTAATTGAAATAATCCGTGATATCCGTGGAATGTGGTCGTTGCGGAAAATCGCGAATTAACGATAACCGTATCGGCTGACCCTGTGTCGCGGTGGACTTTCATTTGTTTAGACGTCGTCACCATCTTTTGCTTAGCTTCGCGGGACCCGGAATCGATCGCATCGCGGCAATTTATATTCCAGAAAGAATCGCGTTCGCCTCCCACTTTAATCACGAAAGAAAATACAGGTATACTAATTGTAGACCCGAAGCAAATTGCAACGTGTTAATGATCTGTAATGCGGTGGTTGGAAAAATTTGCGTGTCAGCCTGCTTCGACGAAAAAGTGGAGCAAACGAGAAGGATCACGAACGGTTTGTTTATTCAATTTTGTTTCTTGCAAATTCGCGATTAAAACTACGTGGACGATTCTCGGCAACGCGGTTCGCGAAAAGTGGGTATCGTGGATCTCGTGAACCGCGTCCGTGTGGGTTTCAGCGAAGGAGAATTCGCTCGACGAGCGGGTCGCGGGAATACAAGGCACAGAGCGATGGAAATCGCGCATCGTGCGGTATCCCAACGGCGAGATGTCTGCGATTCTGGGTTAGAAGGCATTCGACGCCACGTATGCGCGTGATTGCATTCGCCGGGCTCGGCTCTGCTCCACTCTATGTTCGGGCTTGGTGCGATGCGACGCGACGCGACTCGACTCGAATGGATTCAGCAGCGTAGCTGTATTAGAATGGAGATCAACGAATAAAAGAGAACCGAGCGCAACGAAACCTGAGAGAATGGCTCTCCGCGCTGCCGTTTTCCGATTCGCGGTCGCCATCTTGTTGCGCAACCGGTTCCCTAGATTCCCCGAAGATCGTCGGAGAGATGCGAGCCTGAAAAATTGGACTCGGAAACACCGGTGTCGAATGAAATCCGTCGAAATTCGATGATAAAATCGCTCCCCGGCTTGAACTGCCGCGACAGCCATCTTACGATCTAGATCCACCATCTTGTAAACGCCGCTTTCGGTTATCCACTGCCTGCCAATCCATGTAAAGCATCTGAGATATGAAATTGTTTGTGGTAGAGAATTTTCCAAAGATTCGAAATAGGTTTGAGGGTGTGAAACGGGAAATATAAAAGAGAAACTGTTGCGATCTTTGGCTGAATGATCGCCTACGACGGTCCTCTCGGGCGCTTTATCTAATCCCCGTTTAATTCGAAAGTTATTCGACTGCTAGGGAAACGAGAGAACACGGCGAATAGGCGATCGACCGTGGAAAAATCAGCATCTGGATCGCGGAAACGACCGTGGAACGCATTACACGGCCATTTTAAGGGCCATTCAGACGGTCGCCTCGCGTCCCGTGGAAAGCGGGGGCAGATATACATAGGACACGGAGAACTCCTCGACCAAGCAGCCTGCATTCGGATTTCCTCGATCCGCGAGATGCAGCGGCCGCGCGTGCCTGCAGCTGTCTGCTCCTTCTCTCGCTCTCTGTCTCTCTCTCTCGCTCGCTCTCTGACTCTTTCTTCGTTGAGACGCGTTTTCCAAGGCATCGTCGTCGTCGCCGTCTACGTTCTCTCTTTCCTGCATCTCCTGGCCCCTCTGTCCTCCTTTCGCCCCCAGCATGGAACACGAGTCCCGAGGATGCATCATCCGAGCACTTTTCGCTCAGACTTCCGGCCCGCGGCAGGAATTCCGTCGCTGGCGCTCCCTCCTCGAATTTATCTGAAACGGAAATACTACCGGGACACCGTCTCTCCCGTCTCGGCGTTAATTCGTATCGCGCTAATGCCGCCTCGCTCCGACGCTGTTTCGGGGTTCATTATCGAAACTGCTGATCGCGCGGTTAATTAACCGCACCTTTGATCCCAGATTCCCACCTCCAGTTTCAATTGCTGAATCTACGTTACGGCTCAAATGCTCTTCTCTGCTTGCTGCCTATACGATATTTTTCTCTCATTCTCGAAGCATGCTCTCACCCGATCAAATCACTCCGTCGAAAGTGGCAAAGCGTGTGATATGATAATTTCCGGTCGACGACAACAATTTTGCCGCGAAACGTTCGGTTAACCACTGGCTGAAGGGAAACGCCCTAAGGGGGCGTGATATTGCAGCTTTCCTTTCAAAACACTGCTACACAATGTGTTGCAACTCCCTTGCTTAAATTCTACGCACGATTGTTTCAACAACACATCGACGACAGGTTTTAACGACTGTTGATGGAAACGACATCAAACATTGTTTCTAGTAAATATTCCGTTTTGTCGATCGTAGATAAACGAAAATATTATGAATGTCAATTTTAACGTACCGTAACTAACAAATGGCACATAAGCAAGTGTAATGTGGTTGTAAATGACGTTTGTCGTAATTCAAATTTACCGCCAAGTATTGACTTGAGAATTCATAGATCGCTGTGAACAATATTAAACGAATATTTTTACAAATTGATTCAAATGTTTTCTTTAAATTACGACAATACTTCCCCTCCAATGTTTGAATAAACCTGATTTATCCGTGTAATATTCAATTAACCATGCAATATTCAATCGGAACGTGGTCTCAGGCGTTTAAGAACCTGACACAGTGTACAGCCAAGAGAAGGCTCTCAGTCCTCCATCCGATACAGAAGCTGGTTCGTAGAACCGTGCGACGACATATTATAAATATTGAGGCCTTCCGTGCGATCAACGTGCGATAAATCGTCACTGGAAAGGAACGCGCTGCCATTTTGCGGTGAGTCAAATGATCGCGAGCGGCTCGGATCGCCTTGGATGGCGCAAACTCGATTAAAATAAAGACTGTCGCCTGTTCGTTTTTATTGAAACGTGGCGCATCGGTGTCGTCTCCTGCACGCTGATTAGGTATATAGCTTCGTTGGTCCGTAGTCGTTAATCGAATCACGCGAGATTGTTGTTTCGCTTCTGTTTTCCTTGTTCGTGATGCGACGCGGAATATCCTCGTCCGCTCTCCTGTTCTCGAACAGCCGCAGCCGTCTGCCGGAGGAAAATCAACGCAAACAGAATTACCGTTCCGCCTCTGCTAATTCCTCGCGTTTACCTTTCCCGTTATTTTCGTCTTACGACTCGCCCGCCTTCCAATGTCGTACCCGCTGTACCCGCGAGGATTCTGCAGCCGGTGCACTCGCATCCCGTGCCGTAGTCGAATCGCAATTCTGATACTCGACGCAGCGAAGTCGTCCGCAAACATCCACCGGCAATATTTGCCGCTCCTCATTTTAAATATTTTGCGACAAAATCCCGTCGCCAACTATTCGAACCTAGCGAAACGTGGACGAAAAATATTACTTTTCGGCCGTCGTTCGCGTTACAGCAACGACAATGATCCTCTGATATGCAGATCACGGACGCAGTCTTTCTAGAAGCTGCAGGACACTCAAAATAATTTCTAGGGTAATTATTTTATACTGCTTCTGGACTAATTACATTACATTCAGTACATTCTCAGTACATTCAGTACATTCTCATACAGTACATTCTCAGCATAAACGCATAAAATTCGCAGCCCTGTAACTACGAATCGCGATACGCTCGAGGCAGAAAAATATTAGTTTCGAGGGAAAGTTCCTGATATTTTAAAGGAAATATTTAAATCGATTTATCAAAATGTTTGTTTATGCAACAACTTGCCGCCGTCTCTCAGATAACCTGTCAATTCCTGTTTTAGTTAGTAATTATTATTATTAGTATTTATTATAAACGGACAGTTGAGTGGATACCGACATATTTAATGATATAAACAATATTTTAAAGAATAGAATTTGCGTGATGCTCACGGCGCACAGGTTCGATCTACCAATACATTATCTACCAGCATAGACTCAACAACGTTGTATTTTCAATTCTATACGTAGTAAGTAGGACTTAGTTTCTTGTTTCACATAATCTCATTATGTTTAACAGATATTATAGTTTATATTATTTCACGGACGCAACTTTTCTCTTGAAAATGGTCCATATCTGGATCGAAAAGTTGAGAATTTTCTAAATCGCAACTTAACTTGTTTCAACAATTGATCGAACCTGTGCGCCGAAAAATTCACGTAATTTCTATTAAACATCTACGATCGACAAAACTGAATATTCTAAGGAATGGCACATCAACTTCTAGCGTCGCCTCGGAGTCACCGATTAGTGCTAATGTTTCAAATGCGACGGAACTTTCCCTCGAACTTGATGTATTTATTGAAACCAGGAAATGCATAAAGCATAAGGGTCGAATAAAATGGACAGCAGCGGGAATCGTCGGGCAAGTGAACAGCTGGCACCGCACCCGCTCTTGCATAAGACAATAAACAATTCCGTGTTTGCTCCGGTTTCCGACTTCGACTGGTCCACGGCTTTGAATTCAGCGGGACCGGTTCCGGTCCCAGAGATTGGCCGAGGCCTGCGGAGGCTGGCGGAGAACTCGGAGAGCTATGCGAGTGACAAATAAACGGCGACGCAGCGAACGCATTAATATAGATGATCCGAGACGCTGTGAAATACTGCGGTCGTATCCGCTTTCGCGAAGATCGGGCACAGTCGACCGTGGGGGTGCAGGATAGAGGCTTGTACATCGCGGAAATGTATTGTGACCGGAAAATAGGTCGAACGTGAGAGCGCGTCCCGTAAAGGGAGCCACTCTCTACGGGTCAGTAATAATTTGGTGAGGCATACGTGCACCGACGCCGACCCGCTCCTGTTCCTGTTACACGCGATGCAATTTTTCCCGGCGATTTCCGGCCGACGCGAGGCGTCGCGACGCTGCAACCTCTTACCCGCGGGAGATGCACGTTGGCCTAAATGCCGTCCCGTTTCCCGGAATCTGCCACCGGGTCCGACGTTATTCCCTCCACTGCGCTGGCCTGAAAATTTAAATCTCTCCGACGCGACGCCGACGCCGGCGCGCCGGACAAAATCGAGCAAACAGCCGAGGAACCATTATTAATTCCTCCCTCTCTCTCTCTCTCTCTGCTTGCTCGCCTTTTCCGGGCTAGCTACTATCCAATATTGCGCGGATAATCTTATTCCGAACGAGGACCGCGAGTTTCCCAGGCTTTACCTATTCCCTTTCTACAAGGACAGCGGCTGGGGCCAGCCGCGAGCTTGTATAGAGACCAGGACACGATTGCACGAGATCTCATTGGCTAGTAGCTCTTTTCCGTCCTGTTAGCTTTGGACCTTGTTGTTAACCCATTTGCATCGTTAGCTTATTGTGTATGGGTCTGTCCGAGTCCATGGCACGAGCAACCGAGTGGAAATTTTCTACAGCCAGAGGGACCATTCCACGCGAAATCGGATACTTTTTGAATATAAAACATTCGAATACGTTGTAGCGTTTCGTGACCTATGAACGAATCTCGAAGGATTTTTCGATATCTTAAAAATTGTTGAATTACAGACGCGTCCAGAGAAAGTGTCACCCTCTCTTCATTAAATCGTAAGACTAGAACTAAGAAACCGAGGGAAATTAGTTTTTAGGAGCTTACAGTGGGATCATAAGAGTATCTACTAAAAATGTTGTCATTTGAAAGAAATGATTTTTTCACCATTTATTTTGAAATTTATTAAAGGATTCTTTATAGCGAGGCATTTTTAAAAAAATTAGAAAACAATGAGGATGTAGCTCCAGGTATTCGTACTGTGAAAAATAAATTCAAGAAGTACAGAGAAATTTATAATCAAGGTTTCTCCGTTCAAAAATGTTATTATTTCGTTCCGACTTGTCCCACTATGCAGGATCACCGTTTCGCCCGCAGACAGAAAAAATCACGTTGTTTTAACCCGATACTACATTCGAGTCTCGAACGGCGCATGCGCTTCCGTTTAGCGGATGGTTGGAAATTTTGCTGTCATTCGTTTTAGCCCGGCGAGCGGCCGGAACGGGAGAAAAAAATAGATATCCACAAGCTTTTAAGGCCACTTCGGAGAGAAACTGCAACGATAATCCAGTAACTCGATGTATCCGCGGCAATCGTCGGCCCCCGGCTGCCGAGCAAATACGTTTATCGGTTTTAAAGGGCGGCGAGAAATCGGTCGAGGCTGTAACCTCTTCCGCGCCACTGTTTTCCCGATGTCGCTTTGCCGCGGCACAAAGGGTTTTCAACTCGTAAGAAAAAAGACAGGTTTATAAAAAAGAACAGAGTGACCAACGAGAAGAAAGAACGTGACGCGGTAAGAGGGAGATGGTCGATTTCCTTTTCGACGTTTGATACGCGTACAGTGGGGGTATTTTGTCGAAACTCCGGTAAAAGGTCAATTTCAAAATATTTGCTGTTCGACGTAGTAAAAGGTCTGTAGAATAAAGCTTCGATATTGTTTTCTTTTATTTGTACACCCGCGAAGTAGTAAAACTTTGAAAGTCAAAGACTTTTAAAAATTTGGATTTTTAAATGTTATAATACATTTTTTATCCGATAATGTTATACCCGACGTCAAGACGAAAGGACCTGCTTTTACAAATAACGCGAAAATAGTTTTTTCCCGGTTTTTCGGCTAAGTACTCTACCGTGCGATGGAGAACACAATGCTCGCGTGTCCGGCGCCTTCTCGGCTCTCGTTGATCGTCGAGGATTCCGCGGGAATTTCGCATGGATCGTTTAGCGTTTATGGAATACGTGCCGAGACATTTCGAATTCGTTGGGAAATTCAATTATTTAGTTAGCGAACTACGCTCGAGCGCGATTCACGATTTCCTAGACGAGAGTTTGCCACGGGATTGTTCCATCGTTCTCGGCGTTGTTCGTCGCGGATCCACCCTACTCGCCCGTTCTCTCTTCGATTCGTATACGTGTTCACAAGGAAAAACCTCGGGAGAATCTTTTCGGAAGAAGAGCACGATTTTATTGCTCTTCTCGTCTCCGGGAAAATATTTCTGTTTGCTTTTCCGCCTCTCCAGGAGGAGGAACCACCCCCGAGAGAGTAGTCCTCGGTCGGTACAATGGTTCTTTTATTCCTTTCACTGTAGATTTCGCGTGTTATCAAACGAGAAAATATTTCCCCGAAAAGGAAAATATATTTTCCTGATGGTCATTGAATTCCGGATTCGTCGAAAGAAAAATCGAACGACGATAAAAATATCTGTTGCAAGGAATGCGATTAAACACAGATCCGACCCTTATCCGGTACACCGGTTAATTCGACGTAAATGGTTCCCAATTAACGATAAGAATGGTTCCGTTTGGATTAACAGCGGAATAAAGTAATTCCGCTCGACTTTTTCTGGCTGGACAATGTAGCGGCTTCGCTGAAAGAACTGAATAATTTCGCCGGCGAAAGAAAACCGGGCTATTCCAGGAGCACCTTTTCATTCTTTTTCTCCGGTCGGTTTCCCCTGAGAGCTTCTCTTTTTGCCGTGCCTCGATAACAGCTGGAACGCGACGCTCGGGTCGTCTCTAATTAATCCTGTCGTGCGTTGAACTTTTGGCCGCGTGCGACACGTGTGTCGGAGTGGGAAGCCGCGTGGGCCTTGTTCTCTCTCTCTCTTTCTCTCTCGATCTTTCATTTTCTCCGTCTTTCCGAACTGTGTAACGGTGCGAACGCGTTTAGGCGTCCTCCTTATACGCCGCTGCTTCTCCAGATCATGCGAAACGAGCCCACGGAGCTCGTCGAGTAGTTGAACGATTAACCTTCGTCGCTTTCGGAAGCAGCCGCGAAACTCTAGCTGAACCTAATTCACAAATCACGTAGAGTCGAGGCGTAATTTTTAACCGTTTATTGCATCGTTTACGTCACCGCTCGAAATAGGCGACCAACTTCTTGAATCCGAGACGCTCAATTGACAGACGTTTGCGCGGGTCATTCCGCTTAAGGATGCAAATGGGTTAATAACTCTGCAAGTATTTATCAGGTCACTGTATGATCTCATCTGTTAAAATTATTAACGGAGGAAACAACATTAAATTTGGATCCTATTTCTTGCAAGCAACGCAGACAATTTTTTTTTGCATAAAGATCCGCGGTCTAGTAATTAGATATCAACATAATTAATAATGTAAACAATATTTTGAATGCTCCGGCAATTTTCAGTGGTAATTCCGAGTAACTGAGTGTTAAGAGATTAAGACACAGTAACGAGCGTGGAAAATATAAGATTTAAAAAAAAAAGTGGATGACCGATTAATACAAGATTTCAAGAATAAAAAATACGGGTTTAAATACAGCAAGGAATAGGGCACAAACTCTCGTTCGCACTGGTCTAATATATTTCTTTCTCGAAATAGGAAGACGAAGAACGAACGTCTCGGGATATTTAGAGGCGATCGAAGGAATTTATTGCACAGGGACTGTCTTCTGCATCTCCGTATATTTTTCCGCCGTCTCCGTCGTAATCGCCGTGCTCCCAACCAGCAGCCGAGTCTCCGTGCTCGGTCTTTCTAGGATCGACGCTTGGCCAAAGTGAATGATGGCGATCGGAAGCTATTACGCGCTACACTTTTGATGAAACGTTTAAGAGAAGACTCCGAAGCTGGACGCGTCCGGTTCTCTCTCGCGAGCCTTATCTCTCCACCACGGTCGCCGCGCAACGACGAGCAGATTCTGCGCCGTTTCGCGGCCTAAGAAGCACTTAACGCGCCTCATCCTGCCTCGCCTGCCTCGGTTGCCTCGCCAGCCAAGCTCGTCCATTTATTCCCTTAAACACCGCTTCCCGACGAGTAGCGATCGTGCTACTATGCGCGGTACCTGGCTCGCAAACACACATCAACCATCAACCTCTTCAGGATTTCTCCAATATTTTTACGATTTCAAACTCGAGATTCCAGGCTCTCCTCTGTTCGAGTACCGACTTCAAATTGGGTCCATTTTACGGGTTATTCTTCGACTCGACGCTTGGAATTCTTAAAACTTTCATTTCACAGTCTCTTAATGTTGGATTGATCTCATGAAGTCGCTCGTGGTACGTTACACGGTAATTACGCGCTGTGGAGCTCTGTGCTGTCCTCGGAGACGTCGAGAGCAACGAGGCCACGCCCCACAAGGCCTGGCCACGCCTACTCTACGTGGAAATTTGATACACATTATTTCAGACACTACCAAACTCGCTAAATTAAGAATATCTCTCCTCTGAACGCGGTTTAAGCTACAACATTGTCCCGCGAAGTGAAACAAATAATCGTCATTGCCTCTCGCGGGATTCCATTAACCTCTTCAGGATTGCTCCAATATTTTTACGATTTCAAACTCCATATTTATCTCCATATTCTTCGACTCGACGCTGGAATTCTTAAAAGTTTCATTTCACAGTCTCTTAATGTTGGATTGATCTCACGAGGTCGCTCGAGGTACGTTACACGGTATTTCCGCGCTGTGGAGCACTGTGCTGTCCTCGGAGACGTCGAGAGCAACGAGGCCACGCCTCTCGTGCCCGGTTACGCCTACTCCATGCGAAGAATGCAAGACAGGTTATTTCAGACGCTACAAAACTCGCAAACTTGAGAATATCTTTCTCCTCGGGGTACTCTGATTTTGCTCGACAATCGAATGATGAATTCAGAAGCTAATTTTTGTCTGTTCTAATCATGGGTGGGACATTAAACGGGCAAACAACGGCTTGGAAGTCCGTGTTCAACCCCTCCGCAACGAGTCTTTAAACTCCCTCGACCACGCTATTATAGCGTGCAGACATTCGATGCACTTATCGAGGGCCGGGGTAAGCCTCTCGAAATACAATCTAGCGGGCAAGTTGCAACGCCGGGGTACGAAGTTATCGTGAATGTAAACCCTCTTCTCGCCGCTATTATTCCGTGCCCGAAACATTAAGCCGATACCAAAAGGGATCAGCCGTAACGCGCGCGTTCTTAGGCGAGCGAAAGGCGATCGACTCTTTCGCGACGAGGATCCCCCCATTGTCTGCGCGGACGTGAAAGGGATGATTGAACGTTCTCGGATACACCGAACCACCACCCACCTACCGACCAACCGATAAAAACTATTTCATCGAACATACCGAACGTCCGTCCTAGAAATTACTCGCACATCCGCCGATCCAATCATTTTTGCCGACTGTGCTCGATGACTACACACAGTTGTTTGTTATCCTCTTGATAACTCGCACTTTTGTAGCAATTTACAAAATCTACATAACTTTTTGGATAACCATCTCTTCAAAAAATGAGAATCGTTTCAATTAATTTCATTCAATGCTAAATGTTTCGATGAACGCGACCCTCGAGAATTGCTGGTTTATATTGCCTCATAAAAATAATGAGATCAAACTTATTCGAACTTTGAGCGGTTCATACGGTAATATCTACGCTATTAAATATGTTTACTTAATTCTTTACCACGAAAGCATATCTGTCATTTCAATAATTGTGAAATGAAAAATCTGTAACCTGGTGGTGATAATCCGGTGGTGGTAGGTTTACCGTATTACAACTTTTCATTGGTTTAGCTAGGCAAGATTATTTACAATATTCAATGACCTCGGACCGTTTTCAAATCACATATAATTTTTTATTTGTTTTCGAACTTTAAAAACATTTTTAATACTTTTCCAATATTCTCTGTGGTACGTTTTTAAATAAAAAGCGATATATTGTCGAATCGCAACGTTGAAGTGCAAATAATTATCGAAAGATATACAATGAAGAGATACAGAATTGTTGAAAGTATAGTCCACACTTGCTTGCTGAACTTTGAGACTGCAAAGATACGTGTACAACTTACACGAAACGTGAAAACTGTCTCCAACTTTCGATAACGTACAGCACTTCGCGATTGCCCGAACGATGAAAAGAAATATTGACCAGCTGAATCAATGAAGAGGATCACTGTGCGGCGGCACGATTGTCTGACGAATCAATCAAAAATGTTTTATCACTACTGGCCCCGCGCTTTGGGCAACTTTTTCCATGAAAACGAATCGAGTACACCGATCTGACGTATGCTTTTTCTGTTACAGGTAAAAACCGCTCTTCCAATTCCCCGTCGAGAGTACGCTGGAAGGGTAAGAGTTGAAAGATCCTCGGCTCACAATTGGAAAGTTTGATTTTTTGATCGCATCGAGAGGATCTTTTTGTTAGCGGAATAATGCACAGCGGTCGGACAGGTTCGTGGTGGGTTGCAGCGGGGCTGCGGAGAGCTATGCAGGACCGGTTTTCAAGCATCGGTGACGCGTGTAGGCCTGTGCGCACGGTTTAGGATCGCGAGAGACCGGCTCGCGATGGATGGATCGTCGATCCGCCGGGAATTCGTGTCCCAGATTGTGCCAACCACTCCGTGCCTCGCCTCGCCTCGATGCTGCAAACGAGTTTGTCGGGCTTTGTTTGCCGCGAGACGCCTCTTGCAGCCGCTTTTCCGTGTCCGTTCACCTCCGAGGCTTCCGGGTCCCGATCGGGCCAACTTTGACCTGCCTTTTGCAAAAAAGTCCGCACCACCGGCGCAAAATCTCGAAATTCTCCGACACCTCGCAACGAATGCCACAAGCGTTAACCTACCGAGCCACAAAAGTAACTGGAACACGATCCCTTGTAAAAATTATGTTCGACTAACGACGCAAATAAACTAACATATGCTTCAGTCGCAATTTTCTAGAGGGGTAGAATTTTTCTATTTACGGTTAAGGGTTGAAGGAGGAGATAAATTTTAGTCAGTTTCCAGTACGTTGCGATGCACGCAATGTTTATTTCACGTTGTTGTAAATTATGCTTGACTAACGATGCAAATAGACTAGCAGATGTTTCTAGAATACTATACCTACCGTGCCTTGAAAGTAACTGGTACATGTTCCCTTGTAAAAATGATAAGATCTATTTTATTTAGACTTTGCGCGGTTCCTATTGTAATACGTGCTCTACTAAAGATACTTATACAACCATTCCTTATAAAATCATTTTCACTATTACAATAATTGTAAAATTAAAAATCTGGAACCGGTCGTTCGTGGTGATAGGTTTAGTGTAAATTTTCCTCGACCCTACGTGTCGCTGCGACTTCGAATACGACTGGATGGAACGGCGCTTTCAACGATCACACCTACTCGCGATAATAGGCCAGTCGTTTCGTGCCGCGTTCCCCTGTTTAGAGACCGATCGAATTAGGGGAATCGGCTAATTTTGGTAACTGTCGCTTGCCGGCGCATTTACTCGTTCACTTGGCGAACGGATACGTGCCCTGCGTCGCTCAAATTAAGATAAAGGCACCAGAAATTGAATTCGTATCGGTAGTTAACCATGTTTCAAGAAAACGTGAAAAGTAATGTCTCTGGACGTGATAATCTTCCCGGAAAAGCGCGATAGATAAGTATAATTTCTCATACCAATTAAGAACAAGCAAACCGTGAAACATTTCCCTATTCTGTTCCCAAATAAAATTTTATATGGCGTCAACTTCTTTTCAATTAGTAGTTTTCTCGTTTTCAACGATGATCAACTTCTGACACCATTATTGAATTTTCAAAGAAAAAACCGTCTAAAGTTTGAACAGTACAATTATCTTAAAAAAGCTAGCTTCGTTACACAATGTGAGAAGTTTCAACAGCATTTTCACGCATGGAGTCTCTCCATTTAATAGAGGATGAAATACATTTGCTATCATTCACACAAACAATTCTTTCTAACTGGTCAACTATTGGCGCTTTTAATACCTTAATCGTGTTTCGCCCGGGGAAAATCTTTCGATTTGGACTATTGGAATTCCGTTTCGTTGGTCCCGGTCCTTGAGAGTGATCTTCCGCAGGAATGCATCGATCGGATCGGTGCCATTCAAAATTGCAATCGTTCGCGGAATTTGATTAGCTACTCGTCGCACAGTGGCGAGGTAGACTCGCCCTGAAAAAAAAGAATCTAGTCTAATACGAACGTTGTTTTGCTTCCGAATGTCATCTTTCTCTTCATTGGCCCTCGCAATCCAAGGGAGCGAGCTCCACCATAATCGCGCTATCACCTTTGCTGGATTATCAAAAATCAATCAACGTTCTCAGGATCGCATTTTGTCAACAGAGATTTCGAGGTAACCCATTCTATGTATACTTTCTTTGAAAAGCTAGACTGTGGGGGGCTAACCTAAACAGTGTCTTTTACAACTATTTCCAATAACCATCTGCCCCTCTACCTGCAGCTCGGGTACGCGGCCGCCCTACCTAAAAAAATGAGGTCCAATGGAAAGCGACGCGACAGGCTAGGAAAAACAATTAAACCCTCGTCTTACCCGGACAGTGCAACATCGGTGACAGTTTCGTTCGTCGGCATGCTCTTCCGTGAATTTTGCAATAAACGAGCAAATGTTTTTACTCATCGTCGTGCTGTTCCCCGATACTGTGAACCAAGTGTGGAAAGTGTGATCCAAAGTGTATAATTTATATTTAGTGAATAATAATGTATTATACAACGAGTATACTATGAAATTGAATGGTGAAAGTGTTTGAAAGAGAAAGGAATCGTTTGCGATTTAAATATTTCGAATAATTTCGTAATTAGCAATTCAGAGGGGACGACCATCTCCCGACGAATTAATAATTTTCCAGGACAGATCGCGTCGCGAAGAATTGATCGTCGCGGCCACCGACCGGCCGATATTAACTATTTGAACGACGATTGGTTGTCGCGTGACGAGAATCGATGCCGAAACGGAACACCGGGCTCCGCTGTTACCAGGATAAAGATTGCCGTTACGTGATCCACGCTCGCCACACGTTCCCTTTGAAATTCTCTTGCTTTCTCTCCCTCCCCTTTTTCTTTTTGCAATTTCTCTGCCAGCAAAATTCATTCTCCAGAATCGCTGCACTAAAAATTAAAATCTGGGCATGAAACCAGCCAAGATGAATAGCGCGAATTAATTCCGGGGCTGCGGAGAACGGCCGCTCGAAGGTTCGGACGGAAAACAGTATTATTCGGTGTAGCGTTCCTGCACCAAACACTCGGATTACCCGGCGCGATTATTCTAATAACGTCAGACTTGGTTGCTTATATTTTTCAATTTACTCTTGCATTTCATTCCGCCGTAAATGAGTGTAGAAATCTATTTGCCTGCGAAGGTTGAAGTGAATGAAAGTAATTTGAGAGCATGCAGTGGTTGTAGTCTCGAAAGCGAGCCTAGGTGAGAAGAAATGTGATCTTTTTTTGGTAGTTTTTCGGCGGAGAAAGAGACAAAAAGCGACTGGGGTCGCGCGATTTATAGCTACGCTTAACAGGAAGCCACTTAGTTCGATCTCGTTACGACCGTCGCGAATCGAGTTGACCCTTGAACTTCGAAACTTTGTTAGGAGTTTCTTCGAATCGGCCGTAACCACCGGGACCTCGACTTCCTTTCTGAAACCACCGGTCCCGACCGATGTATTTAATTTCCTAGCAATCGTGCGGCGATGCGTTTTCCTTTTTCCCCGGTGATCGATTTTTTCGTTTTACCCGTCTACCTCGTTTCGAGAAGGAGAGAGATAGAGAGCCCGTCGATGGAGAAGCGATCTGCTCCCCGAATCCTGCAAAGTACATCGAAGTCGGCTAACTTTCTTCGTAGATTGGAAAGTTCGCGACTCCGTTCTTCCTTGCCTCGCCGAAAAATCGAGCGAAATTGTTTTGACAAACGGAAGACGCGCAAAACAATTACAGATTTCATTGCTGCCAGCCTCGGACAGAAGAGGCTATCGATCTAGCTTATTTGTTGTCGACCGGGTTATCGATATTCTTGGCTTATCGAGGCTTCGGTTGCTCGTCGATTAGGCGAACAATAAAGCTATCGCGAGACCCGCGCGGTCCTCCGCCAAACTTTTCCTCTCCCGATTAATCGACCTTGCCGGATGAACGAGGAAAATACTAGAGACCAGAGAGCTTTCTTGTCGTTCGCTCTAAAATTGAGAATTTTTAAATGCTGACTGTGGACAGGGTAAAGTTTGTTTTGTAAGCTGTTGACGATTTGTCAGGACGGCCGAATTGCAAACTGTTATGGCCACCCGGTATGTTCTTGATATCGAATATATCCGAATGTATCGAGTGCCAATTGTTTGTTACTAACGATAAACAAATGTAATGAATAAAACGAACGTCGGACGAAGCGAACAGCGACGAGTCTCGTCAGATCCGTCGCTGGAAAAAGACGTACATTAAAATAAAGTTAATTGATTCTCTTTGTCTTAATGCCGGCCATCTCTTACAGTTTTCTATCTTGTCAAACAATCGGTTTGAAACCGAAACAAGGAATTTTTCTGTTTAGGGTTAAGGAAGAAAATCAGGCAGACTCGTTCAGATTCAAGCATACAACATTTATTTTACAAATTATTTTACATTCTTGTAAATTATGTTCGACTAACGACGCAAATGAACTAACATATGCTTCAGTCGCAATTTTCCAGAGAGGTAGTATTCAGGGTTAAGCTACTCGTTGTTACTACTTGTGAATCTACGCTGATAGTTCTCATGACTAGGCGCCATCTTGTCTAAGTAGCTGAACTAAAATTGCTTCTACTCTCGCTTTATGAACGGAATCTGGGGAAAAATTGAATGAAATCACGAGAACACGCTTCGCGTCCTCATACGATTATATTTTCATCTGAGTGAGGGCTCATTCGAAAGAGACCCTAAATTTCCAAGAAAAGTCTTTTTGCGATCGGAAAATACATTAGAATCTCCGGAATTCTTCATTTGTTTTCCCTGCTTTTGAATACTGAGATCACTAGATATAAACATATTGTAACTAAAGTTAGACCCACGCGCGCTTCATTTAACCTTCCTCTTTAGAATGAGCTCTCAGTCGGCACAAAATATAATCGTATGAGGACGTGAGGTGTGTTTCCATAAACCCCTGTTTTTAACCCAAAATCTAGTTACATTCTAGTAATGTCACGAGCGTACCCTACCCTCTGATGTTTTGACTAATTATGCAAATAGACTCGCAGATGTTTCAGTCGCAGTTTGCCGGAGGGTTAGTTATTTTCAATGGGCGTAGAATACAGCGGAGCCTCCGTTATCCGAACGGGTCTAGTGGAAGAGGTTAACGGAGTCGGTCGACGCATTTAGAAACGAATCGATGAGACCGCGTCGACTGCGGTGTCCGGTCGTCGACCATTTCTCCCCTATTCGTTCGATCGCCGCACCGCGCCTCGTCGGACGAGAGACCCTCATCTGGAAACATTTTTTTCCCGGGATGCCCGGCGCGGCGTCCGTTTGAATAATAAACGACAGAATGGCCGGCCACGACCGTAGCCAAGAAAAGAGACGATTCGATTTTTCGTGCCATGTATGTAGTCGAACGTGTTATCATCCGCCGCGAACTTCTTATCGGCGATGTCAAAGGCGGCCGCGATGATTCAACCCCTTCTTGCATCACGATCTTACTAAACACGAGGCAACGGAAGATAATGTTCAAACGTCTGTGTCCAACTGCCGTTTCGCAATCCTTATTGTTATTTTCCGTTCTTAGGCGGCGAATCACCTCGGACCGTTTTCAAATCACACATAATATAATTTTTTCTGTGTTAAAAATATTTTTTTTTTTTACTTTAAAAAACGTACCTTAAAAACATTTTTAATACATTTCCAATATTCTCTGTGGTATGTTTTTTTAAATAAAAAGCGATATATTGTCGAATCGCAACGATGAAGTGCAAATAATTATCGAAAGATAATACAACGAAAAGATACAAAATGGTTGAAAGTATAGTCCACACTTGCTTGCAGAACTTTGAGACTGCAAAGATATGTGTACAACTTACATGAAACGTAAAAACTGTCTCTAACTTTCGATAAAGTACAGCACTTCGCTATTGCTCGAGTGATGAAAAGAAATTTTGACCAGCTGAATCAATTAAAAGGACGTTGCGTAACGGAAGTAGCTAGCGCCGCTGACTTGTACGGTTCGTAGTCCAAGAGAAACAGAGAGAGGGAGAGCACGAATCTTTAATAATTGAATATATACCGATATATTTAATAGCGCAAACGATATTTTGAATATTAATACACAACTTTTAGTGATGACTCCGAGTCACCATTCGAGTGCTAAGAATAAGTGTTAAATATCTCGAAACAGGAAATACATGACCGAGACCATTTTCATAATTATGAGCACATGTAGGATAATCACAGCGTTGCGAGTTCGAACCCGAGCCTCGTGAGATTCGCAGGTGAAATAACGTAAATTTAAAGTCCTCTTGCGACGTAGTTGGCGTGTCCAGCAGATAAAATCGTTGCCGAGCAGATTTTATCGAGGATCCGAGGAAAAAATCAGTGCAGAAGAAGCTGCCGACCGTGACTATAAGCGAAGGGCGCGAGAGGGGAAGGTTTGCCGATAACGAAACCGCGAGGTATCGACGGGATTAAAAATGAAAGGAGCGAAGCGTGGTGTAGGGAGGAGACGAGGAAATATAAAAAGAGAAGATTGGAGGGGATGAAAAGAATGGAGGAATAATGCAACGCGCCGTCCAACGGAATAACGCGTGGCGATAGAATTGGTCGCGGTTTCCAGGGCCGGGGCAGAAAGGGCGAAAAGAGGATGCACGGTCATCGATTGACTACGCGCGTATAACACGCGTGCGATCTAACAAAAGTAGCTGCCATTGAACCGCTACGCCTAGTCTGGCCTAGCCGCATCGATTCGATCCCGAACCCCCGATCGCTATCGACGAACCGGCGAATTGAATCTTCGATAGCGACGTCACGCCGCCGCCGGACTTTCCAATAAATTTTCCCCCGGCCTCTGTCACGGCCTCGACCTGCCGCCCCTCGCTTCGCCTCGCCTCGCCTCGCCTATGCCTCGCTATGATTTGTCAGGAGTAGAAGGTTATCGATACCGCCGATAAATTCGGTGTCGCGTGTTTAATTGTTCAACGAGTCGCGCGCGAGAACAGTCCGAGAGCACCGGCTAATAAACGAGAGTCAAAATTCGCTTTGCCAGAGGCAGACAACGGGGACGAGTCTGTTCGGCAGCTAGCGAAGTCTTCGAGTGGCTCGCGATCAGCTCCACTGATCGAACGTATCCGATAGATATACCAGATTACCTGCAACTTCACAATTTTGTAATTTAGTAGCGAGAGTTTAGAGCGATGCTTGACAACATTGAGGAAAATAGAGAGTGCTCTAAATTCAATAAAATCATTAATTCGTGATCCTGCATTCGAGTAACAGGTTCCATTTGGCTCGATCGCGCGTATGATTTGTTTTCACTGGATGTAAAGCCGTGTTAAAACAAAATATATAAATCGAGTTGGAGATATCGTCGGGTTCGATCGCTGTCGAGCCTTTGAATTAGCTTCGCATTTATCACTGTATCAGATTGACGTTTTCATTCGCGTTCGTCCCTCTTGATCGTTTGTTAGACACCGTTTCGATTCGCCGCGTGCACGGAACGTCACGGCGGTCGTGGTCAGAAGTGACAATGGGACGAGTAATTCTGCGTACGCCGAAATTTTTCGATAAAAAACGGGCTCGAAAACTCGAAGCATCGCGCCAGCAATTTTTTACTCCGTTTTCGGTTTACCGTTGGAGTTGGACGTCGAGGGACACCCTGTACATTGGTCGAGTGGAAGATTTTTCATGGATAGATTCGCGAGACGAGTTTAAATCGACTTTTTCAAGGGCGTCGGCCAATCCTTCTGAAAAAAGAGCACCAGGGTTGGGGGCGGACGAGTCCGATCAAAGAGAAGCACGGCTTCGCCGGCTGGGAAGGGCTTCTTTTCGAGAAACGAACCCTTCCCCTCTCTTTCTGCGGCCCTCGGTCCTAATTAAAACCCTTGGCGAACGAACGGGGGGTGCTGCCGGCTTTTTCCACGGAATTTCGTGGGTGTACTAATTATTCGGGAATCCGCGGGCTCGGCAAACAGCCGAGCGCGATCCCGGATATCGATAACACCTCCACGGCGATCCGGGAACAAGGGGAGTTTTTAATTTTCACGGTTCACGTGATAAATTGTGGTATCGAGCACCGTTGTAGTCGAAAGGGGATAAATCGGGCGAGAGGGACCGAGGGGATGCTCTTTCGAGGGTTCCAGCTATTTTTTTTACACCCCTGTTCGTTCTACGGTACAATTTTTTTTGTTCATCAATTTCAACGTCGAGGTGGGTTTAAACAATTTTTATAAATATTCCCCGTTCCAATCTATTCGCGTAAAATTCTATAAAATTGCAAGCAAACGGCATCGGCTGGCCTCTCGCTTGCGATTCTCTGGAAACGGAATTCGCACGAAGTCGTCGAACGGAGAAATAATTAGATGGAAACGATCAAAATTCGATCGGTTTTATATTCGGATCGTAAAGAGTAACGGCGGCGTGGGGGCTTGGAAATTTTTCGCGACCAGGAACGGTAAAAGTTTTACGATTGTGCGGCGCGCGGGAGGATTTTTTATCCGTGGGAGCTAAAAAATAAATAGCCTCGATAAGCGAGTTATGCGAAGAATTTGTTTCGTCTGTCTCTCGGCGAGTATATCGATGCACACCGGTGTGTAACTTTTCCGAGGAAAATTCAGCGGAGGGTATATTGGCGCGATCAAAAATTCCGAGCGCGGGTCTCGCGATAAATTTGAACCCGTTCCAGGAGAGCTGCTGCGGCCCTGCGACAACGAAAATCGTTCGGGATTCAATACTGGCACGGAGCTCGGATTTACATTAAGCCAGTTTGTCGAATCGAATCGAGTCGACGTCGTGCTACTGATCAGCGGCTAATGGACCGAAAAACGTCAGGAATCACCCCCGAAAATTAGCTCCTTTTTATTCCTGTCCGTTTCGTTTTTACTTGATCGCTGGGACATTTAAGTCTCTCCACCCGCCCTCGTGATTCCGCGAGCGCAATCAACGAGCCGTGATTTCCAACGAAGGAACGGTGCACGCGCGCGATCTGTTTTCACAAATTTATCTAGTTTAGTTTTGCAATTTCCGAACCAAATTAAACACGTGGATACGGTTATTGCGAAACACTGCCTCATTACTAGACTGCGAATATTTGCATACAAAAATTGAAGCGTTCCTTTTAACGGTAAAACTACCGAGCACTAAAACCGATTAAAGTGTTCCACGTTATTCTATTTATTTAGACTTTGTGTACTTTTTATTACAATATGTGCTGCGATAAAGAAATTTTTCATATTTTAGTGACGATTATTTCATCCAATTCATCCATTTATTTCTACTATTTCAAGTCGCAGCTACCCATTTTTCGCACAAATGCTTCAAATAACGATTTAAATTGCTCTTATTCACCCCACGGTGGAAATACAAAATTGATATCTACCGTGTGAGTTCGTTTACTTAGATAAGTAAATATCGACAGCGAACTGACAGAATTTTCTTGCTATTTAAAGTGGAATTGAACAGCAGATTGGCGATCCAGGGTTAAGTTGATTGTCGCCAAAGAAAACGGGACTGGTTTCGAGGACGGAGCTTGTTGTTGCCGCTTCGGGTATACTGGTCGTAATTCGACTAGCGGTAGCTATTGTCTTGAATTACGGTACGACTTTAAATAAAGTTACCATGACCCATATACGAGGCGTAAGACGGCGAATGCGTTTTAAGGGTTGAAACGGTGGAGGATGACTAATAATGGGCTTGTTTGCGCTTGCGAAAGGCGTTGTCGAGGCTCTGGAAGCCGGTCGCCGAGTGTCGCGTCTTTTTCAGATGCAAATTACGTCGGTTGCACAATAATAATCGCGTGGCCTGTCGTCGACATCGCGGAAGCGTTCGCGCGCCGGCCACGAGCTGCATTTGAATTAATGGCGATGCACTCGACGAACAAGTCCACTCCCCTCTCCTCTTCGCCATCGTACTCGGTCGCCGATACGAGCGCATGCGAACATACGCGTCGTTCGAGTAATCCCGATTCAGGCGGGAATCTTCCGGTGGAAACTTGACGTTTCCGCCAGAGTCGCCAGAGGAGGGGAATTTACTCGAATCGAGGGGAAACGGTTACCCCTTCCACGCCAGTACAATTTTCCCCTCGGCAAAGACGAAGTACAGTGTGACCAGTGTCCCTGATTTCTCAACATTTTTCATTTCTCGACAAGCGAGACTATATTTCTCGAGAATTCTCTAGAATTTGCAATAAAATTAAAGAATATTGGAAAACTTACGATATTCGGAATATCGTTGATAATATTTATCGACAACGTGGGGGAAGGCGTCGCAAATGGGGAAAACTTCGAAAGAAAGTTTCGCTTGTCTGTTTTCACGAAATAGAAACGCATAGGAAACACTTTTCTCCGCGGCTTTCGTCGCATACGGTGCGTCTACAAAAATATGGATTCGCATGAGAGCTCGCAGTTTATTTACGACGCGAGATAACATTTGCATAATATTTACACTGGAACCGGTTTCTCTATTAAATTGGTGCCGCGTTACATCATTAACGGATTTTTTGAAATAATATTTACACGCACCGTTTGGCAACAGAAAGTACATTCTTTTTCGTCATTACGGTCATTATCCAACTTCCACATCTCTCACGGGCAAAAGAGTACAGGTGAAATTTCGGTCGGAATAATATAAATCCACAGTCTGCCGAAAAACAGGAAAACGTTTTTAAATGATTCATGCTGTATATTTTGCAACCTCGGTCTTGCTAATCTTTGCACAGTGTATTCTCGATGGTTGTCCAAAACGAAGGGCAGCGAAGCTCGAGAGAATCACAAAACTTTTTTATTTTTCATTATTCTTTGATGGAACTTTGACCAATATATTCATGGCATTTTTCTAATGAAAATGATAGCAATTCTGGGATAATCGAAGGCCAGACGTTCGGGACATTTATCGCGAAAACACTGTAATTCAATCGAGTGTTTCTGCTATTCGTCGTGGGAGATTTTGCGGGGAACGACCATAGCGCATCAAAATCTGAATAAAAATGCCGATTAAGCCCCGACTGGAGAGCATTACCGATTCGCCGGAGCCGGACCATTTATTCCGCATCGCCGCAGCTTAGCGAATCGCAAATATTGAATTTGCGAACGTGCTCTGCCGACAGACGAGTCGCGATACCGGAGAGTTTCCTCGGTAATCGGTCCAAGGTACGCGGAAACTTCACAATTCCGCGTGATCCTCGCTCCTGCACCATCCATCTCGAAATCTCGCGATACCCGAGATCATTCGAATTTACGGACTTGCTGCCATCGTCTCCGGAATATCGTTCACGGTCTCTCCTCGAGGTCTTTCGGAAATATCTAATCGTGGACGCTCCGGGAATCTGTTTTTTACGGCTCGCTATCGATCATGTTGTCACCATTGCGGTCCTTTCTGCCACTATTTTACACGCTCCGATTTTTACCGATAAAACGCGCGAATCGATAGCAAGTCTCCATAGTTTTTGCGCGAAATACTCTCCTGCGTGACGGATCGTTCTTTTGGGCGACGCACAGCGGGATGTTTGCCTCGAAAAGTTGACGAAAATACGATTTTTCAAATCTTGCGTCCGAGCTTTTCGTATATATGAACAGCAGTCGACCAATTTTATTTTTTTTATCTATGTATCCGTGTAGCATTGCTATGCATTGAAAGTAAAGATTTTTGCGGTACTCATTTTTCACGACGCCTCCAATTTATTTTTCGGGAAACACGAAAACTTTTGGCCATAAATCTTTTGTGTTGGAATTCAGCGAAACCATAGCGCCTAGGTATAAGGGATGGGATAAGGGTGTGGTATCGATAAAGTAACACCTTCGCTTGTAATAAAGTATATGCGCAAAAACCGTGTTTCCTATTTCAAAGAACGTACACAGAATAAAGGTTATACCCAAGTGGTTATCGTCTCCGGATCAAGTTTATTATCCAACATTTTGCCATTTGAAAGAGAATAGTTTGAAGGGTCTCTCGTAATTTTTCCCCGGAGTGATATTGGTAATTGCTCGGAGGAATCGCGCGAAAAGACGCTAACTGTCCAGCTCGCGGACACGAAAGTGACCTTCGCGTCAGCCGCATCTAACAGTCCAATCACAGTAATGCCTCCGGTCGGCTGACGTCACACCGCCTAATTCCAGCAATTTCCCAATTGCCGATCAAAGTCGACGGAATCGCAGATTGCATCTGCTGCGGTGCACACACACACGCTTACCGGCGTGCGCGGTTGAAAGTTAGAAGGACAGACAACCCGCGCTGATTTCCTCCAGAACGGACAGAGGAGATGCGGGTGTCCAGAGCTTTGCAGACTTCCGATAGCTAAGAACATCTCCTGCGGGACGAATTTCACCGACGAATTTACAGGACGATCGCGAAGCCGAGGGAATAGAAACTCTGCCGATCGCTCGATCCTTCGTTGATCCCGCCGGAGACGGGTTTGTTTCCTTTTAGAGGATGGGATCGGTTAATTTCTCGCCAATGAGACTTTTCGGCACGATGCATCACACAAATTTTTCGTGTTTTAACAACTGGTTTGCAACTGAAATGGCTTATCGTGAAAACAAAACGTCGACACTCTTAACCCTGATACGCTCGTCAAAAATTGCTGCATAAAAAAGACTAGGATAACAATTCATCCATTTTTATTTTGCATGTTGAATCAACGCATTGTGTTTAATTTATAGCGTCACATTTTAAAGGAATACATCTCGCGTCATAGACACAAATGGATGAATGATTTTACAGTATGTGAAAATATTGAATTTTGAATATGAGAGTTAAATTCTTTCAATCTTTGTGTTCTTTCGAATTGCATCTAATTACACTCCGTGTTACTAGGATTTACAAGATGATGAGACACCACTAAAAATTGCTGTTCCACTAAGAAAAGTAATAGGACCAATCGTGCCAGCAGTAAATTCTGCTATTTACTAATTAACAGTTTATTCAAGAAACCATCACAGTTCTGCTAACTTCCAGCCACCGCGACGGCTACATCAGAAGTCATTAAAAAACAGCAAGAAACATAAAATCACCATTTTAATAAAATTTCATTATTTAAAATATTGTTTATTAGGTATGTTGGTATCTAATCAATTACAAAACACTTAATTAGGTGTTATATCAGTTTCGTACTCACCAAATTTGAAATCTCATTAGGAGTGGAAATATCCTAATTAAGAAGAAATGTTTTATTTTCGAGTTAAACAGCTCCGAGTGCAAAGGGTTAACTACCCTCTCTGCTAGTTCCCTCCTTTCTTGCCGATGGAACTTCCTGTTCTCTTTCGATTCGCACCTACCAATTTTTGCCATAAATGCATCAAATCTGTGTGCTAATTATTCTCTGTCTTACTTCAGAATTAATAAGAAACGTTTCAATTCCTCTCAGCTTCCAATGCTTCGTTTGAATGGTCCAAACGACGTGCAGGGTATGAAGCGATACCTATACATAGCTGAAAGGTATTTTCGAAAAATTGATCCGAAGTCGTCGAAGCACAGGTTGCTGTTTGCTGGGCGCCGAGGAAAGGAAAATGAAAACCCACTCGACTTCGCCGTCTCGAAATTCAGCCACAACAAGAGAACTCGCATAAACATCCGCAGTCCGGTAATCAGATTACACCTTGCCGAACTCTCCGATCGATGCCTCTCGAAAGTCTGCCCGATAAATTCGAAGCCGAAGAGGTGAAGGAGGATGAAGAGGAGGAGGAGGAGGAGGCTGGCGCGATCCGTTTCCCGTCCCGTCGTCGCGTTTCTCCCCGTTTCAGCCGTCGGATTCCCCCAATAATCTCGTCAGTCTCGTCGAGATGGGGGTTGAGGACATTTCTTCCTGCTGCCGATAGGGAAGACGTCTCTCTCCACCTGGCACGGACGTCGTTCGAACAAAATATTAAAAATAATACGATTATTCAAATGTGTCTCAAGAGAATTCGCGTCCTCCGACGCTGAGGGTTGTCGTCGCTTCTTCATCGTCCACGGCGAAGGATACGAAAAGATACATGTCCGATAGCTATTTCAGAGCTGTTCCTGTCTCTCCCCTCTCTTCCTCTCTCTTCCAACTTTACGATCGAAACAAGAACTCGCGTAAAATGTTTGCGAACCATTTATTCTATCGCGGGATGCAATTCCTTTTCTATCGCGGTGTTCAACCCTTTGCGCGTCGTAAATTCAGCGATCAGCTCGGACGTCCCGAGAAGACGTTGGAAAGTTGCCTTCACGCGGAATCACAATGTCCTGCATTTGTTACAAATTGATTTTTTGATTTAATCGTTTCACTGGATCAAAAGTATCTAAGGAAAAGCCAAGCCGTCGTAAGTAAAAGGCGTATTTCATTGTAAAAAGCCGTAAGGACGCAAGGCTAACCAATCGTGACAGACGTGTTTGTCGCAGCGGTTGCTCGTTCTGATCTGATCTTTTTGCAATTCGTTGTCGATCGTATTTCTACATCTCTTCTGTTAATTAAGATTCTTTATTACAAATTCGGTCATATACAGGTTGTCCCAAAATAAGTGTAACTCCCGGAAGTGGGAGGTTCCTTGGGTCCTTTGAAGCGATATTTTCCTTTACAAAAATGGCGTCCGCGGCTTTGTTTAAGAGTGAGTAATTAGAGATTCTGGTTGGGCCAATGACTGGAAATCCTATCAATCGGCTTCCAGTAGGTGGAGCGTTAATGAAACAATCCGTATGGAAAGATAGTCATTATTTTTGCGAGGAGATCGGATAGGAGGACGAACGAACGAGTCTAAGGAACGCGCGAAGGCAATTCGTTGTTCTGAATTCGAAGTTTCGATCGCGGCTCGACGGGAAATTTTGCCGGAACCCGTTTTCCAGCAACGGGATCTCCCGTATCAGTCAGAAAAGCGGATGGAAAGGGGGTTGGTTACGCGGTGGAAACACGAGAGACAAACGAGGGAGTGTGCTGCAGAAGGGAAGAGAGAAGAGAGGCGAAGGCGAGGGTAGAGGATTATCGGAAGTAGGCGCGCGCGTAAAGAAAGCTCTTCTCGCGGGAGGGAAAGCCATGTCACGGCTGAGCGACGTCGAAATCGATGAACGAGAAAAGAGACGACATGGAGGAAAACTCGACGAAGAGGGACTTCAACGAGGGAGAGGTGGAAGGGGTACGTCGAGGGACCAAGAGGAAGAAGAAGAAGAGGAGGAGGAAAGCGAAGGACGAAGAGAGCAGGCGATAGGAGAGGAACACCGAGGAGCCATTCGCTTTTCAGCCGGCTGCCAAATTGAGAATCGATGTTTCCCGCTCTCGATCCGACGCGGCCTGGATCGTTCAGTCTCCGAGGGGGTGGCAAACCAACCCTCCGCGTGCCGCGCGCCTTTCTACATGCCCGGGCATTGTTCGCAGACCGTTCGGAAGTGGAACATCGGGAGTGGACCGGGAGGAAGTCGACTCTGAAAGTATCGGAGATGGAGGAGATCGGTGGAGTGCGATCGCAGTGTTCCTCTGCCCTGCTCTGCTCCACTGTTGCTTCGATCGGGCGTCTTCGCCAGCCAAAGGCTCTCAGGCCCTCCAGCTGCCGATAGTTGACGATTCCGCTCGCGGGAATATGGCGGAAAGTTCGAGCAGCCTGCTTCCGAGCCGCTCAACAGCTAGTTCCAGGAGTTGCTCTTACAGGGACGCCGAGCACGGCTCGCTACAGACCACTCTAGAACGAACGGGCCAGCCGAAGGTAGCTCGCAGAGTTACCATTGTCCTTGTTCAGAGCAGTTCTCTGTATTTATACTTCTGTATTTCGCTTCCTCTCGTTAGCACAGACACGGTAACGTAGAGAATGTTCGAATCAATAGCATGACAATTTTTAGAGGCGCGTCGGAGTTAAGGGGGTAGGGGGCCCTTATTCTAGGGTAGTTATCAGTGTACTCCGCCCTCGTTAGCAGAAAAAAAGTTATTTGTGCGGTAACACCGATAAACATACGTTTGTATCAGTCTTTATTGCTATTAATGGATCCGAATGGCTTCAAACTATTTATATTTTTGTTGTTACGATTCTACGCTGACACTTCTTCTGACTAGACGCCATCTCGTCCAACTAGCTGTACCAACATTGCCTCTAGACTTGCTGTAGACTCTGCCTTCGTGAACGGAATATAATAAAGCCATTTCACATCCTCATAGAGCATATTTTGAGCTGAGTGAGGGCTCATTCTCAGGAGGAAGGTTACATGCGGCGCGCTCTGGTCATTATATTCGGAAGGAAAATCTTTTTGTGAACGAAAAATAGAATCTCCGGAATTTTCCTTGATTTGTTTGGACACTCGTATTATCAGATATAAACATAATCTAACCAATATAATGACCAGAGCGCGCTGCACGTAAACTTTTTCTCTAGAATGAGCCCTCGCTCGGCTCAAGGTATCCTCGTACGAGGACGTGAGGTATGTTCCCGTAAACCCCTGTTTTGACCCAAAATATAGTAATATTCTGGATATATTCTAGGGGTGTCACGGGGGTAGCTACCTCCTTACGGTGGAAATCCCGTAAATTTTGCGTCGTATTTTTAATAACCAGGTAATTTCAGGTAGGTTTCGCGATGGCTGCTTCCGCATAAAATAAAGAACGAACCAGAGGTTCGATTCCCGGACGGAACAATACGTACACGGAGCGAAGGTTAAGCGATTCCATCTTGGTCGAATAGCCATCGATTATTAGCAAGATCCAATTTCAACGAATATCCCTAGACGCGGTCGACGTTTCCCCCGACAGGCGACGCGGCTCGTCTCGAGTTCAATTTTTAATCAGCGAGCCGTTGTGCCCGTTCAAAATTCAATTAAACTTCCTCGTTAGGTGACGGCTGGCCTTGAACGACGCCAACGATCCGCAATTATCGAAGCCGCGCGCGCGGCTCTCGAACTCGATAAGCGGATCGACCCCGACCAGGGGAGACAGCCCAGCTATAATATATCGGCCAACTTGCCCGCAATGAATTCTCAGAGTGATCCCGGCCAACTCGCGGAGCAACTCCCGATCGAACCGGTTCCCAACCGGTTTTTTCGTCGGAAAAATCGAGATGATCCAGCAGCTTTTGTCCGCTTTTAACCGCGCGATATCGGCCGCGGTCCGCTAACGCGCCACGGAGAAATACTCGAAGACGTCTTTGCTAATGGAAATGTAATTTAGTCCCATTGATCCGATCGGGAACTGTCGGCCCGTGAAATCGGGGAAAAGCGTTCGCCATTGTAACCGGATCGTTCACGCGGATTCGCCTCCGAATCCGTTACCTTTTCGCTTCTCCGTTCTCCTTCGTTTCCAAACCGACTCGAATCCCCGCAAAAAAAAACAAGATTTGTTTCTACAAAATGTTAAACACCGAATTCTCGTTGGTAGATTTTCCAAGAAATACCTGAGCGCGGTAAATTGCCAACGAAACGGTCGAGCTAGTCGCGTTACAGCGAGAATCCAGTCGCGGTTTGCGAGCGTGTTCCATCGCCGAAGTCCAGAGGTCCTCGACCCGAAAACAGGACTTCGTGGCACGGACTCCCGACGAATCCCAGGGATACACAACCACGATCAATTTTCCGAACGGTTTGCGAGCACCCAACCCCCCTCCCCCCGACTCTGGCCACGCTCTCCAAATTTTCTCGAGCAATGGTAATTCAGCGTCGCAGGAAAAAGCCACGAGGAGCTTGCCAAATCGCGGCCAGTCAACCTCGGGGCCAGTTTCCGACCAGTTTTCTACTCCGGTTCGCGTCAATCACCGCGAATATTTGCGCCACAATGAACTTTCTGTTCTCGGGCGAGCCGTGGCCGCCTAAAACTGTCGTTGTCGCGTTACCGAACGCCAGCAACTGCGACTCCGTCTTCTGGCTACGTTTTTAACTGCCGCTACAGGGGTAAATACCCTCTCTAGTCTCTACGGTCAACATTTCTGGCAGACTTACTTATATCCTTACCCAAATCTTTCGAATTACATTGGCATCGTTGTTCGTGCTGATCTTACAGGTTTTGCACTCCAAATTCGCCCTTGTGCAGGTCAATTTCACCATTTTACAAATAAAGTATGGTTAAGTAGGCTTCTGTGACAATAGAGGAGAACAGGTGTGGAGAAGGCCCAATTAAGGACAGGGATGAGAATTATACATAATTGGGACAGGGATGAGAAAAAAGGGCACCCATAACAACCTATGTCCCGGGGCGTGAGAGTTGTCTACCTCCATGTCCCTTAAAAAAAAGTAAGCTGTGAAAACATATCAAATCTAAATTAATATTGTCAAGAAATTGAAAATTTTGTTTAACGTGCTTGAACTAGTATGTAGTTCAAATACATATTTAAAAGCAATTACTGATTCATTAATTATGTAATGTATGAAATCTGTGCGTATATTCATTGTACAGCTATTTTCTGATTAATCAATTTTTTTAAAATTAAAATTCTTTTTTCAAGAATTTCCTTTTTTAACTAGTTTTTAAGGCCGGCTCCGAACCACGTAAATGAAAGTACTCGCAGCAATGACACCGTTCACGCGTGTCTAAATAAATATATAATTTAATCTAATTAAAAAATCAATTAAAAAGGGTGAATTTTGAGTGCAAAACCTATACCGCGCTTTGAGTATTTCCATAGTTATGCACAGCTGGTCTTAACCTTTCGCATTGATGTTAAAGAATTGGCTGTCGTGTTCCCTTGAGAAAACAAAATGACTTTTTGATCGTCCTAATGCATACAGAGCCCCGGGGACGGGAGCACTTCGCGAACCGAGAAGGTTATTGGACACCGAGCCGCGCGAAAGACACGAGCGGTTAAAATTCGGCAGCTAAACGGTCGATTCTAATGGGAAATCAAGTGGAACGTGGTGGAATTGTGACCGGTGAAACTCGGCGAGAACTGTTGGAACGGAGGGGGGCCGGGTACGCGCGGCTGGTGAAACTTTGCGAGATCCGGAGAAATCTAGTTACATCGGGACCGAGTGTAACAAGTAGCTCGCGGAAATTTCAAGCGGACAGGTCGGGAGGGAGCTAGTCGCCGAAGAAAAAGGCGCCGCGAAACAAGGGAGAATAAAACCGTCGATGCTAACTTTTAGCGACTGCCGGCACAACTTTTTCCTCTCCTCCGTTGGCTACGATTCAGGATAAATCCCGAGCGGCCAGACCCGAGGCGCTGTAGAGTCGAAGTTTATCGAAATTGCGATTCGCTTTCTTCTTCTATCGACGTCGATGTCGCGACGGCTCGATGAGAACCACGAAATTGTTTCATACACCCGACCGATGGTGGCTGGTGATTCTCGAGAGCTGTCACTCCATTTAAAAAGTTGTGTAGTAGCACAGTATTTTATCGATATAAGTCCTCGACACGGGTCTGCGCGGGTCATTTATACGCCAGGGATACTGTTCTTCGAGTTTTGCCGAACGCAGACGACAACCGATCTCGAGAGTCCTCGGTCGCCGAGAAGGGTAAGCAGAATCCGAATTTCAAACTTCTTTATTTTTCGTTATTTTTTGTGGGACTTTGATGACCATATTTGTGGCATTTTTCTAATAAAAATCATACCAAGTACGATAATTCCGCTGATATTTACTCGTGTAGTAGACAATTAAAGTTTCAGGCGCGAGGAAGGATAGCTTATGCGGGTAGGGTACCCTTATACGAAAAATAAACAAGAATTAGTTGTTTCAATGGCCTCAAACTCAAAGAATAGTATCCCTGGCGTATAAATGACCCTGCGCAGACCCATGTTGAGGACTTGTATCGATCAAATACTGTATGAATGTTTTAAAGCATTTTTTAGAACTCTACTTGAAATTTACATCACACTTATCTTTATAATTTTCGAATATTAATTGAAATATGTTTATACGAGAAGTGGTACCAAATAAAATTCTATTTTCATTGGCAATAGCATTTGTAGATTCAACTGAAATCAAAACCGTACTTAATTCTGTCGAATTTGATAGTTCAACATTGATTGAAAATTCTCTGATTACCATAGAATAACTAAAATTTTCCTGCTCGCGCATATAATTGAGCTCGCGAATAATTAAACTTGTACCTTTTTTGAATTTCGCAGTTTCAAGGTTTTCATATTCAAGGAAAGAAGAAATTCTCTTCAAACTTCGAAAAATAGAATTTTTACTTTATCAAGCAGGACCATTACGCGATGTCCGAAAGAATTGTCGAATACTGTTCGGTGCGTTTCGAAGATAGCGTTTAATTAAGGATGTTCTAGAGGTACAATGGGAGATAAAAGTACAAGAAATTTGAAATCCATCAATATATTGGCAGCGAAAGCCATTCACGAGTATATTTTGCATTTTGATTAATTTAAAAAGCTTTCGTTTAATTAGTGAATTTCATGTATATTTATTTTGTAATCAAATTGTCTTCACATTCTAAAAAATTGTACGTAACTTTTGCGAATAATTATACCCTCGAATTTGACTTCAAGAAAATAAATTTGTGATATTCAATATATACGATTACACGATAAAAAGTTAAAAATAAATTAAAAATACTTCAGAAAATAATATTCATGGTTATTATGAAAAATAAACATGTGATATTTGAGTAAAATTATGTTCTGATAATAACAAAAAACGTGACAACACTGTACTGTCGCGTTTCCATGCCAGTGAGAACACAACACGATAAAGTTGACGTTATGCAACAGTTCATAATTTTTTGCTCTGGAACTGTTTAGTGAATCCTAATAAATTTTGAACATAATTAGTCACATAATTTTTACTGTAAAACAAAACCTGGAGTTTCTAGTTGCGTTTTTACAAAGATTAAATAGCATTTGAATAAAATTTTATGAATTCTCCATAAAAACACGTGTTAAAATGTGCAGACTCGGAGTTGCTGCAATTCTCAAACGGTGCAGCGAATCGGACTCAAACGTTGGTAATTGCATTAATTTAGTAAGAATAGTACCTTCTCAAGTTTTCAAGAATTTTGTTGCGTTTTTATATAGCTCCGAAACATCCTTAATTTCCGAGCGAAAAATGGAATGTCGTGGGAAAGCGAGCGAGTAAACGAGGGGTATAGAGAGAGAGAGAGAGAGAGAGAGACGAGCGACGTGGAAAAAGCGAAACGATGATCTCCCGGCGGCCGATGGGGATCGTGGTTGGCCAGGACAGCGTAGGCAGGCCGGGGAGGCTGGAATCTCGAGGAAAAAGCGGCAGCGGGCCACTGGTCGAGCGGTTTTCATGTATAATGGATGAGCGACAGGCGCCAGACGACCTGCGAGCGAGTCCGGTGCGTCGGACGGCGACGCGCGACGACAGCTCCGATTATTTCTCGACCGGATACCGAAACGATTGTTTTCGAGGCCGATTCCCTTCCTCGCCTCGTTCTTCGCTCGGGTTTTTTGCGTTCGATTCCTGCTCGTCCGTTCTCCCCGGGCGAGGAGATTCGTTAAACTGGTAATCGATGAATCGCGGCGGATCGTCGATCGGGCAGCTGGACGAAGAACAAGAAGAGTATTCCGAAGTTCTTGTTCGAACCGGCGGCGTTGCGGCTGTCCATAAGCCAGGCTATCTTCGCTCGACGCCTCGCATCGATTCGCGAAACGGCTCGGTCAAGCGATTGCGGCAAAACGCCGGTTATTAGGCTACCGGTCGATCAACGCTGACGGCAAGAAGAGGATTGATAGGCTTGCCGCGGCAACCGGGCGTTAAGATGCAGCAGGAAACGGATTAGGACGACGCAGAGGAAGACGCCAGCTTCGCGAAGAATGGGCTAATCTCCTCGAAGTCGGCAGATTCGGATCAGCTCGAAGAACAGGCCGATTCTCAACCGTGAATCGAAGGGTTTAGGCGGTGGGTAAGACTATTCGGTGACCCGAACAGTCGTGGCAAGAAGATTTGCTCGGAAGCGTGCTGAAACGCAGCTAACAGGTAGCCAAGTCTGTTTATTGGAAGATCCATCGTGAGAGCGCCGTGAAAGTAGCAATCTCGTAGAGTACAGACTGCGATAAAGGCGAGTCTCCGGTCAAATTCGCCGAGAGAGAGAGAGAGGAAGAGACTCCCGAATGCGAAAGAAAGAGAGAACGTCGAGTGTAATTACGTCTCGACTCTCGAAGTCTCGTAATTAATGAAGCACGGCCGCGGCGATAAGTCGCGCTCAGTCAGTTCGCTGCGTTAAGACATATTTTTAATTAACGAGACAGGGAGAAGCGACGGTGCTGGATAATTTTTGGAGCGTGAGAGACCGAGCCTGGCTCGACTCGGCTCCGCTCGGCTTCAAAGCGAAACTTGTTTTTACATCGGCAAAGCTCCGGCTCGCCGTGTGCGCGCACCCAGTATTTTCCTGGCCGAATTTCTGGACGGGAAATCGCGCCACGCTTCCTCCCGGCATAAATTACACGGGAAGTCGTACGGTAATTAAAAATTAAACGAGCGTGCCTGCGCGCGGTGAGAATTTCGAAATCTCTCCTCGTCTCGCCCCGGAACCGCTCTCGCTCGACGACATTTCGACGCGATATTCTTTTTCGACGCTCTTCTCGCTTTTGTCTCGTTCGTTTCGGGTATCAAGGTCGAGAACAGGAGTTCCAAGGTACTCGCGGTTCGTTGTATTTCTCTTTGTTCGTCGTGCAAGTTAACATTGTAGCGCGTTCCGGAGGTTGTAACACGGAGCGATAAGAAAATACAGAGAGAGAGAGAGAGAGACTGTTCTCTCCCTCCGTTCCTCTTCATTTCTTCGTGCAAGAGACGAGGACTCTACGAGTCAAGGACGCGGAAGAAGAAGACACTCTCCGGCTTCTCTCTCTCGTCTCTGTTTCCCCTCTGACAGCCCTGGTCCCCTCGTTCCTCTTTTATTTGCTATCCACAGCAGCGCGTCGTCCCTCATTCGCGTCGCGGATCCCGCTAACGAACCAATCAAAAGAAGAGAAGCACGGTTTCCCTTCGAACCGTCGCTGAATAAGCGAAATGAGGAAACCTGAGGAGCCACTGGAGGCTGCACGAACAGTCGCGAAAAGCCAGTGGACTTTCAGTAATCAGACGCGGGCCGGAAGAGACGTTCATTTTCTCTCTCTCTCTCGCTCTCTCCCCGCCTCTCTCTTCCGAGGAGGTCTTTGGCCCGAGACGCGTTCCACGGCCCTGTCAGTTGTTCTCCGATAGCGGATCAAACGGGAACGAGCGAACACAGTTGAGTAACAAACGGATATCTGCCTCGAAGTCGAAGCGGCCTTATCATTTTCGAACTCGTGGCGCCTTGTTCCGCGTTTCACGTTTACCGCCTCACTGCTCGCAGCTCGAAGCTCTCACAGCAGAGCACCGAACAGCATCGTAGCGTTGCGATATTCGTTTCAATGGCCGCTGACGGTCGGCCGAATGCTTTTTATCCGATTCGACTCTTTTCGATCGTTTTTGGGAGATTCGGGAAACAGCGAGGGTACACGAAGCTTGAAGCGTTAGTCCCTCGGTCCAGACAGCTTTTAATTCGCCTAAAACCTCGAAGGCACAGAGACGCTCGAGATCCCAGCCACCGATCCAGCACCCTCGGCGATCTTCCACCGATTCGCACGCTCGTCCTTTATCCTCGAAACAGCGTCGTCGTAAACGTCGACTTCGTCTCGAAAGCTGCAGTCTTTGAAAGCGAGGTTTGGTCGAAGAGGAACCGTCCACGAGGATATCGAAACCGGCCGATCAACGAATCCGTTTTCTCGATGGCTGCGAAGTAGAGGATGACGATGGGAAGGATGGACGTTTGATCGAGTTTTACTAGCTATAGAATCGGCCGCGATTGTCCCGGGAAAGTGAAAAAGTTGCGCCCGCGTATTTCTGGTCTGGTTCGCGAACAGTTCAAGGCTTTCCGCCGCGCGAAGCACCCGTGCTCCTCTCGCACCCCTTCACCCCCGAGGGATCCTTTGTCGCCGGCCGGTTTTTAATTAATCCATCCCGCGCCGTTTATAACCGATCGATCGATTGATTCCCGTTCCCGTTTGCCGAGAACGCCACTGCCGCGCCGTTCGTCGTCCACGGATCCACTCCTCTCTCCATCTCACTCAACCCTCACAACCCTCTTACTCTCTCCCTCTCTCTCTATTTCTCGTGAACGTATCCACACGCTTGTACACACGCTTATACATACATACATGCATCTAGACGAACACACGGTTAGCATCGCCCGTTTCCGCCTGGCTGAACGACCGGCTATCTGGGGCGGATCGTTGCGGAACGGGACCTCTCGTCCAAGGATCGCGAACCCTATCCCGGAGCCTCCCCTAGAGCCATATTACCCTCGTCACTTCGTTGCGTTACAATATTTTATCGGAAATAACAACTGCTGTATTGTATTTTGTATATGTGTATTTATTATATTTATTGTGTTATACATGATGGTTTTGTACATGTTGCTGAAAAATGCAATAAAAATTATTATTCAATGATTAAACGAGTGTTTTTTATGCGTTTTACCACATAACACCGTCCACTTCCCTCGCTACGTCCTAATTATATTGTTGCGTAATTATATTACCGTAACGCAGACCGAAAGGATTATGGGTCCAAGGTATAAGTAGTATACACATCGAAGTATCAAGATGTAGGCCACCTAGTTTTGAGCAATATCGTGAGAACACAAATTCCGGTTTCGTACTTTTGAGCCGGCTTGAAGACCTCAAAAGTACGAGATTCAAGTTTGTACAAGCAGCAACTTGTACTTCATTTAACTTTCGTACTTTTGAGCACCTTATCGTCCACTAAATTTGATTTTCGTACTTTTGAGCCAAAATTAACATGCTCAAAAGTTGAAGTACCGATTTTCGGGAAATCTTCAATCACTTCGAGTTCATTTTGCGTACTTTTGAGCACCTTGTCGTCCGCTAAATTTAATTCTCGTACTTTTGAGCCAAAATTAACATGCTCAAAAGTTGAAGTACCGATTTTCGGGAAATTTTGAGCAATCTAGAGTTAATTTTCCGTACTTTTGAGCACCTTGTCGTCCGCTAAATTTGATTTTCGTACTTTTGAGCCAAAATTAACATACTCAAAAGTTGAAGTACCGACTTTCGGGAAATTTTCAGCAATCTCGAGTTCATTTTGCGTACTTTTGAGCACCTTATCGTCCGCTAAATTTGATTTTCGTACTTTTGAGCCAAAATTAACATGCTCAAAAGTTGAAGTACCGAATTTCGGGAAATTTTCAGCAATCTCGAGTTCATTTTGCGTACTTTTGAGCACCTTGTCGTCCGCTAAATTTAATTCTCGTACTTTTGAGCCAAATTTGACACGCTCAAAAGTTGAAGTACCGATTTTCGGGAAATTTTTAACAATCACGAATTCATTTTTCGTACTTTTGAGCAAATTGTCTATCTTGTAACGAGAGTAGGAAATTAGCTGCCACAACTTGGCTTTGGCATTCGTACGAATTTCGGCAACAAAGAACTTTTAAAATTTGGCCCACTTACCGCTGAGTCATTTCTAACATCTCAAAAATTGGAACGAGACGTGTGTAGGAAATATAATGTGAGTTTGATACAAACCCGTGTATCTGGCGTTTTACAATCCTACTCGTAAAAATAGCCTTAGTCCAGGCAATTTCGTTTCGACAATCGCCTATCGATCACTATCGGCAACAATGTGGCAAACAACAGGCTTGAATCGGTTGAGGGTACATATGCGCACGTGCCGGGAGCTTCTGTCCGAGACTTTGTCCTTTGTCTCCCGCTCTCTCTTCCGTTAAAAAAACAAAAAACAGAACAACAATAGAGTAGATACCAACCGGCAACGCGTGTACGACCGAGACCGTCAACTGTGGACCATGGTATGCAACAAACTCAACGGAGAAGTCTCGCAGGGCCGATTCACCGAGAACATTAAATAAAAGCTACTCTTTCCTCTCGCCAAAAATCCCGAAAAATGACTCCCTTGTCCCGTATACCTGGAATCTGGGAGGCACATTCTATCGTAACAGAAGTACCTCTTTCAGCGTTCTAATCCACAGATTCCGATGGCCTCGCGCCATTACGGGATAGCGCCATGGAATAGAGCCAGAGAGAACGTACCCCGAGGAAAATGTACGCCGAAAAAAAATAATCTCTGTGCACTGCTATTATTAACTCGTCAAATACACCTAGCTAGAGGCAGCGAGCACTCCTATCGAAACGAAAGCACCTACCAAACCTTTCCAACCCTTGTATCCGTCGAACCGACGCGCGACGACGGCTCCTCCAGGGGGTTGCAAAGTGAATAGCGCGAGGGAGGATCCCCTAAGAGAAGAGAAAAAATAATTTTCATGTAAATTCCCGTCGGCCGTCGAATCTCCGGGATCGATTCCCTGCTCGGAGCGCTCCTCCTTTCCTACCCTATTCCTCCTCTCCTCCCCTTTTTCGGCAGGAAAAAGAGGAGCACGCCGCGTTAACGATCCGCGCTGGAAATACTCGGCGCGAGAACCACTTCGGCAAGATTGCTTCATATCGAGGCCAGATAGGGCGCGAAAACGTCTCCGCCGTTCGGCCAGCCTTTTTCCAAATGGGATCAGATAGAGGAAATAATTGTTTGTTCTCGTCGAGCCCGCGCAAGCCCCACCTCCGCTAGGGAGGGGTCGAAGGGGAACCGATTGGAACACACCGCGAGGATTTATTGAACCGATTCACCTGGGTCGAACGTTCTGGATCCGTTTATGAATCATATTCCGTGACAAGCCCACCGATCGCTTCCTCGCGGAATACCAACGCCCCACAGCGAGAATCGCGACCGATTTAGAAGCGCAAAATTGAAAAAATCATACTTCAGGTAGACATTTAAATACTCTATAATTTACACGCTTAAAGCAGTTATTGTTTACCAGTTGACTCGACAAACGTCCTGTCCAAATTCCAATAAATTTGTTTACGGACGTCGATAATGTACATTTCTATTGAAACGTTGATTTAAAGCTGCGACGTTCGTTTGCTTTGTTTTATTGAAATATGAATATAAAAGCACTTTTGGTTTTTCCGGTTTTTCTTATCGTAAAACCTTATTCGGAATATTACGAACGTTTAAAAAAAAATTGGTCAAATCGATCCAGTCGTTCTGAAGTCATGCGCTTCCCAACGAACAGCGTTTGATTTTTATTTATGTAAATTATGTATAGAATTTTTTCTGTGAGTTGTATTTTCGTACATTCCATCTTCTACATCGATTACGATTCTCTGAATTGTGTGCAATATGGGAAGTCTTTTATATTTATCATATGCAAGCACCGACCGCCAACGATGACACGTCTTAAAAGTCGATTACTTGTAAAAAAATTTGTTTCTCGACTCGAATTACCGCGGATTTGTAGATCTAACCGTCCTCTTTGCAACTACACCGGGAACTTTGGGATAGGGCCTTTTGTTACCGTTTTATGGCACTTTGAATGGGATCTACCGCCACTCGCAAACTTCCTAGGCGTTTGTAGAAGATTCCCGGAGAAACGGAAAGTTCTGCGGAATTTGATGCAGTTTTGAGTCGTACTTCATCGAACAGAACTACTGCCGTGGGGAATGAAATTCCAGTTCGCTTCTCTTTCTGAAAATTTGTCTATAAAAATAGGGGCTCGCATAAATATCGGTCTGGTTATTTTATCGGTTCTGTTTTACTCGTCCCGGGGGAATTTTCCGCGTCCGAACGGCGCGGCGCGGCGGAGAGTACTAAAACATCCGTTCGACGGACAAAGTGGATGGAGAAGGAAGCTTTTGAAGATCGCCTTCTCCGTCTTCGAGCGAGTAGACGGGAGAAAATTGTACGAAAGTTTCCGAGTAAAATGCATCGAGTGTCCGAACTTGGTGGAATTTGAATCGCGTTGCTATCTTGTTGCCAACGATAATTTCGCTTCGTATCTTCTGGCTCTTCTCTAGCTAATTAATCATAGTTTGCAACGCGGAGGAAGCCAGGAGTAAAAATAATTGCCGGACCCTGCCCGAGCGAAAATGGCGGAGACAACGGCCGATCCTCGCGAAAGAAGAACGTCACGCTGCGTTCGAAGTTCCGATTCGATCCTCAAAGGCGAGAGACGGTTGAGAGGCTCGAGTAATTAGGAGCCGCGGTCTTGTCCGCAATTTCGGGGACAGGAAATCCATTAGCAGGCCTCTCGAGATTTCTATGGGACCGGCACGAAACTTATTCCGAGGCGAGGCGCGGCGTTATCTCGACTACTCGAAATTCGCGAATAAGCTGCCCGGGGGATGATTACTGGCGAAGAGTCCTTTCAACCACCGGAAACGTTTCCTCCCTGGCTGCAGACGCTGACCTTCCGCGAAATAAAGAGTAAAGTTTCCACCAAGTTTCCCGCGAGATCCTCCTTTCGAGCTTTCCTTTTCTTCCGTCGAATATAGGGGACTGCTAGCTGGCTCTCTGATCTGCCTTGCGAATTAAAACGTCCGTTGACCCGCTGTTGCGTCCTGCGGCTCGCTTCAGAGAGAGGAGACTTTGATAAATTCTATTTGCGATGTATACTAATTTTATAATACTGGGGAAATAGCTTCACCGCTTGCCGCAACATTTTCTTTACAGTTGCAGCCATTAATACGTTTATACCCAAAAATGTCGAAGCAATTTTAACGCTTAAGCGTATCCATAATTCTGGAAGTGGTCTAAGTTCAAATTTGCAAAAAAACCTGAGTTTCTCAGTTATTTCGCATTAGATTTCCCATACGCTCTCCTTCTTTGCGTCGCAAATTTTGATCGTTCATTTCTTTTTTGCTTTTCTATGATTCTATCATCGAAACAATTGGCTCGTGATAGCTAAAATATTAATAATTTTGTCTAAATGTCTTGCAAATACTGCATCAGTATGATTATTTACCATCTCTAATCTTAATCTACTTCTAAACATTACTAGACTGCAAGAAGTTTCACTTCTGTCGCGCGTGGTTTTCGACGCGTATGATTTCTTTTAATTAAGACTCGCTCGGCTAACCACCCCCCCCCCCCCCACTTCCGTTACGCATTTTCGTGACGCGAATTAAGCCCACACCCTGTCGAAAGAAATTTTACTTCAAAAAGATGCAGAAGATATCTCGTCCATAGCGAAAGAGTTGAATACATAAAATTTTACGAAGCGAGTCGAGGTTCGTCATCGTCCGATTATTTTTGAAGGAGAGGGAATAAATGAAACGTGTCGCTCGCAACATTTAGCAATTTCATTTTGATGGTCGATGACGGAGAGAAATAATTCACGCGCTCGTGAACGCGGTCGTTGGAGCGAGGTCGGGGACATAATCTGGCTCGATCACGCCGCTTTTCATTTCCCCAATTTCCGGGCGGAGAGCGTCGCGCGTCATCGAGACGTCGCGACGCGGACAGTTCCTGACTAGGACACCGACTAGGCGTCGAGATTTAGGGGTTAGGACATCCCTCCGCGTCGGTGAGCGTCGTCAAGCGTCGCTGCGGGCCGAACACGGGCCAGATAAGTTATCGGCGGAGCCAGGAAATGGAAAAGCGTGCTCGAGCCGCGTTTCAGCTGCAAGCGAGTCCCGACTGTTCCCGGTAACGACGTGGAAAGGACTGACGATCTCTCGAGTGGCACGAGTCAGGACATCTCGACCCGTCCCAACCCGTTCCGACCCGCTCCGACCCGAGCCCCGCGCGTTCCGGAATTTAATTAGTTCGCCGGGACGAGAGCGCATTGTCTACGGGCCTCTCTGCATTTTCATGAAGACGCCGAGGCCCACTCGAGCCCTGCCACCGATCGAAAGGGTTTTCGAGTAATCGCTGTCCCCAACCATCTTGAGAATTCCTACCGAACCGGGCAAATTCTCCCTTCCAAGAACAAACACGTCAAATTAAATTTGTCTCTTCCATCGATCGTATTTGTTGTTAATAACCGAAGTTAAATGTTTTCGGCGCAACGATCCTTTAATACCGATTAGCAATTTTGCGAATAGTTAAGTAATGACGCACAGACAGGTCGATCCAGCTGGCCAAAATTTTTCATTGCTTAAAACTGATTAAATTTGTCATGTTTTATTAAATTATGCTTACATTACTTTAAAAATACAATTTATACGTTGTGAACAACGGGATTGGTTCGAGGAACTACCTGGCTCTCCCAATAATATATTATTTTTTAAGGGTAGTTCTAGGAATTTGACTTTTGGCCAGCTAGATCGGTCAAATACCATTCTGTGCGACGCACAGTGGTGAGTTCGAACGAAATCGTGGCCAAAATAGGAAGGAGTACTACAATTTACTTCAAAATTGATACTATGGGGTTTTTCCGGATCGCTGATTCGATTCGACTTTCTTATAATTCGTTCAAGAAAATTGCACATTGCACCGCAGTCTGGTTATTATCTAACTCTATCTTAGATCGCAAAATCGTGGTTCAATTTGCTTGAAAACTCGCAAGAGATAGTCAAACAAAATGTCTAATATTTTATATTAATTTGAAGAAAGGTGACTCTGGATCCTACATTGATCTTGATGGAGTCTCGAGATGTTGGAGAAGAGAACTGGACGAAGTGTACACGGGTGTATCAAAATTTATCCTGGCTTTAAACAGACCAGCTTTCCAACAGTAATTTGATACGCTCCGTTCATTGTCTACTTAACTTCCTGGCGTTTCTGGATTTCGGTCGCGCATACAGAATTCATGTCCCCGGAGCGATCAGTTGCGGCCCTTGAACATTTTATTTTTAGTTAACTTCGTAGCAGATCCTGGTCGAACGTAAAACGCCGCCATTAGAATGAACAATAAATGGGAACTCAGTTTTATCCGACGGTGCTGAATAATTTCTTCGTGTAGATCGTTCTCGCCGGCCAAATATTGTCGAAATTTCGAGAGGAAAACGGCGCTGCGATCGATCGATCGTGCGCGAGAGGTTTGTTTCCGCGCGCGCTCTCGTTTGCGGACAGGCGTACGGGTTTGAATTATTCAATTTATGATTTATAAATATCCCTAGCCTCGTCCAGCCAGACAGACGGCGCGGATACGCTCGGACAGAGAACGATGCTCGCAAATTCCGCTTCGGAGGATCTTGTGTCGAGCCCGGGGGATGGATCGCTGACAGCCATCCGAGTCGGGAAAGCATCGTAATCTGATCACGCATCGGTAATGCCGATCGAAACACGACCGTTGCGTTGATTCGATTCCGAGTTACTTTCTGAAATTGTTGATCGCAACGCCGTAATTACCGCGGGATTGTCGAGCCGGATGCGATTCACCGTTACAGAAAGTAACTCGCGTAATGGATTCAACTGTTACGATTGGATCGGTGTTGGTACAACGTAATCAGATTATACTTTGCTGGATCACGGGCAGCGGAATGTAGAAATCGGGCGAGCCGCTGGAAAATGGATACGCGTTGTATGGGCGAGTTTGGTAGCGGTTGTTCTTACTAATTCGTCTAAATTCAATTTTTTCACTTTCACGTTACAACAAAATTTGCTTCTCTCGCGTGAAAACCCTTCGAAATCCTCGAAATGCAACATGTCAGATCTCTCGGATCACTTTCCGAACAGAAATAGTTCAATTATTCCTTACACGATGCTGAAGTTCAAATTTGTGCTGTATTCTCATATGCGTGAGCAGATGGCTTTTACATAATTATAGCAAATTTTTTGCATAAATAATTAAAATAGCCATTTCTTCCGTTCTTATGCTTACCGAGTTCTTCTTGAAATGCTGTAAGAGATAGGCGTAATAAAATTGTAAGTGTATCTGGAACAAAAGAGTTGACGGAAATTGGCTACAATCACGCGAAAGCTCTCTCGATACAATGCTACATATCTGATAAAATCATTTTCGACCGGACTGCTAATAACGGAGCAAATTCGTTGATCACCCTTTTCAGTTTTTATTCCATAATGTTCTATATAATAATATAGAACCAACTGCAAGCGTTCCACAGACTGGTATTTGGCCGATCTAGCTGGCCAAAATTTTTGATTGATTAAAACTGATTCAATTTATTACGTTTCATTAAGTTATGCTTACATTAATGAAAAAGAACAATTTATACGTTATAAACAATGGTGTCGGTTCGAGGGACTACCTGGCTCTCCCAATGACAATGTTATTTTTTACCTGGGGGTAGTTCTAGGAAATCGACTTTTGGCCAGCTAGATGGGTCAAATACTAGTCTGTGCGTTTGTCCAGAATTCATGCGTGCACCATTCTGCTGCTTGACGTCTGGAATTTTTTCAACCTGTTCCTTCTCCTCGAGTCTTTTGATTCTTGAAACCTGAAACACAAGAGAACGAATTAACTGTTTTACCTGGTAAACAACTGACGTGCTTCGGTAGCGTAAGTGGGTAATAATTGAAAGCGGAGGATCTCGATTCATTCCAGAATAGTGAAATTTTCAAAAAAGTCTTTAGAAAATCTTTGAGAAAGAAATCCGTAACTTGCAGAAATGTTCCGATGAAAATCGATTGAGCGTCGGTGGAAAGGTCAGCGAAAAACGGGCGAATCGCGAGTGGAGCGGCGCCGAAATCGTGAAAATTAGTCGTCGAATCCGCTATTGTTAAACCACGCGCGGTAATCAGTGGCTGGTTGGAACTGGCTCGAGAACCGTGCAGATTGGAGCGGTGCGGAGCGGCGGCCACGCGTTATTAGCATCGATTACATCGCCGGCGTAATTAGTCCTGTTAGTCGATTCCCAATCGGACCGGTTTAGGGGCGGATGGCTGGTTAACCGAGAAACGTGACGGCAATCTCGACGAAGCCCGCCTTTTGTCCGCCCCTTATCGCTCCTCGTGGTCCGGCGAACGCAATTAAGCGATAAATTTTACCGAATGCGTAGCTTCGGAATCACGGTGCAGCCGTCGATCACGCGCGTCACCGAACTCGAAAGCGAAATCGAGATCTCGAGGAGCACCACCCCGAGAAAACCAACTCGACCCCTCTCTATAGTTCCGTCGCCGATGTGCTTCGAAGAAAACAGATCCTTTCTCCGTGCGAGCAAAGAACCATCGCTGATAAAAGTTCTATGTTTACAATTGAAGGGACAGTTGATTAAAAATTATATTGTTCCATCTGGTCCTACTAAATTACTGCGTAAACAGTCCAGATAGGCTTCGATTAACCTCTTGCCATATTTTAACGAGTTACACTCGCGACGTAGATTTCAAAAATCTAACAAATATAAATGTTACGCCTTACTGTTTAATGAAATCAAATTGACTGCGGATCTTTATGCATTTATGGCTTTTGAAAATTTTTAAGAACTGCTGGGATATAAAATTCGACACAGTTTGGTACTATTTTTATTTGTTTCAGACCTACTATTGTGCATTTATAGCTTCTGAACATTATTAAAAACTGCTGAAATATAAAATTCGACACAGTCTGGTACTATTTTTATTTATTTCAGACCTACAATTGTGCATTTATGGCTTCTGAACATTTTTAAAAACTGCTGGAATATAAATTTCGACACACTTCGGTACGATTTTAATGTATTCCAGATCTACAAACACTGCCACTACAACTAAAATATGCCTACAAAAATTGCAAATACATAAACATCCACAGTCCAGTATTCACGATTCGTTCGTAATCACAATCTACGATATGGTTGGGGATAAAGACGTTTTAATCATTGTAACCGCGAAGAAAATGGCACGACAAGGAGTTAGTCCTCGTTCGACTTGTTTTACAACGAGGAAGCTGTGTGCTCCGACCCGGTGAGAGGCGGGCAATCAAGAAACACGATCCGAGAGAAATGAGAGAATTTTATGGGTTCCTATGGAAAAGGAGACGTTCGCGCAGCAATTTAGCGAGATAGGAATCAAAGAGAAATATGTATCCGCGTTTGACGGGGAGGGTTGCGCGTTTGGCGGGCTGAGATAAAATGGAAAGATCGTTAAAATTGATCGAACTTTCGAGTAGGCAGACGCGGAGTGGTAGAACGTCGGAGGCTCAGGATTTCACTGACCGAGTTCCTTTTCGTGTTCCAGGTAAGCGCCAAAGCGAGTTCCTCCTCGGGGAATTCACGGGGATAACGAGCATCGACGTGGCTGCGAGTGGAAGGTACACAACTGATTACCGGGGTCGCGAGAGGAGTCGATAAGTTCCCTCGTACCCGCGAAGCGTACACGCGCGAGCAGAACGAAGCGGACCAGAGCGAAGCAGAGCAGGGCGAGCGAAACTCGGTTTTCCTCGCGAGAAACTCTTAAGCCGCTTTTCCCGAGTAGATTTTCTTGGCAGAGCTTACATTCGCGAAACTCGATGTACAATATTGAGTCGAGCGTATCGGGGATCGAAATTAGCTTCGGGGCCGCAGTTTCCGCAGACTCCTCCGCTCCTGCAACATTCCTCGTCCCTCACCGCACCCTTCGATTCGACGTCGTGTTCCCTATCCCCCTCTTCAACACGCTGTCCCCTCACCCGTTGTTTCCGCTTCCTTTTCGCGAGACCGTTCACTTTCTATTTACCTGTCCTTTTAATTGTTTCCCTGTTGCTTCCTCCCCGCTCCATCCCCGACGACTACCAAAAACGCTCGTACCTCACGCCTTTCTTGTACGGAAACAACCCCCTCCGATATCGCCGCGGCGTCCAATCCGCCGAACAACGGTTGAAAAAGGTCAGGGTATACGGACGACTGAAATGCTCGTTAAATGTCATTCTTCCAGCTCCAAGGAATTGCAACAACACAATTATCTGACAGGTACACGAAGGGTAAGTGTCGAACAGAAAACAGAAGTGGGGCGCGTACCTGGCGAAATATCGGAAACTGATGATATTTTAAAGATCGTAACAAACTGCTGGTTTTATGCGTAACAAAAATAATGTAGAGTAAACGTATAATTATAATATTTTCAACCTACAATTTCGGTAGAAATGTGTATTTTTGCATAAAGGTGTAACAATAACATTGAAACGAACGAATGGAGGGTGGAAATTCAAAGCCTGTTTTGTCAGTGAAGATCAATGTTTACAGTCTATCAATTTTTATTTACTTTCAATTTCTCTTTGGAAATTATAAATTGAACTGCAGCGGGTGGGCAAAGTATCCGTACACCTTTTAAAAACATGTACTTTGTAAATCTTAGTTGGTTATACATGTACAAAGTTTCATCGAAATCGATCAAGATTGTTATGAAGCACTGATTGAAACTAGCAACAATTTTAAGAACCTGCGATTTACACGAATCGCAAATCGTGGATTCACAGATTTGTACACGCGCAGATAACATTATCGTTATGGGCACAGATAAAATTTTCATTATACACACAGATAAAAAATTTAAAAATAGTGACCTTCACTTTTTCTCTCGCAGTTTCGACCAGTGACAATTTTTAAAGAATCTTTTACGCATCGACTGGTAAACCAATCCTTTTAAAGTCTCGAAAAATCTCAAGCTGGTGGGTCTAATTTAAGATGCGTTCGAATTCTTTGCGCATCGTGTATGTTTAACGGTATTATTATCTTCATCCTACAATTCAGATAAAAAAGACTTGTTTTGCATAACGGTCTAACCATAACATGGAGACGAACGAATGGAGGGTGGAAACTCAAAGCCTGTTTTGCCAGTGACGGTCAATGTTTATACTCTATCAATTTTTATTTACTTTCAATTTATGTTTGGGAATTATAAAGCGATCTACACTCGGTAAAATAAATCTCCGTATATCTTTTAAAAACTAATAACTTTTTTATAATTGTACCAAACGACCTGATTTTTTATAATCAATTAGAAGCGTTACATGCAAAAAAGAGGTCTTTTAAAAATTTTTATTTAGGCACTCAATGAAAATTTAAAATATACGTTTTGTAGACCCATGTTAGTTATAGACATGCTGAAAATTTTCGGTCCAACCACGCATACGAAAATCCAGGAGTAGTCTTTACAGTATTAGTGATAGTTTTTTGCGAATATCTCGAAAACTAAAATTATTTCAAATATTTCAATTTCATCAAAATTGGCGAGGAAAGCCCTAAAGTAAATAATTACCCATTTTTTACACCCTGTACAAGTTGATCCACGACAAAGTTCAACGAGACTGCAATCCTTTTTTTAAAATTATTTATTAATAAAGATCGCATCAACCTCTAGGTCATTAGCGACCACGCTAATTACAATATCTTATTATAAGTGATCATATTTGTACTCAGAGCTAGTAATGACTATATTCGATATGTAACAATTTGATACATCATAGAAATCTGTAGATGCATTATACATTCGACTACAAAGAATGGTATATATTTATAAATTTTAGGAATAATATAATTTGAACAATGTTATTGTGAACGTTTAAACATTCGCTAAGATTAGGAGGAAGAGACTGCAATCTTACCGAACGCCATAGACTTACGTGTTGAGTATTAATGTAGTAATCAAGACGATCGACGCGAAAGGTGTCTCGACGATCGTCCGAGGTGGCGAAGGCGTCCCAAGGGCCTCGTCCCAGTCGTGGACGGTTAATTCACAAAAATTCCCAACGAACATCGGCGTCGACTTCATCACGAATCCTCTCTCCGTCTCTCTCATTCACGCCCCTTCCACTTTCCCTCTCTCTCTCACTCTCTTTCTCTTTGGCCTCGGGTAATGAAATATCGCGGTACATTAGCGCGCTGCCCCGCGTCGTCGATTTGCATAAAACGGGAACAGGCCGGCGCGGCGGCTCGGTCTCGTGGCCGCTCGAGAATGATTTAATTTGGTTATCAAGGCCGGATGCAGGGTACAAACGCTTTGTTAGCCACGCCCCCGTCTCCCAATCTCCTCGCGAATCGTATTTCTCAAGTTTTTAATTTGTCGCGTGCTTTCTTTCCGTCTCCATTCCTCCGACTAGTATCTTGAACGAGGCTGCAACAGGCTGGGGATGAAAATCGACTTCTCTCTACCCAACTCGACAACGTACACCTTCGTGAATGTGCTCTTTAAGTATTACAACGAAATCAGTAACAGTCTATAATGGAATTTTAAAACTTGTCGAACTGGTACTTTTCGAGATATTTTACGCAGATTCTATCAATCCTTTGCCGTATTTTAACCAGGCAGTCTCGTGACGAATATTCTAACCCAGTCTAACTAATATGAATGTTACGCCTTTCTGTTAAGATGATGAACACAATTTGATTCGTTCCTAATTAAGATTTCGGCGTTAGAATAAACTCAGCCGTAAAATTTATAGTTTAAAGACGTTTTAAACATTGCCACTGTACAAAAAAATGTTACGGCAAGGAATTTACCCTTTGCAGTCGGAGCTATTTTAACTTGAAAATTAAACACTTCCGACCCAGAATGATTCCATTGTATTATAAAAATTCATGTAATACCTCGTAATACCAAATCGCATGGACTTAAAGTACAAGTGTTTGTTTATACCGTTTCTAACATTCTCGTGTCGTTGTTATATTATTTATGTTTCTTCAGTGTCCTGTTCTGTTTTGTGGTTTTTGTATTTTGTGCTGTATGTATTGTATTACAATTATGTTGAAATAAATCTCATATGAGATTTTTTAATAAAAAGAAAAATACCAAATCGCTTGATAGGAACGCAAACTTGTGCGTCCAGAATGGTTCGTTGCGAATCCGACGCGTTAATTACTCGCGTGAGCGAGCGTCTTGTCGAAAGAGGAAGAAAGAGAGAGAGGCCATCACCGCCGGTGTTCATTGATTCGTCCGCGACGGGATTAATGAAATACCGCGTCTCCCATTCTCGGCTGTTTAGAATTCGACGACGAGGGCGGCCTTCAACCCCTTCGTCCCTCTTACGTCCCTTGAGCCACGGAGCTCGTCTCCCGCGGCGAATGAAAGGGTGAAAAGGGTGGGTAGGATTCTTGATAGCGCGCGCTTTCAATTGATCGTTGAACCCGGCGTCCTCGAGCGTGTTTCGCTTTTAAGGGGACGCGTCTGGACACCCGCGAACAGAAACGTCCTTAGAATTCGCGGTGAAAGACCTCGGTCCCTACTTTCGCATTAATTATCTCGAGCGAGCACGTTTCCCCGGAATTATTCGCCAATCTTATTTCTTTCCGATCGCCAACAGCGGTTCTTTTGTGCATCTTTTATTCATTTCACCGGCGCTTCTTGCTTCCCATTGATTGCCGATTGCAACTTTTTATTTTACGGTTATCACGCTTTTTTGTGGACTCGACGTATGCGACGCGTTTCCCTTGAAATATATTGTCAAGGTCACAACATTCTGAATAACAAAATCGTATATTATACAGAGTGAGTCACCGAACGTTAGCACCTCAAATATCTTTGTTGTTTCTAAAGATACGTAAAATATGGTAAGGATAAAGTTGAATGGTACAATGGGGCTGACACGATGCAAAAAAACATTTTGTTTTTATGTAATTTTTTTAGAGATATCAAGCTCACCTTCATTTTTGAAAAATGGAATTAGGTATTTTTTAATACATCAATCGATGCAGCTGGACATTCGTTATCAAAAAGTACTAACCTATGTATGTCGAAAAGTTAGTAATTCAGGAGATATTTCAATTTAAATAACTCTAAAATACCATTACCGTCATGCTAAGATGTTACACAAGTAAACATCGTCTAGTCAACAACGTCTAGTCACATCTCGTCCTTAAATACTGAACAAAAATCCGCGGAAGAATCCTTTCAAAAAGCTGCGAACACCGCAAAACAACTTCGTTCGGCGATATAATCGATCAGTCTTTCGCAGACATTACGCTGAAAGAATTAATCTCGACGGATTCCACCAGCTAGGGGGTGTTCTATGGGGTTGGTCGAAGACCGCTGGCACAGTCGATTCGAACCGGTCCACCCTGTGCGTGTTTCCAGTGGCAGCGATAAACGTTGGATAGGAGCCGCGGAACCGATGGAAACCCGGAGTCTCTTTATCGCGGACTTCTCCGAAAAGACGTAAGCGATGGGGGTGGATTAATGGAAAAGAGGGGACCCTTGCCGTATCTCCGGCAAGGTTCCCCCCTGCGATATCGATCGTAAATAGTTCGCATATCTGGTTCCCGGCCAACGCCTAACAATTTGTCTGTCGCTTTCGTGGGTAGAGACAGAGAAAGAGAGGAAGAGGAGAGCGTTGGTCGTCGCGAGACCGAACACACCGAGGGGGGAATGAAGTTTATCGATTCCCGGACTCGCCGGAGCGTGTTGACGTCGTTGCTTGCGGTCTTCTGCTCTGTGGATCTTGCTCGAAACACCAGGGTTTCGTTTGCTACCCGTCTGGCCGACACCGGACCCAGATTTGTTGGATTATCGTTCGCGAACACTCGTCCGGCTCCTGACACCGTGGGATCGCCGAAAGATTAGCAGGAACATGGTCAACAGCGAAGCAGGATCAATGAAACGCGTATCGAACCTCCGGGAACCGCAATTGAGCTTGCTGCGACGAACGATTCTACAGTACAATAAATATCCTCGATATTATCGGGAATGGTCGGTCGCCTAATGGGATTGGACTGGGACTCGTTCGACCAGGATGATGTAGGTGTTCGAATGACAGGATTTCTCCATCTAATTCCTTACGGTGATGAACTTTGTAAGTCAAAGCACTCGGCGCATGCACTACGAATCTACCCGAGCCACGAGACTCGAGAGATTCGAGATGTTCAAGATACTCGAGGTACTCGAGATTGTCATGTATATTATATTATCATGTATTAGGTTATTGCACATAAAAATTGGAATGCTACCGGATTATCCGAGCAAGGGGGCAGAGGGGACAGTCGTAAACTCGTAGCGCGGGTAAGATGCGGAAATTCAGAGAATTGGAACAGATTCGGGCTGGAGGAAGAGGCAAGAGGATGCGACCTATGTGGGGAGAAGTATGGAAAACTAGAACATTTGATAAATATACTTAAAAGAGTTCCAAACCAAAAATGCAAAAGTTAGGGAAGGGAGAGGGAAGCAATAAGTATGGAATTAAGTGGGTTAGTGATAATTAGGATACTAACAGAGTAGGACAGGGTAGGAATACGTGAGTCATAGAAACGAATGAGGGAAGGTATGGACCGAATGCGTGAAATAAGATAGTTTTGTACAGATAGGTTAATGTAAACCAAGTCACATTTCTTAGCTGTAAGACTGAAATAAAGCAAATTATTATTATTATATATTAGGTTGTTGAATCGTTAACATAACTTTAACTTCTTCCATTATGATACAAGTGCTTGAATGCCTTTCTGATAGAAATCTAATAAACGTGAGGCAATAAAGTTATCAAGTGCAGTTTTTACAACACGTTCTCTTTGAATATTTTCCCATTTAAAATGCCATCTAGGTGCTTGAAAAAATGTTAATCGGTAGTTTTTGAGCGAACCTGTACAGTCGCATGAACGTTCGTAGTCCGGCGGCGCCGGCTTTCGTTTCAAGTCGGAAGAGTCAACAATTATCGTCGGCTCCCGAGGGCTCAGGCTGGGGAACAACGAAAAAGTTTCGAGAGAACAGAGTAGCGGGGAGGATCACGCGGACGAAAGAAGAAGCCAAATCGTCGATTCGTTATTTCCGTGGTGAACGAACACTCGGACAATTAGAGAGTTTCCGAAGCGATTCGGTAAAAAATCCCCCGGCTGAGGAGTTGCAGAAAAAGAGGAAGAGAATGAGAGAAAGAGAGAGAGAGAGAGAGAAAGAAAAGGATCCCGTCGATTCGAACGCGCTGCTCCGAAACTTGCTAATCTCGTTCGGTTTTTCTTTCACTATCTCGCGTTTCTCCGAGTTTCGCGCGCGGATAACCGCCCCGGCAACTTTTCGTCGACAAAGTGGCCGCGATTTGTTCCGCAACGACGTTCGCCGTCGCGTCGCCTCGAATGCGATCGATTTTTCCCGGAAAATCCAGTGTCTGGCTGGCACGATTACCCGAGCGTTCGAATCTTCGCGGATAACATGCTTCTCGTCGTCCATTTTGTTTGTACAGCTGTGTAGCCGGCTACATACATCCGTTTTTTTGTGTGCGGCGACCGTGCGGCTGAATAACACGTATGCAATAATATACATTACACGGATATACAATAATAATTAATGCGAGGAGGTAAACTCCAAGATATAAGCGAAAAACCGAAAAAGTACCTTCTGTGTGCACCCCGTTCACCTCTTAGGAGTGGGAACATTTAGTATGTTTACCAGTTAATTAGTCCAAACAACGTTCCAAAGAAAAATTGTATTTCTTCCATTTCCCACTACAACATTTCGTTAACCGGACTAATAAGAATGTCTCCGTCCTTCGTAATTGCTTGCAAGAAAAAGAATATCGATATTCCTGCATTCCGTAGTGTCTGAACGGGGTTTTGGTTGCGATGCAAAGCGAAGTGTGCGAATTTAGCGCGTGAAACAAATTGCGGGTCAATCAGGAATGTGGAATATAACTGACCGAGCAGCAGTTGTTTTCGCGAAGGGTCGAAGAATTCGGTATGATCTGGCCGACCGTGTCCGGACCACGATCCTCCAATCAAAGACCGGAAGGGCGCTCGATGTCGCGTCCGGGAGGCGTCGCAATCAACAACCGAGAGCCAGGAAAGCGTCGCAATTAACCCCGATCCGACGATGATCCCGCAAAAGACGACGCCGAGCGCGGCCATTGAGCGGAAACGGTGAACAGAGAGCAACGGAGAGTGAGAGAAATAGACCGTGTCCCTTCCCTGCGTTTCCGGCTTCGCCTTGTCCTCTGTCCACCCCCGGCATCCCTCGACCCCCGCGGCTTTCAAAGCCGCGACGCGATCGAGGGAACGGTGCCGCGACCACGTCCATCTCGTTATCGTCGCTGACTCTCCTCCTTGTCCTTTCATTTCGGTCACGTTCGACGTTTCGCACACGGCCACCGTCCCCTGCATTATTCACGAGACCGCGACCCCTCGAGACGTCCAGCCCAGATCCTGCAACGATCCTCCAACTTTCCCCGAGATCCAGAAGGTTTTTCGGCACTCGGACCGCTCTCGTCGATCGCGTTCCTCGACCACGATCCCCCTCGGCCTTTCAGAAATAGTTCCCCGACCTCGGTCTACCGAACTGACCGAACGCTTCTCCATATGATCCTGCTACCTCTACTCCTCGAGCACCCTGCCATTTTTTAAATCGACCCAGACAGCTTTTTTAGTACGAGTTTCCCGAAACTATTGTAGACTACGACTTTCAATGATCCATTTCTGTTCATCTACAGGCCGTGGGTTTGATTTCGATTTATTACGGTCAGCGAAGGTTTCTTCGAGTCTATTGATCCTTGGTTTTCAACTCGATCCAGCCGGATTCCTCAGAGACACAAAGAGAGAGGTACTTGTGAACCTCGTCCTTTCGAAATGTGTCTTTGCCGCCGGTTTTCCAAGCAGTTCCTCGAAAATAGGGCTTTTACCCCTACCTAAATAGCCATGAGACCCTGGTAGAGCAAAAGTACACAGGTATCCGGACATCCAAGTATCTCATGAGACACAGTGGGTCGGACCGATGAACTGTGTGTTAAATCTGTAGAACTTTTGATAGAAATGAGATAGCCCGATAATAATTCGACGAGGTCCAAGCTGAAATGTTGAAGAATAAGGGATAATTATAGAGAAATAGCATAAATAATTTTTAACCTCGAAGATCCATGTCGAAGTAACACTTTCTTTCCATTATTTCATGAGATAGCCGACTATCTCACGAGAGACCCAAGTACTCAGGTAATTTTCGTTTACCCGAGTATTATATGGCTTACCTGTGTTCCCAGGTATCTCGTAAGTCATAGCTTCACTCGAGAATCTTGAACGAGAGTGTATACTCTCGTGTACGTACGCATCAACGAAAATCGATTGGCACGTGGAGGAGTTCCCTTACGAAAGTTTTCTCTCCTAGTTAGCGACGCCGGTGAATAAACGACCAATAGGAATCGCGGGCAGATGTCGTCCGACGTTTTGCTCTGGGAGACTCGAGCCGGTCGTTTCAGACGCTAAGTGATTCACAAAGAGACGCGAAGAGTCCCCATCAGACTAGACTGGGAACGAACGCATAACATCGTAGGCTGTGCAGCATCAACAGCAGCATCAACGTCAGCAAGCACCGTGTCAATACGATCGAAGTAACCAACAGCAGATTCTTGTCACCAGGTTTTCTCGCAATCCACTTCGGGAGTCGAGTACTCAAAGCCAAATCCATATTTACGAAACTGTGTGCACCAGTCGAAAAAGGGACGACCGGTACACGTTCGGTTCGTTTCGGTTATGAACCGGCTCCGCGTGGCTTAGGCCGGGTCTCATGGAAATCACCGACACGGTTTTCGCCGACAACATTTCACCGACTCCAGATTTGGCCGACGACGAATTTGACCGGCAACGAATTTGATCGACAACGATCTTGACCGACAACGAATCTAAAATCGTAGTCGGTCAAAATCATTGTCGATCAAAATTGTTGTCGGTCAAAATCCTTGTCGATAAAAATCGTTATCCGTGAAAATCATTGTCGATAAAAATCGTTGTCGGTCAAAATCATTGTCGGTCAAAATCGTTGTCGGTCAAAATCGTTGTCAGTCAAAATCGTTGTCGGTCAAAATCGTTGTCAGTCAAAATCGTTGTCGGTCAAAATAGTTGTCGGTGAAATTCATTGCCGGTCAAATTCGTTGTCGGTCAAAATCATTGTCGGCCAAATCTGGAGTCGGTGAAAACCGTGTCGGGGAAATTCGTGTTGGTGATTTCCATGGAACCCGCTACGGCCCGACCCGGCCCGACTCGACTTGGCGCCGACGCCGACGAGAAAGGCGCGGGTACTCAAATATTTGCGGCGGTCGCGTTTCAACCCTTTATCGACCTGTTGACACGTCGCCGACCGGCCATTTTTATCGAAGATATTGTCTCGGTATCAAAGGAAATCCGGGTTGGATCCGGTCGGGCCGCAGTTGACCCGACTCCCGCATAATCCAGCCACGCGCCTTTGAACGACGCCTCGCGTTCTCCGATCGAGGGATCCACCGGGCTTTTTGATCCACGGATCAGCACGGGAAAACCTTCGCAAAGCCAGAAAGGCGTCGATGAAGACGGGCAACGTTCCGAACAGATGGAAGGGAAAATTGAAGAACTAAATCTGGCATCATGATGGGAAATGATTTCACCAGCACCAATTGTTCCGACGTTTACCAAAGTTGTTAACACGTTGTATTGAGTGCAATGCAACTCTTTTACGAAATATTAAAACGATCTCACGGAAGAAAGTCGGGGAGCAAATTGAAAATTGAAAATTGTCCTTAGAAAACTCCATCTTGCGTCATGGTCTTAAAAGATTTTACCAGCACCATTGGTTCCGCTGTATACCGTCACTCGTAAAATGTTTTATCAAGTGCGACGCGCACCCCTTTTACGAAATATTAAAACGATCTCACAAAAGAAAGTCAGGGAGCAAATTGAAAATTGAAAATTTTCCTTAGAGAACTAAATCTTGCATCATGATCTTGAAAGATTTGACCACCACCATTCCGCCGTCTACCTTCGTGATTAAAATGTTTTATCAAGTGCAACGCACCTCTTGCACGAAATATAAAAAGATTTAACAGGGGGAAGCCACGGAGAATATGAAAATTCAAATATGCAAGTGAAAATTGTGCTTGGAGAACTAAATCTTGCATCGTGATCTCAAAAGATTTTACCAGCACCATTTGTTCCGCCGTTCTTCGTCACTCTTCAAATGTTTTATCAAGTGCAACGCGCCTCTTTCACGAACCATTAAAACGCATTAACAGAAAAAAGTCACGAAGCAAACTGTACGAAACTCGTTTGGTTTTCTCTAAGTAAATTACTGGATCTGAAACCGTCACATATGTGTGACTACTTAATCGTTAATGAAAACGGAATGGCGAGAACATTTCTTACGTCTCGAAAGAGAGAATCGTCGAGAGGGAATCGCGTGTTGAACATAGCAGAAATTACGCCGTCTTTTCGCGACTCGTACGGTTTCTCCGTTTAAACACCACGCCGTAGGAGTAGACAGAGCCAGTTTAATTAAGCAGTAGTACAACTGGCGGGACGCTTCCAATTAGACGTAATGCAGTCGCGTAATGGCGAGATGTGCAAACGATAGGTCGTCGTCGCGTACGAAAATGAACTGTGAAACTTCAATGTTTGATAAGCCGATATAGACCCGGAGCATGTCTCGCGCGGGCAAAGTGGCTGAGATGGAGCCACGAGACCTTAGACCGAAGTCCATGAACCCTGCAGCCCTCGGCATCCGTCGAACACCCGCTCAAACTTCGTTAGGAAGCCTCTAGATCCCTTGAAAACGGGATAGCATCGCTGCTGCAGTCCGTCCTCGACTTCAAAGACCTCGGAGAAGTCCAGAAATCGTGTTTGGCGAAGGTGGCCGGTCGAAAAACGCGATTCGACTGTCTCGGTTAAACCAGAGACCGCCCTCTCGTCTAACAGTCCGGTCTCTTGTCAGCAAACTCCACGAAAAATGGCCGTCGACGCGTTGGGTAAAGTGAGCGCTTGGAAAAACGGTAAAAGTGTTTAAAAAAGTATATTACAATAATTTCACCGTTTTGTACACTTGAGGCAGGAAGGGTCTTTGTTGACATAAAACAGTTCGGGAAAAAGCTCGAAATCCAAGAGTTACTTCTGTTACAATGTAATGTATAAACAGTATGCGTCACCTGGTAAAGAGTTCAGTTGTGTAATTAGAAGAGAACTCCACCTCCAATCATATCCTTCAACATATTTGAGCGAAGACCGCGCAATGAGGTCTCGTTGAATTTTGTAAAATTTCTGGATGGAACGCGGAACGCGATTCAGTTAGGTCCGGCGCGGCCAGCCGTTGAATTACGTTTCTAATCCGGTTCTCCAATTTCACGACGGTGAAATGGTTGATTTCGCGGCTTAATATCCGCGCGACACAAAGGTCCGCGGTCGGAAATAAACGTTTCTTCAAGGTATAACCTCTCGCGGGCTCGCAAGTGCGCACAATGTGCGCCGCGGCCGGCCATTGTTATTCTTTATCATTATTATCGGCCGGTGTCGTGCGAGAACCGACGCGGCGCGGTGGTCTAGAATCGAAACGAGAGCACGTTAAGCCGGCCATTATGCGACGCGTGACGCAGAGCCGCGGGCGACTCGGCTCCAGAAAATATTAACCAAATAATAAACGTTGCGTTCGGGAACCTGTTTTGTAACAACGGGGCATTGTTAGGAAGTTGCTCGCCTGAAAAATTCCTACACTGGAACATATTCGCATTGATAAATGCTCGCACAGATAATTATCCAGAAAATTGTGACCGTCTATAGCGCAACACCTTCAGTCAAAAAATAAATTGATTAACTTTCGGCATCTGCCTCCAGGTCAGTCTACGAAAATTTCAATTTGCACGGAGGTTTCGCATTTCAGACCGCACAGATCTGTGCATGAACTTTTAATCGCTAAAGCTTTGACACAGGACGTCGGTTGAATCGCATTATTTCTTTAAGCCTTTCGAATTTATTTCCATGACTTTGTTCCTGGTAAATACGTAAATCCTACACTGTAAAGCTCAATTAATGGATAACCTCAAATTTTTCGAGACTGCGACACGCGGCGTTTTTTCCTGACAACCGCAGAAATAATCACCGGGAAAATGCTGAAAGGTTTCCAGGCGAAACGAGCGGGGCGAGTAATTCGATCAGACCGGACAAAGGGAAATGAAAGCGGCGTTAAAAATTTCTTAAACAAAACCCAGGAGCCTTCTGGGAAAATTGAATATTCCCGGGAAGGAAAAGGGGGATTGCGTCTGGAGCCGTCGCGTCGTCCGCTCGGACACGTTACACGCGATGTAACGCGATTACAGCTTGTCTCGCGACACCCGAATAAAATTAGTGGCCGCCGGTGAAATTAATTTCCAACCGAAGGGCAGGAGAGAGGGGCGCGCCGAGTGTTGGGTTCGCGACAGAGAACCTCCGTTTCGCCCGCGCGAAATTTCAAAATTGCCAATTTGAATTAGTGGCTTGCACGGTCGCTTTTCCGCCGTAACTCAACCTTTGACGAGTCGCGGCCTCCAGTCCGTCGCGTTGGTTTCCACTCCGTCGCCGCTTTGCCCTTCTATCGTGATTCGACAAGAATGTCCGATGACCCTCGGAATCTATCGAGGGGATCGTGATGTATTGGTTTTCCAATAAAATCATTGGATCTTCTGAAACGCGAAATAAAATGGTTGTCCGGTTACTTTGAATACAAGTCTGGCGAAGGCTAATATATAAATCGAATCTTTTAATTATTTTTACCTTTACTTCAAAACTTCATTTGACATAAAATTGTTGTCCGGTTACTTTGAATACAAGTCTGGTGAAGGCTAATATATAAATCGAATCTTTTAATTATTTTTACCTTTACTTCAAAACTTAATTTAACATAAAATGGTTGTCCGGTTACTTTGAATACAAGACCGTAGAAGGTAATGTATAGATCGAATCTTTTAATTATTTTTACCTTTGCTTCGAGACTTCATTTAACATATGCGCCGTTTTTTCAATAATTTGTTGCCATTTTGAAGGTAACTTCATAATGCCCCTCTCATAGAAGCCCTGGTCTCTATTAGCGAAAAATTCGACCAAGCGATTTTCACAGTCTTCTCTCGATACCAATTTCTTATCACTGAAGAAATTTTTCAAGGATGGAAAAAGATGGTAACGCTTTGTGCTAAGTTCGGGCTATGAGGTAGATGCATTAAAACGTCCCAATCAAGTTCCCGGAGTTTCTGGCGAGTTGTTATTGACGCGTGTGGCCTGGCGTTGTCCTGATGGAACACAACACCTTTCCTGTTGGCCAATTCTGGCCGCTTCTGGTCAATCGCTACCTTCAGCTGGTCTAATTGTTGACAGTAGAGGTCCATATTTACTGTTTGGCCATATGCAAGCAGCTCATAGTAGATGGTTCCTTTCCAGGCCCACCATAAGCACAATAGAACCTTCCTGGCCGTAAGTCCTGGTTTGTCCACCGTTTGAGGCGCCTCACTGCGCTTTGACTACGATCGTTTTCGCACATTATTGTCGCATGTGACCCATTTCTCATCCTCAGTCACCACCCGTTTAAGGAATGGATCGATTTCGTTCCATTTGGCAAATGCTTCGCAGATGGAAATTCGATCCATCTGGTTTTTCTGCGTCAATTCGTGTGGCACCCAGACATCGAGATTATTCTTTAATCCTGCTTTACGTAGATTGTTTAAAATTGATCTATGGTCGATCTTTAGCTCCTGAACGATGCTACGACTGCTAACATATCGTTCTACTTCGATCATTTTCAGGACTTTATCGACATTTTCGACGACGAGCCTACTTGTGCGAGGTGCATCTTTAACATCGAAAATACCGGAACGGAATCGACGAAAACAAAATTGGGCTTAATTAGCTGCGACAGTATCCGGACCATAAACTCCATTCAGAATTTCAGTCGCATGCCTTGCAATTTCGCCTTCATCAAAGCGTAATTGTAAAATGTACCAAATTTTCTCTTTATGAACCGACATCTTTTACACCCTATAACTCGCAGTTGAATCGCAATTGAATCGACGAAATGTCACTTTTGCAACGAGCACAAGCCTGAAGTTGTCCGACCAATACTTTACGAGATATACAGGGTGTCCCAAAATTCCTTCGACATCCGAAAATGGGAGGTTCTGGAGATGATTTCAAGCGACATTTCCCTTAGCAAAAATGTCGTCCGCGACTTTGTTTAGGGGTTATTAACGGAAAACACGGACCAATCGGAGCGCGAAAACAGCGGATTGATTCTGGCTCAGCCAACGGCGTCGCCACACTAAGGGTAGGCGTACAGTGGATCCGTTTTCGTCCGACGCATCTGTCTCTTTTTTCAAGCGTGCGGAAAAGAGACACAATGTCGGACGTCGGCTGAACCGGACGAAAAAGGATCCACTATGCGCGTACCCTAAGCGGGACCTCTCGCCGAATCTCCGTTCGCTGTAGCCGCGCTATGATTGGTCCATGTTTTTCGTTAATAACTCCTTAATAAAGCCGCGGACGCAAGTCTTGCAAATGTTACTTCTAGCGGAGAAATAATGGATTACTTTTCCCCAACCTTATATTTCGGAAAGTCGTAACGGATTCAGGCTCAGGGATCGAATAAATATTTACGGTGGTTGTAAACGGTCGGAGTGGAGGCGAGAGCGCAGTCGGTATTAACCTTGTTACAGCGGATGTTTATACGCTTAGAGACGCGATTGTTTAAAGTTCCCCGCCTCGAGAGTTCAACGAAGTTTAATAAGATTCGCATTTTATTCGGAGCCCGTGCATCCTGCGACGAGTTTACGTTACGCTTCTGTTTCTGAATAGAACGTCGGTCCGAGTTTACGTTCCAACGATCGCATTTCCGGCTGACGGAAAGGTAGACGTTGTCGAGAACGCCGTTGGAAATCTTCGAACGGAGGTTGATGCTCGCGGATGTACATATCCGTGTAGTCGGTCGATGGGATCGCTTTAACGGCTGTTTACGGTTTTAATTTCATAACGTACCGGGGTTCCCGCGGGAACGTTCTGACGGGAGAACGGTAAAATTGTTTCCCGAATAATTTGGAAACGCGCAGCGTGGAGCAGAGCGACGTAGCCACCGCGAACCAACGATTTTACATGAAATTCCTCGGGGTCGCGTAATTTTGAGCGCGTTCCCGTGCTCGCTCCAAAGAGAGACGCTGAAAAACACGCGGCCGCCACCGCCAAATTAATTATTTCGTAATCAATTACCGCGCTACGTTCGCCGATGGTCGTTGAACGGACCGAAGGCACCCGTCGTCGATTAAATACAATTTATTCATCGGTCGACGCTCCGCGGTGTGCCGGCCACGGCGAGTCCGATCATTTCCATCTGTCTACATCGCGGGATAGAACCGCCGCGATTACAAGCCTGATAGAAATTGCAATCCCGAACAAGAATTATTATGGCTGCCGAAACTTCGCTTCGATCGATCATTTATTTCGAGAGTCTGCGAAGACTCGCTTTAACGAGATGGCGTGCATCCCTTGCTGACTATCCGAGAACATCTAACCTCCAGTTACTGCGTGCGTGTGGTTGTTTATCTTTGATGACTCGTTAACCCTTAAACTCTCTGTTCTCCACTAAAAACATAATATTTCTCTCAGGAATGTTGTACATAAATCGGCTCGTTGTATCGCACGGAGTATCCCATGTAATAAAAACCATCAAATTATGGAAAATGGTATGCCTAGGTGTTCTCGATATTCTCGATCACGTTTTCGATTGAATTAGTCAAAAGGTTAAAGTATCGGTACCAATTTGTGAGCTTTAATTCGTGCGACGGGATTTTCTAAAGGGAATCACAATTAATTCGACGTGATTAGATTCGCAGAGTATTTCCGTAAAATCATAAATTGAATATCGAGGTGCCGGATGACGCTCCCAGGTCAAATACGGAGATGGATGTACATAACTCTGTAATATTATCGAGACAGTGTTTACGCAAGGCGCGATATTTGTCTGGCGGAATAGAAAGAATTGAATTACGTAGGATCGCGATCGAGGATGGGGCGTGGAGGGTTCTCGGCCATGTTGCGCGTAATTTTTCAGCGAGTTTTTCTTTAAAGGTAACAATATTAATTAATCGATAACCGAGCTCTCCGGCGTCGGTCGGTTAAACGGATTAACGGGGACAGACGCGAGAAAGAGAGAGAGACGGAGATAGAGGGAGAGGGGGAGAGAGAGAACACCGATGGCCTGGCGGCGTTATCGATCCGACGTATTGCGTCTAATTAAAGTCTAATGCGCGAGGCTTCGGTTCGATTTCCGGTGGCTCGGCGTCACACGGAATCCCGCTAATTGCGCCGCGAGAGCACCGCGTCTAATATTCCGTTCGTTCGGCTTTCCCAACCCATCGCCAGCTTCCGTCACACCCTGTCCCGATGTTCGGAAATTCCTTTTCAATGGCGGACGTGCGAATCCCCTCCTTCCCCCCGGAAGTCCTCCGATTCTCGAATGGCGGCTGCTGCCAGACAATATGGCGCCAGTCGTCCCTACGGACCCACCAATATTTTCCTCCCTCTAACAAATTGCTTTTCTAACCCCCCGAATCCCTCTGATTCATTCGACGTTTCGTTTTCGAGAAAATAGTGTTCGAAAATCCATCAAGTTCCAGTCGGACCTAGGATTTCTAAGTGTTGCGAGAAACGGATGTACACGAACTGAGCTAACAGTCATTCGATCAATCGTGCACCAACTATTTTCGTAGAACGTGCTTCTCTACATTTAATGTTTCATTTGATACTAACATTGTACTCTATTCGATTTAATTACCGGTATTCAACAGCTTATAATGGCGGTATTGAATCGCTCGCAAGATCTTAAGTACCGATCGCTACCAGCAATATCGTCTAATTTCCCCGTGCAGCCGCGGCACAATAAAGGCGATGTAATAACAATAAAACGGACAAGTTGCCTGGCAGAACGTAATAAAAATTCACGCCATTGTTCGATCTTATTTCGAAGCGAGGGCCGAAGAATAGGGTCTTCGGAGCGATTGCGATTCCTTTTCTTCGGCATCCTCCAGCGAGTACCGAATCAATCGGGTCGCGAATAAAGATTAAAAGACCGATGGAAGAACGACTGTTGACTTTACCCGCGATCGCCATCTTCCCCCCTTCGGAACTGCCTCCGAGAGATCGCATCGAGGCCCGTAATTTACTTCTATAGACCGAGAATCGCTGGAAAGATTCTGAAATTTTGAAAAATCTGTATCCATAGATATAATTATCGCAGTGTCTTATCAAAAATAGTCTTCTGGTGTTTCAATCATTTATCAGGTTAATTCAGTAGTTGAGAAACGACAGAAAACCCGAGTAACATTCTTCTGCTAATCATTTTGAATATTTTAAAATTTTATCTATTTAATTTAAGAGTCTGATCTTTCGCAGAATCGACTATTAACCATTATCATTCGAGCAGCGACTCGTATTATTTGGATTATTAAATACCTTGGAATCTAATCCATTATTATTATTCGTTTAACTATTAGCGGAGATATTACATCAATTTCACATCCATTAAATGAAAGAAATGGTATAGAATGGAATTATTCTAGCTCGGAAGAAATGTTTAATCTTCGAGTTAAAATATTTAGCTTCGACTGCAAAGGATTAATTCTGTGTTACTGACATAATTCTCGAAATAGAATTGAACCGCGCCTTGCAGAATGGCTCAGCAGAAAAAGGGAACGGTCTATCGGATCAGAGAAAGATAATTCCAGTGATCGATCTCGTTCAGAGACGTAACGAGCGTAAAATTTCCGTCGAGTATGAAATCCTCGGCGGAGAACCGCTGTTTCCAGAGGAGCAGAAGAGGATCAGGATTCTTTTATGATCCTGATCTTGGCCGATAGACAGAGAGAGAGAGAGAAAAAGAGCCCGATATGGAAACGGCACGACGCGCAGCGGACGGGATTAAGAGGCGCAAACGAACGAGAATAAAAGCGGCCCTGGTAGAGGTGTTCTTTCGCGGAATTTCCGGAGACGACGGGACGATCTCGTTGGATCGAGAGCTGCGGAAGGCTTAGAGGATGACTAGAAAGGCTGGTAATTTCGGTCGTGCAAGGAAATCCTCAGGGGTCGCGTCTCGGATCAAGCCGGCTTAGTTATGCTTAACCTTCCGGAGCCGCGACTCTACCTTTGCCCAGCTGCGGGCCGGAAGCTGAACGTCGGGGAACCTGCGCGAACATCCTGCGAGCGCTGATATCGCTCAAACAATGATAGACCCTGCAGAATAGGGGATCTAGCCGCCTGTGAGGATCGGTTCGCGAACGTCCCGAGCGAAAATGTCTCGAAAATTTCCATATATTTCCAGAACGAAGAAATTCACAGTGATCCAGTAAACAGGAATAAAAACCCTAGTCGTGGTGTCAAAATTATTCATCGCTAGCATAATTCCCGTTGAAAAGTCAACGGTTGGAACATTTCTGGAGGATGTTCCTAATTTAATTTTAACAAAAGGTGAATTCTTCGCGATCGAAAATTTATAACTTTAATTATTTAATCTTAACCCTTGATCCCGAACGATTTCTGGGGTAAAAACATATTCGAGCACTCCCTTGGGCTAACTGCTACCTGCGTATAAAATTTCAGCTTTCCACGTCTTCTGTGTTTCGAGATTTTTTTAACGTTCCAGAGGAGCTGGCAATTATACGTATGTACATATCTGTAGAGAAAATTTGGAAATTCAGATTCCTTTACCTTCTTGGGAAAAGTGAATCAACCAGAAATTACTGTGGACTGTGTGTTATGAAATAATTCCGGGACGAAGAGAATCTCGGAGATTCCTCGCAATCAGGGCCAAAGTGCTTCCGACTTGGTCTTAACGATCGCGCGGTGATTCAATCAACGTTTACTACGCCCGTTCATTTTGCAACTAAATTGATAAAAGCGTGGGGAAAGTTTAATTCGTGAAAAACGAAGGCGCCGAGAGAGAAACCCTCGAGGCGTTCTCTTCAGGTAAACGTTCCGCAGGTAGTAGGACTTGGCAGAGTCGGTACCGAATCTGTTCAGGATGTTGGGCTGGAATCGCTGCCAGAAACAGCGCGCGGCCGGGGGAAAGTAATTGCACGGTAAACTTCATTTCCCTAGGGTTAATGAAGATCAAAGAACCGAGAGACGAAGAGGCAGAAATATCGCGGGAGCGTCTGAAAATCGATAGCCGTGTAATAATAACGCGAGTGGCGTGCGAGAGCCGAGCCTTCTGGACATCGTGGTCGTCGTTAGAAGCGGATTAAAATTATTCGACGCGGCGAGAGCTGGGTTTCGCCGAAAACGTTCGACCCCAGGGGCGGGTTCTTTTTTCGCGGGCCCGTAACGAGGAGGACGCAACGTCCGTTCGGTGAAAGGACCGACAACGGGAACAGGGAGGCGAAAAAAGCGTCTCGTTACACGCGGAAATCGTTGCGAAGTCGCTCGACCGGGGCACAGCTAGCGATTACTTAATGGAACAAAGGACCCGGGGATCTCGCGCATCCCGTTCCGCTAAATCCCGGCAGAAAATCAAAGCGCACCAGTGAACCAACAGGAAGAGTAATCTCTATCCCAGCTTCCATTTCCCTGGAAGTTACCTGGAAGGCGGAGAATTCACCAGACGCGGATAGCGATAAAGGGAGAGAGAGAGAGAGAGAGAGAGAGAGTAGCTCGGAACGGCTGTATATTTGCTGCCGCTTCGCTGCAGGCCCGTTAATGTGTTTAAGCCGAATATGGATCGTGGAAATTGGGTTTTGTCGCTCCACCTGAATCTTGAGACGGTTTTCGAGCCCCAAAACCGGATGATGTATTCGCACGTTAGCAAATACGGGTTAGTCCCCTCTTATATCGGGCAACTCCGACGACTTAGCCGGCGACTTAGCCGACGACTTTTCGCCGTAAGACGCCTCCCGAAGCTTTGCATCGATTTAGGAACACGATGGAAGAGGATAAATGAGATAGAAATACGACGTTCGAGATTTTATTACGCCACGGACCATTTCCTCGCCGGTTCGGGCTTGTGCCTCGCTGCAAGTGCCTCTATCGGGGCACGCCGTGTGATTGCAACGAAGCGGTGCGAGTTTTGCGTCGATCTCTACCGGCACCTCGCTACAAGCACTCCTGGTGGGTCCTAGATGCGCTCGTAACGAAGTTCCACGAATTTAAAGAACATTCCTCCATTGCCTGTCGACTGGATACTGGCTTCTCAAAGGCACATCCTTAGCGAGCAGATCATTTCTCTACCGCTGCGCCAAGAGACTTCACCTTTCCAGTGAAAGAAGGATCTGAAGGGCCTCGGACCGATTCTCTTTCGCTCTCAAGATAATTGATTCGCCATTTCGATTTGCCGCTCTTGTCAGAAGAAGAGAAAGGAATCTTTTATCGCGGCGGCCTATCTTTTGGTACGCGGGTTCATTGTGGACGGAATCGAAGCCGCGTCGATCGAAGATAATGGTCGAAGAGTGGGGAGACAAGAAGAGAGAGAACAAACGAGGAAGAAGACGCGAGAGCAAGAAAGCGGGAGAGGGAGTTCTCTTTTATCGCAAAGGGAAGCCTCTGCGGACGACACGTCGCGGACAAAAGAAACCGAGTTCCTCTCCCGCCTCGGAAAAGGGAGAAGAAAAATGGCTGCGCTGGCTGCCGGCTCCGAGGACACCAACCTCACCCCCGCACCCCGAGCTAGACTTCGCGGCCGATAACAATAAGGTGTTAATTAAGCGGCTGGCAAAGAGGACCGCACTCTGTTAATTCCGCGTGTTCAATGGGAAAACGCGCTCCCGCTCGCGCCACCCACGCGACATGCTTTTGCTAGGACACTCGTCCTTGCCTTCCTTCTCTAACTTTTGGTCGGTCGTTCAACCTGCTCCCTTCGGGCCCTTCGTTTCGCGCAATCGTACCGCCAATGTGGAACAACGAAATAGAGGAATACCAATATTCTTTTTCTTGCAGGCAATTACGAAGGTCAGAGATAGTCTTAGTAGTGCAGTCAACGAAACGTTGTAGAGGAAAATGGGAGGAACACATTTTTTTACTTTGGAACATTGTTTGCACTAACTAGCTGGTAAACATACTCAGAAGTGAATTTTTTTTAGTGAATTCTGAGCGCGAATATTTCGGAAACTGTGCTAGATAGCAAAAACTGAATGCAATCAATCTTGTGGCACATTTTGTCAGCTTTAGTTTTGTGTGAAGTGGTCTTATCGCTAAAACGTATAGTTTCCGAGATGTAAGCGAAAAACCGAAAAATGGGACCTTCTACGTGCCCCCTGTACCCCGCTCACCTCCTAGGAGTAGGGGCTTTTAGTACACGTTTACCAGCTAATTAGTCCAAACAACGTTCCGACATACGTCACGAGCCATATGTTTAATATTATTCGATGATATAATTTCCATTATTTGTGACAACTTGCCACCTTTCAAATACCTGTCAAATCCTGTTTCCCAATAACTCACTTAGCATCGTGCGTCTTTCGTTTACAATCAAAATTACCTGCTTGTTTAAAATACGACAGAACTTCTTCGCGTTTTACCAACAAATCGAAGCTGGACTAGCCCGAATCGAGAAGAGGCGCTGTTGATGAATTAAATATTGATTGAAGACATACCGGAGGCGATCAGGCATGCGTGGAGAGACGGGTGTCTCGAGAACGTTTTATTCTGTGCCGTTAATTCCTCGCAGCAGGGAAACAACCGGATTACGCGTAGTGCGCCCGTTGAAATCACCGAATCGGTCGATCGACGCGTTACACCGTCCGCCATTCATCCGGACGGTTTTGTTCCTGTTCCTGTTCCCGTTGCTGATGCTGGTGTTGGTGCCGGGGATAGCTGGTTGAATCGAACGAAAAGAGGATTAGTTTGGCTCGCTAGCTGCCTCGTTGCCCGCGGAATAGCGACGTTTGTCCGAGCGTTTTACCGACAGGCTTCGAGACAATTGATTAGCCGTGGACACGCTCGCGCCCCTATCGATCCGAAACCAATCGCCATTTCTCTCTCTCTCTCTCTCTCTCTCTCTCTCTCTCTCTCTCTCTCTCTCTCTCTCTCTCTCTCTCTCAAACGATCGCTTTTCCCCGATTTATTCCGATCGATTTCCTATTCGTTGTTTCTCGGTCGTTTCGCTGCAACTTTATCGGATCATCCCGCCCCGTAATCGATACACTGCTTTCACGATTGTTTTTCGGAGCCGATCGGCTACCCGCTTCCGCCGCGCCATTTTCGAGCTGACTCGTTTCTCTCGATCCCTTTGAGACCGACTGCGTACCCGAGATCTCGCTATTCGGTTCGCAATTTATTTTATAATTAATGTTGGGCGATACCTCGCTTTTATAGAGTACATTTTGGAAGTTGAAATCCGTGGGAAATTAATTTCAATGCTTGAAAGTTTACGTTACCCTGTATCACTAGACTGCGGATGTTGCGCATGTATGATCAGTGCACACATCATTTCCAACTGACGGGAAATACGAACACTTTTATTTTGCACACAGACGCGCACTCTACTTATCAAATATACGAAGAACTCGGAGCGAGCACAAGTTTTTCAGAAAATTCGTGAACTCGGTGGATGCACAAAGAGCTTATACACGATGCTCAAAATGCAAACGAGGGATGTTGCAGAGAATGCATCGATTCGGGGAAGAGGAAACGCGAACTTGTGAAGAACGGAGGGCCAGGGGCGTGCCTAACTGGTTCCCTAAACAGTCGATCGTTCCTGGGAGGATCTCGAGGCCGGTTTACAAGAGCCGGCACGCTGTTCCACGATCCGAGCTGCTCGAGAGTCGTCTTGGAGCGCGTTCAACCGATCAAAAGTCGCCTGAAAGCGCGATTATTCCGCGTTAAGCCTCTCGAGGGGCTGGCGGCGCGATAAGCAATTCAGATTCGGTTCTTGCCGCGGCCGCTCGAGTTTCCATGGTGTTCCGAGGTGTTCTCTTTTTTCCTTTTTCTTTTCGCCATTCGCCGTTCGCCCGTAAAAGGCACGTAAAAGGGAAAGAGCGAAAGATAAAGGAGCAGCCGACCGGCGATTAACGCGCGAACCGCGATCCTCTCGACGCTTCTCTCCTCTCCTCTCCTCTCCACCTTCCCTCTCGTACAGAGTAAACTTTTTTAATTTCGAACATCCCCGGAAATTATCCGGTAACTTCGGGCCGGGCTTTACCGCGACCGGCGCCCGTTGTCCGCTCGCGATTTATCCGAGCCGGATACCGGGCCGCGGTATTCAAATTAACTGCGAACTTCGCGCACCCTCCAACCCCGCACCCCCAGCTGCACCGTTTCCGCCTGTCCACTCAATTTTTACTTATTCACCGTTTTTTGAATTCGTTCCTCTGTTCCCGCACGCCACCACGTCACTCTCGCGCGTTTAGTTTGACCATCGATGAAGATCTCGCATTTTTATGATCTCTGGTGAGGATCGAATTGATTCTTTCAATTCCTCCTGAAGCGCAAGCTCTCACTTTTAATATAAATCCTCAAACGTGAAAAAGTTCCAACGGTAATGTATTCCACAATTGATTCAAAGGGGCCTGTCAATATTTCGGCGAGTTTTCCGAGATTTAAAGAAGCGTACCGTAAAGTACAGTTTTTCGCCTTCAATTTGATACCTCGAACGTTCTAAAATTCCAACTCCAACACGTTCCAAAACTGATCCAAAGAGACCCCTCAAAGTCCAGTCAACTTTAACCGAGCAGGCGGTCGGGGTTTCTTAATTTTATCACAAGATTTCGGATATTTTTCTAGAGGGTAAAGACAGTTATCATAAAATGCAGCCGTTCCCCTTTAATTCGAGTCCTGAAACGTAAAAAAATTCCCACGGAAATATATTTCACAGTCGACCTAAAGAGACCTCTACGCTCACTACCCGACGTGCCTACTTCGGCGGAATTAATTACAACGAAGGTCTGTTTGCAACCTGTTTGTTAGTGCAAACTCCGCTCCCGCAATAAACGGATTATTATTCTTATTATCCGATTCGAAACGAGAATAGAAAGGGTTGGGGATGGTTGAGAGGAGAGTCGCGATGCAGTTCGCGGCTGCAAAGACGTTTAACGACTGCTTTTATAGCAGCGAGACCCGCGGCGACGATCGCAATCTAAATTTAATGGTCGTGAATTGTTTATTGTTAACGATACTCACTGTTTGCGGCGTGTACCCGGGGTCGGTTATGAAACATCGGTCCTCCGTCGAGTCGAATCTCGTTGTTAACGTTGACGAGGGTGCTCCGATCTTCGAAATAGGATCGTTCATCCGGGTAAGAGCATCTGCGATGAATAAAGACGTCGTTAGGATTAGGGTATAAATCTCTGAAGAAATCGTTTCATCGAAAGCGAGAACTCTGGAAAACGAGATCACGTTTCGGGGCGGTTTTCTAGCCAGAGAAAACTGCGAGAATTCGATCGACGCGAGAGAGAGAGAGGGTTTGCGGCCATGAAACGGAAGGGTTGGCTCTCGAGCACGAGAAATAATCTCGATATCGCTCCAGTTTCTTTTCAAACACCTCTCACCGCCTCCGGGAAGTAGGAAAGAGTTCCGAGGGAATTCCCAGCGCAAAAATCATTCACCGAAAACAGACCGAAGTATCGAAACCCGATAAATTCGCGAACCGTCCGATCATACGGCTCCCAGAACTGAAACCGCCCCTGCAGATCCGTCGCGTATTCGTTTAAAGTGTAGTTCCAGCTTCGAAAAATGCGAAGAATAAAATATTTCCACGTTTCTTCACCGGTGAAGAATAATATCTATTTCCGATCGAATGCCAGTCGATTCGTTGCAAATTTACATGCAAACAAATCAATGGCACCGTGAAAATGTCTATAGAACAAGACGGAGAATAGTTCTGACGCCAGCTCCGAGGAAATTGTCCAATCACGGGATATCGATCGACTCCCTTGCATCCAATTCTTCCAGCTTAAGTCCGCGCGAAAAACAAGCGTCCGGTATAACTGCGTGTAGAAAAAGAAGTGGGGGCAAAAATAATTTCATCGAGGTGGAACTGCAAGTTAATCCACTGTGCGTCCCCCTGTTCCGCAGGTGGCGAGTGGGGGTTAAACGACGCGTCGATTTCCATAAATAGTTCTCGAACTGCGGGGTCGATAGGGGTTGGTTGCGGGTTGCGAGGATGGTTTCGGAGTGTGGGTGGGTTGCGAGAAGTCAAGATCCAACGGATTGCAAGCGGAAAGTCGTGGCCGGGTGAGAGAGAGAGAGAGAGAGACAGAGTTTCCCGTTTCTCTCCGTTCGATTCCATTCATCGGCCGTGTTCGCCGGATCCGTGGCCCTCGTAAATTTCCGAAAGTGGTTCCTCGGGAGAATAAACATCGTATTGTTTGGTTCGGGGGGGATGGTTTCGACCATCCCCGATGCACCAGTTATCTTCGCGGATCGAGAAACGCCGCGTAAATCTCGACTCAGACTCTATCTCTGGTCGCATTTCTACCGTCTCATAAAACCGTACCGATGATACCTTTGAAAATACATTATCTATCGCAATTGTCCGACTTGTATCGTCTGAACACGTTCTGTATGTATTAGATTGGAGTAAATCAAAAACACATGTTGCTAGCGAGTCATTGGGAAACAGGAATTGACAGGTTATCTGAAAGGATAATATTAAACAATAGGGGGCTCTGCCCCCTGCTCGCTTCGCTCACCAATCCCCACGAAGCCTCGCTCTCTCTCTCTCTTTCCTGCTGCCCCTCTCTCCCGCTCCTCCTTTCTCTCTCTTTCTCTCTCTCTCTGAAAAATACAAACTGTCATGGCGCTCAATTTTCTGTTACGCTACAGTAGGCAACCCGATTCTCAATTTTCGGTTCCCCTTCAGAGGGCAACCCGCTCGACGTTTTTGCGTGACAGAAACTACAGAACTATTTTATGTTAGACAGATATACAGGGTGGGGCACTATAAACAGGTCACATGAATAGCGCGGCCTATTGGTGTTAGAAAGAAATGCTTCAGATAGAACTTGATTTGAACAAGATTTGAGAGCAACAAAAACTGCACGTATCATTGGATACGCGTGCAACTAATTCGTTCAGCAATATCTCTCGCATATGTCTCGCGATTTCGATCGAATATATCCAGTGATAAAACAACCCTCGCATGCACGCCAGCTATTCGATCGTTGCAATCAACGTACATACACAATTTCCTCGCGTGCTACTTCCTCTTTTCGAGGGTGGTTTCTTTCGATTCGAGACGAAACTGTTCCGAATTGGGTCAAGATTAACCTCGAAAATTGTTTCGTTCGGGTTTAGTTTCCCCGCGATTCGATCGTTTCGATCAGGCGATTCCCTTGATTTATTCCCATTATTGTATCGCGCTCGGTAATCTGACCTCGTGTAATCAATCTCGGAATATTCGATATGTGCTGCGATATCGAGTCAGATTTGCGGTGGTAATTTCAAACGGAATCAACTGGATAGAAACGTTCCTTTAATCTGAAATTCTATTCTGTTGATAAAAATGATTTTTCGCCATTTCTGAATAATAAATTTATCGGTGTCGGAGTTAACGGCGTACCGTGCTCAACGAGATGGATGAGCGCAACGCTGTTATCAGCCGGTGACAATGGAGTTACAAAGGGGGTCAGGAGGAAGGATGCTTGCGTTACAGGAAGCTGCGACATTTCGTAAGACAAGTTCCGTGTCTGAGCCGAAGAGCGTCGCATTCCCGAGTGCACGCGAGAACCTGCATGCGCTTCCGCCGGAATTTCGAGTCGAGAGTAATGATATCAGACCCTCTCTCCGCCCTCTTTCGCCCTCCAACTTTACGGATTTCGTCGTTCCGCCTATCTACACCCCCTGTGAACCCTCTCCTCTCATCTCCTCCCTCTCTCTCTCTCTCTCTCTCACTCTCTCCAGAGCTAGAATCTGCTTTCGCCGTTGCCGAAGCCCTCGGGGCCACGAAATTGACGAACAAACATATTCCTCCTCTTTGCGAAACTGAAGCTTGCGTCGCATCGCCAACAACCGGAGAATTTTTAATTGAATGTTCATGTACCTAACCCCCTTTGACGGCTACCAACCGTCCTGTGTCAACGTAGAAATTTGTTTCGAGCGATCGAACCCCTGCGGAACGCCAGAAGCGGCTGCGTTTTCGCTCGTCAGTCGATGGCGTTTCCAAAAACACGAGTGTCGAACCTTTGAATAATCTCGTGCATTTTATATTCCGATTGGGCGCGGCCTCTACTTTTTTCGCGATCATATTATTATTACTATGCTATGCTGGTACACGGGAAATCTTGGCTGACCAAAGAATTCTTAGCCGTAGGACCAATAATAAAATCCAACGAAAGAGAATGCATAACGGGGAAATGGAAGGCGATAATCGATCGAGCGAGCCGGTCGCTAGGTTAAAAACCGATCGTTCCTCGTTCGAGGGATGAAAAATGAGCGATAAAGAGTAAGAAAACAGTTAGAGGAACGGGACACGCGATTCCGGGTGGTTAAACGGGTCTGGCCCCCCCTCCGTCCCCCTCGAAAGAAATGCCGGCGAACGTTCCGAATGGCCATTCGGACGCGGAATGGCTCCTAAACGCGACAAAATGGCGCCGGTAGATGCCTGGCAACGCATTGCCGGTGCACCGAGCCGTCGGATTCGTTTCACGATGCATAACTGTCACCGGCAAACGTACGCACGGCTTTTTGGAACTGTCTTGTTTACTGCGCCCGCGAATTATGTCCCCACTGTGTTCGTTAATGGCCAACGATAAGAGACACGAACCGTGGGAGGCCGAGAGAGAACGACGGAGACGCGTTCAACGTTTTTTATTGCCGGCGAGCGTTTTCCTTCATACGAATCGCCATGGTCTGTTCTCTTTTAAATTCTACTTGCAATGGACTGTGGATTGTATGCGTTTCTTTTGTTGAAAAGGACAATTGATCATCCATCTTCCAATCGATGCAGACAACTTTTATTTTGCATAAAAATCCAGCCCGGTTAACTGGCCCCGTTCATCGATCGAGAAAAACAGTCGGAACAATTTCTATTCGTGTGGCCCCGGCTTAATGCGAGTACCTATCCCGACCGCCATCTTGTTTCCCTTCCCGTTGCTCAGTATGCAAAACACAACGGTCCCGACGAATTTTTTCACCGTTCCCGTCGCGTTTCGCCGTCGGGAACTCGATTTTTTTCGCCTCTTCCGTCGCGCCTTCCGCCTCACTTTGAAAACTTTTTCCGCGCTGGCCGGCCGCCGCCGCCATTTTCCCTCTTTTCCCTTTCCCCCCTTTTCCTCCTCTTTTCCTGTGTGCGCCGCGACGCCCTTTCTCCGCGGGAAAAAATCGTTTTACTCGCAGCCGACTACCCCTTCTTTCCTTCTCCGACGCTTTCAAAGTGTAATTTAAACCGCTTATTAATCGCACTCTTTGTTATTCTTAGCCGTGAAGTGCTCCATTGCTATCGACGAAGTTCCAGAAATCGTGACGAGGAACAAAAATTAAGGGATTCGATAAATCGGATATAATACGAGGATTCTTTGATAGAGCGTTAGGGGTTGGAGAACGGCTGCAGTTTCTGCAGAAGGAAATATCGGCCGTGAGAAGCCCGTGGGACAACGCAATTACAATTGGACGGTCGTTGGTTGCTTTCACCGCGACTTGCGTAATCAAATGGAAAGGTTAAAGCGGGAATCGGCGAGGAAAGAAGCCACGAGCAGCGACAAATACCAGTCGCGATGCTCTTTCGTGATTCGCTTTATCTCCTCCCGATGCTATTACAATAACCTTCTCCCTTCAGCGTTACTTTTCCTGCAATTATTCCAACGGAAACTTTTTAACGCTGCGGAAACTGGTTATCCCATTCGATTTTAATCCCCGAACTTTAATCCCAGTAGTAGAAGTACACTGCCGACCATAAGTCACCGGACACTTATTCAAATTTGAATGCAGTCTATTTCCTGTTACCGAAGGACCTATATTATGAAATAAAAATGGTATTTTATAATTTTTTCTATTATAGAGAACATACAATTCCAATTCGGCTTCTAGAGCTGTCCATAATCATCCCACTCAATCTCTCTCAAACTTTCTCAATCTCTTTTTTCCAACATTTATCAGATAGTATACATATGTATGTATTTAATTTTCGATTCATATATTACCGCAGAATAAAACAATCAAATGTTTCAGAAGTTTATACCAAATTCCAACAGGATCGAACGAAAAAATGCAGTTCCCTCGAAGGGTGAAATAAAACCGAATCAAGAAAAAGCGGTGTCGCGTGAAGGGCTGTCGGAGACCCTGAAAAATGTAACCGCCGGTAATCAATTTATCGGTTATCAGTTTGTCGAACGTTCACCGGCGAGCGAAATTATCGCCGGTTGATTATGCAGCTGGCACGATTCTCCGCCGTGACGCGGATAAAACGTGATTTATTTCGCGAACTCGAAAGAAAACACGTCACAATACACCGGCGCGGTGTGGCGACTGCTGAGCCAGGCGAGCGTATCCACCGCGCATCCATATCCGTCTTCCATTACGATAAGAAAAATGTATGGCCGGTAGAGATATCGACAATTTATTCCGAGCGGAATAAGGCGGCACGTTTTCGGTAGGAAAAATCTCGGATGTAACTCTCCCCGGCTCTGTAAATAATAAATCGAACTACCCGGTTGATCTTCACTCACCGGTTTCACCTGATAGAACGCGAAAGGTGCGCTGCAACGATAAAACCAACGGGAAAGGTACGGCCGACGGTGCATCGCGCTTTACTCGATCGACCAACGATTGTCCGTCGTTTCACTGCGGGCTCTGGGTCCAGGCGATTGATATACGCTACTGGGAATATCTTCGATTCGACGTTAAACGCTCTATCGACTACACTTTTACCAATACCGACACCTGAGAAGCTTGATTAACAGACTTTCCACTGAAAATTCACGATCGCATTTGATCTATCTCTAGACAGCGGATCTTCGTGCAAGATAAAAAGTCGTTGGTTAATTTGCAATAACCAAAAGACATATTAAAATTCCCTCGTTTCTTTCGCGATCTCAAATAAGATGATTTTAAATTGCACCCATTCGTTTTTCCCATAAATGCACAAACTGCGCAGTCTATTAATAATTCTGAAATCCATTGGGAGTCTAGCAACTTTGGTATTCAAAGTGTCAAAGACGTGTGAACTCGGACGATTCGGGGTCTGAAAACTTCAAAAGTTTGAATACTGAAATATTCTAATCCTCGGAGCTCGAAAACCAGACTGTTTTTAACTTCGATAAATATGGAATTGAAGATTCGCGGATGTTAAAAATTGGTTAGTTTGGAAAAACGGTTTATCGTCGCCGTGAAAGCAAGAGCATCCAAGGATTGCAATGGTTCGATGAAAAATTCGAAAAGTGATATGGAATATAAAAGCAGAGCAGTTTTCTATTGGCGACTGAATTTTCGAACGGTTCGCTAACACGATATCGTCAACGCAAGTACTATTCGCGTTCAGGTCCTCGACGTTTAAACGAATTTTAATAAACGCGGTGGATGAAACGAATTGCTAGCTATCGACACGCAGTCAGTGGGATTCGAGTAATCGCTGCGGAACATACGAGCGGGGAAGTGCATTGCACGGGCGCGGATCGCAGCGACGATTGCATTTTCATTTGCCCGATCGGTGTAACGTTACGGGAACGATCTTCGAATAATTCGTTGCTACCTGGTAGCGATAGAATCGAGCCGAATCTACATTGTACAACGTTGAACAAATATCGAGTCCCAAATCATCATTACGGTAAACAGACATATGTAAAATTAAACGGGAGGAAGAACAGTCCGGAATTAACAATGTAAACTGTAAACATAAAAGTTTGTTCATATCTCTAAATTTACTAAATGTTCAGTAATTGATTAGACACCGACAATTTAAATATGTGAACAATATTATGAATAATGGTGCAGCAATTTTTAATAGTGACCGTTCACCAATCGGGTGCTAAGGGTTAATCCACAATCTTCAAAATTTGGACTCACCTGGCTTCTACGATAAGTTCTCCAACTACATCAATGAGTGTTAACTATTCACTGCGAAAGGGATAAATACAAGGACCGTTTAATGATCGCTTGTTTTATACTCGCGAGCGGTTCAAAGCCATCGCTATCGGTACCCAAGCCGACAGATTACGAGCCTCGGGAGAATTTGAAAATTTCGCGGGGGAAAATAACCGTGGGTTAAGCGTGCCTTAATTTTCCACGGATAAATTGAATGAATTTAATAGGTATCGCGATCGGATCGAATCGAATCGAATCGGCTCGGTTCAGGGAGAATCGTGCGATACACGCCTCGGGTTCGGAGCGTGTGGGCCGCGCGTTAAACCGACGAGTATCGTCGCGTTAATCGTTATCGAGCGTCTCGCGGGGCTTTTTCGCGGGACGATGCCCTTCGCAACACAGGAAATGCAATGTAATCGCGCGCCACTGTGCAGGGAGGGAGGAGCCGAAGGGAAAATTCAATTCTCCCTGGCGGGGAATTAAAATTCGAGGATGCTCCGCTGTTTTCGGGGCTGGGACAAGGAACACCGATTTCGACGTAGAAAATGGAAATGTGTGGGTTTACACGCGTTGCCATTAATTATCGGATTTCGTTAAAAATTTGCTCCTCTTATCGGGAAGGGAAGGAATTTCTATTTTAATTTTGCTCTCTGTGCGGAGTAGGTGTGGCTCAACCTGAATGGGCGTGGCTTCGTGACCCCGACTTCAATGTAGTAATTCTACAGGAAAAAATTGATGCACTCGCTTAAGCAGTCTAAAAACAGTTGCTCCATGTGGAATCGACTCAAGGTCGTGATCAAAGATCAGCTCTACGTAGAGCGCCCTGAGCAGACGTAACTTCGTGGTCTTCGATGACAATGGAGTCGAGAAAATGCCCCAGAGGGCTACCGTATTTGTAATTGCTCTAAGTCAACACGACAAATCGTATGATTTAGAAGAAATCACGGAATCGCCACTAGTTTTTCGAGTGGAATCAAGCGGTGAACAAAGGAGTCTGAAGAGGGCCTGGGTAATTAGCGGACACGGTGGCGAGCATCGTCATTCGGGGGGCGGATCAATGCGGCGAGACGGTTGACGAGTAAGAATGAAGACGACGGAGAGGTATAAGAGAAGAAGAAGAGGAGTAAGGCCTTGTTCGGGCCAAGAATCCGAAGCCAAGAAGAAGAGGATGGTTTATGCGCGGGCCTGGCGCGAGCCAAGAGCCCAACTCATGGACTGGAGCATCTCGGAGCTGTTCCAACGGAGGGCATGAATGATGTATTCGTAAATATAGTCACCGCACCCCCTCCGGAAGAACAGCGGCTTTTATCGGCGATCTTTATTTTCTTATGGGTTTAGCGGCGACGCTCGAGGCGTGTCCCGGGACACGTTTACGTTCGATTTAATGGCCGCCACGGCCGAGCTGCTCGGGATGGAAACAACCTGAAAGGGTTCGTTATTCGGACCGATTGTTTGGACTGGCCTCGGACCGTGCCGATGAATGCTGTTTGCCTCGGAGGAACTGCCGTGTTCCTAGATATCTTGGACACAATATGGCTATTGTCAGGCTAATGACGGGCCCGGATTAAATATTTGCCGTGTGCCTTACAGCCGAGTCGCGTCCCGCAGAATCAAACAGCGATTCGTTTCGACGATTTCACAGCGCGGGAAACTAGCTTTTTCGTCATTATCTACCCCCTCTCTCTTTGTTCATCCTAGTAAATTCACGGTGAACTGATCATTGTGCTCGTTAAAATGTATACTAATTTATTAGTCGATAGCTTACGTTCGATACAAATTATAGAATTTCGCCTGAACATGTTATTGCTTCAATTTGCGAAGATATCGATTACGAATTAATATTACTTTATGCAATTGTAGCCCCGAGCTTCCTATCCTGCTGGAATCCAATTGCGATCTCAAAGGGATGGAAATGTCCGGGAAATTGCTGTTTATTTTCCGAACAAATGAATTTTTTGCTAATCGACAGGAAGTCAGCGTTAAAGAACGCGAATCTTTGCGAAGTTTCTCGAGGGCAAGCTCGCTGATTAAAAACGCGACAGCAGCGGAACGCTTTATTAAATTGGACAGTGAAGTTTTCCTTTTTGCCCTGCATAAAAATGGTTTCCAGGCTTTGACGAGCGTTGGTCCAAGGAGAGGGAAAACGTAAATAACGCGGCTACAAAGTGAACGAAAGCAGCGCGGTGTTTTCTGGGACAGCGTAATAACCCTGCGAAAGGGTATAGGCAAGTGTTCCGAAGCCACCCCCGCGTTCTTTCGGGTCCTCGAGCCTTCCCTCGACAAAACCGAAGCACGCGATTCGCCTAACTCCCCAGTCCTGACAAAGGATGAATTAATCAAACGACGCGCTCGATCCACACAAGGATCTTGACTTGCGTCCGCGCAGCAGCGAACATCTGGCTGCTGGATGCAAACAGAGCTCGCGAGCATTGTCCTGTTTGAAAAATAATCTTTGTTGTTTTATAAAGACTTTAAAAAATGATAAAATAATTCCATGTTTTTCTCGAAGTAGAGGTAAAATACGGGATTTTGAGACAGGTTGTCGGGAAATTGTGTTAGGATAATTGAAGCGGAGCAAGGAATTTTTCGAAGGAGCTACGGTTGTTCCAAGTAATTCGATTCATTTCTGACGATGGGCTGCCGAGTTCGGTAACACGCGTAATTACTGCGGCAGTCGATCTCGTATCTGCTTGCGCACACAAATTAGGCCAACAGTAGCTAAAGAACTTATCAGAGGTGTCTGATGCGCTGTAATGGGTATTAACTGCCTGATGTCCTGGTTGTACGATCATTACTTCGAGCCGTGTAACACTCGTAATTAACTCCGTGGCTAGATCTACAGCTGTGGATCTACGCGATGGGAAACAAAGGCTTTCTCGTCGAGTGGGGATTAATCCGTTGCCAGAGAGATGATTCATGGCTGCCGTTGTTTTTACACGGATAAAACCCACCCTTACACTCGGCGGCTGCTCCTCTCGTCGATTAAGAGCGCGAACATACAAAAAAAACTCGACAAAAGGAACCGCAGTAACCTCGGATAAAATCGGAGGTAAAATAACGGGTCGAACGGGAATGAAATATATTTTCAACCCTTCGGTGTAAGGCGAAGCGAAACAAACAACGACTCGTGGATGTATTTCGTTCGATAAATTCGAGCGAACCGATATGGAGATTTTCACCAAGTCAGAAATATATTTAACCATCGTCAAGAGATGCCAAAAAGAGAGACTTCGCGTTATCTCACGATGAGATGAATCGGTAAATAAATCATGGCGGACTCGAGTAAACTGCGACGCAGCGGGAACGGGAATATTTTCCGCAAATAGGTACGTCGGGCGTAGAAATCAAGATAAAATAAACAAAGGAAGCGGAGGCGAATTGGACAAAATTACAAATTTATGGTCGAATCTACCTGGTATTGAAAGTAACTGTTCTACCAATTTTATAAATCATAAAAAATTGATAATTTCATCAGGGATATGGGCTTAATGTTAGATATACATCACCGAGGTTGCGGTAGGAAGTTGCGAAGTTCGAGCAACACTCGAAGGATTTTGGAGCGTCTTGAACCCATCGCTGGTAGCAGAGTCGGTGGGGGTGGGCTACCCTTGTATTGATTCACAACTACAGCCCTCCTGTCCCCCTCGGAACCCTCGCAACACGAGCGAGAGGGGTAAACGAGAGAGCCAGAGACAGAGAATGGTGGATGCAGTGGAAAGGGAAAACGGCAGTCAACCCCTAAACATTGGCGTGGGATGTCGAACTATCGCATAAATTAGTCCGCATCGCCTTTTGTACGAGGCAATTGCGTTTTCCCGCGTCTCTTTACCCTCGGCACAGCGTTCCCTTCCTTTCGCAAAGAAAAACCTCGATCGACGGTGTTTGCGCCGTAATCGCATTAATCGCGCAACTGGAAAAACAGCGGAAAACTGCCGGGCGAAAATCAACAGAAATTATCGCAATTAAATATTATTTTTGAAAAGGGGTGCGCGTCCCTCTTTCAGCAATTTTCTCGCCGTTCATTTTAACCTATTAACAGCTGCATTATTGAAGGAAATTAAATTGCAGGCTAGTTTTCTATAGCCAGCTTATGAAAATATTTTGCATTTTTTAGTACTTCAAACTAATTAACCCCCTGCACTCGGAGCTATTTTAACTCGAAAATTAAACATCTCTGCCGACCTAGAATATTTCCGTTCCATATGATTGTTCAAATTTTATGGATACAATATCCGAATATAAGCAATATTTTGAATAATGGTACAGCAAGGGGTTAAAAATTGTTTTCTCTCGTTCATGTCCAAACTTTCTATATTATAGAATCGTATTCCCGTGTGAACCGTGCGAGCTTTGCCGAATTTGTTTAGAATCATAGAGAGATGGTGCAGGCAGCAGGGCCACGTTTTTCCACGCCCGTGAGAAATTCGGAAATTCAACGGAGTTCGGCGTGAAATCACGGTCCGACGGCCCTTCTAATTGCGTCTCGCATCGGTCACGCCAAATATGAAATATGAAACATGGATCGCTAGATCCCCGTCGGAACGACGCGAGCAAAATCGACGGGAGAACGTTCGGAATCAAAAAATAAAATGCGAACGAGGAGAAACAAAACGGGAATATGGGGTGGTAAGTATTGAGTATCGATCGAGGGTTTTTTTTCGTGTGCTGACGAGTTCTCGGCGGTCCCGTGAGGGCTCGCGAGATTTTCCAGGCCAGCGGGGGCTCGGAGACCCGATTTTCATCGGGACTTACCCCCGTGAGGTGAAATCGCAGGGGTTGAATCCAGCGTGGATAAGTAGCGTCGAGAATCGGAAAAGGATTTAAAGTCGGAGGTTCGAGGGACCGTATCCCGGAATTATTGTGCAGGTTTTCGAGGACCTGCCGCCCTCTTTAACCCCTCGCCCCCTCTCAAGTACACACACATACACCCCGTGGATATACCCACGACCCTCTTTAACGAGGAACGCTCACCCCGTGCTAATGACGCTAATTATCGTTTCGAATTGTTTTGTCTGAAGATGCGCGCATTGTCTGGATACACAGCCTGGAACGCGAGGGACGCTCGATGATCATTCAGGGGTAAAACAGTGTCGAATCAACTCCAGTCTGTTTGTGACCAAAATTACTCAAGTTCATCCCTTTACTTTTCGTTTTGGAAAAACGAGTAACAATCCTGTTCAGTGAAAGTGGGAATGATAAACACGATCTTGTTATTTTTATACGAGCCATTCACCACCCAAAGCGATTAACCGTGCAGTGAATTTTTTAACAATCCATTACCGAGCACTGATAGACACTGAACATTTTACGTTCGAAACATTAGGTCGTTCTGGAAGTCATTTCGTTTTCTCCAGGGAAAATGTATGCCAACTGCTCACCATTTCGAACAGGTTTTATAACATTTTGTTCTATGATCCATTGCGATTTTTCGGGCAACTTAAAGATCCCATGCTCGTAGAATTTGTGTTTTATTAACAAAAAATTTAGTTATATGACTTTTTACGACTTTAATTAGACCGTTCGTAAAATTGGAGACTATCCGCGTAACCTGGTACATATTGCGAAGTAAACGAGGAGACGAAGCAAACGAAGTGAACGAAGAAAAGAAAAGGGTAGTCGCCGGATTTCTTCGGAAGAGAAGGTAGCAGAGGTTCGTGCAAATACGGCGATACGCGTGCAAATCATTTTTACACCGGTCGGGTTAACCCGTTTCGTGGAATACCGTCTGCCAAGGGTGGCGCACACCCCTTCAACCTAAGACCCTTTCGCGAACGCTGTGTACACAAAAAAGAAGGAAGGAGAGCAGTATCTCGGGAGCCGTGCTCAAACTTTGCTTACGCGATTTGTTTCAGCGTAATTACGGTTCGTTAGGCGGACCGTCGATAACGAATCCGGGCCTCGACGCGACGGTCTGGAATCGACCCTGAAAACCACCAATTCCGCTCGCGTGCACCTTTTTCGAAGTAACTTCCATATCGATCGAAACTCAACCTCGAAGAAATTGGACCTTACTTTTTCACACATTTTGTGTCATTAGGGCAGTGCAAAAGCTCGTGTCGCCCATGCCAGAATTAAACCACTAAACACAGTCGACATTACGTCGTGTTCAGTGTCATTTTAATAGGAAAAATGCCACAAATAATTTGGTGAGGTAATGAGAAATTGTTTCTCTGAAATGATTCTACTAAAAGTCATAGACTTCATCCTTTGAGAATTACAATGAATTCGTGCTAAACGAGCTGACATATTTCTGCAAGAAAGGGTGCGATTAAAAGCGAATCGAAGAGTTGAAGGAAAGAATTGTTGGAAAATATACGAGGTCGTTAAATAAGGAGAAAGACAGCTTACAGCTCGAGATCCTCGAGGATTTCCTTTGCCAGATAAATAATGGACTTTCGAATGCACCTGTATCCCGAGGTCTCGGCTTCCGAACGGAGAAAGAAGGTCCCTGGATATTGCGATTTCCGGGCCAGAGAGCGACGTGTTTCCCGATGTTACAATTTCGATTATTATTCGGAGAGTCGGTTCCGAAAGAATGGGGACAGCGGTGGCGATAGAAGTCGGTCGCAGGTTTTATTGGCCGGAACGCAGGGAACGCGCGGATGGAAAGAACTGTGTCGAAGGAAACGGGATGGGGAGAGCAAGTTGTGCTGCACCCGCAACTTGGATTCGAGACTCTCGAAGGCTTATTAAGGCCAAGCGTCATCCGGGACAAGCTCCTTCCCGTCCCCCCGTGTTCTCTCCGCCCACACATCCCGACCGAAACCCTCCACGAATTCGGTAATTTTCTTGGCGTGCTCCGTTGAATTTTTCATCGGCCATCTTGGTCCTCCTGTTCCCCTTTCATGCCGCCCACCGAACGCCATTGTTTCTCGTCGAGTTCCCTCGTCGATACTCTCGCGGTACTCTCCCTATCAATTTCCGGCCCCCGCCGGAACCATAAATGCGCTTCAAATTTTTCGCTCGATTTTTCGATTTCGCCGGATTGGTGTACTTTGTTCGAGATATTGGTCATTCGAAAAATGTCGGCGAAGACTAATTGCAATACGTGCTCGTGATTATGAAACTGGTCTAACCCGGTAAGTGGATATTTTAGCACTAAATGAATTCCATATAACGTTGAAATTAGAAGTAACGTTTACAGGTTCGTTTTTGATAATATCGTAGAAATTATATCGAATTAATTTCGTTTAAAGGAAGAAAGAAGATTGACAGTGAGAGTTTATGAAATGCAGAGACCGTGACTGAGAAATGTTCCCGCCCGCCCGTTTTCGATTAAAAAATAATGAGAAAGAAATTACAGAAGGAAGACCGGTTGTGGAAAATACGCGGGGCGTAAATTAGTAGATGATTCGCCGTTGAAATGAAGATCAAAGATTGAATAGAGTTTGAGAGAGTAAAAAATGACCAGTGTACCGTTGAAAAATAATGAGAGAAACAGAATTGAAGAACTGGGTGTACGAAATACGAATGGATAATGGAGGAGAAGGATTAAACAAGGTGTAATGGGTGTACAAAATACTGGGTGGAGGAAGTGAGTGAAAAAGTTGATAATTTATCGAAGAACGATATAAGAGGAGGAGAAAATGGAGGTTGCCGAGTTTGCCGTGTACACAGTGCGAGAAATAGAGAGTTGATAATTTGCCAGGGGGTAACCAGCGACGTAAAAAGAAGGAAAAATAGGAGGATCGAGTTTAGGAAACGCACGGCGGAAAAACGAGGGAAAGAAACGCGGTGAAAACGAAGGCCGACCGTTGAAACACAATCGTGGTAGGTTTCTCGCGCGAAATAATCCGTAAGAATTCACCGTTCCTACGGAAAATAGAGAGAAAGAGAGGGAGGCAATAGAGCCATGACTGTCTGATTGAGCGTTAAATGGACGTTCAATCGAGCTAACCGAACACCACGCCGGTTGGACCTTTTCACGCTCGAGGCTCGTCGAGCCAGAAAACAAAAAAGAAAGCGAGCCTTTAATTCGTTCCTGGACGCGTTCATGTGCTCGCTAGTGGCATCGTTTCTGCGAAATCGAAAGCTCGTTCCTAACAAATCCTTCGCCTCCAAACATTAAATTTTCCATACATAGAAATATGTCAAACGCGAATCTTGAAAATCAATTTTTAAAAGAATTCTTATGCAAGCGCTTTTTCTATACATATTAGTCTTTTGATTGTTCCTAATGCAGCTGTTCATCCGATTTAATCGCCAGAAATTGAATAATTAATCGACAATTTTGATACTCAAAATGGTATTCAGCTGAATCGATCAACTGGAGGACTGATTGAATATTCACTGCAAATCGTGACCATAATCGCGACGCTAATTATACGGACAAACATTGCAAAAATTACAGAAATTCATACGTCATTTCGAACTGTGTCTATTGGAGAAAAATATACGAACTGTAGAATATTGAGGCAATTAGCATTGGTTGGTAATGTATGAAATAAAAGAATTATTTGTTTCCACCGATGCACGTATTGGAAATTTAAATGATTGGTAGACGCCAGAGAGTAGAGGTAACTTTCGTTGTTTGTACGCTCGATCAATTTTTGCGGATTCTCTATTGGACGAAAGTTAGTTCGACTACATACTTCTATCAACGACGAGGCTCTATTGAATTTACTAATGAGCCATGTAGCACGCAACGATTCATTTAATTACTGTCCTTTGAATACCGAATATCAATATTTTGCGCAGATGCAATTACTAAATGTTCACAATATTAATGAGCGACACTATTAATAATACCGACAGTATTATTAAACTGGTTCCGTGAAACGGTTAATTACCGTCCGCGCTAAACACTGTTGTCCGCGATTTCGATTCTAATTTCGACCATTTTGCCCCGTTTAACCCTCGCCGCACTTCAATTCGTGATCTGCAGCCTGCGGAAATGGCTTTCACGCGTGATGAGCTATATAAAACCATTATGAACGAGCTTAATCACAATATTTCCTGCTGCGAACAGGTGAAAATAGACACCGGTCGAAATTCTATCCAGTTTTGCATTTTACACGTTTCAATCGTTCAAGTTGGCTATCTGCATACCGCACATTTACATGTAATTTATATTTACATTTTATTTGCCGTGTATTTGATAAAATTCTAAACGAACCTTGAGATATGGCATCTTTTGCGCAAACGGTTATCGGACGCTGAAAATTAAGGGGGTGCATTTGCATTCTCCGAAGTTAACCTCTACGAGAAAAATTATTTCGCACATTTACTGTACGTTTTCTTATTCGAACAAATGTAAAATTAGGGTGGTACATTATGCATCCTCAGAGGCGGAGGGTCGCGATTGACCCAGACTAGAAAACGGCAGATGGGTTGCGGCGATGGGTTCGGTCTCGGAGCGGCGTGTCGTCCGTGAAAGGAACAAAGCTTGTTTCCAGGTGGGCGTGAATTCTGAAGCGAGCAGGAGCGGATCATCTTGACGCGGAGTGTCGAGTGTCCATCACGGGCTGAGAATAAGGGAATAAGGGGAATAAATGAATACGAAAAAAGGGCGGCGTTGAAAGGGCGCGGCGTGTCGCCGGACAAATTGCCAGTCGGCAACGAAACGGAAAAGAGCGTCCTCCTCGCCTTCGAGGAAAACGGGAGAGACCTCTCGTCTGCCGATGAAAGGACAAGGAATATCGTCGAGATTCCGTTCTTTTCGTCTTTTCGCTCGACGGAACTAATCAATTCTGTCCTTGGAGTGGTCGCGAGATTCGTCAGGACGAATTTCCTCTCGCGTTTAATCCGCGAGCATCGAGAGGAGGGGCGACTAAGAAAGCCAGAATATCTCGAATAAGGGGGGAAGGGGAAGAACGAAGGAATAGGGGAAAAGAGAGCAAAGTAAAAAAGGAGAAGAGACCGAAGTCGAGGAAGAAAAGTTCGTACCCGGCCAGAGTTTAATGAGATTCGTGGACAATTTAATTGAAAGCAATACGGGCGGGGGCAAATAAACGACCAACCAGTTTCCTTTTCTTCTGTGCCCGGCCCCCCAACGAAGAAACGGATTGAAAGAACCGGCCGCGGCAGCATCCCATGTTTTCCGTTAATTAAAGTACATAATAACCGGAGGATGGGGGACAAAGAGGATTCCGTTTGTGGAAGATGGAACCCTCTCCGCCGCGTTAAGTCCGGAAATAATCGCTTCGGGATGATAGTATTTTTCCTGAGACGCTTCCTCTTCTCGCCACGTGGCAAACCCGAGGGAAACTCTACGATGACGCGAGATTGAAATTATCCGCGAAAGTAATCGAATACAAGAAGAAATATACAACACGTGTGCGGACGTTCTTGTTAAGTGAAGAACAAAATTTTTCAATCCCTCGATCTACATTTTTCCTCTGGCTCGACGTGAAAGATCGACGAGCCTTTTTCTGGTCGTTCGAACGTTGTTAATCGATGTTACAATTTCAGAAGAAGCGAGACCACGTCGTAAAGGCGCTGCCGATTCAGCGACATCGATCACCGTTGCAATCTTGTTAGATTAATAACTTGATAAATTACAATCGACCCATCCGGAACCCGTTCACGCGAGAACTGATTGAAAACGTGCACACCGGTCATTAATAATTCATCAGAAGCAGCAGAAAAAAAGAATCCACACGCATATATACTATACTCTTTATTCTAGCTCGCCACTGAATATTTCGCGCGGCTGTTTTCGAGATAAACTCGGGTAAACAATAAACACCGGTGCCCACGAATGCGGTGCCCATGAATAATTCGTAAAAATATTTGAACAGGTGAACCTTGTTGATAAATATACATGAGTCGCCAGATCTTCGTCCTACTTCATCGAAACTGCGCCTCCGAATCATTTAAATAATGCCCCAGATGCGCGTAGAAATAAATATTCTTGATCCACGGCCCCACGATGATAAATGTTCAATTACCGTGGGGAAAATATCTTACGTTGTTAAAAAGTCGTAGCAAAAATTGGTTGCACAACTTGAGAAAAATGGAAAAAAATTCTGTATCTTGCTCCTTGATACCGGAAGCCCCGCCCAAGCTGATTCCGAAAAGAAAATGGCGACGGATGGTTATTGCGGCTGCCTTCTTCCGAGGGATTGAATTTTTATCAAAAGATTCCCATTACCCTCGCACGCATCCTCTAAGAAACCTTGAAATTTATGATATTCCGGGAATATTTCCACCGCGAGGTGGTCGTACACCCTCTGGCTGTTCTGAATCAACCCTAGCATACGGCGCACGGTGCGCCAGAACTGCAAGAAGCTGGACAAAATTCATATCTCTAGTAATTATACATTATTAACTACCAGGAGGACGGTTTTAGGATCCGTAGAATCTGATTCTGGCGTTACTTATTTGCTGGAACGAGAAACTACCCTTACCGGGGTTGTTTCACCTTGAGAAATTGAAATTTTACTGTTAACAGTGCTTCGTAAACGTCCTTTCTGATAAAAGAATAATTGAAGAGTTAACATCAATGACATCACAAACCTCCACCGAGCTTAAAACGAATATCAAGAGAATGGAGATTGTTAAAATTGCGAAGCACGTGTTTTGATACTAAAATTAGTAGTAGTTGGAATAATATCCTCCTCTTTCGACTCGTTAAGGAATACATTAATATATTACGCACACGTTACGCGGCTTTATAAATTTCCCCAGTGCCATTGATTTATTCGTCCGTAAATTCACAATAAATTGACAGATGGTAATCCTGAAATAAATTATATTCGAGAGATTAACATGTTTGCGAGTGCTTAATCTCAGTATTTTTATCGAGGCTGAGCCGCGTTTTAAAGTAATGCGCGGCCAGTCTTGAGATTTACCGCGAGATCCGGGTCGCCACGGCGGCCGTACGTGTAATTAAGTAGCAAAAAGACGAACGTGCTAGCAAAAAGGGGGCAAAGGGGTGAGAAGGAGTTGGGTCCGTGGGTGGAGCAGGCCGACGACTCTTTTTCCCAAGCAAGGGTCGTCGATCCACGCCAGCGAAAGGCAAATGGATTCTTTTTTACGCATGGCCGCGAGCTACGCGCGGTAATATTTGCCTAATTCGCCGCTTAGCATGCGGGGAACCAACCCCCCAACCCTCAGGGCACCTCCACACTCTTTCTTTCTTCGGACGAGCCACAACTCAGTCTTTCTCTCTCCCTTTCTCTCTCGGCTCACAAACCCTTTCGTCCTTTTTCTCGCGAGGACGCTCTTCACCCTACTCGCAGCTGAAAGAGCCCCCGTAAGTTTCGCGTGGGAGGAACAGGGGGCGGAGACGAATTAATTCCGTGATTTCTTTGCTGGCCCTCTAACCCCCTTTGACTTCGGGTTAAAGCGGAACGTTTCGCCCTTTCTACCTTCTCCCCGTGCAATTTATTCCCCCTACGATCTTCGCTACACGGACCCTTTTTCTAGCTCTTCGACCCTATCGTGAATTATACGTTGTGTGTATTTCATTTCAACCTTACGCGCCCAATCCTATTTTTACTGACGTCGACAGTTTTATTCTCGAGGTGTTCAAACATTTCTACAAATTCGTCGAGTAAATGTGGATCGGTCCTTTTAGTCCTGGACCAACACGCGACATTGCCGGAGACCCTAATTTATAAATCCGGTGAGAATAAAGAGCCGGGGGTGTACCCTGAAGAATTTAATCAGTTCAAAGTTTATAGAGAGTCTCGCATAAGAACGGCACATCCACCGACCCGTTCGTTAGAAACTGATTTCGCGGGAGAGCCAAACGACCGGATAAAAAAATAGGAAAATACCGGAAGCTAGTTCAGCGCCGTTCGAGAATCTTCCGTTGACTTTTATTGAGCCGTTCACCCCGTCTCGAACTGCATCCGAAATCAAGGCCTCCGCGCGCCCGAACACTTCGCGGATAATGCAACAAGACGCACGGACTTTCGCCAGCTTCATTAGCATAATTCCCCTTAACGCTCGGCGGCTTGGATATTCATTAGCGTAATTCCCGTAATGTTTAGCGGGGCTAATGTCCCTCGGCCGTCGCAGAAAGCCCACGGGTTTCCCGACGTACGATTTTTAAGGGGGCTTTAGGGGATGCATCCTAATGGGCGAACTTTCGAGGAACCTCTGCGAGACGACTCACGCCCGCCCAAGAAAATCTTCCCCATTTTACCAGAGATCTTACCTAACAACGAGATTACATTTTTACTCCGGTCATTGCTCCCTTAAATAACAAACGAATGGGGCAAACGAACCAACAGAGAGAAACAGCGATCTGCGAACAATGCACGTTCAGGAAGCCCGAGAAGTAAAACTAATTTCGCTGTGCATTCATCGCATTTCTATTGTTTCTGCTTTTGGTTGTTGCAGATACGTCGATTATATTTATTAGCCTGTCCCGAAAGTTCGTTTCGGTTAACGTGCGCGATGTTAACCGGGTCGATGCTAGAGATCGTGGTTTCGAACGTGTAGTTAAATACACGTGAAATAGGGATCTCTGGTCGCTACCGAAACTTCCAAACGGTGGACAGCGAGAGGATAAAAGTTTCTCTTTGTAATAGCGCTTCAATGCCCTGCGCGAGGAGCTTGCGGAAAGAAAAGGACGCTTACAAGAGTGGCTTTCAATTACATCTGAGATTCGTTTCACGTTAACGTTTAACAAACGTGCGACCGGGGTCGTAACCACGGCCAGTCGCGGCGTTGTGACCGCTGCATAATTATCGTCGCGATAATTGCGCGTGGTCGGTGTGCTTTATGCGCGTCGACGCATCTCTCGGGCCAGGTGGCAGCCAGCTCGTTAGCGAAATGGAACGCGATTGCGATCCAAGTCGCGCGACGCGCTCGCCTCGGTCTGTTTGTTTCTTTCGTCCTTTTCGTTCTTTTCCTGTCCCTCGTGGTTCCCTTGTGGCTCCCTCGTGTGGCGGCCGTTTACGCCAGTCCCTTTTGCTCGTCTCGTCGCCTTGTCCCTTTTGGTTTCTCCAGTTTCCCTTTCACGGCGACAACGCGTCTCTCCACCACCCACGCCTCCCGGAAACTCGGTCCTCTCTACGTCGATTGTCCTCTCGCACGCCCCCAGCGTTCTTGTACACAGTTAGCACCCTAACTTCTCGCAAGTTCTGATCCTCTTCCTCCCTCTCTCGTCAAACTCGAAGAATCGGGAAGTTTAACCGCTAACTACACTGCGAGATCGGTTCGCCCTTTACGGTCACAATTTATTAATTTAGTTGAACTCCACGGGAGAATTGTTGCGCCTCATCAACAAATGTATTTCTCCAGCTGGAACTTTTCTTGCGCTTTTCTTGGCACGTTAACTCGCTACCTAAGAAGTTTAGGAAACCTTCCGACAATTTCAATCTCAAATTATTACTTTTTATTAATGAATCCAAATCAACGAATGAGTTTTTCAAGCTGCAACTTCCTGTACACGGTTCCTAAACATCCACCAAAATGTAGGCTATCAGCGAAATTGCATAGTCGTTCGAGTACTAAAATGATTCGTACGTGCTGAAATATCGTCGATTTTGTTGATTTAACAAACATACTATTCTCGGCGTGTAGTACGTGTTCGAATTGGACGCGCGCGAACGCGGAATATCTCGTGTTACGTCCGATTCAGAGGCTAACAGGAAGTCCATGAATTCGAAATGATCGCGCGCGTAGAGTAGAGCCATTCGCGTCCGGTTTAATCGTCGACGATAATTGCGGCGGTCTTTTTGGAATGTCATAGACGCGACACGCGCCGGAAAAAACCAGTATTCGACCGGTGAAAAATCGCGTGAATCCTTTATCGCTGCGTCGAAAGTGACAGCGAGCAGTTCGATAATCGAGAAAGTACTTCGATTTGGCTACACTTTTGTGTGCGCGTTTCGTGAAACTTCATGTTTCTCGAGTGAGTCGAGAGCCTCCGGGTGCTGAGGGGGATCGGAACGACGGTGAAACTGACACAGAAACCGTAGCTCCGCTACGAGACGAGAGAAATCGGTGGGAGGGTGGTGGAGTCGGATGTCAAGATAGATCAAAATTCTCGGGAAAGGGGCTCCGAGAAAAAAGAACCGGAAAAGACGTCACGGGACTGCGAAAAGTAACGTGACGGCGAGAGAGAAAGGAAAAAGGAAGCTGCAAAGAGATACCCGTGAAGCAAACCGGCGCGAGGGAAGTCGGGGATACATCGAATTGGTGTATCCCGGGTTTCCCCCGGGTGGAACGGGAAAATCAGGGAAAAATGGGAGATGCGTTGGGTAGAGGGCGTTGCGAAAACTTGGGGCGAGGAACGGAGCCCGAAAATCGCGAAAGAGATGTTCGGAGTCGAACCAACCTGGAAGACTGTCTACAAAAATCATTAACTGGGACTACGATGCCATGGCGGCATCGGAGATACTGGAAAGCTATTTTCCTTTTCGGTTTTCGATACAGAAACGTCGTAAGCCGGTTCCAAGAGTGCGTGCTCCGACATAGACCGCCTAGAGCTACTATTTTTTGGTGACCTCACCGACCGCACCGAAGGACAGCGTGTTAATAAACCAGGCCTGGCAACTCGTGCTGCGAGAGTCGATGACGTAGAATCGGCTGAAACAGGTCCGGACAGGCCTCGCGCTGGCCGACCGGTTAGGAGTAGTGGATTCTACGTCATCGCTTCTCGGCCGGCCAGCACAAATCACCACTTACTGTCTTTATGAAATTGACTATGGACGGCTCCGCTTAGTAAGGACAACTTTAGCCCTTGCCGTAACATTTTTTTTACAGATACAGCGATTAACTTTTCCAAGGTAACGTGGAGTCTCAGAGACTCTCAATTGTTTACTTTTTATCCTGTATTATTCTTTATCGCAAATTTATTAAAATCTATATCCCGAAAAATTTCGTAGAACATTTATTTTTATCTAAAGAGAAACGCGTAAAATATTCATCGGAAGTCTGACTCGTAAAAACACGGCAAGGGGTAATTGTCGATAAAAATAATAAAGACAAGTTTAAAAATGTACAGAAATAATTGTCATTGTCGTTCCATCGACGCTAATAATACGGCGGAAAAGAAATGTAGAGCTGCTACAGGGACCCGGTAATTAGGAGCAATTTAGCGTATCGACCGTCGAATATATTTCATTTATGTCGTCAACGGCCATTGCGTTTATTAACACGCTTACCCGGCGGCTCCGTTGTCATCATTATAATAAATCCATTATTAGCAGAACGTATTTGTACAGGCGAAAGTAATTTTACCAAGTTGCTCGCTGCAAACTCGCCCCTTCTGTCTTTCTCTCTGGCTCTCGCTCGGTCGCTGTTAAACGCTGTGGCTTCGGCACAAAGCGGCACGAAATTAACCGACGCGAAATTGTATTTCACGCTGAACAGACTAATTCCACGGAATGGAGATGATGGCGTCTTTATCCCGGGTTACAGCCAATGGGGACGCGCGTCTCTGTTCGTTGCACATTTGACACCTTGCTCGAACGATTATCTATGCGGCCGGTTTTATTCGACCGGAAGCCAAGCACGCGCGGAAGCTGGCAAACCAAATCCAAAAACGGCCGACAGCCATTATACGCGAGCCACCCCGGATTTCAACGTCGAGGGAAAACGTCGGAAAACCGGGATCCAAACGTATGATCCGAACGATTCTTCCAGAGACACATTAATTCCACCGAGCTTCAACTTGTTGGACGAGCGAGACGAATTAACGCTTCGTTTTTATCGACTGATTCGCCTTCCTTAGCTCGCCGGAAAATTGCACGCTGCAACTCTACGTATAACCGCATTTTTATCCAAGCTAAAAACGGGAGACAATCTCTTGAGGTATTTCTACTTCTCATATTTCACCTAACAGAACATTCCGGTTAAAACTCTGAAGTCGAAGCTATTTTCACTCGAAACTTAAACGATCCTTCCTAGCTAGAATAATTCCATTCTATACGATTTTCTTCATTTTATGGATATGAAATTAATATAATACCTCATACAATACTGAAATGCTTAGTAATTGCTTAGATACCAACATGCTTAATATAGTAAACAGTACTTTAAATAATAGTACAGCTTGTTCTAGCGGTGCCTCGGTTAATCAAATATCAAACTGCTTTCAAACAGCAGTGAGTGTCAGACTGATACACGGATTCACAAGATATATTTAAATCTACAGGTGTAACAAACAACAACGTCGCCTGCGAAGACCATTCGGTCGTCGAAATCAATTTTCCTCTGGTGTTCGCGAAACGATTCCGGGAAATGGATGTTCGCGAAAAACATCTGGATGAACACCGATACCGTCTGAAATAAATGAAAAAAGAAATGGTTACCAGAGAGGTGACTTACCGTGACTGGTTCGGTTAACTGTATTTACTCCATCGGTGACCCATGGGGCGTGAAACGAAATTCAAAAGCAAACGGCTGGTTCTCGTCCCTGTTATCCTTTTGTCGGTCGCGCACACGTTCGCGAACGCTCTCTCGCGCGCACACGAATTGTTCATGTTCGCATGAACATATCTCCGTTTGATGCTCCGTCTGGATTTGCCATGTTACGTGGTTAATGAACCATTTCTCTGCGGGCCCCGAGAGCTACGGTGATGTGTGTATGGGACACACCCTGTGGTTCCACACCGTAGAATCGATGGGGTCCCCTGGTTCGCCAGGACGAAATCTAATCGGTTGAAATTTCGTCCAGGAAGTGCGGCTCGCGGAGCACAAGCCGGACACTTGTTACCCTGCACGAGCCTCGAGTAAACTCGTCTGATCGATTCAACCCTTCTGCAACACTCAAACTTGTCCGCAGTGTTCGGTAATGCTTCATTGTTTTAATATCTCATATATCTTAGTAACCCTTTGCAGACGGAGCTATTTTAACTTGAGCATTAAACATTTCTTCCGACGCACACCGAGCATTGACACAAGGATTGATAGTTTCGTCCCGCGTCGAACAATCCGCGGTTATCACACGACACATCGAAACTAGAAAAATGGCCAAGTTTGACGACACACCCGAGTCAACAGGAAAGGTAGAGCGACACTTCCTTTCGTTTACTTTGACGGCCGCGGCGATACAAGGTTCAGCGGTCTAATATCCTTTGTTATTGTATGTTTACCAGCTCAGTCTATTTTCCGGGTGCCGGCCTATCGCGAACTGATATCGCCCCTCCCTCGGCGCTGTGTCTGTTTACTATTTGACCTATTGCGTGCGTTACCTACCTACTTCAGCAGTTAGAGTCCGTTCCTTACGGTGGGATTACGTTCTCTACAAATACTAAAAATCAATGCTCTAAGCATCGTGAATAAAAATGCATCCAGAACCTCGTCCATTAAAAACAGATGATAAAAATCTCAACTAACGCAATAATATATCGTCAACTGAATACGTCGACGGATTGGACAATTTTGAAAATGTGCATAAACGTAACTCGATACTCCCGCTTTCTTATAAAATAATTCTGAGCGAAGTTAAAGGACGACTGGCTATAAAAAAATAATAGAGAAGTTTGCGGCGAAACGAAAACGATGTAATGTATAAAATACACACAACGAGGCTCGCAGCGACGAGCGTAAAAATAATATTGATATTTCCGGTGAAGCAGAGGTGAGTGGATTTCTGAATCCGGGTGGCGATGCGTTTTCTGCAAGCGTGCGTTATCAGCCTCGCGATAGGAAGGTTGGCGTGCATGTGTGCGCGCGGCTGTCGGGACGTGTTCGTTTCAGTGTAAACGAACGCATAGAAAAACGTCGCGAAACGCGAAACCGCGAGGACGGGAGTAGAGTTAAGATTCTTGGATTCGGATCCAATATGAAAGATTCCGATCCTATTCAAATAGACGACGCGACGGTCCCTCGCGGTGGGAAACGCGTCACATGCACAGACTGGATTTTCAATATCCCTTGCATCCAACGAGAGGCTGTATACTGAACGGATAGTCTGATCAGTCGACTTATCGCGTCTCGGAAACCATCTAGCCTCCCACCCCCGTATCGTATCGACTCTCGAAAATCTGAGAAGCAACACGTACCTGCTTCCGTATTCCCCCCGTGAAAAAATATCGGATGCGCCGGAGCTTATATTACTCTAACCCCTTCGCCTGTAACATCGTTGTCAGGCTGAAGATGACGATTCCTTATAGAATCTGCGTTTCTAGAAGTCTGATAGTTGCTCGTTTCTTTGAAGTCGCAGTGAAATTCTATTCCCGTTAGTCGACGTCTGTGGATTTTCCTTTTCCTTCAATGGAAACTCTGTGAATGAAAGTATAGATCAAACGTGTCGGTGTCCTATGATTTTCCACTGTTAGACTGCAGATTTCCGCGGAGATTTTGATCGATAAAACTTGTTACATTACGCTCGGAGGAAGGCGGAAATCTAGTTAACTGTTCGACAACAACGACTTTTTAAGTACATAAGACCAGCAATCTAATAATTATCGATTTGGCACGAAGCACCGAAGCAGAGCGTTGAAACATTGATGCAATCTAGCAGCGAAAAAGGTCGGAGACCTATAAATATTTAAGCGAACTTGTCCATCTTCTCTGCTGAAATAAATGAGATTTGGTATAGCGAATCGCCTCCGTGGGGGCTCTCCATCTTTCATTAGGTCTCCTAATTCTGATACCGAGAAGGAGAGAGAGAGAGAGAGAGATTGTAGGAGATTCAGTGATTTAGTAATTCGGTTGAATTTCTGGATAATTCGGCCAGAGAATTGGGGTAGCATGGTCGAAAGGAGGACGAATCCAAGGAACGAACGATAATGGGGCGTTCTAGGATCCCTTGGCCTCAAAGGAGAGGCAACATTGTTACAAAATCGTTAGAAATTGTTGAATCGGAAAATAGACGAACACTTAAATTATCCGAAGAACATTACAAGACACGACTTGCTAATGAACCAGCAAACTTTTAATTTCTTAGATCGAATACACCCGCGGCAAGGGTAGTTTCTTAATGAAAATTTCTCATTTTGGAAGACAAGTAATACTATAATTAGATTTTACAACTCCAGAGAAAAGTGTAAAACAGGTCTATCGATAACGAATAATGTCTACCGACCAGGAACACAGATTTTGTTCAGATTTCTTTTCAATTCCCCGAGTGTGTGCGCTGGAACGAACGGAGCTCAAAAAATCGCGGATCCCGGATGCTGGATGGTACAGTCCTGGCCAGATCCTCCCGTTTTATCTGTACGGTAGCTATATATAGATGGCTGGAGCAGTGCCGTCTACAGTGCCGAGTCCGTACTACGTCAGTGCAGTCGCTACTTCGCTGAAAAGCATATCTCGCGGGCTATCTCGCGAAATTCCGTGGATTCTCGGGGTCGGTTTCGCGTCGGCCACGCAGTTCCCCGGAATTGCCCCCCGGACCGCTCTCGTGAGTATGATCGTTGTGTGAACACATCCCTCGAACCTGTTCGATCACCAGGACGACAGTCCTCTCACAGAGTTTCGCATATCGGTGTGCATGCGTTTGTATGCGTGTGTGTGTGCGTGTGAGTGTCACCACGATCGAATCACAGATGTGAAACGAGGGGGTGGAAACTGGGGAGGGGAGGGCAAGAGGATTTCGAGGACAACCTTGACCTTAGGGGTGGTAGGCCTCCGACAGAGGCAGGCTGTGTCGACAGAGGGGACGAGAGAGTGAAAGAGAGCGAGAAAGAGTGAGCGAGAGAAAAGCATTGTTGAAACGAGAGCGGTGACACTTTGTTGAACAGGGAGCGGAACGTATGCGGGCGCGATGGAATACGCGAAAGTGGTCGATAACATCGCGCGCGCCCGCGCAATTCTTGCGTTTCTTCCGCGCGGACGAAAAACACCCGTCTCGTGAACAGAGGAGGAGAACGGATTCTCTCCTGGAGGAGAGTCCGAGAGGCTCGACGCCCGATCAGTAATCGGGAAAACGCTGGTCCAGGGTGTGTGTTGCCAGCCGTTGCTCTTCGGTGTCGTTGTTTCCCCTTTCGTGAGAGCACGCGCGCAACAGAGAGAGAGCGAGAGAGATACTCTACGACCACCTCTCTGCCCGGGAGGTCGAAATTCGTGTTATCGATCAGCTGCGAGGAACACGCTCTCGCCGCGCGATGCATTCGTACGCACGATCCTGTGCGCCTGGTGCATCCTCGGTCGTTGCACCTGCAACCTTGTGCCTCTAGTCGCGGGTTCCCTGCAGGGGAGAGGTGCGTTACCAATACACGAGGTCTGTTCAAAAAATTTCTAACTTCTTGACCTACATGTGGACTATTGGTCCTTGGCTACCTTCGTCGTACATTTCTTCCAGCGGTGTTTCCACTTCCGGAAGCAGTCCTGGTAAGCAGAGCGTGGAATGTCGTTCAGAGCCTGTGTCGAATTCGTTGTAATTTCCTCTATCGCGTCGAAACGTCAAAAAGTTCAGTTATTTTTTTAACAGACCTCCCAGCGAGAAATGCTGGAGAGGCATGCTTCGTGGCGAGGATGCACGATGACGTTAGAGAATGCAGTCAAGATGCGGATGCTCGAAAAGTCGCCAGGAAACGATGCAGTGTTTTCGCTGTTGCGCCAGGCCTCCGATGCAACGGAGGTCGTTGATTGGTAACTCGATCAGACGCCGGTAACGAGATCCTCGAGCACCTGGTGCCGCATCCTTCAATCTGGCTGTTGCATGGAATTCCAGATTCCCCGTTCCCTCGCGTTCGAAACGTTTCTGTTGTAAAACGGCAGTCTTAAGCTGCCTCGTTCGCATATGAAATTGTTTTGAGTAACTGTAAATTGAAAAGGGGAGCAGTCCGATGCAGTCCCGGCCTAGTTCCACGGCCGAAGTACCATTTTCCTCGTGTTACGACACCATTCGTTGAGCAAACTTCTCCTCCTCTCGAGCTAGCCCACTGGATGCGCTATACCTACTCGCTGTCTCGTGATCTCCGAGTTACAAATGGCGCAGCAGGAAAACGCAGTATTTTCGTAACGCAGTTTTATTGCATTTTATTGCACTGCGGACTTCTGGGTCAACTGATGTTTACGTTGCAGCACAAAGTTGCCGCGAAATTTTTTCAAAGTTCACCTTGGGCCAAGGTCGTGCTGTGATCAACTCCTGTCCCGTTTGCTTTCGTTGTCGTACCAGTATCACAGGTGCCATAATTTTCTCCTTGGAGATTGCTTAACCCTCGTGCACTGATCAGATCAATTCAATTCCACAGCAGACCTTTCCTGTCAATTAGAATTCTTCTTGCTGAAATACACAAACCAATTGACCCTTAACAATGTGCACACATTGCAGTATCGCCCATTACGATCCAATTTAATTCTGAAAATATAAACGTGCCAATTTTCTGAGCACAAGGGTCAAACAAACGAAGCAGCGATCGATCATCGTAGTTTGCGGATCTTTGGATCTCTCTCGTGGAGCAGGCGGTGCGCATCCGCGATTGGGACTCATTATGCGATCGAGTGTATATTATAGTTTGCCATTGCAGCGATGGGCGGCGGGTACGGGGCGAGCGGTCTTTCCAGGCCGGGCGTAACTGTCGTTCTGTAAACAGGAACGTGCCATATGGCGGCACTGTAGAGGCGTGATTAGTTTCCTCTGGTTGAACGGTGAAATTTCGAGCCCGGGAACATCGTCCGGCGGACAACTGGTCCCTATTTGATTGTACAGCGTGTATATAAACGGCGCATCCTGTGTGTGCATTCTGCAGTGTGCGGTATACAGTGTGCACACTCTTCTGCCGTCGCGCGATTGTCCGCGCACGCTGTTCCCGAGAGATACACGACAAAGTTCAATGGGATCTCTCGACGAATTACCGAATCCCGGAAAAAATACCGCAACTCTCCTCCGACACGACAGGAAACGATTGCAGTTGCATTCTGCCACTTAACCCTTGCAAAAGCCTCGAAAAAGGTTCGAAAGGTTTTGTTCAAAAAAATGTTTAGACGTCTACCGAGAGAAATAACGAAACCGTTGCAGGTCATGCGATTCCTTCGAGTAAATAAAATGTCAACAGGCAGAATTCGATTAAACAGCGGATTTCCAAGGTTTCTGCACCAAGGTCTCTCTGGTCGTTGAAGTTTAAGTTTAGTCGTCTTGGTCGGTCGATAGGGAGACAATCGCGATTGCTGGCGCCGTTTGTTATGCTGGCCTTTATCGCGTGTCACTCGGCATGCCAGTGGCGTTTACTAACCGGAAGTCGCTGGTGGCCATTGCTCGACGTTCGCCTTGACGCAGTCCACGGGACTCTAATGATCCCACTGCGGATTTTTATGCGCGTGTTAACTCCGCTACTCTGGGAATTCAATGAAAAACTACTGAATCTTTCATTAGTCTCGCGTGTGGTCCCATAATGGCCGCCGAACAAGCCTCTTATTTTACACTGAAGCCGTTTACGAGTACTACCAGCCAATATGTTTGCCCTCCGATTCTTTTGGAACTACTTTCCGAAGTTTTCCACGATAGTTCGGCGTGTCGTCACCGCAAAATCCAGCAAGAGAGAGCGATGTTCTTCGTCTTCCTGGAAGTCGTTCGTCACGTCGCACAGTGTGTCGAATATATGGGCGTTCGGGAAAGAAGTCATAACTCTTCAACAAAGTAATTTTCGAGTAAACTACCTTAATGCCACGGCAGCGCAATCCATATAACCAACAGAGGGAAAAATGTATCCAAAACTCTCGTTCTCGTTACTCACTATATTCTGTAATAACCTGTAATGTACATTGTGTTGTAATAAGTCTCATAAGAGATTTCCTAATAAAAAAATGCAATTTTCTTAAATATTTTTTTAAATTGACTGCGGATTTTATGCTTCATTTCTTTAATTAAAATCTTCAACTTACGAAGATGATTACAGAAAGGGAGGAAATCCAGCATGGATGTCTAGCAATTAATGCAGATAACTTTGATTTCGCATAAAGATATCCGCGGTCTAGCAACAGAACTGTGTAGGATCATATTTCCGTTGTTTCTCACTAGAAAGTGAACAAGTCTGTTTCGATATGCCTCCCGCTGCAAGCAGCAGCTCGAGCAGAGCGTCGGGAACAACTCGACACGCAAGAGAACAAGAAAAAGGGGAGGAAGAAAAAAGAACAAAATGTTGTTTTGATGATGCCACCGTACGCCGTGCGGTAATTCGAGAGCAAACGCAAGCGCACGTCTCGGGAATGGTTTCTATTTCGAGACCAGACCGGAGATGATGCGAGGAAGCAAAAAAGAAAGACCAAAAAGACAGACAACGCTCTCTGTCTGGGTAGCGGCTTCGTTATCCGACTACTACAGGGTGGTCCACAATTCCGGGGACAATTTCGACGATGATGTTAAAAACACAAGCACTAACGGTTCATTTTTGACAATATCGTAAATATTACATTTAATTAACATAGTGTTATTTCTACTATCGATCGTATGATTGTTAAAACAAACGATGTACCAATGATCTCGGCGCAACGATTCGATCAAGTAATGTTACTTATTTCAGATTGATAAGTATCGAATTATTCCCTTCGCATCCTCCTCAATTATCTCACCTTGTACAATAAAACTGCAACGACACCGGGTTAGAAAAGTATCCTCGCACGCAGCTCTCCGCGATAAGTATATAGGAGACCGTAGCGATTAGCCGTAGTCTGTTTTTTCTATTAATTGCCGTTGATTATATGTTTGTCGAAACGTTCTGTTCGCAGAAGGACCAAACCGAGAAGGAGAGGACGCCGGGCGCGACGTACAACTCCTTCCCAGACGATCTCTACCTAGACGACCAGGAACCTTTGGAGGGTTCTGGTCGAGGTGGCAGCGAAGGTCACGACGACCTTGAATCATCTGGTAGCGGCCTTGGCCCCGACGACGAGGACGGCGACGACGATAACGGTACGATTGTTCTCTTTTGCTATTCAGCGGGACAGGAACGCGCGAAACTCGCGATATTAATAGCCGAGTCTCGTTTCTTCGATTCTCGGTGTTCTCGTTCGTTTCGTTGAGTGGTTTTCAGTCTCCGCAACCTCTCTCATAGCTTCCACGCCACTTGTAACAAGAATACAAGTCGCTCTCGGGCTCACATTACGCTTCCCTCGATATCGTAAATGTCAATAATTATGAAAATCATGAAAAATTTGTTCAATGATTCTCTCCTGCCTTTATGCCAGATCCTCGCGTGCCAGATTTCAACAACAACAACAACAACAGGATAGACCCTGTGGTACCCAACAACAGGCCGACAGAACCGGAAGAGCCACACTTAGTCGATGAACACGTAGTCAAGACCAAGGAAAAGGTGACTATCGCCACAATCGTGCTAATTGAATTAATTACGCTGTAATTTAACTGCATCGTACTTGAATGTCATAGCAACTTGATTTACGCTGTAATTGCGTTACGTTGTTCAAAGTATGAAGTTTATTCAATTATCGATTACCGTGAGTACAATTGAATTACGATGTTATGGAATTACAATGAAAAAGAAAATTGCGATGTCATTTCTATCAAGTTTAATCGAATACGGTCAGATTTGTACTAATCCCGAGTTTCTTACGACGCGGTGGGAATTCTCATTCGCGGGAGAAAATTCAAAGAAGAAAGGGGTTGAAACGGGAGAAATCCGAGCGGATAAACCGGTAAAGCGCGTGTAACGTTAAGAAGGGTTATTAGATTTGTTTGAAAACGCATGCCGCCGCCCCTGCTCGTTGGCCAGCCGAATTAAACGGATTAAACTGATTAAGCCGTGTCCCGTTGCAGACCATCGTAGAGACTGTAAACCGACCCGACAACGAGGCCGATGTAATCGAGCCCTCAGGTGGCGAGGGCGACCACTCGGACAACACAGACGTCTACATGAATCCGAAACACGAGGACCGCGCCAGCTCCTTCTTTGCTCAGCCAGGCGTGCTGGCAGGTAAGACCCCCTTCCCCCTGTTCGACAAATTTTCGTTTTGCATGAAACCATTACACCGATGTCAAACATTTTCAAATACATTAGAAAACGCAATTACGTTATGTTAATTGAAGGGAAAGTAGTTTGCTTGTAAATCAAAAATACGCGTTGCTAGTGACTCGTTGGGAAACAGGAATTGAAGATGGCACCGAGTTGTCAGAAACAATGAAAATTATTTACTTATAAATTCATTCAAATGTTTCCCCCTCCAACCTGATAAGCTAATACTCTTTTTCATTTGCAAGGAACGGTTTTGAAATGAATTCGTTGCCAGGCGATTGATTCGGCGGTTTTCTACGGGGGTTGATCAGAACGCGAGTAGGAGGGAACGATCACGAGCACGAGGGCACGGTTCGCCGGGCAAAATGTTAATCACGCCGTTTGTGCAATCAGTCGAACATTGGAAATTGACGGGAAGGGAATGTCTTTGAACAGCGGGAATTGTTACGGGTCCCGGGTTTGCGCCCGTCGAGGGATTACGTTATTTATTAACGCGCTCCCTTGGCGTTATGCGGCAAAGTATAAGGGCAACGCGCGAATCAACATTCCTCGGTAGGAAGAGGGAGAGAGAGAGCGAGTCTGTATTTATTCACGAGGGCGGGGGAAGAAACTCCGAGGAAACGTTCTGGGTTAAGTTAACCGATCCGAACCGCGCATAATAAACGCTCTACATAATTAACAACGCTGAATATTTCACGCGGTGAATTATGAATCCCTTGTTCCCGTAAAGTCACTTAAGTCGTTTCTGATTTGCCCGGCTCCGCTCTATCGAAACTTGATACAGGCGCAACAAACGGTTACCGTCGCGCTAGTCTGTGAAATTCGTTTCCACTATTATCATTGCCAGCCTGCGGATATGTTATTATTAATTAACCCTTCGCGGACGAGAGATTTTTTAAAATATCCATAATGTTTTCTTCGTCTCGCGACACTTGTCCTCGAAGGGTTAACAAGTCGCAAATCATGTAGTCGAATTGTTCAACTCATGTACATTGACCTATCATTTTTCACCGATTTGCGTTTCATGGACTTTTTCTTCTAGGTAAGAAAATCCTAGTGCGAGGGGTTAAGCTCGTTGCAAACACAGCAGAGTCGTCAGAAGCCTGTTAGTAGGCTTCCGATAACTAATGCGTTAATGACCTAAACAATTAACAGCGCAGAGTCAGATGAGACAGCCTGTATGTCCCCTGCACTTCGCAATTCGTCGTATTTCACCGGTCATGTTTCTGCAGTTGATGGATTCAACTCTCTGCCACGCTATCGAGTACCATGTCAAATATCCTAGAAAACATTGGCTCTATTGGTAATAAAAACGAAGATGTTCTAACAGTACAGTGCAATTGCGAGTACTTTAAAAAGGAAAGGTAGCAGAGGGTTGAGTCGATCAGAGAGGATGTGAAATGGTAACTAAACTGAGTGTTTTTAAAAATTGCAGCGGTGATTGGAGGAGCGGTCGTAGGCCTGCTATGCGCGATCCTGGTGGTGATGTTCATCGTGTACAGGATGCGCAAGAAGGATGAGGGCTCGTACGCTCTGGACGAGCCGAGGAGATCGCCGGCGGCGCAGGCGTTCCCGAAATCGGGCGCGCCACATCACAATCGAGAGTTCTACGCTTGAGACGGCGAAGCCTAAGCTCTATGGCTTTGACATCGCCGAGTTTTGCCCCACGACACTAACGCCGAGAAAGACGATGTCCTTCGACCGAATTACAGCGCCGCCAGCCGTCAGCCGCCAGCCGCCAACCGCCTACCGCCGCGAGAATCTTGCAGCGCGAGGCTCTTGTAAAACTGTTTTCTGTGTGTCCCGCGGAACACAAGCCTCGTCGCAAAAACACAACAATCGTCGTCAGCAACAAAACCACACCATGCCGGGGGTTGGCTCCCATCGTCAACGGGGATAGCGTCAGCGCACAACCTCTATTTTCCGTCATCCTTCGATCACAACCATGATGCTATATCGAATCGAATCAAATCCTCTCTCCGCCGCTTTGCTTTTCCGTTTCGCTAACCCAGACCTCGATCGGTAAACCACCACCGCCGCCGCCACCACTACCACCCCCTCTAACCACCGTTGTCTCCGTTCGAGATTGATCACTGCAAAGGGTGGACAGCCACCCCTTGGCCATCGTAACGCTTTCGTTCGCCGCCCTAACGCCCCCTAACGTCGCAGATAGGTAGCTCTCGGGTGCAGCTTTTTCCTCCTTTCTTTCGGACGTGTTCGGTCGATAGGCTCCGCCTCCGACAGAAAGAGAGAGTGAGAATGAGAATCAGAATGAGAATAAGAGTGAGAGTGAGTGAGTGAGTGGAAGAGAGAAAGAGAGAGGCACTCGTGGTTTCAGTGTTAAGTGCAGAACACGCGGGCATATGCGGTGCGCTGATCGAAGGAGAAGGGTAGCAAACCGAAGCTCGCCCAGTCCTCGTCGGCGCTAGGTCGCGGCTATTATTCCAGATGCATTTACATCGCGTTCGCAGAGCGTATATGTATTTAGGCGTACGTATACGCCCTCCCCCCCTCCCCCTGTACAGGACTAAGAGCGCGAAAATTCGTGATCGATAAACGCTGCTGGTATAATCGTTAATCATTCTGTTCTCCGCCCGCCCACCCGCTCCCAAGGTGGAAGGAGGGAAGGAAGAAGGATCGTCGCGCCAACCATTATTTCTTTTAGACGCAAATCCCCGCGATCGCGTTTGTCGAGCCACTGCGAGCACCGTTTGCCCTGGGAGCGTTGTGCGTTGCCCCGGAGAGCAACGCTCCGGATCGCGGAGCTTCGATCTTGCTCCCCTCTCCAAGCAAAATGCCCACAGTGGGCGGGGCTTCGTTGTTCACTCAATCAACGGAGCAGAGCAGCGCCCCGCAGGGCAACCCGTGCCCGTGACTGACCAACCCCGGTCACGCCCCTTTTTATTCCATCGGTTTTCACCAGTCAACGATTCACCGAGTCGTCCACTTTCTAAAGCTCTGACCAGTGGAGCCTTGACCCGTCAAAGTTTCTCGCAGTCTTGGAAGTTTTCGCGTTCTCGGACTGGTCATCCGGGAATCGACACGTGATTTTAATTCGAAAAGCATCCGATGTGTTTTCGCGGGACTATTTTCTCTTAAGCTTTCTCGTCGGCTGTAATTTGCGTAGTTCTCTCTGTTTTAAGCTTATTTTGTATCGATCGCTCGATATGACCGCTGGAAGGTATAGATATCTTAAACAAATTTATCGATAGTTGAGATTCTAATTTAGGTTATCGCCTCGACTTCTCTTTTCAAACGCTACGGATCTCTCGCAAGTAGCACGTTCCAATTTCGATAGCAACGAACGTTGCGAGGCGATTGGAACGTGTTAATCAAAACCGAAGCAAAAATAAAGGCGGAGCGAGTCCCACAATTGATTTCGAACGCGACAAAACGGGCATTCGGAAGTCGATGAATTTTTTGAAAAATTCCGCGGGAACGATTACTTGACTTTACATATCGATGATTAGATTATCCGCGGTTTTCTTTTTTATCGTTTACCCCGTGGTTATTCGACGTCGGATAGCACAAACCGTAATCGTGTTAGACTCTCTATGGTAAGATACGTCTCTACCCCCGGGAATTATTTATTCTTACGCCCGCGTATGTGCATTTTAATCTAATTTTCGTCGTGTACTCCCCCCATTCGAATTTGTAGATAATCATCTAGCTTTTATAGATCGTTCCTGGAGGACTTAGAAATCCCTAGAACGACGCGAAATCGAGTGAATTCGTTTTCTAGACGTTTTTTGTGCGCGTTTCATTTTTATGGATGAAGAGAGAGTAGGGAGGCAAAAAGAGGGAGACAGGGAGAGAAAAATAACAACGGCAGGACAAGAATTGAACGGTACCCTCGCGACGGAAACGGTTCGTTTGAACGCGGTTGCATCGATTGCCATGCACTTAGCGGATAAAGAGGGAAACTCAACGTGCCATTTCAAGCACAGTCAGTGACTAGCTGTACGCAACCGATCACTCGATCCTCCGTCGGGGCACGAGAACGATGAAATAAAATGAAATGAGATGAAACGAAATGAAGTGGAAAAAAAAGAATGTTCGCTTACGTTCCCTTCTTCCACCCCGGAATCACGGGACACCTTTTGTATTTTAAGGAGAAAGGCTTCTTCTGCTGGTCAAGAGAGATTCTATATTTGCCATGGACACTGAACGCGTCCAAATTTCCCGCGCGAGCGCGCGCAGTACCGTCTCCCGAGAGGGGCACGTGCGCAAGCGTCGACACACACGCGCGCACACACAATATACATAAATACACACGGTTCTTCGTCGTTCGACTGAAAAATACGCCTATGCCATATATCGAAAAGAAACTGACGAAGGAGGTATGAAAAACAGAGGGGAATAAACAACAACACGCATACACGTGTACTGTCCGTTCAATTTCTGATTAAAGCACGAAAAATGGCGGGCCCGATCAAGATTCCATGTTACCTCAGTTCCTACGAATTCGAGTATAAAAAAGAAAACAAATTGTCAAAAGTCGCGTGTCAACGTTCGCAATCGACCGATTACAAAGTGCACGGGGCCTCTCCCCGTTTCTGTAGCTACGTTCCTGGACAAATCACGCGACGTTGCTCTAAACTTCAGTTGAACGAACAGTACGTCTATCTGTTCCAAGATTTTTCGTCCACGGTATCTATATCCCATGGTCGATCAGTATCGCGAAGTACATTGTAATAATTTATTGACTTTTTCACTTAGGACCAAGCGATCTCCCTTTCTCCCGATCCTCAGATCCATGGATCCTTCCCTGTCGCTTCACTTTAACCTCCGTTCACTATTCCGGTGATATCCCGCGGTGATTGTTGCCGTGACGTTCCTTGGTTTTCACGATTCGTAACGTCGCGCGACGTTCGCCTCTTCCCAGGTAGAACAGACGATATCGAAAACATTCGACCAATCGATACTATTGACTTCCCGCCACCGACCGAGAGATGGGAATTGTTCGTATCCCCTCAATTTTTACGCGATTTTTGCTATTTCTTCTTTTCCCTTTTCTTTCTTTTTTTTTACGTTTTTAAGTGTCACAAAGTTAATGACTAATCGATATCGTAACGTTCCCTCTATTCGGAACTGTAGGGTAAACTCGTAATCGATTGTTAGTCGCGCCACGTAGGAGGCATTGTTTCCCGCCACGTATCACAGCGGTTTAACATGCAATCCTAGCCGAGTAAAATTATTTTTATTTATTCACCATCGACACCGAAGTCAATCAGTACTGTACGATTGGTTTTCAAATGTGTTTTCTTCTTTGGAAACTGTCCCTTGTAAAATTTTTTATGTATTCCTCCATTCGCGAAGTGCATGCCTTCTCGAAGGACGCATTCTTTTCATTTCAGATGCATTTATAAATTTTCACTGCTCGATCTATTTATTTGTAAACTTATAATAAATGAATTGGTAACGATCTAGATGTAAATTTATTTCTTTTACTTTTGCTCGGTTGGAACCGCATCTTGAACCAGCGCGCGTCTCTTCGCATATTCCCGAAGGAAAAAAAATACAAATAAAACTGAAAAAAACTTTGTCTCTTCTTCGTAGGAAACATAGCGGTATCTTTTAATACTCCACTAGGGTCGCGGTATCGATCAACGGTACGCGACTATCGACGTTTCCATCTGACGCGCGCAGTTGCGAGAACACTCTGGAGGATTACCATACTTCGTAATAAATAATCTTATATATACGATGTTATGCGGCTATAATGTCTTATATATAACGTTATGTCACTATTATGTCCTGTGCAATAATAATATGAATTTTACGTACACGAACCGTCGCATTTATTGCCGCCCGCAACGACCAATCATACGAATCGCATTCACCGCGGTTCACACTCGTGCCTCGCGATATTTGAATTTTTAAAAGCGACCGGTACTGGTAGCGTTCAAGTCCCCGAGGATCTGCGCATGTCTTAACCTGTTGCCCGGGAAAAAGCTGTGGTTGTCAGGAAGAACGCCGCATGTCATACTTTCACTTTCGAGATATTCGAACTTTTCATCACTAATGCTTTCACATAAGACATCAGTTAAATTGCATTATTTTTTTGAGCCTTTCAAATTTGTGTTCATCTTTCTTTCTGGAAAATACATAAATCCTAATTAATGCATAAACTCAACATTTTTTCCTTGCAACCACAGAAACATCTATCCGACATTTTTATTCTTTCAATTGTTCGATTGAATCGGCCGGCAGGTTATGACAATTTTACAGCTACGCTGGATGCCAATGCCAGGTTGTTTACGAGCTACTTTAAAAACTTCTCGATATGTAGGTACTTCGAAAAATAGTTTCTCTACTAAAATCGTATTCTCTCTATTCATCGCTATCGGATTTTTGAGGTGACAGTAGCATAGAGTGCTCGAGTTAGAATGTAAATAAACGTTTGAAGTGAAAACGGTAGGTTCGAGCAAGGAAAGTAGACAAATAAAAATATTCAAGGATCTGGCATTGGTCGAGCGGAATCCGAAGCAAGAAGAATTTCAATGATACGAAGTATGTTTCTACCTGGGTCGCAGGAACACGCGAGCGTCATTTCTGCGGAGTCCAATGTGGTGTACGGGGTAAACGAAATATCATGCCAATACTGCCATGTATTACGTAAGGAACATCAATTTCGTACGGGAACCATCGCGAACCAATCGGCGGCATTCTCTTCTCGTTTTCTTTTTTCTCTCTCGTCCCCCGTGACAATCTAACAACTCCATTTTAAATTCTTGTAGTCTAACACCGAACACGATCGTTGGATGGTTACGGGCAAACAGCGTTTGAAACTTGATCGTTGTGTCGACTGTCACATCGCGGGAGGCGATCGGCCAATCGCGTATCACTTCTCCCCTCCCCAGCCACCCTGAAACTCCCGTCACGTGACTCGAGATGTGCGTTAGATAAAGTAATGTCAGTTTCTATAAAATCGCCTGCCGCGATGTCGATCCATATATATTTTCAGGTACGAGAAACTTCATCGATCGGCGCGTTCTCGTGAACGAACTTTTTTCACTGCTTCTAAATCGATCTTATCGATTCGTGAAATAGCTCGACGCTATTTTATAAGCTTATTTATAATGCGTCTAGACGTCACGAGGATATATTGTAATGATATGCGTAGTAATAAAGGTACGATTAAGTGTATTGATAGGGTCGACTTGGAAGGAGAACTATTTAAACAACTATTCAATGTACAGGTTATGTTGGATGATAAGGTCGCAAATAAATATCGATACCTAAGCGAACGATCGGAACGAGTCGAATGGTTAAGGTACGGTATCGAAAGTACCTACAGAAAAAAAATCATATTGTGTTTAGGGTAAATCAGTTGCAATAAATGGAATCCAAATCATTTTTCTTCTTCTACTTTCTCCCTCGATGTCTTTAATTTCTAGTTTCAACGACGGGAATAATTAGAAGATTAACGAAGAAACATAGCCCAGGCAGCACGACCTGCCGCCTAGCTCAGCTCAGAGTCAGAGTGGAGATTCGGCGCACCGATTCGCACGCGATGGCCACCAGATTGCATAAAAACAGTGCCGTGTCTAGAATAAGGTAACAGAGCAGTCAAAGCCCTGAGGCAGTTATATTGGCGGAAGTGTACTCAGTACTGGTATTATTGGCGGAACGAGTATTCCATCTTGAAACTTAATTGCTAACGTTTGAAGGATAGCTGAACCCCTTGGCTTTTCATATGTATATACTAATAATTTTGTAAAATTCTGCGGAGTACTCAAGGTATACTCAAGGTACCCCATTTTTCTGTTACTGAGGCTGACGACGCCGCTACCTGGTGGCCATCGCGTGCGAACCGGTGCGCCGAATCTCCACTCTGCCACAGCTGGCAGAATCTGGACTTTGGAATACTGCAGTTGATCTGCGCGCATAGGCGCGCACAGTGGCCCTGCCAGAATCAGAGCAGACGTGCTGACTGGGTGTATGTGTATAATGTAACCGATCTGCGTAGAAATGAATACATAGTTAATTTCTATACAAAGCAAAGCAGATAATTTTTTGGAAGCATCGGCGGTTAGAGGATACGAGAACGATATGTTTGACTACGACTTGATGCGTTATTTTATTAATAGCAAAAGTACATAGAAAATACCTGATCTTTTTCCTAAATTCAAAATTACCCCTTTAATCGAACCAACACTACTGAAAGGAATATTAACAACCTGTTAATTATTCCTCCGCAACCGTACAAGTGACCTTTCACTGTTCTAAATATTTACAATAGTCTACAAAGGCAGTAGAAAAATATATTCATAGAATCTCCTACATATAAATTTATAATATTCTATATACTCCATAAATGTGTCAACGATGTAAACGATGTAAACGATTAGTAAAGTTCGTTGTATAAAAAAGAATACGAGACAAGAAGAAAGTCAAAGTCCAACAACAAGTATCCGTCTGCAATACAATCTATAAACCATAGACTGCATCGTTTTTCGGCACCTTCATAAATATACGGAATAGAATGTAACTGTCAAATCTTAAAAATGATATTACACTATAAGTTGCTTTTAAGGAATGGTTTCAAATATTTCTCGAAAGACTCGTTCACGCTTTTCTGATTCAAAGGGCTCTTCATAGCCTCAGCAAACAGTCGCTCGTAAACGTTGCCGTCATACGCTCCCAGAGCCGAGCAAAGGATTTCGTCACGAATATCGAAACCATCAACAATACCAACAGCATTTGGACGGATAGCAGCTAACAGCTCTTCTAGCCGAGCTTGAAGCGACGGGACATCCTCGTTTCTCAATGCCGAGAACTGAACAAACAAAATCAGTTGAGAAAGTGCCTCCAGACCTACTTACAAACACTCGAGTCTTAAAATATCTCTTAAAGACAACCATTTCACTCCGCCTAAAGTCTCCTGCTAACATCTAGTAGTTAAATAAAAAAAAATATACAAAACGAAAGAACATCTGTACTCACCTGAAGGAAATCGCCGAGTCTTTGCAACACCCAGTACACAGCATACAATTCACAGAGATGCTGCATCACAACGCGCAACTCTTTTGACACAGATGTGATTTCCTTAACAGATTCTATGAATCTCATGACTAGAAATGCTCTGCAATGAGCTTCCCCGCAACGAGCTAATTCGATGCTGGTCTGATTCCAAGCATCTTCGTGCGACACACCGCTGCGTATTCTGCGGTCCATATTTTCCGTTGCCAAACGGATCTTGCTGTTCACAGAAAGAAAACAATCAGTGTAATGTTCACTGTAATGAATATAGTACTACTTGACAAAGGAATTACCCAGCAGCCACCGCTTGATGAGCCGTAATAATACAATCCAAAGTATTCTTCCAAGGGCGTTGTTTCACACCTTTAGCGAGTATCGTAAGATACTGTATAGTAACCGGCAACGTCTGGCCGCTCACCGCTAATTTCCAAGCTTTCACCAAGTATCTCGCCGTTTGTAATAACAGAACAGTGTTCTCTCCCTCGTAGGTACAGACAGCGGTAACTAAACCGTATGTCGCTGGAAGATTGCTAGCGTCCATGTATCCGTGTCCACCGCATGCCAATCGCACCTGTTCCACTCCGGTGGCTGCATCCGAAGACGCAACTGCCTTTAGGCAACATGACAGAGCATGTAACTGAAAAGGAACAATGTCGTTATATTGTCCGGTGCGAATTCTGTAAAATTGAGAAACAAATGGCGTATCAAGTACCTCCGGTAATCTGTCTAATTCGCCCTGGTCTAATTCAGCTGTAACATTATTGTACATATTCCATATCCAATCCGCGGCCATTCGGAAGGCAAAACACGCGGCAAGATTCGGAAAGATTTTGTGTTGTTGTGTTATGTAATTGATGATTTGGGCTTCTGGTTCGCTATCAAAATAACAAAAATGAGATTACGTGGATTTCGGATGATCGAATGTATACATACACTTGGACTTTACACTTCAAGGTTATCTTGACCAATTACTTACTCAGAATTGATTTGACTCTGACGACGCACTGCGCTATATCGTGTTGCAATCGTGACAGCTTTTGATAAATAACTTGCAATGTCGTGAACCAATACTACGCGAACGAACATCATGGTACCGTACGTTAGTTTGTCGCTCAGCGCTCTCACGTACGTGCCATCTTCGAGGACCTATAATAACGTAGATGAAAAATGTATGCGCTTCTGCATCTCGCGCGGTCTTTTCCGACAGTTCTATTTATGCAAGTAACATGTAATTTACCTTTTCGATTTACTGCCATAGTAAAATGACCGAGCGAAAAACAGACAAAAAAATTTAAAGAATTGTTACCATCGTTGGTGGCCTGCGAATGTCTATGCAATTTTTAGGTGTAGAAAGCAAATATATTCCAAATTTATTAACTTCACGATTGAGAAACAAGCATGAACATCCGCAGTCTACGAATCATATTGGTTTTACTGAGGAGAAATAGAACTGTTTGCCTTTTCACGCATATTTCGTGAAAGTACTGCACTTTCTCTTTTACCTGGGAGTTCTTCATAAGCATGTTTTCGCGAGGTATTCGGAAATTCTCGAATCCGAGGAATCCGTTGTTTGTCGCGTTCATTCCCAGCTTGGTACCGATTTCACCAATTTTAATACCTGCATAATAAATAAATGCTTAAAACCGATTTTGCTGTGACACGCGATCGCATCGATCATTACTAAATAAACAATGTTCTATACCCGGTAGAGGTTCGTGCGTCTCTTCGTCTCTTAACTGCACGACAAAAGGATGGATTCCTTTGCACTCTCCTTTCGTGTATAATTGTGCGACAACTACCGCATAATTCGCTGTGTGGCCCACTTCAATGTAACATTCAATGTAACATTAATATGCCATCATTTTCGGGAAAAGAATCAATCTATCATTCCACGCTGAATACTTACAACCTCCGGGCCACCACTTATAAGACGTTAAAGTGGGACTGTTCAGAACAAATTCTTTTGTACTAGGATCGTATGTTGCCGTTGTTTCGAGACCTCTAATGAAGGTACCATGACCAAGTTCGGTCTAAAATAAAGAAAGAACCGCAACGTTTAATTTGTACTTGAGATCTAGTAATTATTATACTTCACCTGAGCATAAGTTCCAATAATGTTGCCATTCCAGGATCTAGATATCCAATACTCCTGCTGATTTGGTGTTCCTTGTCCAATAAGAGATGGAAGGAACATGGCGTAGTGAACCAAAAATGGATTTCCATCTTTCAATAAACCGCTACCAAACATTCCTCCTAAAACATGCCTAAAAAATATATTGAATTGTTATCATGTTCGTTTTCTTTATAAAGTAACACAGAGTAATAACGAAGAACATACGAGAAAACATCCATGCCAGCTTTTCCTTGATCTTGTAACTCTCGTACCTTGGTCAAAACCTTGCAGGCTTTACGAATTCCATCCTCGTATACTTTTTTGTGGCTTTTATATTTCACTGGTACATCATCTTGCAACTCTGGATCATCCAGGAAAAATTGTTCTACAAAAACATTGGAAAGGTTCATAAAATTGCAAACTTGTGAGTTCTGTTTAGACTTAGTAATTGTTTGTTTAATGGACTTTTTGTAGGATGAGTATCACCATACATAGTAAACAGGTATACTATTAGCATGCATTAATAGATGACAATGCAACTTTATATGTGAAGAAGTTGCTGGAATGTTCCAAGAAGATATACGTTAATGAAAAAAAGCAAATATTAATGAATAAATTAAAACAACGCAGTAAATTAAAATTAGATGATATGCTTTATTACAATAATTTAATACGATTAGATCTTATCGTAATCGCAACGAAATATGCATCGGTTTGTTTTGTTAATCTTATCGGAAAGCTTATGCACGGCTTAAGGTTCAAAAATTGCGGCAGTTTTTTACAATGGTAAAAATAAAAACGAATGTAAAAGTAATACATGGTTATCGAATATTTTAACATTAATTACTGTCGTAAGTTATTAAACAATCGCGATCGTAATATGTAATTATTAAATCGCGGCATCTAGTTACAACTTTATTAACTTATTATGAATCGCATAAAATGGAATTAATCGTGCCATCTATCACGATCATTGAAATCTAATCTGTACTAAGAACTCGTTCTATCTACAACAGCAACAGCTTGATTATCGTGTAATTTCGTAAAATACGATAATTTTATCCTTCCGTGCTATCTCGAAAAATAAACTGCTCGTGTATTAAATTTGTCCTAGACATTCTGCAAAGCGGCATTAGCATCGTCACAACTCAAACAAATGACTTAGCGACACGCGACTCTCGACCATATCTGACAATATCCAAGATTAATTCCGTATAGACAACGAAAGTCAACATAAAAGGAAGTTCATTAAATGCAAATGACAACGTTACAGAACACCTAGAATAAATGATTGTAACGCTGAATATTTAACCCTATCGATTTTGCAAGGCTTAATATCTGTTTAAACACGAGAACTGCGGTTAGAAGGGAAAACATATTTTATAGCGTTCTTAGGCAACCGGTACTTACACTCTAACAAGTGTCTGTTTTTGTGACACCTTCAAACAGGTAGAAACAAGTGCAATAAAACTAGCGCCCATGATCATACCAGTAATTATGGCTTTTGAGAATTTTCAAAAAATGCTAGGATATAAAATACTACTAATATAATAATAAAATATTACTAATACTACAAAGGCTATCACTATGTAAAATCAGATTTCATTTGATTCGAGTTTCTTAAAATTCGTCTACAAAAATTGCAAATTATTTATGCAAATTGCAAGAATATTTGCAACCTATGTCAATAATCATGACTCATGAGCACGTTTGATGAACGCATCACTTACAGAAATGATAATAGTGCATTGAAATGCATTTATTCCGTACAGCAGTGCCATAATTTTGATTCGACACGAGTACTTCCTGTACTTCCTGTGTTTGTAACATTGATGCAACTTGCATTATATTGGAACAAAAAGTGGCACAGTGCCTGAGAACTACTTTATAAAGTATCTAGCCCTTCCTGTCTCGATGAAATCGATGGAATGCGCATCATGCTCGAATGAAATCTTACAAGTTACTTGAGAACTTATCAATTCTATCCAAATAGAGATGATCCGCGTTGCGCGTAGTTAAAAATCGAGTGTAAACATGCATCAGTATGTATTAACAACGAAACTGAAAAAATATTAAATAATTGGTTAAATACCTCGCTCGCGACGAGCTTTTGTCTTTTCTACACCGCCATCCATAAGATGAGTCAATTCCAATGGATCGAACGTACATTTCTCCCGTTCACGCTGCAAATCCTTGTTCACAGTCATTTTCTTCTGCATTCTGGTCAACGATTTATTGGACACTGTTGCAATTATACACGGAGAAGTAACTCGCAGAACTGATTGCGAGCATACGGTGCACCAGTTATTAACTCAAATGCAAGTATTTACAACTGTTACAACGTTATACCAGATTATACGTCACTCTTTATAAAGAATGCGTCACTATCAGCACAGAGACCAGACGTAATGATCGATCTGACAGGAACCGAAAACCTTTGGCTCATGTTCCAACCGCAGTAATTCGGTTACCATTTTCTCCTGTCACCTCCAACATTACCGAAGCGATAACGATACGTTACACGTCAGAAATGAACTATACAGTGCCTATATCCTGCTATATCCCAATCTTGCTAAGCATTCGAGTGATACGGTCGGCAAGAAAGCATACTGGATGGAGTAGATAACGCCACCGACGAGTTATAAAGATTTATTTGCATGGAAATGAAGCGATCCAGCCCGCGAAACAACGATTTAGAACAGAAATGGACTTATTTATTTATTTCTGCCACGAAAATTCTGGCATAAACTCGTCTAAATCGCGTGAAATGAACATGGTAACGGGGTTACATGGCCCCCGAAAAGTGGGCCGCAGAAATACATTGGATTAGGTTGCGGATCTTTAAAAATTTTCAAGGAATGCTAGAAAATAAAAATTCCACAGAATTATAGTACGATTTTTATTTATTTCAGATCTACAGAGACGACTGCCATTGAAAATAACATTTTACATGACTCGGCATTCTTAAAGTTTGCCTAGAAATATTGAATAATGCAACAAACGCAGAAGTAAACACATCTAAAGTAATTTTATGTTATTATACATAGTTAAAGAGTTCTAACGAGAATGTGCTTACGATAATATGTAAATAGATGTTGAAAGATATCAAAGAAAATATGTATGATAAACTCGAAAGAATATATTTATTGATTTAAGTTGTGAAAGTGAAAAGCGTAAAATATAAATTATTGTTCGAACAATTGAATTTGAGAAGATTCAAAATGAGCCCGCCTTTACTGACCTCATTTCCGTTAGACACGCGAACGGAGGAAGTGTAGTTTCCGCCATTTTGTTCTTCTTTACTGAGGGACACTCATAGATCCGTCATGAGGTACAGACACTCTCGAGATTTTATAAAATATTTTGACAGTATTACGTTAAAAATAATTCCGATCACTTATATTGTTAAGGGAAATGTTTATACTCTTTTATAAATATAATGTTTCATTGGCAACACGATATTTTTTGATATGTGTTGATAAAGCGTTCAGAGCTGACCACATGGTTCAATGAAACTAGTTTATGTTATTTTTACACATTGTGCAGTGTTTATGTTCTAATTCAGTTATATTTTTACGAATACGTTCATTAAAATATGTGCAACTAAAAATTTGAAACGATTAAAATCATGTTTTATCGTACCGAATGATTTTCATAACATAACCTCGCTTCGTTTGTTTCAGTTCGTTGAAGTTACAGAAGAGGCTTGCGGCCTCTGTTATGCTATGTGGCCGAAAAAAGGTCTGGTTGGATCCTAACGAAATTAATGAGATTGCAAATACAAATTCCCGTAAGTTGAATATTTTCTGCATAATTTCCTCGGCTGCATATGTACACTTTCGTTTCTCGTATCGTATATACAAGTTTCGTGTTTTTTCAGGTCAAAGTATCAGAAAGCTGATTAAAGATGGTCTCATCATTAAGAAGCCTGTGGCCGTTCATTCCAGAGCCCGTGTCCGTAAAAATACCGAAGCCAGACGGAAAGGACGTCATTGCGGCTTTGGTAAAAGGAAGGGTACAGCGAATGCACGAACACCACAAAAGGTAAAAACGAGTATTCTATATGTAAACCGATTTCTCTGATTTCGTGGAAGGATACAAGATGATAAACGTTCTACATTCTTTATAGGACTTGTGGATCCAGAGAATGCGTGTTCTGCGTCGTTTACTTAAGAAATACCGTGAAACAAAGAAGATCGACAGACATCTGTACCATTCCCTATACATGAAGGCTAAGGGTAACGTGTTCAAGAACAAGAGAGTTCTCATGGAATTCATTCATAAAAAGAAGGCTGAGAAGGCGAGAGCAGAGATGCTTTCCGATCAAGCTGAGGCTCGCCGTACGAAGGTCAGAGAGGCGCGTAAACGCAGAGCAGAACGAATTGCTACCAAGAAACAGGAATTGCTGCAGTCGTATCAACGCGAGGACGAAGCAGCGGCAGCGCAGAAGAAGTGATTTGTGTATCGTTCAGATTATTGTATAAATAAAATATAAAAAACTATCTTTTCTCATCTTTTTACTACAGCTGAACACATTAGCTGCCTGAAGCCCAACTACTTTTAATAACTTGAACGTTTATTTTTGTTGAGAAAAAGAAATCTGTCATCTAGTAATTTTAAAAAACCGTGCAAAATGAAAATGTTTGCTTTACTCGTTTGGAGATCCAAAGTGTTTACACTTATAACTAGTTTCGTGTCAGTACCTGTAGATGGAGCATTGTTGCATTTTAGGTTATAGTCGCTAAAGTACGTATGTGAAGATAACTCTGCGATATAGCGAGAAAATTGAGTGGCTGCCAATGAATTGTATACCAGTGAACTAAAATTACTCTTCTACGTATAATTTCTTAGCAAATACATAAAAATCAATCAAGATCGAAGGTGTATGGTTTACACGTGAAGTATTCGAATTAAATATGTAATGTTTAATTACAGTTTTAATTGAGCATGAGGAACACGTGAGAGGTTAGAAAAATAATTTAAAATTTGTAGGATACGTGAGAAAGCTAACTAAAAATATTTACACGAAGAACTTGTGTGATTCAGGAGAAACAACATTCTTTAATCAAATTCTTCTTTAACGTTGAAACATGTGATATGTCCACATATTTATTTTGTCTTAAAAATGGGTCTTTGCGAGTTGCACTTTCTTCTTATTATACTCTAAGTGAATTCCTGTTATTGTCGCAAACGGTACGCATACTGTTCACGTCATAAAGTAATAATTTCTTTAACCTTCAAAATTTGTTAGCGTTGCATCATGTTTGTTCGTGATTGCATAAAAGCGAGAAATGTCGAAATGATTTTCATCGTAGTCGATTGTCCTATTACAACCGGACATTATCCGATTAAATCCAACATCATAAAAATATCGTGACACGTAACAATAAGTTACACGAATGTGTAATAAGTGGAAGGAATATTTTCTACTGCAAAGTTGTTTGGGAGTTTCACAGCTGGACTATTCATCGCTACTTGGTTAGAGGTGACATAACCTTTCTATACCAATTTCAGGGCGCATGCGTGCAGAAATTTATGTTTCTCGAGTATAGCTGAAAAAATTGACAATCGAGGGCGCATGATAGATGTATTGCATATTTTAAATATTGCCGCGTTTTCCAGTGTTTTGCAATTGTTCGTGTTCAGTACCTTTTTACTGTTTCATTCAGTGAATTGTAAAAAGTGATGGATATATTGCAAGTGTTGTCTAAGTCTAAAACGAGCCGATCATACCGGTTCGAATGTTGTGTTCAGGATTTCTTGATTGAGGAATACAAATGTCAAAAATATTCGGATAAGTTTTGCCTCTGGTCCAGTGATGAGATGCGAGACAAATTTTTACAAATTTGAATCAAATTGGGTAACTTGATATGATTTTGCATAATTTTGTAAAATTTGCGATGATTTGTGAATACATGTTATACGTTCGTTTTTCACAATCAAGTCAGAAGAAATTTTGCAGAATTATTAATTTTATCCGAACCACAGACTAGGTCTTGTGTCCGAATTTTACTAATGCAAAATCATGCAAAATTCGTCGTGCTTGCGCATGAGCGAAAACATCCGTTCCTCAACACTGGATTTGCGCTCTACGTATTCTAAGTCCGTTCCTAAACGAATGTGAGTCCCGACAGCGATGATGGATCAGGAAAAATGTGTTCGTAAACAATGAATATCTCAATTTCATGTCAGAATTTGTTTATTCTGATTTATTCCCCTTTAGTCAAATTGTTTGTCCGATTATTTAATCTATGTTAGATCCAATTATATTCGTTGTAGGATAATTTTACCAGTAGCCAGCCATCTTAAACATTGTTATTGTTACGATTTTGTAAAATGTTTTATACGGGGACATGTGTGAAGATGTACAATGAAAGGTGGGAATAGATTGATAAATAAAATAAGAATTTATTTTTAATATTTATTGTTAAACAATTTATTTTTCGGAATACTGGCTACTGTATAGGGGTTGAAATAAGGCAAATTTACCCTATGTTAAATGTACGCGATATGTTTTAATATCGTTGATTAAAAATAATAAATAATAATTTATTGGTATTGTTTTTTTTAAATGATGTAATGACAATTTAATAATGTGAAATAATTTTATTTTAGTTAACGGAAAGCAATCAGTCCAAGTCCTGTACACGTTCTAGAGCCAGGCATCTTCGTCGAAAACGATTACACGATGCCCGCAGGGCTGAGAAGCAACAAGATTGTTTGTTTAATGGATTAGAAGTTGAATCTTATCGTGAAAATTCATTGTCTGTTAATGGAACAGTCGGTAATCGAGAAATTACTGTCGATAAGGATACAGAAAATGTACAAACGACAACTAAGTCCAAAGCACACAAATTGAAAAAGAAGAATGAAGATACATTGGGAACGTATAGTAGTTATTTCCATATATCGCCCATTGAGCCAATTTTGAAGTGTATTAGATCAGGGTATGGCGATCCTCTGAGGATCTACAACAATTTAGAGAATTTATCAGACTCAGAGCTAGACATCTGTGAATCAGCTTCCCAGGGTGAAATTTCTAAAGAATATGCATTACAAATAGTTAAACAGCTGAAATCAGTTTATAAAAAATCTACCACAGAAGATAGTGTTAAATCTACCATTATCTGGAGTATGATAGGTAACAGTCATATTTAGTGTTTACATACAATATCACATTGTATTCTAAATACTGAATTAAATAAGAAAGTTTTATCTCCTATTTTGCAGCTACTTTTGAAGCTGTTAGATCGAATGCACTATATAATACAATGAATATCACAAAGAAATCGAGAGAGGAGGTGAAGAACGATCGGGCAGCGAAAAAGGCAGCCAAGGCGCTTGCCAAAGCGAAAGCGAAAACCGATAAGGTACCGACTAAAGAAAGCTTTAGCACTAAACCTGTATCCGCTGATAGTACTACCGATAAACAGACTGTTGAAACATCAAAAATTGTACCCTGCGACAATGTCCAGAACACGACACCCACAACTCATATAACTTCTAGTACAAACACGGAAAGTACATCGATAGAAGTTACCGCGGAGGGGAAAAGCAAAGCGGAATTACGTGCTGAGAGGAGAGCGAAACAGGAGGCGCAACGAGCAGCCAAACAACAACAGGAGAAAATTCAAGTCAAGACTAAACAAACCGAAGAAACTAAGGCGCGCGTAGTGCAACAGACTGCGGCTCCAATCGAATCTGCGAAAAAACCTGCGTCGCCCAGGAAAACTATTCCGAAAGAAACTTCTCACGAAATCAGTCTTTTTAAGCACTTGTACCACGAAAGAGAACAAGCGGCTGTCGATGGTCTCTCGGTGAATTCGCCCATACACCCAGCAATAGTCAGATTAGGTGCACAGTATGCACAAAAGGTGATAGTAGGCAGCAACGCAAGATGCGTCGCATTGTTGGCCGCTGTGAAACAACTTATCCTGGATTTCGAGCGGCCCTCGCAGGCTGACTTTATCAGAGGCCTCGAGGCGAGTCTGATAGAATCGATGGCTTACTTGCATCACTGTCGACCATCCGCTGTTTCTATGCAGAATGCGCTCAGGCATCTGATGAGACAAATGACACAGCTGCCTTCTGCGTTATCCGATGCAGATGTAAGTAGAAATATTCGACACTTCATCTGAAATATACCGACGGAGGTATATCCCATAGAAGTGGTGCTCTGTAGTAGAAATTTGAATATCCTGTTTCATAAGACTCCGGTTTTGAAAATACAATTGTATCTTCCAGGCAAAAAGTAAATTGCGTAATGTGATAGATACTTATATACGAGAACAGATACAGCTCGCCGACGATGCGATATCGTTAACTATTCAGCGAAAAGTGTCCAACGGGGATGTAATCTTAACGTATGGATAGTAAGTGCCTATACATGTGCAAAAAGACATTACACATATCACCTGAAATAGGCTACCTGTCTGGACGGCCAGTTTCACGTGCTTCATCCCTGCATAACATTGTGATATTCGCAACATAATCAATATTGCTTTTAGCTCATCCTTGATCCATAAAATCCTGTTAGACGCGCACACAGCGGAGAAACAGTTCCGTGTTATAGTCGTGGATGGAAGGCCTTGGTTAGAAGGAAAGGAACAGCTCAGGCGTCTATCAAAGCACGGCATCGAGTGCTCCTATGTCTTAATCAGTGCTTTGAGCTACGTAATGCCAGAAGTAAGTGCTCAAATACACTTTCCTTTGTCACAAATTTGAAAATGATTTATTTATCTACTGTTGCCACTAAACAGGTGAGCAAAGTCTTCCTGGGCGCACATGCGATATTGGCCAACGGCGCTGTCATGTCGAGGGCTGGCTCCGCGCAAGTTGCTTTAATGGCGAGAGCCTTTAATGTACCTGTGCTGGTGGCGTGCGAAACCCACAAATCCCATGAACGTGTACAGACGGATTCTATCGTTTACAACGAACTAGGTAAACACTACAAACAACTGTAAAAACAATTAAGTTGTATTATATGGATCTTCTGGAATTCCTGTAACAATATGTAATGTTTAAGGTAACGCGGATGAACTCGCGCAAGGATGCGGCTCCAAGAAATGCCAGCTAACCAACTGGAAGACTAGAAAGTTCTTGAATCTTTTAAATATCATGTACGATGTTACACCAGCTGATCTGGTTACGGCTGTTGTTACGGAATTAGCGATTTTACCGTGCACCAGTGTTCCTGTGATTTTACGAATCAAGCCGTCTGAGATTTAACTTTCCGCGATCATTATTATATGTAGAATATAAAATTAAATGTTTCATAATGGAATATTTTGAACACTAATAAGATGCGAGGCCTTCGGTTCATTTGAAGCGGTCCTACAGTTTCTTCTTTTTAGATTGTTTTAGCGATTCCATCCCAAACGTTTGCAACAGTTGTATCAGATTCATATAAACCCAGAAGAGAAGAAATTAAATGTTCGTATCCTGTTTGTTTTTGGAAGTATTTGTTTATAACACATTCGCATTTTTTATTTACGTTCTAGAAGGAAAAAATACATGTACTGTTATCTATTGCGTTATGTATTTCAAAATAAACTATATAAAAGTAATGCGTGAAAACCATTTGCACTATCATTAACTTACGTGTGCAAAACCCTGTTATAAGTATACGGTATTATTGAGAAGATAAGAAAGAATTCATTTCGATACAAAATTGGCTCTCTAGCGATACACGTTACATTGTTGCGTGATGTTCGACAGAAGATGAAGACGTAACCATTTCATTGCGTTTCTGCTTATATTGAGTTAGGTTAGAACGATATATAAAAGTCTTTGTCTTACTTAAATAAATAATGTGACTCTTGTGCTTTACTATCTGTTAGATGTAAAACATGATAGAATGTACAAATGCATAGTGTTTATATATTTTTGAGGTTATAAAAAAGTGTATTAAAATAAAATCGTGTTTACCAATATTGTTATAAGGTAAAGACCGGTGCATTTACTAACCAAGAAAAATATAACCTTTAATTGACTCCAGTCCGCATCTTCATGTTTTGTCCAAGTTTTTCGCGCTGATTTGCGCCCAATCAGCGAATAATTGTGAAAAAAGATGAACAAATTGTTTGTCCGTAAAGCATTTATTCAAACATGTCTCAGTAAATCATCGTTGTATTCAACAAAACCAGATATTCATGAAATAATTGCTACTCAGCTGCAGTTAGATCATGACACCGTCAAAAATGTTTATCAAAGGAAACATGATATTAATGCTCAAGTATCAGAGAAGCAAATCGTCCAAAACTGCTGGACTCTTAAGGTATAATTGATTTTTTATTGTACGAAATTTGGTATTACATACTTTCATCATGTTAATAATTTTTCTTATTTGTCTTTATTAGAAGTTGATGGTGGATATGCAGAATACGAGATCCTTGATGGAGTGCTTGAGGCTCGAGCCTAAAATTTTGACTAATAGAATCCTGCTTCTCGAAGAAATGGGGTCCAAAACCATAACTTTAGATGACATTTCTTGGTACAGTTCCCTCTCTTAAATTTCTCTAACATCCGATATTTGTGATTGTATGGCGCATTGCATGCTTACAAGTTACTCATCCTTTATTCCAGGTTTCCCGGTTCAATGCGTAAAAGAATAAATGCCTTTAAAAAACGACACAAAATCCCAATGGATCAGGACATAGTAAAAAACATGTTTAACAGCATTGGAATATCCGAACTGCCGAATATGCGAAAATTATCTGGTAGTGCGCATACAGCGGATTATTACTTGCTTTCTATGACTTATTACAAGACGTGTTATCTTAAATTATTTCACAAACCTCTTCTGAGGTCTCATTTGTTCAAGTATCAAAGCTTCAGGCAGCTCGCAGAGTTGATCGATATTTTTGAAACTAAATTAAAGGTTGACAAAAAATTTGTGAGTACAATCTCTTTGCACGAGCAAGTAATGCAAAGCGATACCAGATTAATCGAATTTGTTTTGCAGTTAAACAGGTACTATTTTGTGTTGGACTTGAATCCAGCTGATATAAATAATTTCTTAAACGAATTCAAGGACGTAAAAATAGCAGGGCTAGAGATCACTGAGGTAGTGAGAAAGTATCCGCGTATTTTGCAGTGTGATATACCCAATACCAAGGACGTGTTGGATCTCCTGAACCAATACAATATACAGAATAATACTCTTCATTCCAATTTGCCAATTTTGAGAATGAAGAAAACAACGTTCATGGAAAGATACAAAACAGTATCAACCCATCCTGAATTTGAGGTGTGGTTGAAACACTCGAGGATGTTGTACTTGCTCATTGCACATAAGCTAACCATGGATCGGGTTGATATTCTCCGGGTTATGAACCGCCTGGGAATGGCTTCCTTCCATGCAATGTATTGTTCAAGAAATCGCTTCTATAGGTCAGAACAACTACATTACCATGAGAGTGTGCTCGCTATCGATTCCTGGCAATTTCCCTTCGTTTAGATTAATTAAAGTTGTCTGTTTAGGGTTCATACACCTTCGAGATACCCTCGGGTAGCCAGGAAGAAGTATTTGAAGTATTTATTCGAGGAAAATTTTAATAAGAACGGGCAGGTATTAGTCGATTACATCACAAGGCACCCTCACTGGAAAAGCATACCGTTCTCTGCTATATACAAAATGATGATCTACTTGAAGAGAAATTACTCGGAGGAAGATGTAATTTCAAACATTCATCTCATACTATATCCACTGTAAGTTCACGCGCACGCTTGAACACGTTCAAGTTACGTATGGCAAGTTGTACGAAGCTGATCAAAATACGAAGTAATTTTATTGCAATCATTAAGCAATTCATTCAACCCCTTATCGAGAAGCGTTACCAATTCTGCTGTTATTGCAGGCACGCGGTCAGCAGGATGCTCGAAATAGTGAACGAACAATACAATTCGGAGAAAGGGTTCAATGATAGGCAACGCCTCGCATTGTGTTTGTATATGTTAGAAAAAGCTTATCATTTCTCTGGCGATGCCGTATGGAAAATAATGCACACCGAGGACGACTTAGGTTTTAACTTAAGCGATTTCGAGAATCTGGAGGAGATCGATCATGAGAATTTAGATGAAACTTATCCTGCACATTCAGAGAATTGTACGGATAGTGTTGATGCAATTGATAAACAGTTCGTTCCATGTTTAACCGAGTCGTGATTAGTACAATTGCGGATAAAACATGTGATACTCTTGTGAATAAAAATGCTCCCTAAAAATGTAGATGGCAGTCGTTTTGTTTGGATCGAATCAATTTTTGTCGATTTATTCAAAATCATGTTCGTACACAAATGAAATATCGATGTACCAGATTTCTTGAGAAGGCATTTCGTTATTACATAATTTCATAATTTATTCTGGATTGTATTCAGACTAAGAAATAAAAATGGGACGATATGCAAACACATGATATATTTTTTTTTTAACAAACGTCGCACGCACAATACGCTTTTTAATATACAATAATATCACCATAAGATACGTATAACATTAGAGGCTGCCGCCACGTTTCGATTTCACACGTCAATATTCGTTTTTTTCGTCGAGATACGAAACGGAAGACGCGAATACAGCCACACTCATCCGATAAGAACACATATACACGTTAAGCTACATTTGTCAAGGCACTTGGAATGCTCCAATTCGTTTAACACGTTCTAGTCATTATAAAAACGCTACAAAAACTCTTAACCGAAACTTATATAATTCGAATCGCTTCCAGAAGAAACCTGTGCCAATTTTCTCGAAGTACAAACTCTTGAACAGATCGGGAAAAGCCTTAAGAAAACGATCCCCCCCTAGTTCGACTCGTTAAAAATTGGAAAATAAATATACATCTAACGTAACGCGGTTTAATTTACAAATACTAAAGAGAAAAGATGAGAAGAGTTAAGTTGAAACACGAATCCTACTCCTACGATCCAAGGAGGATCTGTATCGATACGAAAACTATAATTGGTATAAAGCTGTATGTCTTTCGAGGGCCTGTGCTTGCGAGGCAGACCCGACCCCGTGCTTATCTACGAAAATCAACTGCAAATCGGAACACTTTATACAGTATATTCACTTTATCTTTCTCAAGATTGGAACATCTCGCGAGGTTTCTACGTCTTCGTGATGAAAAGTGAGCAGCTACGGTTTTGTCATTATAAGATTATAAAAATATCTGTCTAAAAACATTCTCATTGTTTTAACGAAGTACGGTAAAACAGTCATTTTTAGCGGTCTGCAAACCTCACGAGACATTCCAACATTGCGAGATAAAGGCAATAGCTTTTATACAAAACTCGACATTATCCACACGGACCAGAACGACCAGTGATAGACTGCGGATCTATCTGCAAAATTGTCAAAGTCAAAGTAGTACGAAAGAGAGGTTCAATGAAAGTATGTCTCCTCTTCAAACAATTTGAATAAGCCGAGAAGGATAGTCCGCAGTCTAGTGACCAGGTTCCGAGGTGTTGAAGAGGCTCGGCTCGGCTAGAACGAGTCTAGAGCGTAGGTTTCGAGTCAGTTCAGAAAAGGAGGCAGCTGCACATAGTTTTGTTGGCTAGCCGGCTCACTCTTCACCATCACTTGGTCCTTGAGTCCTTGACGGGCTTGCGGCGAGTGCATGCCGTAGTCTTGTTTCTGGTCCTGTTGCGGCTGTTGTTGCTGCTGTTGTTGCGTGTAGTCGGGCTGCTCGTGCTGATACTTGTCCGCGGGACTCAGTCCGCTCACGTAGTCCAACTGCTTGTTCTGTTGATGATCCTCCTCGGACATAGAGTTGGCCAGGTGCGTGGGCGGTGAGTGCGCGGTCACCATCGTTTGGTAATCGTTGCGTGTCAACGGGGGCGGAGGACTGTTCCCGGCGTTCATGTAGTCCTGATGCACCCGCATCGCGTTCCCGGACGGCGCCGAGAACAACGAGGTGTCGTGCTGCGGCAGCATGGTCGCGTACGGGTACGCGGACCCATTATTGCTCGGTCCACCGAACGACGTCGAGTACGGCGAATTCGAGGGACTCAGCAGGTTCAAATGGGGCGCCAGGTCGTAAGCTGGCGTGTACGTCCAGGCGTCCGGTGGAGCCGTCGCCGTTGTCGGCGAGGCGAACGGGTTCAAGCTGTTGTTCAGCGAGGTGAATGATCCTGCAAACAAAACATATATTATTAGCCAGGCGTTTCGTAAAAGGATTTTGGTAACTTTAACCCTTAGCGCTCGATTGGTGACTTTGCATGACGCCACTAAAAATTGCTGCACCACTATTCAAAATGTTTCCATTTAAACGAAATTTAACCCTCGGACAAACCTCAGGGTAAAAATTCACCCATTCAATATTTTCACATGTTGTCAAATTATTCATCCTTTTATGTCCACGTCGTGGGATGTATTTTTTAAAAACGTGACGCTATAAACGAAGCATAATGTGTCGATTTAACGTATAATATAAAAACGAGTGAATTGTTACCTAGTCTCTTTTACGCAGCTATTTTGGAGGAGCATACGAGAGTTAAGAAAGCAGAGGGAATGGAAATATTCTATGTCGGAAGAAACGTCTAATTTTTTAGTTAAAATTGTTCCGAATGTAACGGTTGAATAAATTACTTTTATTTTACGGGATTTTCGAGGCTACTGACGACGAAACATCGATCGAATATTTCTGGGTGATTTATATGTGCATTTCGTCGAATTACCTGATAAGCCCGGACTACCCGACCCAGCAGCCATGTATCCGGCGGTCTTGCGCGGCGGTTCCCTCTTCCGCCATTTTGCACGACGATTCTGGAACCAAACTTGAACCCTGGACTCCGAGAGCGCGAGTTTCACGGCGAGTTCCTCGCGAGCGAACACGTCCGGATACGGTGCTCGTTCGAACGCCTTTTCCAGTTCGTCCAGCTGGTACGCCGTGAACGTGGTTCTATAATGAATTGCATTGGAAATTTAAGACATACATATAAAACCACGAAGGGACTGCGACATTCAATCGGAGGGATTTCGACGTAAACGTACCTGGTCTTCTTCTTCTTGGTTCCACTGTTATCGGTCTTCTTCTTCGAGTCTTTCTTAGCTGGCTGTGCCTCGCTGCTCACTGCAAACCGAATTGTAAACATGAGTCACCTTCGTTTTACGGAAGATTGGAATCAGAAGCAATTTCTCTAACAATTGTAACACGAGTCGAAGCACAAGAAATAGGAGTCAAATGGAAACGTCTGTCCGAATAATTTAGAAATTCGTAAATCTTAAAATCCACGGTCTACTTCAAAGAACCGAAAACTTTCACGTTCGAGGCTGTAACTCTGGAAATCCGACTTCTCGTTCGACGGTTAGCTAAACGAACGTTCACCAACCTGGTGCGAGGGCGTTCATTGGATCCTCCGGCTTCCTCTTGAGCGGGTTGCCCAGCTGAAGGCCCTGCTGCAGCGTGGTAGACGTTGGCGTCGCAGCGCTCGACGTCGAAGTGGTGACGTCTTGCGTCTGAGGGAGCGGCGCGTACATCCCGGCGAGCTCGAGTTCCTTCAGCTCCTTCTGCTGTTGTTGCTGCTGCAAATGATGATGCGAGGCTTGATGATGCGGCGGAGGACTGTTCGAGGAGTCCAGTTTGTGAAGGTGGCCGCCGGTCGGCATGAGATCACCGCCGTGGTGGCCACCGTGCAGGCCCAGCATCACCTGGATGCTGTGGACACCTGTGCCACCTCTGCCACCGAAGTCGGAGAAGATCGGGTCGTCGAAAGGCCCTCCGTCCATGGCGTCGAAGAACTTCAAAGGAAACGGATCCAGAAGGGGACGGACAACTCGGGTCTCGTTCGCACGATCACTCGGTGGTAGCGTTCTCCGTTCGAGTTCGGACAGACACTCGAGGTCAGGAAAACTAGTCACAGAATCAGACACGAACCATCCACTTCCTCGGAGCCTCGAAAAGTCACACTTCCCCGCTGTGAGATCGGTTTCCGTACGGTGGTTTCCTCTCGGACCGGTTGTTCGGCGCGGCGTTCTCCGGACGTCTTGCGCGGAGCTAAGATCCGCGACCGTTCCGCGGCAATTATGCAAAAAAGCACGCGTGTACTGGTGATCGCGTTAGCGGCACCGGTAATGGAATCCGGACCAATTGCGATCAATTGTTGCCCGGGTTATGATTAATTTTGATTAGTTTTAACCGGAGTTAACTAAGCGACCGGCGCGGCGTTTGCGAACATTGGCCCCGGGACGAGAAGAGACGACGGAACGAGCAGAGCCGAGCGGAGCGTGGAGCGGTGTCGAGCGGGCTGGTGTTTCAGGCGTTCACAGGGAAAACACCAGGACCTTGGAGGACGGTGTGCCGCGGAATGGATCGTGTGGTCCCGGGACGTGGTTTCTATTGACCGGGCTGCGTGTTCGATCGTGAAGAGCGGCCTATCCTCGCGCCACCGACGATCTCCTCTGACTCTGGCTAATCAACCGACACTCACACACGCTTATATTTTCAACGGGTTGCCGGCCAGGCCGCCCCCACACATGGAAGCCAGCCAATCCTGTGGCAACTGGCCGCCTCGACGCGATCTACGAGAGGACGGCCGTTTTATGCGGGCGCGGTGCGCGCTCTCTGCCTCGTTTTCTTCCTCTTTCTTTCTCTTTCTCGCCCTTTCCAAGCCCGTATCCTCCCTCTCGTCCTTTTTTTCCCTATTCCACTCTTTCCGAGCCCCGCTCCCTTGTTCCCTTGCTCCCTTGCTCCCTCGCTTTCTTCGTCTCCCCGTCTCTCTTTTCCCTGTTTTCGGCGTCGTGCCCGCTCCCCGCGACAGAGAGAAACAGACGATCCGAGTTTTGTCATCGATGCGACCGCCCCCGGCACACCGGAGAACGCCATGAAGATCCGCGACGCGTCGGGACGCCGCACCGTGACGCCGTGGAGGGGCGTGTGGGAACCGGACCGACCATCCTCGGCTCCATCGAGCTCGCCTCCTTCCCATCGCTATGGGAAAATTGCCGATGCACCCGAGTTGCACGATGGATCCGCGACTTTCGCAACCCTTCGACCTTCCCGCGGTTCTCGGAACCAGCCTGCTCGCGAAGACTGCTCCAGCCTCTTCGTTCCTTCACCATTTCCGACCCTTTACTCCGAACCAGAGCTTTTTCCACGAGTACCAACACACGTGGCCACCGTTCAAATCACCGCGTTCAAAGTACAGCCTGACTCGAGTTCACTGCCTATGTATAGCACATTCTCGCGACGAATGCTATGTTTCAAGCCACGTTCTACTCTCCGAGTGGATTCTCGGATAACGACCCAGTCACAGTCTCTTTAGAACGTTCGTACCTGAAACTCGCACACATTCGGCAATTCTTCTGGGAAGCAGGAATGCATCGACAGCACGCTTGGGTAATTCTTATAGCTAGCAGTGAAAGGGTGAACGATACGAACATCTACTCGATTCCTCTGCACCCTCCAGCCGCTCCAGAGCATAATCCTCACCAGCACACGAAAACTGTTCACCAAGCACTCTGTTCCAGTTCGAAACGTTCGAAGATCGAATCTTGTCGGAGAAAGATCACCGATCGTCGCGGTATCCAGAAGTCCTTGAACCCCCGACCTCCGAGCGATCCCTGGATCCGCGGGATCGCACGGTGCACGATCCACGCCGATACTCCTCGGCACTGGACAGCGATCCTTTCGGGACCGAAAGGATTATCCTGTTCCATGGACACTGGTTATCCTTCGAGCACTCGGTCCGCGAACCACTCGGGATTTTCTCGGGGATCGATCCACCGGGATCAGCCGGCGCCGCGTCGGATCACGCTCGCCGATCGATCCCCGTGGATCCGCGACGGATCGACGCGAAGGACGGCAAAGGTAAGGGTACCTACACTTTCCAAGAGATCCATGTCCGTTGACCGGCAGCGTGGCACTGAGCTCTTAAGCGCAGGCTCAATGAAACCAGCAATCGCCAGGAATTGCCTCGAATTGGCCCAATCAAACTACCCCCATTCCGTGTGTACACGCGTATATTAACTGCTAATTTCATCGGCGGTAATTAGCGCGCGCGGCTGTCACGGCGCGCTGATTTAATTGCGGCTCGCGGACTCTTTCCCTCCTCGCCCCCTCCTCGGCCGTCTTTTCCGCTGCGACCCGGCCTCCTGGGGACCGAGGACGATCGGACAACCGGTGGCCACCGGTTCCCGCGGCTTTCCGCCTCGTTGCGTCCGTTAATCGCTTTGTTTACGGCTCGTCGGAATCGAGTGACATCGACCGGCTCGCTGAAAAACGCGTCGGACAACATCTCTGCCGGACCAACCGATCGGAGACTTCATCTTGGAACCCTTCGACTTCGTGGTGTCCAAGGGTAAAAGATCGGAACAAACGTTCTGTTTTATTTTGAAGAAGCGGGTAATTTTGATCCACTGTCATTGGGAAACAGGAATTGACAGGTTATCTGAAAGACGGCGACAAGTTGTCATAGATAATGGAAATTATATCATTGAATGATATTAAACATAAATTTTTATTTTATACTTTCCCTACAACCTAATATATTGGACTAGAATTGTTCTTGTTATGTTCGCGCTTGTTACATCGTGTAAATGTTACATTATATTTGGTGTTAGCGCTATTTCCATCGTTGATTCGCTAACCTCATCGACGATGGGTACACGAGAATCAATTACTATGCATTCATTTAGGGAGGACTGTGGGTAAAAATGGCGATGGAAGCTTGGAAGTAGAGATTGGATCAAGTATACCACAAGCAAAATCTTCGAATTATTATTCTCTCTGTATGCATCGTGATAATAATGTTACGACGACGCGAGACGAAGTTGCCTTCCCCTGTGATATCCTGAAGATACCGCAGAGATCGAGTGTCAGATCGATATTGCGGTATCCGGACAACGAGGTTGTTGACAAGAAGAAGAGAGTTATTATTCGTAACAATAACGTTGTGTGTTGCTTCAGTTCGGTGTTCAATTCGAACTGGTTTGATCGAACCAGTGCGCTGAAATCATTAAAAGTTCGTTAACCAGATATTATCGTAATCATTTTCTTTCTTCTTTGGATAATATCTCGTTAACTATTGGGTTTAGAACATACGAAGGTCAACACTCTATACTCCGAATTTCATACTTCATCGATCCAAGGTATAAGAAAATTGACATTCTCTTAAAGAAATGAAGGTGATCTTGAAATCATTTCTATGCCTCCATCCACGCAGAAAATGTTTGTGTCGCAACATGCCCCCCTCTATACCGTGTAAGTTTCGTATATAATATGTTTTCATATTATTACAAATAACGAAAACATTCAAAGTGGACACAGTTATCGCCCCACCCTGTACAAGGGAACCGCGAGTGGCTTCTTCGCACGTGTCCGGGCACAAGATCATCCTCAACATTTCAGAGGAAGATTGCGTCAACTCGCGAGTTGTGAACGATGGTGGCTTCGACCTAGGTCAAGGTATCGCCTCGTCCGTGGTCTACGGGACTGTAGCGTCCAGACCGCTCCGTTTCGAGGATCTTAACGATCCCTGAGCGATCGATTGGGTCGAGGGCGGGCGGATGCGGGCAAGCCGCAGGACATCCGCGGGTACAGGAGCCGGTCGACGCCGCGAGGACGTCGGCCGAGCGCAAGAGCGAGAAGTCGGCAACTTAACTGGCCTAAATGGGTTTAACTCGATGTGATTTTGCTGGCGAACCACTAAATTGAACGAATACGAACTAAACTGAACTCAACTAAGCTAATCATATCACATTACTAGCGTTATTAGCCGAGAGACGATATAAGTGAAGGCCCGGTGGTGCCGGGCTGCAGTAACGGGTCGCCTCCTGCGCTGACCCTCCGCAAGACTTTCCTTTCGACCCCGTGTTACCCTTCGACCCTTATCGAGGAAGCTGCATCGCGCTCGCGGTCCTTCTCCGCGCCGCTGCGTTCAGTATCGCTCGCGTGCGTTCGATATCTCTTTCACGGTGACAGCTCTCGAAAGGGCCGGCCAGCTTTCTTCTACGGCTCCGACACGGCGGAGCGTTCTTCGGGAAACGGAGGAAGGACACGTGGTTCCGGAGACGACGACGCCCGATCGTGTCCGAAGTGACGCTCCGACGACCAACAGGAAGCACGTGGCCCAGAAAGTGACTACTCGCGCGGGAAACTCGAATCCAGACGATTGTGTGCATCCTGGCCGAGAGGCTGACGCGGTTTCGTTCAGTGAACGTGTTCTCTTCTTTTTTGCCACGCCGATCATGTTGTATAAACATTTTGCAGTAACTCGTGTAGACTGTGTAACGCGGAGAACGATTGTTTAGCAACGCGTAGTCGATGCGTTGCGAGTTTCACCGCTCTTCAACGATTGAAGACGTCCGTCTGTAAATTATTAGTGGACATCTAGTGGCTCTAGGTCTTCGTAGTGGTTCTCGCGTTGCGTTCCTCTAGCGTTGTATGTCCTCGATAAGAAATAATAAATCGCCTTTACGTTCTGTCCAGTTTTTCTGTTTACCATGCAGCGTCGATGCTGGTCGATTACTCAATTCATTCGACAGCCGAGCAGCGAACGTCGGACAATGCGAGCACGTTCGTCGCGCAGTATTTGAAAACTGTACCAGTGTTTCAGCCCCTCAGCATCTCGCGGATATCGTTTATCCGCGAGTCGAGTCCGCAAATCGGACTAACTGAGAGAAAGATTGCGTTCGTCGCCGAGTTCCTTCAAATTGGTCTTCAACGCGAATTGCGCAACGTTGCGCGAAGATCGTCCTTCGCGCGTCAGAGTCTATGAAACAAAGATGGCGGAAGGCGGCGAAGAAAGGGGAGGAGGTGATCGAGAGAGGAAAGAGAAGGCAGAATAATTATCCCCCACTGTTGTAGGGCCTGGTGGAGAGGGAACAGACCTGCAGGAAAGATAAGGACGAAGCGGACACGATAGCATCCGCTCCCACTACCTCGAAGAGCAGGATAGAAGGAGTTCCTGGGCTCCACCTACTCCCCTTCCGCGACCCCTGTTGTCCTTCGACGGTGAAAAACTCCGCTACCAATGCACTTACGTTTGTCTTACACGTGAACGGGGCTACCGTCAGCGTCTCCTTCCCCTCTCGCAGACACCTAAAGACAAACCTAAGGCCATAAGTGCGCTAGCGACGAATCTGTCGCATTAGGCGACGAAACTATCAAATGGTCGAGGTTTCGAGGCTTGCGTGTCTTCAAAGACTAGCATCTTCAATTTCGAAATATTATTTAACGCTAACAACGCTGCCGTTGGCGTCTTCTTCTCTTCCAGCTGAAACCTAAACAATAAAATCAGGATTCGTGGTCTCCGCGTCTTCAGAGACTAGCATCTTTCATTCCGAAATATTATTTAACGCTAACAAGACTACCTTGGGCGTCTTCTTCTCTTCCAGTTGAAACCTAAATAATAAAATCAGAATTCGATCTTGCGTACCTTCAAAGACTAACATCTCCCATTCCGAAATATTATTTAACGCTAACTTTTCTACGTTTGAAGTCTTCTTCTCTTCTAGCTGTCACCTAAACATCAAATTCAGGATTCGTGGTGTCCGCGTCTTCAGAGACTAGCATCTTCCATTCCGAAATATTATTTAAAGCTAACAACGCTACCTTTGGCGTTTTCTTCTCTTCTAGCTATCACGTAAACAATAAATTCAGGATTCGAGGCTTGTATCTTTTAAGACTAGCATCTTCCATTTCTAAATATATTTTTTAACGCTAACAACGCTGCCGTTGGCGTCTTCTTCTCTTCTAGCTGTCACGTAAACAACAAATTCAGGATTCGTGGTCTCCGCGTCTTCAGAGACTAGCATCTTCCATTTCGAAATAAAAAAAAATAAAAATCCTTTCACAGCTGGAAATCATTACTCCGTTTACTCCATACGCGGTAGGGTCTAAATTAATTTTTAAGAAAGACAATAGAATAATTAACGAACATATCTGACTAGAGAAGTGTGTCCCAACTGACCACGATTCATACCGACATTGTTAAACAGTTACTTTAAGAATAATTCCAGAGTCACTGGTATCGCGTATCAGTAGAAAAGAATTACGCGGAGACCGTGCAAAAACGTTTCGAGCAGTACTAGAATCTCGAACGACCGCTTCCCATTTTATTTTCGTCTCGCGATCCCGAACGAATTGTCGTGCGACTGTTTTTCCGGCTGACACTGGCTTCGCAGCAGCTATTATTTCTGTCGCGTGAGAAACGGAATTGCTAATTCGAGAAAACGTCGAATTGCTACTCGAACCGTGTAAGACTAATCTTGATCACGAAACGTGAAGATCGATGGGGATGGTCATTCTAGTATACTCCAGGAAAGATTCATGCTGCTTCATGTTTCGGAGTAATGTTCTCTTTTTATATCTTGCTTTACCAACGATCTAGTTTCTATTTTTCAACTGTAAACGTTAATTTTTTGATCGCGATGGAGAGATAAAGTCCGCATCGTGCAGAACTAACTCGATCCACTGCTGGAAGCTTCGAAAAGAACGAACGTCACTGGAGAAACAAATATAGATCGAGCAACGGAGTCAAGGGGTTCTCGGGTGGAGGGTTCTTAAGGGTTCCTTTCTTTTTGCACGCAAACGGTCTTCGTCTTTTTATCTTTTATCTCCGCTTTTTTCTGTTTCTTTCTTTTTTTTCTACGTCGTAGGTATGCCGACCGGATAGTATAGCCGTGTGCCCGCAGTGCACGCTAGCAGGGCCGACCAATTGAGCCTGTTAACGTCAATTGGACTGAATTAGTTCAATTGGACGTAATTGCGCGAAGGCGACGGGGAACCTCCGCTACACGTCGACCATGCTCGCGTTCCTCTCGCGACTAGCAAACCGGGTAGAGTCCAAGCGTCACCAAACGTAGGAAAATATTATTTCGGCTCGGATACGCGACGTTCAATTGCCCGATCAACAGAAAGAACGAGCTTCGTCGCTTTTAAATTAATCGAAATGCATCTTCCACATCTTAGAAACGTTCCGTCGTGTTCCGTTTGTTTTAACATCTGGACTTCATTTTGTTACCCTTCGTTCAACTTCATTTTTTTAATTCCACCCTCGTCCGTTGCTCGTTCCTCCAATTCTATCAAATGTACTTTACTGTCCAATCGATACGGTGAAAAAGAATTCAAAAGGAAAGTTGAATAACGACATCGGTTTCTCCCTTGAAAATGGAAGAACTTCGTACATTGATCTATCCGATCTTTTCACGAGGCCTTTTCTACTGGTACAATCGTCGCTGGACCACGGATTTTATGCATTTACGACAAAAACCACTGGATAAGGTGCAAACATCTTTATTCAATAAGAAAATACATTTTGTTCAACTTCAGTTTGTTACAATTAACTTGGACGATTTTTATTTTCCATGCAAATCTGCAGTCTACAGGTTTTGCACCCCGAATTCACCCTTTTGCAAATCAAATTCATTCTTCGTCGAATAAAGTATTTTTAAGTGAGTCTTTAAGTAATTCGAAATTTTATTTATTGCAAAGATGTACATCAAACACTTATTTAAAGACAATTACCAATTCGTCGACCTTGTAATGTATGAAAACTGTGCACATGTATATTCGTTGTAGCCATTTTGTATTTATTGAAGCACAGTGAAAATTGAGTCTTATGCTTTCCTCGCAATAATGACACCGTTCACGTGTGTCTAAATAAATACAATATAATTAAATCTAAATAAATAAATTTATAATATCCTTGATAAGAAAAATTTATTTGCAAAAGGGTGAATTTGGAGTGCGACACGTATATCAGGGGAAGAAAAATTCCAATAAAAGGCAAGGGTCTTGTTTTCGAAACGAATTGCTCTAGTCTCAGTGAATTAATTGTAAACATTCTTAATGGGAGAGACTGATTCGTAAAATGTTGAATCTGACTTGCAAAGGGGTGAATTTGGAGTACGAAACCTATATTACTGGAAGAAGAATTCCAATAAAATGCAATGAGGTCTGGTTTTTGGAACGAATTGCTCTGGTCCCAGTGAATTAATTGTAAACATTCTTAATGGGAGAAACTGATTCGCAAAACGTTGAATCTGACTTGCAAAGGGGTGCATTTGGAGTACGAAACCTATATTACTGGAAGAAGAATTCCAATAAAATGCAAGCGTCTGGTTTTCGGAACGAACTGGCCCGGCCCGAGTGAATTAATGTTAAACATTCTTAATGGGAAAGACTGATTCGTAAAACGTTGAATCTGACTTGCAAAGGGGTGAATTTGGAGTACGAAACCTATATTACTGGAAGAAGAATTCCAATAAAATGCAATAAGGGTCTGGTTTTCGGAACGAATTGGCCCGACCTTTGAATAGAGGGTTAAAAAAGCTGATTGGGCCCCGTATCGCTCCGAGAGGCGTCCACTTTTAATGGGGGTTTCGATGTTATCTTGAAGCTGTCACCCCCGGTAGCTGGTTTCGGAAGTATAACGATCGAAAGGTGGCGCGGAGACGCAATTATGACGGCGATACCTACGAATTAGCGTACCCACATGAGAGATTCCCCGACGGAGATCACAATAAACGTCTAGTTTCTCCCTGTTTCTTTCATCTGTCCCCTTCACCCCCATAGCCAAACGTCCCGCAGTCGATGCACGAGGCCGGCGTGAGACCTGGCGCGTATCGTCCGCATTAGTCACTTTATATCATGGTGGTATATTTCACGCATCAAAGCGTAGGAAGATGGGTGATGCCGAGAAGACTTATGGTTCCCGGCGAGGAAATAACTGCTGGCCGAACTGCACCCCACGAGCGGCACAATGAGGCCCTCCAAACAATTCTCTGCACACGTCTATTCAACGGTCGCGTCGCGTCGATGGCCTGGCTATGGGCTGGCTGACACAAGTGACTCCATTGTACCTCCGGGAAAGCGAATTTTCCGAATCCGAACCGAGCAACAGGTTGATTCGCGAAACGGTTCATCTCCTGTCGACGGAATTAGAATGGAAACTCGGAGCTCGGTGATTTCGTCGCGTGCGACACTCGCGGGAAGCTTTCGGGCGCAACAGGTGGTTTTGCGAGCACACCTGATCAGCAGATACTTTACGGAATTAACCATTTTACATATTGAAATAGTTTTGCGATCGAAAAGAATTGATAATAGATAGATGGTTTCGGCGCACAGGTTCGATCAATTATAAACTAAAATTCCAACTTGCAAATTTGTTATAAAACATGGAATTTTAGTTTATAATTGATCGAACCTGTGCGCCGAAACCATCTATCTATTATTAACCATTTTACACCTGGATTGCAGGAAACTGGAGTGAAATACAAATTTATTTTCTTTCTTAACAGTAAACCACTGCCGGTCAAATGACCGGATTTAGATTTTTACTTTACATTATTTTATATTACTTCATAGCATGGTTTCAAGATACTTTTAGGTGCAATTTTGAACAAGTTATTCGTTTCTAAAAGGTGTACGAATACTTTGTACACCCAGTGTACGTCGAGGTATTACATCGATATCATATATATCCATAAGATGAAATAATCATGTACAATATGCAATTGTTCTAGGTCGGAAGAAATGTTTAACTTTCAAGTAAAAATATAACAATATAGAAGTACTTTAATAGCATTTTTAAGTATTTGCTCATCACGGATCAGTCTCTGCGTTCAACGTTTGCAATCAGAGATGAATTCACAAGATTAAGATGTCGATTGACGTACGTAAAATATGATGAAGTTATTATAACGGATGGACGCGTCGAACGAGATTTTTCAATGGTTTCCCTGGCAAAACGCTTCGAAGTCGTCGCGCTTAATCGCCGTTGGCAATTAACGTTCAGCTTAATCGCGGTCCTGGATTCGGAGATCGTGATTCAAAGGAGAAAACGTAACGTCGCAGCCCGATGACGTCGCATCCTTATTAACCCGGCGCAGTCACATCCGTCGCCGCGTTCGTTCGTATTCACATATAGGGTGTTTCTCTCGATGATGCCTCATTTCTGAAATCACACCATAAAGATACCGTATCGCGACACGATCTACGTATAATCCTATCTGTAAGCTCTACCTTTCACCCATTTTTTCAGCCCAGTCGCACAACTGTACAAAATTTATAAATAATCTTTTCATCTTTTAACAATCTTTTTACCTAGCTCTCCAAAATCTGCGGAATTGATACGTAATAAATGTTGCCTCATTTTCTCTATCTTTGCATTCTATATTTTCTTTTTTATCGATCGTAATTTGGCTCAACAAAGAATAATTATGTTATGGTTCCATTAAATTGTTCGAACATTTTTGACAATTTATTCGAACACAGTTCGATCGATAGAAAAGAAAATTGATCATGGATGGCGAAATAAATAAAGCACACACTGGTTTTTTTGCGTCGATGTCGAGACAGTTTGAATTTGATGCTGTAAGAATTCTAAAGGACTGGTCAAACACGAGGAAGTCAATTGCTAAGATAATTAAGCACAAATTATTCTTATTAATATGTAGATCACGTAATTTAATTCCAAACTTCATCAGAAACAATGTAATAAAGAATTTCAATTGTTGAATTTGCAACAATTTGATCGAACCATTGCGCCGATAACATCATTATTCTTTGTTTGCATTCTATCTTTTAATCATTCTTCCATCCAGGTCGCGAACATGTTCTACAGATTTCGCACTGTAACTTCACTCTTTTCCAAATCAAATTCAAGCTCTTACAAATAAAGTAATTTTAAGTAAATTTTTCCAAAAAATTTTAAGTATCAAACTGTTTAGAATAATAAAAATAATATACGCTCACAACGCAAAGATTCGATCAATAGTACAAACAAACCAAATTTGCAAAAATTAAACTCTCAACGTTTCGATCCGGATTTGGATCATTCTCAAGAGAAATTGCGTCTGAAAATAAATACTAAAGTAATATAGTAGGTATTTAACAAAGAAAAACTAAAACACTGCGCTGCGAACATATATTATTTTTATTAAATATTTACGATCGAGAAATGACAAAACAATTGTTTAGAATAATGTTTCCTGGGGTCTTAGAGTTACCATTCGAGTAAAGGGTTAATTCGTGAAGTCGATTTGCAAAAGGGTGAATTTGGAGGACCTCTGCGTCAATTGCAGGAGACAGAATACGTTAGTATAAACAATTAAAATCCGCAGTCTAGTAATTGGTCGCACGAAGGGTTCTACGTTTACGATTAGAATGTGCAAGCCCGTGGACCAAATTGACCCGAACACCATAGGGGTTAAGTGTGGACCGCGTGTAAGCCGGTCAAAGTAGAGAACGAGGCCTCGGCACAGATTCTCACGAGAATTCGGCGTGGATTCCTCGTCCGGAGGATCGAATCCGCATTGACGACCAATTAGCCGGGAACGTATGCCCACATGTTTCGTGAGAACGAGAAATTCAGCTTCTCGTGACAGACTAGAGTTGTACAGAGCAAGGGGAAATCGAAAAACGCGGTCTATCATCCCGCATACGATCGCCTACGTATACAATAATAATAAGAGGACTGCGGGTGGGAATTTACGAGGACGTCTTTAGATCTGATTACACTGGACTCCTGTATTCTGGGAGACGAAACTGCGCCCATATCCAGAAATGTGGCATGAACGAATTCAACGAGCCACTAATCTCCCCCGAGATCAGCTTCGAACGGAATCCCCGAAACCGAATAAAAACGGGGACCCCGTCGAATCGAAATTCATCTCGTTTTTTCCCGCGATTCGATTCACTCAGAATTCGACCAAAGATTCGCGGTCTTCGAGTCGTTGGAGAACGTTGGGAAACTATGGCTTTACCCTTTGCACTTCTTCGACGAGTGTGACTCAACAGGGAGAGAAAAATGTAAACGATTGTCTTATTTTTTAGCTACAAACAAATGTAACTTCCACAAATATAAATTACAAGAAAGCTTAAGAGCTACATTCAATATGATTACTATTAAAAATTGTTTAAAATAGGTTACAGTCAAGTCCTTTGAAGTAATAAAACCCTTAAAATAGTAGGGAATTGTTGGCAACGAAATTGTGAAAAATAATTCGGAGTGCAAACGTTAAATGTTTTTTCTTTGAAGTAACCTTCGAGTTTACTACTTACTTTCGACATAGCACTTACAAGATTATCAACGTTTTATTTTTCATCCGCGAAGTCCGGTCTTAGACAAGCCAATTCACAGAAATATCGAAAATCTAATTATCTGTAGAAATCGCGAGTTATTAAAATTGCGAGTCGATGATCGCACAGATAATTCCACGGGTATCGTTCCCATTCGCGAATCGAATCGACAGCAATGTACTTTGAGGTGGCTGCGGGTCGCGTGTCGGCGAGAGTCATCCTAGCCAGCATGATCGCTCGTAAAAACATATGGTTTCCATGTACGATGTCGGAGGGTTCCTTGAAAGCACCCGATAAAATATTCTCATGGCAATTCTTGATATCCCTCCTCACCAAATAATTAAATTGGAGCCTGCACTTAAGGAAAACCTAAACGATAACAAAATAATAGTATCAGTGTGCTTATCCGACACCCTGATTAGGCTAGCTGCAATGCTTGCGAAATGTTGGGAAATTTCTTCCTTTAGGACTCGGCTCACATCCGAAAGCCTCAACAGACGCAACTGTATGATAACAAAATACTTAGATAATCAAACAGCTAAATTTGATCAAGGAATTTGATTATCTTGTAAATGCTAACTGTACCGTATTCATTTTTACAGGTAATTTTCAGTGATAACCATTTTTTTTATTAACAATGGATTTTTTATTAACTTTGGATTGTGTCTGGTCCACTATAGCCATATTCATATTTTGTATAAAAATTACTGTTTAAAAATATAAAAATACAATTATATACTGTCTTATATTAATCTAGGATTTTTTCGCTCTTACTCTCCAGTACTTGTTACATTTACATTTTACATAAACGAGATTACAGTTTAATATCGCATTTAATACAGAAATCTTTGACTCTCTTAAAAAAGTGTTGGTTTACATTTTGCATTTATTAGTTTTTTATTTACCACCAGTCTTTCCTCCCTGTATTTAGGGAGGATTTAGGAAAGGAAGTCAATTGCTAAGATAAGTAATCACAAATTATTCCTATTAAAATGTAGATCACACAATTTAATTCCAAACTTCATCAGAAAAAAAGTGCCATAGGGTGGTTTACATTTTGCATTAATTAGTTTTTTATTTAGCACCAGTCTTTCTTCCCTGTATTTAGGGATGATTTAGGGCTTACCCATTTTTTTATTTTTATTAACAAGCTTTAGATCGTATCAGATCCATAAGCCATATACATATATAAGTACACAGTGTCTATTAGTAATTAACGTTTTAGCCTTATTCTAACAAGTTATAACAAATTATAATATAATATAATATAATATAATATTTCCTTACGTCTAAGTATAAAAATATATGATATCTCTTACATTACTATTTGCCTATAAACGTAGTTACTTATATCTACATAGAGTTTTTTTTAAATGAGTAGGAACATAGATTTATCTTATAACTTAATATTGCATTTATTAAAAAAGGTCGTTGATTATCCTTAATATTTTTATCTTCGGCTCTCGTTAACGAGATTGGTAATGCCATCTACGGCAAAACGTCCAAATAACTAGCTAAGCAGTTCAACCTTCCGCCGATGAATGGCGCGATGATTCAGTTGGCGTCACCGTCGATAATTTAATAGTTCTCCATTTTACCGACAAACCTGGCTTCGATTAACTTCCTCATACGACGCCCTCTATCCGCAGAAACATGAAACAAATTCTCTATCGATTCGCGCGTTTTCTCATAGATGTCGCTAGCATTTCCAAACCCTAGTACTATCCCTAGTATCTCGGCTAGGAACTTTCCCTTAGACTATTTTCGTCATGAAAGTTCCGTTCTATCCCCTCCCGTGGCGAGACTCGCCTATAGCTTGAGTGCATTCGATTCTAGCGAACCAGTTGCTCTGTCAGCAGTGCTCGAGACTGTGTTCGATTGAATTTCTTAAAATGCAGCATGAGACCACCGCGAAATCCGATGCTAAATCGAGGTAAGAGCGAGTGGCTTCTCCGATTGACGAAATCCATTCAGAACGCGAACGTACGCGCAACGACGCCGGTCCCGAATGATTCGAAGTATAGGGAATATTTCTATGAATGAATATTTCATTCCTGGAGGGCGGCAACGACATCAGCGCCGTGATATTCGTTTGACATGAACGTCGTTGTGCCGGGGATAGAACGCGACAGAATAATCGAGACGGCGGTGTGCACGCGTTTGCGAATACCGACATTCCTCGTTGAAAGCTCGCAAAAGTCTTGATCCAATTAGACGAAGCTCGCGTTTCGCGAACAACGGCGAATCTCCACAAGTTACATCGTTTCGATCGCGCGCGCGCGCGCGCTTGTTCACGATTTTACCGTGCGCTCAAGTGACGGGTTTTACATGGCGTTTTACATGGCGTCCTGAGTGGTGTGCGTGCATCGAGTTTCTGGTTACGCCGAGACGCCGGTCCTGAGTGGCTTGTATGTGCTTTTTCTTGTCGCGTTCACGTATTCGGAATAGCGTGGAATGTGAGCATAGCCCCGAGTCTACCGAAACAGAAATAGAGAAAGGCGAACGAGAGAGTGGGAGGGAGAGAGAGAGAGAGAGAGAGAGAGAGAACTAGAGTGCGTGTGTGTGCGTGAAAGAGGGGAAAAGCGTCCAGTCTTTTGATCGAACGCGTCGATGTAGTTGATCTCCTGGTAGAAATCAAGTAATATCGACGTTTCTGTGAGAAAATCCCGCGAATCCCGTTCACCGTACACGCAAATCTTTTCACGAGCAACGGGAACAGAGTCGTACAGAGGGATAATACGTGGTTTCGAGGGCTGGGCAACACGCTAAAACACCATGGGTAAGACGCCAAAGAAGGCGGCCCCTTGGGGCGATGAGAGGAATTTATATAGGAAGCTGCACAAAGCGACGTCGAAAACTTCTGAAACGCACTCGCACAACCGACAACGCGAATCCGAGAATCTGAACAGGTTTGTAAGACCAATGAAACGCTCGACGATCCAGCAACTACGAAAAACCACAGTTCTTCTCCCCGACATGCATACAATCTCTCAGTCAGCCGCATATATCCGTTTACTCGTTCACCCGGCCGGAGCGTGCGCTTCATCTTGGTGATTTTTGTTACGCGCGCGCGTCGCGCCGGGACACGGGGACGCGTCGCGTGCATTTTTATCGTGTTCCGTTCTCGTCGCGCGAAGTGCCGCGATGATCGGGCCAAATGTCATCCAACTTCAACGATAATTCCGCCGATATCGCGTATCTTGTTTGTAGATCGATTCGTCGACATTTTTCTTACCGTCCGTGGTTACCGTACCTCCGACTTGTAGCCGAACTCCGTAAGACGGCGAATTTTCTGACGATGAACGACGGACGTGCAGCCACCACACGACGTGCTTAGACGAGAAACTCTTTGATTCAAGCCGTTCTCCTCGAAGCTTTTTTCATTTTAACTTAGCACCTCTCATCACCTCCGGTACCTCTTACTCGGTGGAAATTGGCTATAAATATCCACAGGTAGTTTCCTTTCAACCACTTTCAGTGTTCGTGTATTCTTGGTTCTAGGTCTAAGTTGACCACGCAGCTGAGAAAAGTACCACCTGGCCAAAGGAAAGGCTTTAAGGTAAATCAGGGATACCCCTTGCCCGATAAAAGCTACTTCGCTTTTCTCTGTACCGTGTTCGAACCTCTCACGCAGAGCATTTATTTCAGAACAAAGTCAGCACGACGGCGAAGTTTGATTCGAGCTGTCCTACCAAGCAGAATCCCTGGCTGGCGAACTCCCCCAAGAAGAAGAAGAAGTCGACCGAGAACAAAGGCACCGAATCCACTTCGAAAATGCAGCCGGAGTCTGAGGCAGGAGAGATCAAAGCGGATGAAACATCGGTGAATAAGAGCTGCGCCAAACCAGAAACTTACAAGGAGAGTAGGGACTCTACGGAGAAACATGTTGATCGTGCTGCTTCGGAACCTGTTCAGTCTAGTTCTAAGGAAGAAGAGCAGCGGAATGGAGAGTCTGAGAAGGATCAAACGGACACAGAAAAGACCGAGGAAAAGTTGAACAAATCCGCAGAAATGAAGCAGGTGGAGGTGTGCATAGAGCGCGAGGAGCCAGAGGAGGTCGATTTAAAGTTGACCTTGGAGAACGACGAGAATTCGGAGAAGCCTCAAGAGGAGAACATCAGCGAGGAACCCCAGAGCAAAGAGAACGAGAAGGTTCGGGTAGAGGTGGAGAGTCGCGCGCAGGAGAATGACGAGACTCGGAGCGTGTCGTTGAATGATACAGAGAACACCACCGTTGAGCTTACGGAGTCTCTGAAGTCGGACTCGACGGAGGTGAGCGAGAGCACGTCGCAGAACGAAGAGAGAAATGAGAGGGAGAAGGTGGAGGAGGCGACGACGGAGAAGGAGGAGTCTTTCGTCTCGTACGACCCCGCGATAATGCTGAAAGACGTGCAGATCAAGCTGAACGACTGCATGAAGGAGAGCTCGAAGATGTCGGAAGCGAGCACCGCGGATCAGGAGGCCGAGCAGGATCAGGATAAAGAGTGCACGTTGCCTCCGAGACCGTCCGACGACTTGTCCTTCGGCAAAACGCTGAGAAACATCTCCGGCAGGCGATCTCTCGGCAGAATGCGACACGTGACGATACGCGAGCAGAGGTACTCGCCGAACAACTCCATGTTCGTCAACACATCCGGCACGTCCTTGATGCCGGATGAGAACGAAGACTTCAAGATTCTGCGGTACAACACGGGCGTGTCCGAGACGATCTCCGCGAGCAACGGCAGTTCGATGGAGAAAAAACGGAAGCACGAGACCATCGAAGACCGGGCTGGCAAGAAACAAAAGACAGAAACGGAGAACAGTATGCTCACCACCTCGATCAGCCTGCTCAAAGGCTTACGCAAGCCTATACAAGCATCCACGCCAGTCGCCGAGCTCAAGTTCCAAAGCAACAAGCTGGACCTCTTGGACGACGAGCGCGACAAGTCCGTCAACGACCACCAAGCCCCCAAGAAGTGGTGCGCGTTCATGTAAATTACCTCAGAGATTTTATACACTACCTGCGTACATTTCTTTCTTCATTTTTGAACGCAAGGAAAACGGGGCCCCCGTGCCATGCCATTCGTAGTCGTAAGTTCTTGGTTTTTGTGACCACGCTGTCGATTGGAAACACGGTTCAAGCTTTTGGCCCGATCCAGCGCGGAAATGTACCGGTTCTCGACCTCTCTGGAGTTTCAGAGCCTCGCGAAAGACATTACTATTAACGATTTAATCCTTTTTTTAAATACTTAACATTTAAGTACACGATAGCTGTACAGAGTCTTGCGGAAATTTACGTTTCTACGGGTTGATTTTATCGAATAGAAAACGAAGCTTTTACCATGTTTCGAATGGGTACAAAGACGAGCTGATACTTTATTGAGTTTTATCGAGATTATTGGATTGACCCTTGGACGCGCGGAGGTCGTTTCAACTACTCGGTATTTGAAGGACCAGAGAGGCTAACTAGTTTCGAACGAGTACCTTGAGAAAGTATGTTTCATGAAATTGTTAAATCATATTGTTAACGGTCCGAATCGTGCAGTTGTCGCGAAGCTCCGGCGTGCCGAGGGTTCGAGCGCAAAATCCTTCGAGTATGTTTTAGACGAACGACGGAACGCTGTTGCGGAAGCGTTCGAGTATTCAATCGTTCGATCATCGACCAATATTTTCTCATCTCTTCGTCGCGTGCACACCATTCAATCGAACCGATTGACTGATCTGCGATAAGTGTCGTCCATGAGTTAATCAACTGCGGAACACATTATTTTCTTTCGATTCTGTTTCGCGTTGTTAGGATTCATTATATTTTCTCGACGTTATAAAGTATATTGATATATATATATTTTTTTGTAGAACTTGATAAGCGCGTCCTAGAACGTTTTTTTTATCGGAAAGGAAGGGCAAGAGAGTAAGAGAGAGAGATAAAGTGGTAGATTTATTGTTTCGAGGGTATTGTAAAGATTTATATTTACCCTGACCGTAGCTTGCTTCTCGTTGCGCATACACGACACTCTTTTTTTTCCTTTGTTCTTTTTTTACTACTTATTTATAATAGGGTAAATCGTTGCGGAATAGCTCGCGCGTTATCGAGCGACGATAACGTTTCTTCTTTCGGTCTACTGTACGCGGACACGATTTTTTTTGTCGGTGTCCGAATTCAATCACGAAGACTGAACGACATGGGAGACGAAGACGATGTGGCAAAGAGAGTATCTAAACGTAGCGATTAAGTTAGATTATAATGAAAACGAGAACGCGAGACACCCTCGGTAGAATTGTATTTCTACCAAAGTCGTGGTCTCCCATGATGCGAGTAGTCCCAAAAAGTTGACGTTTTTCTTACCAGCACTTGTACCGAGTATCGTTTAGGCTCTCTAGGAACAACTCTCGCTCCGAACAAAAAGGAAAACGCTGAACGGTTTTCATTGATCGATCCACTAATGCGATCCGGTCGAGCCAGTAATAGCCACGGATCCACTTGCTTATACTTGTTACGATTGAACGGAAGAGAGTTGGGAACACGATGTATGAATAATGTATATAGAAAATGAGATCTACAATAAATCTTGAAAACCCGAGAACGCTTGTTACGGTACTTGAACCTCGTTCGTCCCCCTCGTCTTTCGCGATTCCTCCGATTGTCGTTCTCCAAGAAAGAATCGCAGTCGTTGGCAAGATGCTATCTCGAAGACAGCCGCGACGGCACCGCTAATTAACCGTCTGCGTGCCACTTGCATTCTTTATCAAACGCTCTCTTTAGGTCCACGCAGTCGCTCGCGTTATTATTCAGACAGATTTTATTATCCCGCTAGTTCTCCTTGGCTCGATAATTGCCACTTTTCCTACGTACACTACCGTCCACAAGTCGCCGGACACTTATTCAAATTTCGATACAGACGATTGTTATTACAGAGCCTATATTATGCTAGAAAAATGGTGCTTACTAATTTTTTCTAATGTCTAGAACATGTTGAAAATCTTTGTAGAACAGTTTTCCATTATCGAGAAATGAGAGCATTCCGCACCCTTGTAATCGCGTAAAGGAGAATACCCTGTTAATGACAACGCGTAACTCGTTATCCGCTCGTTAAGAAGGATCGCGTGCTCGCGTTAATTGCCGACTTCCGGTTCTTTCTGTCCCGGAAAACCGGTTTTCCAACGCGTAGTTAGGAAAGAGGTCATTTATTCCGGTTACGACTCGGATTTACATGGCCGTGCCAACTCGGTGACTCGACGGGTCTCCGAAAATTCATTACACTGGTTCGATCTTCTATCCACGATCTTCACCGCTCCACTAGAACCGTACCCTAAAGACGGTCGCGTGTTTTCGGCTGGCACGCGGGCGTAACTATTCGAGCGAAGACGACAACGAGAGGCCAATTAAGTAAGATTGATCCTGACCGTTCGCCGTGGAGTCCGAGCAATCGTTCAAGCATATTATATAACGAATAGCTGCTATCCGACGAGAATGGAGCAACCGGTTTGAACCGAGGGGATATACGTGTAGGCTGCGAGGCAGTTTGCCTCGTGAAGGGTTCGCGGATCGTTCAATTTAAGGAGCGCGAACGCTTTGGCCGGAAAAACAATGAAGTGGATCTGGAGGGACTGTGACGTCCGGGAAGACTGGATTTCGCAGGTTTCAGCACCCGCGGGAAGGGGATTGGGCGAGGCACGTGCCGAGAATCCGAGACGAGTTTTATCGGCTGCTCCCGATGCGACGCGAGGCGATGTATCGATATTCTCGAAGCATCTGCGGCCACACGTCGAATACAAAAGTTTCGCGATTCGTCCGCGAAGTCGCGGAAAAGTTGGCTGGTGGCCGTTGGGAGGCATCTGTTGCGGAAGAAAGTTCGCCAAACAGAAAAGTTCCCGCGGAAGTTTTCGGTTCGCTGGGACCGAACTGACTTCGCGGGACCGGCGTGCGGCGAATCTGGGACAAAACGACCCGATTCGAAGATATTACGCAAACGTTTTACAAATCGTCGTCGCGGGACAACGTCGCCTTGAACCGCAATTCATTTTAACGATCGGTTTCGAACTGGGAATCGAAGCGAATTGAACTGGACAAAACCTCCTCCCGCTCTCAGCGATTTCTTATTTCGTTCGCGTGGCTCTAATCTCGCTCTG